>BTHU01000020.1:43052500-43652500 GCA_036184795.1 Tokudaia tokunoshimensis
TAACCTCTGCTGAAGGAATACTTAGGTAATAAGGGTTGAGGATGTTTTAGGTAAAAAGTTTTCTTTGCTTTCTAAATTAGAGACTGTAGTAGGCACTATGAAAGATGTTCCTGAGAATGGTATCTGTTCCCTTCGAACTTGGCTGTCAGTTTAGGAAAGTAAGGCAATTTAACCCCTTCAGACACAGATAGTTACATGAAGAGGGTTTCAAGAAACCCCACAGGACTATTACATTGTCCTTCTTTCCTACTACCCAAGGGTCTATACACACAGTGCTTCCTCAACCTGTGGCACTTTCCACCTTTCACTCTAGTGACATGCGTGCATGAATACACATACTACTCATACTTGCACACATGCTGGCACAGATATACACATACAGTGCACAGATATTCAGTTTCTCCAGGAGATTTTCTGGTTGAGATGTCTTTAAATTACTTCTTGGTAAATCTTCCTAACCGTTGTCATAGCTCATTGGCCTGTACCTTTTCCTTTGGGCTGAAAAGCTTGTACCTACGTTCCCATTAGGCATCTACTAGTGTGATTATCTAGCACAGCTGTGTCTTTATCACTATATTATAAGCTCCCGAGGTCAGAGACCATTTTAATTTGCTGTAGTAAGTACTTAAAAGCTGCTCAGTAGGCACTAGGCATGTATGAACAGCCCTTTGTGATTCTTGGGTTAGAAGTGAAGGCTTCTGTTCCTTCTAACAACACCAGGGATCACAATAATAAAGCCATCTCCAGCTACAATCAGGCTGAGGACCCTGACTGCATAGGGGTATTACATAATTGTTTCTCTTGCACCAGGTAACAAGACACACAAAGGCAACTTCATATCTCATATGGCTATCAACTGGTGTCACCAAACCTGACTGACCACCTCAGATCCAGACTTAACCAAATGTCGTCCAGTTAGTTCCAATCCAGATTCTTTCTTCTTGAGTGAGAGTGATACCTGCACTGGCCTGAAGAGAGTAGCAAGTTGGGATTGCTGTCCTCGTCTCTTCTCTAGTACAGAACCAGACACTCAAAAGGATTGTGGGCTCCAGGGGAAGCACATGGGTTCCAAACCCAGATCTTCCATGGAGGTTTTGGAGCAAAGTTCATGACAACTTCGTGAAGTCAACCATCTGCTCATCTGCAAAATGGGGACAAGTACCTCCCCATGAGAAGGGTTCTGTAGATAACATGATGTAACAAACCTGTGATGCTCAGCAGATTCTTGTAATGAGTAGGTATCTGTAATCGTTAGCATTACCGTCATTAACCCATGCACCCGTGGTAACAGAGGATTTGAAGATATGTGATTGTGATAGTGATGTTCATGAAATGTTCCCTCTCACCTGAATCACTGCCACTTAGGGGCTTACTGGGATCTTCCTGCTGGCCAAACACAATTAAATCTGATCAAGTGTCTGTTGAAGCTGAAACTTTAAGAGGTTCTTAGTGTTCCTATCCATCTTTCCAGAACTCTTATCCACTGCAGTAGGAAGAACAGTCCCTAGCCAGGTGTTTCCTCTGCTTCCTGGGTCCTAACCAGGACCTGGGATGGAGTCACAAGAGAAAAAAGCCAGAGCCATTGGTCATATTTGACACTACCATAAGCCACTCAGATTTGGAGGATACTTTATGATGCTATCCCTGCAAAACCTTGTGGTAGTGACATATTCTGGAACCGACATACCATGTCACAGGGGCATCGTGTGACATATAATCCTTAGCAGTTGCAGGATTTAGCACATCTGTCTTTCTTTGCACGTGTATGTGTGGTGTGTGTGCATGCACATAGGCATCTTTACATGCGTGCAAGGGAACGTGTGGTGAAGGTGCATGCCTCCTTCCGTATCAGTTTACGTGTGTCTGTTAAGTTTATGTCCGCTGTCTTCCTCTACTTGTAGTAATTGAGGCAAGGTCACTGACTGAGTCCATGTTCTCCCATGCTGGCTAGTCCAGCTGGTCAGCTTGACCAAGGAATCCCCTGAGTGCTGGGATTACAGACAGTTGACAAGCTGTTCATTCCTTATGCAGGTTCTGCAGATCCTAACTCAGATCCTTGTGCCTGCAGAGTAAGACCTTTATCCATTGAGTCACCTTCCGGATCCCTTCCACATTTGTTGAGGCAAAGGCTCATCTTGTAGTTCAGTCTGCCCTTGAACTAGCTATGTAAGTCAGGCCAGTGTCAAACTAGTGTCGACTCTCCCGCCTCAGCCTCCTGAGCACTGAGCTTCTCTGTGGTCAATCCCACAGATGCATGTTCTCAACCAATCTGGAATCTCTGGTCTTGACAGTTCAACAAGGCCATTCAGTCCTATGGGCTACATGTGGCCAGTGATAACTAATGAAAATTGTCTGTCAGGAAATGAAGAAGCAACTTAAAAACATGAGGTTGTTTAGCAATTTTCTTTTTTAAAAAAACTAAAAAAAAAAAAAAAACCAAAAACAAAAAACAAAACAAAACAACCCTGTAATTCAAGCCAGTGGCTATTGAGCATGAACTTCATAGATGTCAGCTTGCCTCAGAGAAGCCAGAGGGTTGGGCATCCCTGGTACAGGGGACAATTCAGGCTGAGCTATAACTAGACAGTATTTCCCTGGAGCAAACTACAGGAAACTTACCTCAGCAGACCAAGCCTATATCAGCATGAAACATTTAGATGATTAGAGGGAATTACAACTTATACTCCCTAAAAAAAAAAAAAAATATATATATATATATATATATATATTCCTTAGAAACCCTTTAAAGCTTTAATTTCTCTAGTACTTGCATGTCCCATTAAAAAGAAAAATGACATTAAAATAATTTTAAAGGTTTTTGGCATAAGCCCACCGACATAGGAAATTCCCCTGCTTAGAATCAAGCCCTCATTATCTTGGCCCTACTTGCATTAAGGAAGGACTCCTGTGGAGAACTGATCTCTGATTGGGTTCCAGCTGAGAGAAGCCATGCTGAAATTAGTGTGGCGCCACTGACCTTCCAATAACTGGGCTCTCGGTGACTCTTTGCCTTGCCAGTCTCTTAAGGGTCCTCTGGAAGGAAATCTGACAAATCCTTCCCATGCTTTCCCTACTTAACACACTGATATTCTAGCTCAATGATGAACAGCTTGTCCGCATCAAAGTCCAAAGTAACTTTACTCTTTTGTCTGTCTTTACATTCTGTTTATTCCCTGGAATGAATCAGATTTCAGTCTCTGAAGAGATGGGAACTAGGATCTCTTGGTGTCCTGTCACCTGTTAAGCTGATTTAAAAATTAGTTATTGAGTTTGAGCTTGTGAGATGGCTCAGTGAGTAAAGAATTGGTCATACAAGCATGAAGACCCAAGTTTAAATTGGCAGGACCCAAGTAAAAATGAATGTGGTGGCATATTAATGCGGAATCCCAGCATTCATCAGGGAGATGTGAGGTGGGGACAGGGGACTACTCAGAAAGTCAGGTGTCAGCTAGCCTGGCACATACTACAGAGAACATGAGACCCCATCTCCAACAAGCTAGAATCGGAGGATCAGACACATACCAGAGGCATATGGCATACCTGCATGGTGGCACACACAAGCCCACACTCCTGCAAGCACATGTACCATACACACGTGTGGTGCACATATATACCAATTAAAACCAAGCATTATTAGTATCAAGTAAGTTCAAGCTGTTGCAGAAGAATGTGAAAATTCATTTCTAGAGTTTACATTTGTGCCTCTGTGTCCCTCTTGTGTCTGCTCTGCCTGGACGGAGCAGGAGAAATAAGAAACTAAGACATGACTTTGCTGGCCACCTGTCAGGAAGCTGCCAAACATTAAAGATTTTCAGTCACTGCCAAACAGGATCTAGAGCTGAAGCAAGAACCTGGGAAGAAAGTCTCTGTAGCCCATTACCAAATTATCCCCCGTGCCGTCTGCTTCACCAGCTAGCATCCTTTCCAATAAGACTCCAGTTTTTGTCATTGAATCTGTCAACATGCTTACAAATCCCCGAAGGATGAAATTAATTTGAACTTCACAGTTGGGCCAACACACTCAGAAGTGTGTTCTTCAGAAATAGAAGCCAATATTTTAGACATTCATTTGGGTAGGGAAAACAGTCTTGGCTTTCTTTTAGGGAGGGAGTGATTGCAGATAACAAGTGTTTAGACACACTCGTGTTATACAGTACACTATTAAGCATTTCAAATTCTAATTTTCTTTCTCTCTGAAGATTTATTACCTTTTTTACTTATCTGTATGTGTATCTCTCATTTTCTGTGCGTGTGTGTACTTCTATGTGTATATGTGTCTCTCTGTCTCTTTCTCTGTCTCCCTCTCTCTGTCTCTCTGTCTCTGTCGCTGTCTCTGTCTCTCTCTCTGTCTCTCTGTCTCTCTCTCTCTGTGTGTGTGTGTGTGTGTGTGTGTGTGTGTATGTGTGTATGGCACAGTGTAAGGGGCCATGAAGGAAGGTGTCAGATGCCCTGGGGTTGGAGTTACAGGTAGTTGTGTGATACCTAGATGTTAGTGCTGAGTGCTCTCTGCAGCATGGTTAGGAGGCATCTCGCCAACCTCCAAAATTCTGTATATTTTGTGGTTTGGGTGGCTTATCATCCCGCCATCTGAAACCCCAGAAGACGAAGAGCCAAATCATTCCAGAGAGTCATAATTTGCATCCCGCCAACATTTGCCAAGCTCAAACCTTATTGGAAGCTCACCATATTCTCTCCAGTTTTAATGGGTGTGTGTATGTGTAATCTAGGCCACAAAATAACTAGATACTGCATGAATTTAAGTGAAGCACATTCTCTGATGGAAGGGAAGTAGGTAGGGAGTGAGGGGATCACACTCCAGTCATAAGTCACCTCTCAGTGACTGTCAGAACCCATTTACCCTGTCTTGAACCCCCAGTATTACTTTCCATAAACGTTCTTCACATATGGAAGATGCAAATATGTACATCTGGTACTGAGCATCTGTAGCCTTGTACAGGAGATGAGATGGTCAGGACAGGATCAGACTTGTGAAAGTTGTCAAGACAACTTGTAAGCCAACACAGAGACGATGTTGATGTTTTGAGCATGAGAAAGAACCTTTTACATATTTTCAACTCATGCACCACATGGACCTGTATTTGCTACATGCGTTGTGGAAAGGAAATGCTTTACAGTCAGAGACTTAGAACCAGATTCTGAGTTTCCTACCTGACTACATGGCCTTAGACTGAGGCTTTTGAACCCTGCTTCTTCTTCTGCATCCTGCCAGTCAAACTGCCAGTGACATAAGAAGATCCTGTGGGTTAAATGAGACACAAATCGACCCCCTCTTGTCACTACCAGTTGATAAGGACTAAGAAAGGGATGGCTGCCATATTACAATGCCATCATCTTCCTCACTGGTACCTTGAACAAGCTACCTCACAAAGTCAGCCTGCCCTTGTGTTGTAGGAAATGCTACAGTGCTCAAACAGAACTTTGCCACAGGTCTGTCTGATCTCTGCCCAATGACTTTCTATTGGAATATCTGAGCAGGTAACAGGGCCAGGGTCATAATTCACTTTTTTCCCTCTTAATTTTTTTTATTTTATGTGTATAGGTATTTTTTTTGCTTACATGTATGTCTATGTACCACATACAAGCTGTGTCCTCAGAGCCCAGAAGATGATATTGAATCTGTTGGGACTGGGGTTACAGATGGTTGTGAGCTGCCATGTGGGTACTGGGAATCAAGCCTACAATGAGCCATCTCTCCAGCCCTCAGGACCTTACTCTTACTCGGTAGAAGGTGATGAATTTCTTTGTTCTCTGTGTTTAACAGCTTTATGGACATCCCAGTTAGAGAGGGTCCTGTTTACCCGCATCAACGACTTATACAACTCATGTATATACTATAACTTCACTCCCTTGTTTGCCTACCAGTCTTACCCATTTCCATAAGAAATCCAGGACAGTCAGGGCTACACAGAGAAAACCCTGTCTCAAAAAACAAAAACAAAAACAAAAAAAAGAGAAAGAAAGAAAAGAAAAGAAATCTCCTCAGAGGATCACTGAGTAAATTACTCACCCAATTCTTTGTTTCCATGTCTACTCTTAGGCAAACCCAACAAAGACACTTTTGTTAAGTATGGACCCCATGGAGATCTCTCCACCCAGAAACACCAGATAACAACAGTTGGTTCTCAAATCAGGACTGATCTCAGTGCTGTTCCTGGGCCTATGTTGTGTGCTCCATGTGTTCTCTGCCCAGTATGTATGACAAATGTGGATTTTCTTTCCTGGGCATGGAGTCCTTTTCTTGTTCCTTTGTTCTGCTACTCTGGATAGTATGTAACTATCTTTGAAACATACACTTTTGGCACACCCGTAGGACTATTTCCTATGTCCAAAGCATCCTATATATAAAGTTAAACAATCCCAGACATACCCTCCTAACTCAGTAAAAATCCATCCAGTTATTTTACATAATATGGTAAGAGATAGTTGATTTTATTATCAGAAATATAAGCTAACCAACCGAAGCTCTTAATTTATAGAACTGTCACAGGGGCAAAATAATTTTCCAATAATTTCCAAATATTTTCTTCTTTGAATTAAGCTGTGAAGAAGAAACAAAACACTGACCCAGAAAAAGTGAGTAAAATTAATCAGGTTTGTAATTTAAGATAAGTGAGTTTAATGGTGCACAGATTAGTAATATTTTATGCACCAAGATGGACAATTTTCTTAATATCATTGCTTAAGAAATACCCTTTGCAATGACCTCATAGTTTGTGTTTTAAGATAATTATGTATGTTTTGCATGGATAATTGTGACCTGGGTATTTAGAGCACAATCAGCCAGTTAGTTTCTTTCCTTCGGGGTCAGATGGCACCAGTAAGGTTGAAGCGATAGATAAAGTGATATGTGTAGATGATGCTTTGACAAAGGACTTGAAATTTCTTCACGTGATGGGGGCAGGAGTGAAGCATAAAGATCTATAGAGAGGAGGCATTGCTGTGCCATAATTCTGGTATGATGTGGCCTTGACATTTAAGGGACCTTGGGCTACCCCTGTTCCCATCTCAGCCAACAAAGGAGGAAGGGTGAATTTGCTGTAGAATCCTAGTGTTCTCTAGATAAAGTAGGAATAGTCATCTTCTAAACTGCATGTGCACTAGGTAGTCAGTTGACCTGTTTGTTATCTCAGTCCAGCCTTACAAACTCCCTATGATCTAGAAAAGACAGGTTCACGTTTTCTTGGCAGGAGGAGGAAGAGGAGGAGGAGGAGGAGAAGGAGGAGGAGGAGGCTGGGAATGACAAGAGATAACTTCTGTTGGTTAGTAAGCAACCACACCCTCCATTTCTGAGATCAGTTTTCTTCTAGGGCATTTTCCAGAGTTCTCCGATCAGCAGAATTCACCTAGGAAGAATTCTTAGGAAATGCAGACTCCAAATAGAAAGTTGTAGTTCATGCCTGTGGATTCAGTACTCAGGATGATGAGAAGCAGAAGGATTTCAATTTTGAGCCCAGCCTGGGTTACAGAGCAAGTTCAAGGTCACCTGGCCTGCATATCCAGAGTTTGACTCAAAACAAACTACAACAAAAGGACATTCCATTTCTCCCTACTCCACTCCTACCCCAAATCACCCACTCAGTGATCCACCCACAGCAGATCTCCTGAGTTCCAGATAAACTATCTACATGAAAACTTCAGACCTGTGATTGGCTTAGGAATTTCTGTTCTTAAACATCACTTCCGACATTATAATTCTAATGCCAGAACTCCTCAGACCACATTGACAGAATATTTACTTGTTTCAACACAGTATCTTCCAAAATTGAGTTCAATGAGGACAGTCCTTTGGAATGAAGGGAGCTTCCGAAATGCAGGCATGAGGAACTTTGGGTAATTATCATTAGAGACAATGATGATCGCTGTTGGAGTCCTTTCATAGGCATTGGCCCTGGTGCTAAATGATCTATTTATACTAGCTCAATGAAGTCTTAAAAAACTCACATGGCCCCTACAATCATTCAACCTATGAGGCAAGTATTATTTTCCTTCCTGCTTTTCTGTAACTGGCTCATCTCAGATTGGTGAGTGAACTTTAAGAACCACCCCACATAATATATAGCAAAGAAGAGCCGGGGACATGGCCCATGGCTCTTGTCTACTATGTATCATATCTTAGGTTCAATCCCCATTCCAAAGCTTCATATTCTAATTTCTTTAACTTCAAAGCCATAATGGAAATGATCATATGGGTTAAGAGGGCTCAAGGGATCTTACCTCAGAGAACCAATTCCATTTCTTTTTCTTTTTTTCTTTTGAGATTTATTTTGATTATTTTTAGGTGTGTGTGTATGTGTGTTTGTGAGTGTGTTTGTGTGTGTGTGTGTGTGTGTGTTTGTGTTGGTAAGTGTGCGTGAGTGCAGTGCATGAGAGCAGAGACTAAGAGGATGTTGGACCTCCAGGAGACGAATTTACAGGATGTGCTGGGAAATGAACTTGTGTCCTCTGTAAAAGACATATGTGCTCTTAACCGCTGGGCCATCTTTCCGGGACCTCACTTCATTTTTAAAAATTGTTGTGTGTTGGTTTAGGTATGTGTGTGGCGAGAGAGTGTGGGTGCCATGTGCATGGCTTGTGAACACCGGTCTTCACCTTCCATTGTTCACCAAAGCATACTCCAGACTGCCTGAGAGCTTTCTGGAATTTTCCTGTCTCTGGCTCCCACCTCTGCAAAGGAGCCCTGGGATTAAGAGAAATGTACTACTGCATTTGGATTTTGACTGGATTCTGGGGATCCCAAGTCCAGGTTTCTGTAGAGTGCTTTAAGTACTTTAGGGTACACTGAGCCATCTTCCTAGCCACAGACATTTCTAATTGGCATTAGCCTTAGAAGACTGAAATCCATCTCACATAAACACCTCTCATTAGGTGGCAGACTTCAACACTGAGAGTGAGGGTCCAGTTCCCACACAGGCTGTCTGGGGTTACCCAGTCCTATATCTATCTTCTGTCTTTCTTCCATTGTTTGTCACAGAATATACAGATGATGTGTCCTGAAAATTATTGTCTTCACCTCCGTTAGGTTCTGCCCCTCCTCTTTAGACTCCTCCCAGCCCAGCTACATCTGGTCACACCCATTCCAGATCTGTTAAAATAACAAAGGACCCAGGGTGACAGAATGCACAGATGTTCAGTATAGATGTTTACCCACCCAGAAGTTCTTGTTTTGAGTGACGTCTCAGCTAGAAACATTATTAACTTTCAGACAACTAACTCCAAACCCTGGTTATTTATATGCTGTCTGTTTGTGCTTGGTTTCCTTTGTCTCTGAGTCTTGTCTGCATTGCGCTGTCATCCACTGAGCAGACACTGCCAGCTAAGCCCTGCCATTCATCCATTTGGGCTCTTCGAGAGTACAATAGCAGTATCAATAATATGTAACTGGCCCTTCCCCCATCACACGTTGTCTTCCTGATTCTGAGTGGTTATGTTTTTGATTTTCCAAACTTGCTGCAAACGGACTTGAATCAGACCTGATTTCCCATCATAATTACTTCTGCGTGAAGAGATCTTCCCAGAACTCTTTGCTACTGCTGTTTTAATGGGAAGCCTGTCTATTTGTATGTTAATCATTTCCTCCATGTTATTGGGTTTGTTGATGGAAAAGCACAAATCACATGCTTCTCTATTTTCAAGGTTTATATTAATCTGTTTTTTTTTATTTTTTTATTCGTGTGTCTACCAACATGAAGCCATTTCAACCTCTCCTGCTTTAAAGAGTAAAAAGAAAAAGAAAAAGAAATGGAAAAAGTAAAAAAAATCTAAGGACATCCTCCCAGGAAGCAAAAAGTACCCAGCACAACTGCTCAATGAAACCAGAGTGCCCAGGTAACTCCACAGGTAGCTTTGTGGGTTTGTGGGTTTGGAAGTGAGGAAGCCACTCCGGGTAAATCATTCACTTAGCTCCTGAGCTCCTCAGGCCTCTGACTGAGAAAGTCACTTGTGTCAGGTTAAGAGACCCTGCCTGGCAGATGAAGTCAAGAGAGAGTTGACCAAAAGCTCAGTGCTGGCCTCCAGGGATTGTTCCATTTTAATATGCGTGCTGAGTAAGCATGATGGCCTGAGTTTTGATCACAGGCACCTGTAAAAATCCCAACTGGAGCAAAGCATACTTCAGTCCCAGACCTGGGTGGGGAGACACTGGGCTCCCTGGCCTAGTTTAACCCATAATCTTTGGATTCGGTGGCAGACCCTGTCTCAACAGCTGAGATGGAGAATAGTACAAAGGAAGACACTTGGTGTCCACTCTATTTTCTACATACTTGTGCACACACATGCACATATACATATTTCCACAGGAACATGTACATACCACATACCGAACAACACACACACACACACACACACACACACACACACACACACACACACCATGAGCCTCATTTGAAACCAGGCTCTGAGAGAATTTAAGGTAGCCAAGTAGCATGCAGCCAGATACTACCTACTTAACAATCTTTACTTTCTACATTGCTAAAATAATGAAAGCAAAAGTTAGTAATATTTTATAGTATACATGAGATAATCAGCCCACAATAGTTCTCAAAATCTGATCATAAAAACTCAGCAACTTGCAATCAATCTGGCCTTCTGTACCTGTTTTTCCATCTATAGGTCAGGCATTGTCCTTTTGCCTTGTCCCCTTCTCCCTGGTATCCAGAACATTTTCATGAATGTAGTGGATGCTTAACAAATTATTATAATATAAACCATGAAAAAGGGGGTTCCATTATTACTTGTTCGCTGAACAACTGTAGTGTACCGGAACTTGGGCCAGACACAGAGATGTTTAGATGTGGAAATTTGTCCTTCTTGTTCCAGAGAGTGCTTGACCTTGGAGGTGGTTTTAAAGGTAGCCAGAGACATGTCATATAACCTCCAAAAATCACCCAAGGCAAATGTTCAAATGCAGATCTCTTAGCCTAACCCAGATTTACAGATTCATGTATCTTAAGGAAAGTCGTGGATCATTTCTAGGAAGTATCTCAGATAACTTTACTTGTTGCTATTGTTTCGAGCCCAGTGAAGGCAAGTGCAGATGGTAGACTTTGGGTTATTTAATTCCTGTGACAGCTACAGTTAGGGTCAGGAGGAACCATGGCTGGCCCCTTCAGAGAGCAGACATTGTAAATAAAGCCTGAATGACAAAAGAATTGGCAGCCACCTGAAGGTATAAAGGTTCTCCACAGCAGAGGAATCCAAATGCCAAACAAAACCAACAGTTTCAGAAACAGGAAGAAGTTGAGACCTGAATCAGGGTAGACTGTGTCAACTTAAAGATTCAGTTTGTTTTAAAGATATACTTTAAATTCAGTATATGTGAGATAGGAAGTATGTGCATAGAAGAACAGGTGCCCTTAAGGTCAGATGCCCTGGAACTGAGCTAGAGGTGTTTGTAAACTGCCCACATAGGTGCTGGAAACTGAACTCTGGTCCTCTGCAAGAGCAGTGTGTGCTTCTAATGTCTGAGCCATCTCTCCAATTTAGTATGCATACTTTAAAGATCCAGTCTGTCCATACTGTGTCTCCCATCCAGCTCACCCTGTGTCCTCTAAACAACAAGGAGGACAATGGATCGATCTTTCAAGTGTGCTAGTGTGGTTCGGTCCAGAAAGAGAAAAATATTTAGATAGAGGTGATAAAAGCCTAGTGCTCAGAGTTTATCAATTGTAGTCCTGCTTCTGACTCTCCATGTTCTAGAACTTTCCAGTTGGTCCAAAGTATATGAAAAGATCCATATGCAGTGAGTGGCCATAACAAAAACCACTAAAACAACCATTTCTTTGCTATTTGGTTGGGGAAGCTAAGCCCAGATGTTTCTTGAAATAACATACATGAGGAGGTTCACCCCAAAAGCTATGCACAGGGGCAGCTTCCTGGGCTCAGTTTTCTGGTGTCTCAGCTGATGGCTTCCTCATAGAATGACCAAAAGGAATCAGGTTTAGCTATAGCTTCTCCCAGGACCTGGCCAGGAGCTCCTGGATGCAAATCCTCAGTTTAGCTGCAGTCCCACCTTCTCATATTGGAAGTCCCCATGGAGAAAACAATACCTAGACCGGCAGCCCCTTCATTGGTGATGGCCTGACTCAGCCTTGGGTGGGACACACTATGGTGTTCCATAGTAATGGGAGCTTGTTGTGACAGAACCCCTACACTCAGTTCTGAGTCACTGTTGCAAGTCCTTGGTCACCTTCCCCTTCAGTCCCCTCCCAATTTAACCCCACCCACTTCTGGGAAGCCATTAGTCCGAGTGCCCATACATAACAATGAAGTATCAGCCCAGGAGACTTAAACTGACCCAAACCTGTCAAGCATCATCTTGGCTCAAAGGCCTAATCATATTTAAGTGCCTACTGCTACAAGACTTGGACAAATCTTGACTGGGAACTGGAATGCATTGGACCAGGACAGACAGAGTGACTAACTTGGTTTTTTTTTTTTTCTAAGTTTTTTTTTATTTACATTCCAAATCATTTCCCCTTTCCCATTTCCTCCCTCCCCGAAAATCCCATAAGCCCCCTTCCCTCCCTCTTTTCTCCATTCAACCCCCTCTCGTTACTCTGTCCTGGCGTTCCCCTACATCCAATCTTTCCAGAACCAGGGTCTCTCCTTCCATCTTCTTAGAAATCTATTGATATGCGAATTGTGTCTAGGGTATTCCAAGATTCTGGGTTAATATCCCTTTATCAGTGACTGCATACCATGTGTGTTCTTTTGTGATTGGGTTACCTCACTGAGGATGATATTTTCAAGTTCTGACCATTTGCCTAGGAATTTCGTGAATTCATTGTTTTTAATTGCAGAGTAGTATTCCATTGTGTAGATATACCACATCTTCTGAATCCATTCTTCCGTTGAGGGACATCTGGGTTCTTTCCAGCTTCTGGCTATTATAAATAAGGCTGCTATGAACATAGTGGAGCATGTGTCCTTATTGCATGCAGGTAAAGCCTCTGGGTATATGCCCAGGAGTGGTATAGCCTTATCCTCCGGGAGTGTCATGCCCAGTTTTCTGAGGAACCGCCAGACTGCTTTCCAGAGTGGTTGTACCAGCTTGCAATTCCACCAGCAGTGGAGGAGTGTTCCTCTTTCTCCACATCCTCGCCAACAACTTGTTAATGTCTTCGCAGCACTCTCCGAGTTTGAAAACTGATAGTTCTTGGTCTTGGGAAGTCCTTCAATCCTGAGGGAGCAGGAACCTTTGCTCACCCTAAAGAGATATATGGGTGGCCATAACAAAGGTGGGAGACACAGTATGAATAGACTAGATCTTAAAAGTATGCATATAGATTGAAGAGATGGCTCAGGTATTAGATAAGAGAAGCTAAGAAGTTAAGAGAATGGTTAAGGTAATAGCTCAGTTGGTAAAGAGTTTGCCTGGTGAGTGTGAGGACCTGAGTTTAATCTTTAGAAGCCACATTTTAAAGGAGGGCAATGCTGGATGTAAGAAGGGAACAAAGACAGGTAGAGTCTTAGGGTCCCTAGAAAGATAGACTACTTGGTGAATTCCAGACTGGTGAGATCCTGTCTCAAAGAAACTGAAATGGTGGCTATCACCTGATGGATGGCACCCACAGTTCTCCTCAGTGGTTAGAGTCAGGGATTTCTCTGGGTACAGTGAACTTTATCAATTAAGAACTCATCTTGCTGACCTCTGAGCTTACTCTGCCAGTCTCTAGCGAGTTTGCCCCAGAGATTCTCTTTGACTCTTTCCAAGCCCTGCTATGACATATAGTCACCTGCTTGGTTACTTTTATGGGGGTCCTATTTATCTGAACTCTGATCCTCATGCGTGGATGGGAAATGCTTTTGTCCACTGAGCCACCTACCCAGACAGAAGACTCTCCCTATTGCACACACAAGGCAAGCAATCTCATGAGTGAGTCCTCCAATGACAAGGGACCTACAAGATGCTAGCCTCCATGATATGTCCTCCACAAATGGCTAGATATGCATGTACAACAAAGTGTGAATTGTGGGTGGGACCTGTGCCACAGACCTGTGATCCCAACACTTAGGAGGCTGAGGCATGAATCTAAGGACAGTCTGAGCCACATAGTAAGGTGAAGACCAGCCTGAAATATGTACTGAGACTGTCTCTCAAAAGCATAATAAAACAGCAAAACAGAGCATATATGGATGGATACACACATATATCCATATACAATATATATTTATACACACTTACTGGGGGGCATGTGTAGTCTTGCTTTCAACCAGAACCTCAGAGGGATCATAGGATTAACTTCATAGTCACAAAGAACAGGGGTTCAAGTCCCATCAAAAGTCATTAACTCAGAAACCTATGGTCCTTCCACCATAGTTCAGTGATGGTTTTCACATGAGTTTTGGATGACACTTTACTGAGAAAGCCTCTCTCTCTCTCTCTCTCTCACACACACACACACACACACACACACACACACACAGAGGTATATGTGTATGTATTTGTGCATGCACACACACACACACACACACACACACACACACACGCAGGCGCCTTCCCCCTTGCATGAAGGTGTGAAGGCCAGAGGTTGATATTGGATATTCTATTTATTGCTCAGGACAGTAGCTTTTTAGATAGGGCCTCTCACTAAATAGGAGTTTGCATTTTCAGCTAGATTAGCTGGCCAGCACAGTTCCAGGAATCTTCATGTCTCTGACCTGTCCATCACTGAGCTTACAGATAAGTGCATTTGCCCACCAAACTTCAACATAGGTGTGGGGATCCGAACTTGGGTCCTCATGTTTGCCCATTAGATGCCCGTACCCAAGGAGCCTTTTCTCCAGCTTGGCTCCTTCTGGTGCAGCTTTTGATTATCAGATGGTGACTATGGATTCTTAATCTCTTTTGAGCCTGGTAGATTTTGAAGGGAAGCTTTTCAAATTTAGGTCCCATGAAGCACATTAAGTGGGAAATGGTGGAGGTGTTCCTAACTGGCACATGGCCAAGTTCAACCTCTGGAGTAGCCATGCTCCACTATGTTCATAGCAGCCTTATTTATAGTAGCCAGAAGCTGGAAAGAACCCAGATGTCCCTCATCGGAGGAATGGATTCAGAAGATGTGGTATATTTACACAATGGAATACTACTCTGCAATTAAAAACAATGAACTCACGAAATTCCTAGGCAAATGGTCAGAACTTGAAAATATCATCCTTAGTGAGGTAACCCAATCACAAAAGAACACACATGGTATGCAGTCACTGATAAGGGGATATTAACCCAGAATCTCAGAATACCCTAGACACAATTCGCATATCAATAGATTTCCAAGAAGATGGAAGGAGAGACCCCTGGTCCTGGAAAGACTAGATGTAGGGGAATGCCAGGACAGAGAAGCGAGGGGGTTGAATGGGGAAAAGAGGGAGGGAAGGGGGCTTATGGGACTTTCGGGGAGGGAGGAAACGGGAAAGGGGAAATGATTTGGAATGTAAATTAAAAAACTTAGAAAAAAACATACTGCAGCATGTTTTATCTGCCCAGACTCAATCATTCTCCAAATTTACCTTTTAAGCTAAGTTTTGAGATCAACTCATAGCCAAGTAAAAATGATGAGTCTCTGCATAGAGAAGGGGCTACCCAAGTATTACCTGAAGCAGGGGGAGGGGGAAGCAGGAGCCAGTCTGCTTTATTCCAATGAGAACTAGAATAAAGTGGGAACCGCCATGTCCCAGGGCAAATTGAACTGCGTGAAAGACAGGTTGAAATTTTTCAGTCTGTAGAAAGTGTCTCACTCAGACTGTGTCTCAGTCTGTAGAAAGTGTCTCAGACTATGTGACCTTATTTGAAAATAAACTTGCTTCTGGTATAATTAGGTAAAATGCAATCATAGTGACATGGGGGCAAGCCCTTCATGGGAGGTGATTAATGCCCTTGTAAGATTGGAGAAGAGTCTCCCAGGAAGAATGTTGTTGAAGGCAACAGTGTAGATGGAGAAAATCTCTGTGAGTTACAACGGCACATACAGGCAAGAGGTGAACAAGGGCTCTGCCCAGAGTCTCAGAGAAGTGCCATCCCGCTGAATCCTGGATCTCCTACTCACAGCCTCCAGAAGCATGAAGCTCAACTTCTTCCAGGTGGTGTGCTCAGACACCTTATTTGTGGGTATTGTTTCGGCAACCTTAGGAAGCTAATTTGCATGAGTGGAATTGCCAGATGAAGCAAAAGATGCCACGGTAAATTTAAATTTCAGAGAAAAGTTTCAGCAAGTTTCAGAGGTAGACGTGCCTCGAGGAGTGTTTAGCACAAGCATGTAACTCAAGGTTGGCCTATACTTTTGCTTGTTGACCACTCTATTCCCAGGATATCCAGCACAGCTTTCAGAAATATTAGCTGTTGTCAGTCTGTCCCAGTATCTTGAATTAGAAGAGGCAATGTGTTCTATGTATACATTCTACATGCATTTTGATTTTTGTTTTTTTTGTTTTGTTTTGTTTTGTTTTGTTTGTTTTAGTTTGTTTAGGTAACCGAGAAGGGTTGGAGCAATATCATTTATTTCAACATTGACTAAAATCAGAGCAACATCATTTGAAAAATAGAGATGAAATCAGATCATCTTGCAGACCATGGAGACCCTCTCTAATTCCGTGGGACTCGGAGGTTCCAATCTCATCGTATCCAGGCTGTTACATGTGCATGCCTAAATGCAGTGGAGAGGCTGCGTGTCTGGGCAGGCCCAGCTACCTTGGAAAGTCACCATGTCCCTGCAGCCAGTTCACTGCTTAACTGCCAGTGTGTGCTTCTTCCTCCCCTACTGCTTCATCCACCCCTCCTGCTGGGGACACAGACTGATTGTGACAAACTCTGTTGATTTTATTAGCCAAGCAGATGTTGTTGATATCTGGGAGATATACCATCACTCTATCAGTGTGGGAAGTGGACTGCTTCCTTTTCCTCTCTCTCCTTCTTCACAGCTTCCTCCCAAGTGGCAGACTTCCTGCCATTCTTTGGGGGGGGAACTGTGCTCTTCCCGAAAGCTGTGTGGGGCCTCAGGGTAACATGATCTTAGCAGGCAGGCAAAGATATTCTGGCTTGAATATTTCATGATGCTGCCTGTTGGGAAGAGCAAATTCGGAGTGTGCCAAGTTTAGGAAGTTATTGAAAACAAAAAGGAGAGAAATAAGAAAAAAAAAGTAGAAGAATGTTTATGGGCTGTGTGTGCATGTGTGTGTGTACATGCGTACATGTGATGGGGTTGTAAGTAACTCTTATATTATATATGCAAAGTTCCAATAGGTACATGGTAAATTCTAGTACTTATGGGTAATTCATCAACCCTACCCATATTTTTGAGAACTTACACCAGTAACTGGCAATCTAGAGTTGAACAAGAAGACAAACCCTTTTTACCCTAAAGAAAGTAGACAATGTAATAAACAAACAACTATGTAAATACTTTAAATGCTATTTCTATTAATTACTGGGAAGGACATAACAGCAGCCTAGAGAGAAATGGGGCTAACGTATCTCTAATGAGAAAGCATGGAAAGGGGTCCCAAGGAAAGATAAGGGGGTACCTAAGTTTGGACCATGGTGAGACTCAGACTTTTCTGAAGAGGATGGGTGTATGCTGTGTTCCAGCAACCTCATTCTACAGTCTCTGGAAGAGTTAGAGATTATTCAGAGAATTGTGCTCCGAATAGCTATCACACAAAATGGAAGAACGGCTCTCTTCTGCATCCACACTCATAGGGTTCTTAAGTGGATGTCTTACTTGAGAATCTAGGATGCTTCTCAAGGTCAAATGCAGTTCTCTTTGAGCCTACAGGGCCACTGGACTTACTGAGAAGCTCCCTCTTCCAATTCTAGATTGTTTCTCTTTGGATGAATTACTTCCTTTTGGATGTAGTTACTAAACTAACCTCTTATTCCTGATTCTAGAATGGTTCTAGATATTTGGATAAATTGATTCCTCTCTTCTGCATTAAAGAGTGGTCCCAGCTCCATGCCACTCTTGGAAGGGTTGGAGAAATAGCTCCTCAGAGCACTTTCTGCACTCCATGACTTAAGTGAATAGTAACAGGGAAGGAAACTCTGAGCTTTAGAGATTATGACAAGAATTCTGGATAATGAGACCTGGGTCTAAGGAATATAGAGAAAGAGAGCAGACACAAACAAATGTCCTGGATCTGAGTTATCAAAACTAAACCTCTGTTTCTCCAACTATCAGTGGAGTTCATGCTGTCTTCTGGGCAGGTTTGTAGGTACAGGTAAAAAACACGTAAAATCACTCTATTTAGTGCCTGAGTTTATATATGAGAGTTTCTCTTTCTTTATTAGTATTTTCCTATATGAGAGTGAACCACATCAACCAAGCAGGCAACTGTCTGTTGAAATCTTTAACCACCAAAAGATTTTCAGAGAGAAGCAAATGACGATATGCACTTCTGACCCTTGTCCCCCTCTTGTGCCAAGATCTCACTACCAGGAATAAACATGGCATTCGCCGGTGCTTTGGATGTGAAACTCACAAGCCATGCCAGAGAAGATGTGTAGTAACTATGGTGGCGCATTTGGGATTTTGGATTTCCTGTTTGGGTTTCTACCTTTCTATTGCCACATACATTCTAAAGGATTCATTCATGTCTCCGGCTTTCTTAACTGTGTCTACACTGTCCCTCGGTCACTTGACAATGCTACATTCCAATAACTGTGAATTTTATATACATTTGGATGGCCAGGGTCAGTCACGCTCCCCACTAACTGCTATTCACCTATATTATACACAGTGCAACTGGCTAGCCCCATTCCTTGACTACGAGCTTTGGAGGACTGACCAATGTTAATTTTGCTCTGTTTGGGGCTGTTGTCTTGTGATAGATGTTCAACAGAACAAAGCAAAATCCAGACTCAAATCCAGATATGGACTGCCAGATTATAGACTCACGAGGAACCCCACAGCCCATCTGCTTTCCTGGTTATATGCAGAAGGACAGGAACACACGAAATGCAAAAGGGATTATATATCATGTCTGTCCCGTTTGCTTCACACCTCTCTCTCTCCTTCTCCATCCATTCCTCAGCACCCCTTCCTCTCTGCATATCTTTATGGTAGAATTCCCTACCCTTTATTGCTATTCACTGTGGTTCCTCAGCCTAGGGCTAATAGGAGAGGTCATATAAGAGGTTTGGGGACTCTCCATTCTTCAGAGCTATGGCTGCTTCCCAGACCAGGTGGTCAACAGGATCAGATGTGGTTCATGGACCTGACTCGGCTTTATGAGTCAGAGCTTAGTAAGAGCCATCAAGGGAGACTTAATCTACTTAAATGCTCTCTGCTCTGGGGTCCCAGATGGTGACGAGGCCAAAACAAAGGTGTCAGACTATGTGTGGTCTTTAAATAGTCTTTTTATGATTGTCACAGGAGCTGAGCCTGGGGCCTGGACCCATTCCAGTTGGTAATTGATAATTCCAACTGGTAATTACGTGCTCTGGGTGGTTTCGGTTGGCATTCTGAACATCCTGTCCTCAAATGGGGAGAGGTGTTCCTGGTTTCATGCCAGAGGTGGCTCCATTTCAAGCCCCATAAAGTTTCTAAATACCTTTGGAATGCTGCAGGAAGAAAGATGCTGTCCTCGTTAAACACGCAGGCTTCACAAAAGAAAACCCATCACTCTCTGATAATGACAATTTTTCCTGGCCCTTGTGTTTCTTCTTAAAGGGAAATGTCAATTAATAAGGAATATGTACACATTGGCCTTCCCAGGAACTAATTCATATGGTCATGGCTAAACAAGGAGTCTGTTTAGAAACCATTGTAGTCCATTGACTACATAATTCTTCCAGATTGTCCAGATAATTCTTTCCTTTACCTCTTCATACTTATTGGTAAATAATTAATACTTAGTCTTGGATGGCAGCCTGCTCATTCACACCCTCCACCCAATAGATCTATCTAAAAAGTCCTGATCCTGTGACCAATCCTGCTTGGATGAATACTGGGCAGCATTTTATGATAAGAATGACAGGAACACAACTGGAACCTTTCTCTCCCTACCTATTCACTAAAAAGATATCTAAACCCAAATTGGAACAGACAAGGTAACATGCCAGTCATGGAGGTGAGCATAAAGAGCCGTATGTGACAGCCTTCAAGTAAAATGGCCATCTCACAGCTGTCCACGTTTCCTGAGAAGATACAAGAAGATACCAGGCTTGTTAGGAACCCAGTGTTTCAGCCACTGGAACCATCGCATATGCAGTAGTTCCCCATTGCCCCTTAACAAATATCTTCTTCTTCTTCTTCTTCTTCTTCTTCTTCTTCTTCTTCTTCTTCTTCTTCTTCTTCTTCTTCTTCTTCTTCTTCTTCTTCTTCTTCCTCCTCTTCTTCTTTTTCTTCTTCCCCTCCTCCTCTTCCTCCTCCTCCTCTTCTTCCTCCTCCTCCTCCTTCTCCTCCTTCTCCTTCAGCTGCTGGAGTCTGGTTTCAGCTGGATGGTTCAGATAGAATACTAGCCTTGCTATGATGGTTTGGCTATGAAATGTCCCTACAAAGGGTCTTTTATTTAACTACTTGGTCACCAACTAGTGGCACTGTTTTGGGTAGTTGTCAAACCTGTCAGGACATGACCTAAAAAAGGGGGAAGTGGGCTCTTCAGATTTACAGCTACTTCTTGTCCCATTCTGCTTCCTGTTCTACTTGAGCAGTGAGGAGGAAAGGAATCCTAGCTGCACACTCCCACTTCCATGAAGTTGCCTGATGCCATGATGTTCTTACCATGTATCTCCTGAAAACTTGAGCCAAGATCGATCCTTCCTCCCTGGGACTTTTCGTGTCAGACCTTCTGCCACAGCGAAGGGAGACATGCATAGTACACTGATTTAGTCTCTCAAATGGCTACTGTCAAAAAGAAGACAAGGGTCCTTGTGTGCTTTCTCCTTCTGAGTCCTGTTGCAGGGATTTTCTTTCTTTGGAGTTTCTCCACCAAATCTCTCCAGCACCGTAGTTGGACTGTTAATGTGGCAGCAGAGAGGTTCAGGATGAAGATTTGAAGACAGAAGCAGCAAGTTTCACAAGAGCAGCATTGAGTTCATCTAGCTATGTTATGTAGCTCAGGGTTAAGTGCGAGTGTGCACTGGAAAGGATTATGTACATGAACACTGGGACTTGTGGTCCGATGTCCCACCCTTGAAGAAGAGTAAGCAACTTCTACCACAAGTTGACACCTGTGCCACCATTCAGCTGAGATTTATCACCTCAGCTCATTTCACTGAGACCCGAGACAACCCTGTCTCATTTTACCCCACACTGTGGATTTTGATATACTGATTTTCTTCCCAGCATCTGCATTGACCGTTGCTCCAGTTTCTCATCTTTTCTGAAAGCTCATGTGGACTTCCTTGAAACCTAAATCTGATGGCAGTCTCTTGCAACATTGAGGCCGACATTACATAGTAACTGCACCACACTGGAAAAAAGGCATACATGATACGATTCCCTTTATTTATGAAAGGAAATAACGATATGTACACATCCATAAAGAAACTGTATGATCCAATGCCCACTAAAAAGTGGTAGTTACCATTACCTCTGGAAGGATTTGGGAACTGGGAAAAGATGGCAGACACTTATTTCATCTTATACTTCTCCACGTAAAAGGAAAAAAAATGGAATCAGTTTATATCTCTTTCATAATGACAAAGAACTTAAAAACTTAACCCACATTTAAAAGTTATTCGCTACATTTGTTCATGAATTAGGGTCCATTGTCAGGAACAGTGAGTTTGAAAGTGGTAAAATGTGGACTTTGGAGAATCCTTTTAGCTAATCTAAATATGGCATGAGGACACACACACACACACACACACACACACACACACACACACACACACACTCCCAGGCTTGCAGGTACCTAGTCCTTCCCATACACCCATTATTAAATATCATTAACTAGAAGTGTTCAAGGGACCTCAATGGGCAAAGTTTGCAGAATGTTTATAATATCCGAATTCACACCAAGAAGTTAGGATTCTCCATTTCCAAATGAAAGGGTCATGGCCAGGCTTTGCTTAGCCCATCCTCTCTCCTGCTGAGTCTTGAGAAGCTTTCTCTAGAGACCAGGGAACCCAATCTGTCTCTTGCAGCCATTTACATGCTAGCTGAGAACCACTTATGCAGGATCTGTCCTTGGTGTACAGAACTATCTCTCACCTGTCCATCAAACTCCCAGAATGCCTTTCTCTCTGAGTGGGAAGAAAACAACCCAAGAATTATTCCCAGATGGCAGGTATTGTTAAGAATAGACTCGTACCTATGGTGGCAGAGCTGTGTAGAGAAGGATATCAGGGGTGATCAAGGCTGAGGACTCTGTCAGGATGAGCAATGATCTGACTCAGCTCAATATACCCAAACGTCCAAGGCAGGGAAACAAATCTCAGGTTCTGAAAACGTTTGTCCCATCACTTTCCACCTTACTTTTCAAGACAGGGTCTCACAGTGAACCTGAAGCTCACTGCTTCCTCTAGAAGCCAATCTAGGGTCAATGAGCCCCTGATTCTAGCTGTCTTTGCCCTAAAAGCAGAGGCCACTGACATGGGCCACCTCACCAAGCTCTTTGCACGGGTGCTGGGGATCCGAACTTAGTTCCTCAGGTTTGAGCCGCAATCGCTCTACCACTGAGCTACCTACCCAGCCCCCTAATGTGTAGTTTGTTAATTAATATTTGTTTTGCCATCAGCACTGGAGCTAAATGTTAACCTGGGAGAAAATGAAGATGAGACCACATGATGCATAAAGTCCAGTACAGTGGTTAATAATCATTGACTTCCTCACAGGTTAAAGGAAAACAATCTGAGACAGATACACTTGAGCCTTTTTCAACGGTAAGACCAAGTTTCCGTATGCACACACACACACACACACACACACACACACACACACACACACGCACGTGTGCGCAAACAAATTAAAGATAAAGGGTTTGTATAAATACATGTGGCATTGGACAAGTTCTCCTTTGAATTAACATCAGAAATAGTTGCTGAATTCCCAACAGGAGCTGAGACATTACCACCAAACACCATAGAAGTTAGACTATGTGGGTACTTTAAAGTCTGGGCACTGCACAGTGAATATTCAGGGTTTAGGGATGGAAAGACATAAGCCAAATAATCTCAACATGAAGTTCACCTCTGCACAGTACCTCAGGTACTGGGCAGCAGAGCAGGCAGTTTTAGGGATACTCTGGAAGAGGAAGGGTGCCTTACACAGAGTTAGCTGAGAATAAAGAAGGGAGATGGTGGGTCCAGATGAGAAAGTCATTCTTTAGGAGAAGGTCCACACCAGAGCAGCTCTGTGAGGCAGCAAACAGAGGAACTGTTTGCTGTGGATGTACAAATTTGGGAGGATCTGAAGGCCTCTGTGCTCCTCGTTAGTCCTCCTATACTGAAAGAAGGCTCCCCAGTCACCTCTGTAACACTCAGAGGCCTCTGTAGACTTATAGAAACTCAGCTTTGCTGGTCTCATCTCTGTTTTCTTTTGTGTGAATACACACATGCATGTTGAAGCTAGAGGACCACCTGAATTGTCCTTCAAGTGTCATCCACCTGACAGCTTCTCATTGGCCTGGAACTTGACTTAAAGACTCCGCTGGCTGTCCACCAGGCCCCAGTGGTCCACCTTTCTCTGCCTCCCCATTCCCCCAGTCTTCAGCTCAGCTTTCTGATTCAGTGAGTCCAGAGAGGGCAGGTCGAGTGGGATGCGGTGCGTATAAACAGGATTTTTAACGTGTTTCTGGGCAATACCGCAGATCTCATCTGGAGAACCCCATGGCAGGACCCCTGGCCCTTCTGTTCATAGAGAAAGACTTCAAGTCCTTGCTGGAAATGTTGAGTAAAGACAGGATTGACAGAAAGAGGTGTCGTGGTGGCAAGGAAACCTTTGACACTGGCCTGGAAGCACAAAATGCAGTCAGCACCTTCTCCACAAACTATCTTCCTCCTATAAGCCATCCTTGGCCAAGTTGGAGGGATCCGACCCAGTTCTATGTAGACTATGTATACAGCCCTTAGAGACACACATGGCCACAGAGATAGTGGCTTTGTAACGTACATCTAGATATCTGGGACTTGGCATTCGTTAAAAGGACTTCTACCTGCATTAATTATTCCAGCACAGAAGTGACTGGAGTAAGAGTCAAATAGTACCTTAGGAAGACTCCTTGCCTGCAATCAGATACCAGATTGGGAGGTTCTGTATTCTAATTGTGCCCTTAACTCCAACAGGACACATGCATCTCTTTTTTTTCTTGTTGCTGTTAGCATCCTAAACTGAGTTCTCTTCATCTTTGAAGTGGGGATGAGGTCGCTTGATTGTCTCAGAACTAGATGCCCAGTTAATGCTAATTAGGACAGGATAAGAGCAATTAGAGGGTCAGAGATGACTGCTAACACCTGCCCAGCAGGGAAGCAAAACCAGTTTCCCAACTCAAAAGAGAGTAACCTGGAAGCAGTCAGTCCTGAAAAGCTTGTTTGCAGAACTCAAGTCCCAGCTGTAGCTACAGTCTACCTACAGTGTTTGCTATGTCTTTATTTCTCCATTCTCCCGGAAGGCACAGACTGACACCTCGTAGATATGCCCTATGTAGATGGTATATCTGAGCACAGTGTAACAAACAGATGACTTGGTGGGTGAAGAGGACAGACAGGACTGCCTGGTTTTGTTTTATTGGGTTTTGTTGGATTGTGAGAAATCCTAAAAAGTGTTACATCAGGTTTGCAAGGATGCCAGTTCTATGTTCTCTGAGACTCCAGCTTTCTTCCCTCATAGGATAAGAAGGCCAGTCATTTCAGGTATAAGGGAATGGACAGACGGGCTGGGCCTGCTCCATTTTCTAGGAAAGTGAACCCATTTCTTAGAGGACACTCCCTCTAATAGAAGCAGACCCTTTCAACCTCATTGACAGTTGTGTCTGATCATGATAATGACAGCAGTTGCAAGGGGATCTGAGCGAGCAAGCATGGACCCAGGGGCTGATATGAACAAAACGTGAAGGAGAAATGAGAGAACTGGTTTGTTTCCTGGGGTGCCCACATCCACCCCAGTAGCTAGCTGTGTTTGGAGTGATGCTGGATTCAATTGCAAATCTTCTTTGCCACTTAACAGTGGCTCAACTTGCCTGCCCAGGCTTTCAGAATGCCCTTGTTCAGAATAGCCTTAGCAGCAATCCTCCCTCATACCTCCAGGGACATTTGTGAGGGTTCAGTGACATCACGCATTGAGTCCCCAATGTTGTCAAACACAGGTCAAGTGAGGCAAGTGTCTCTGCAGAGCCTTCACTCAGGTTAGCATTAGGAGTGATAACATGCTTCCTCAGGATCCCTGCACCCCTAGGCCTCAGAACAGGGTGCTATGCCCTTCCCAGAGCCCTGTTGGAAAAAGCACCTGATAGCCCTGTGGTCGGTACAGTTCAGGGCCCCTTGGGCCTTTAGTGTTCCCAGGACTTTGCTCATCTCCGTGGACAGATCTGAAAGCCTTCCAGACAGGGTGATCACATCGTGGTTGACCTTTAGCCTCAAGAGCACAAACCCTTCTGGTGTCTTGTTTTGCTCAGTCAGAGGCCATGTCACCGGCTACCAGCTCACGTGGGCAGGCTCAGTGCCAACTGCTGTCCCAGAACAAGGAAGGACAGGAACTAATGACCCCCCCCAATTGATATGTAACTTGCCCTAATATTCACCCTGGCCCCATGGTTAGTGATTCTCGTGGCAAGGTAAATGATTGGTCTGTGCTGACTTTCGCCCCCATTTGACTCTTCCTGGGTCTGAACCCCTGTTCTGAACCATGACATACAGGAGCCCTCTGTGTGGTACAGCAGGGAAAACGACACTCCGGAAGCACAGTGGACCTGGTGGCCAATTTTACAACGTGTCTCCGGAATCCCTAAAGGAGTCTTGCTGCCCTTCATTAAATATAACTGAAGCACTACGACCTCACGACCTCACCTTGTTGGGTCTGTATCTATGCCACACTGCTCCTAGGAATTACTGATAATAGTAATTGAAATTGATCTTCATTAGACACACAGTGTGTGTTAGAGTAGAAGCGTGCGGTTTACTTCTCTCTCCATTACTGACTCCCACCCATCTGCTAAGCTCTGTACACAGCCCTGTGGTTACAACGACAGAGTCCTTGCCCTTTGTGGGGTGATAGGCTGTCATTAGGTCTAATCATCAGAGATGTGAGAATACTGATTATTATCAGGACAAATACTGTTAGTAGTTACTACACAGTGAGGGCATATTTCAACACTCATGGCCACTTTCGTCCCGAGTGCATGTTTTCTTCAGCAGCTGAAGATCAGAGTTAAAGTAACACATCCAAGGTCACACAGCTGGGGCGAGTCATGGTTGGGAATGGAATTCCCTCGTGGTTGACTCCTGAGCTCATTCTCTTGACACCAGAGCCGGGCTGTATCCAGGCAAATCCCACCTCTGCCTCTTCACACTCTGTAGACAGAGACCAGGTTTTGCTCTCTGGACTTCGTTACTTGATCTGTAAATTGCGTTTTCAATTACCCATTTCACAGGGTCCTCAAGAGAAGTGACGAGTTGAGTGTGAATGTGATTGCGACAGGCGGGGTGCCAACAGATCGCCTCCCATGACTTGTAAGAGCCTGCGAGTGCACACACTACACTGTAAGAACACTGAATGGAGGCCCACCAGAGCTGGAGAAGAGACAAGCCGTGCTAGAGTTGGATGGATAGATTAAAACCTTACAGGTAGAAGGAAGAAGGTAGGAGAGACCCTTCTCATGACCGCCCGAGAGGCTGGCAAGCATGGGCAGCTGAGAGGGACACACTAGCAGTCGTCTTGGACAACGGGAGGACAGTTGTGTGGATGTGAAGGAAGCAGAAGCCCAGAGATCTGCAGAGCAGGGTGAGCACCCTAAGGGTGGCAGGAGATGCTAGCGAACAGAAAGCAGACAAGAGGCTCATCTCTTGCCTACGAATGTAACATTCTAGAACCACAGCAGGTCTAGGCTGAGAGAAACCTTTCTTGATGACAGATGAGATACCACTTCCTCTTCTTCCTCTCCCTCTGCCCCTCCTCTTCCATTCTTCTCATTCCTCTCCCTTCCCTTCTCCCTTTCTGCTCTTCTTCCTCTTCCTCTTCTCTTCTTCCTTCTTCCCCTCATTCTCCCTCAAAAGAGAAGTTTCCAAGGAGAGTTCAGCTCTACCATCTACCCACTTTCTCAGTGATATCAAGGTGGCCCAAGGTGGGCAAGGACAGTATAAGCTTTGAGTGAATTTCCCATCTATAGGCAAACATAGTATTACTCATACATGGCTATATGTCATGATATATATATATCATGAAGGTATCATTAATTTGCATATCTATCAATCAATCAATCAATCAGGCTCCAAGGCCTGCCTGAACAATCTCTGATGAACTGTAGAGCCAGCCCTGACAAAATGAGTTGAATTGACCTATATCCCAACCCCTCCTGGAGTCACATCTCAGGAACTGATTCCCATTGAGAGGACAGACCCACCAGGACCTCTTCACAGATGCTTCTGTTCTCAAAAAAGTAGAGAATAAAAAATGGAGCCTGATAGGTCTTCAGCTGGCCCAAAGGCCACCTCCCCCCCCACCCCCCACCCCACCCCCCACCCCGTGGGGGAAGCAAGCCTGCCTCCACAGTTTCCCAGATCCTTGTGGGCTATCACAAAGGACCTTTTGAGGATAAACAAATGTAGAATTGAGAAAATAAGGAAGGAGCTGGCATGCAGAGAATGTGAATATTTAGAAAATGCTAGGGAGTGGAGACAGAGCAGGCTGTTCTGTTGGAGGTCGGGTGGCAGACGGCCTGGGATAGGGTGAAAGGAAAGAAGGGAAAAACCATCTTGCTAGGGACAGGGATCAAACTCCATCAGAGCTGGTGCCTGTGCAAGTGAAGGGCATAGAGGGAGAAATGAGACTGACACCTCCACCGCTCACACCCTAGCTAATATGATACCATAAGGGTTCCACCATAGTGGGCAGTACTGGTTCAAGACTTAAGAGCAGACCATCTTAGTGACAGGCTTCTAACCCTGGCTCCAACACATTCACCTAGATGAACTCTGAAAATTACTGAGTTACTAAAAAGTCTACTTTTTGTCTCCTCGGTGCCCAATGAGATAATGTTGAGTGTTTGCCACAAAGAGAGAGCCTCTGACAACTTCTGGAAATAGGATTTCTGTCACAGTGGGGTTGAGGAAACGGATGCTACCAGCACCCATGGGGTCAAGCCATGAATCGCACTGACACTTCACTCAGGAGTGGTCCCCATGACTGCCCCAGCTCTCTAACTCCACCCCCAGGAATGGTCCCCATGGCTGCCCCAGCCCTCTCCCTCTACCCCCAGGGCCAACAGCAAGAAGGTTTAAAACCTCATAGCGCATCAGAACAGAAGGAGCACTGAGAAGTCAGAGGTGACTCTTGCTGTGCTCGCCATGTTGCCTGATGCATGCTGGGATGGTGCCAACAGTAACCGTACCAATGGGTACAAACTGCATATCGACTGCATGGTACCACTCGCTCCAGTTCATAACACCTTCGCGCCTAATTGGAAACCCTCTGCTTTTATAGCCAGATCTGGTGCGCATTTTTTCCAGTGTCTGTTTTCCACAGAATCCTTTGGAGGTAGAAAAGACAGTTCACGCAGGCTTGGGTATGAATGAATTCCCAGTGTCCTTGAAAACTCTCATGCTTTGGCCCACTCCTCCCTAATTCTGCTTCCTGGGACAGAGGCCAAGCACTATTGTGGCTATTTCTACCTCCATTAAAACAATTGTTATCATGTATCTGGCACTTCATATACATTATTTTAATTTAATATTTTCTATAACCCAGCAATTAGGTCTTATGACTGCCCAGATGGGCAAGACTCAGAAAATATGAAGCAACTTGGACCAAATTAAAGGGCTCTAGAGAAAGGTAGTAGCCAGATTTAATCTCATCTCCACTTCCCTCTGATAGCACATTCTAGGCTCCTATCATGGCCCACTGGATCTGGATAGAGATTCACAGTGAAGTAATTGCCACAGTCTGTCCCTAGGAAGGTTGGGGTTTCTCTCCCCAGGTCTCTGGCATCACCGAAGACCCTTAGGTACCCAGTTGGAATATAGGTTTTAGGCATTGAGAACAGCTGTTAAGTTATGCCTCTGCAGCAGGTGTGGTGACTACTCCTGTAATCCTGGCCCCATGTGGGTTGAGGCAGGGGATCAGGACAAAGCACAAAGCCAGTCTCTCCAAAACAAACAAACAAAAAAGAAAAACAGGAGAAGAATGTTTAAGCCTCTGAACATTTGTCATCATTTATTCAAAGGATTTTAAAAACTCATTTTTGTAGAACACTGATAGGTTCCCTCCCCCGCTTAGCAGCAGAATCTATGTCTTTCCAATCCATAACTCAAATGTAATCTTGGAAGAAATGTTAAAATGATAAACATGTTACCGGTGATGTGTGCTTATTTAATGATGCCGCTACTATTGAGCAGGGGAATTAGGCCTGTGCTAGATGTAGTTTTGAATGAGATACCTGCAGAATGGAGGGACTTTGAAAGACATTTTTCTTCTGGGGACAACATGTGGCCTGTGTACCTCTGTTCTCAAAATTCCTTAAAAACAAATTGGCCTTTCCCCTTTCTTTTCTGACCCATGTTTCCACCAGTGCCTGTTTATCTGTTCATTTGAAAGTTTTCTCTCTCACAATGGGCTAGTAAAATATTTCTCAAATTGAAGCTTATGTTACTATCTGTGTTAACTGTTCCATTGTGAGTATAATGGCAAGTCCAGAACAGGATGGAATGATACATTATTCTTAGCAGATGCTTTTGAGATCTCTCTCTCTCTCTCTCTCTCTCTCTCTCTCTCTCTCTCTCTTTCTCTCTCTGTCTTTCTCTTTCTCTGCACACATACTGGCATGCAGACACACACAGAGAGACACACACAGTGCACACATATGCATGGTTGCACACCCTTATGTGTGTGCATTTGTGTCTGAAGACCTGTAGGTGTGGGTTCCCTGTTTTGTACAGTCTAGATTTACATGAGTCGTATATGCCTTTTTGAACGAGTGAGCTGCTAAAGTATACAGGAAGCCATAGTAATGGAGGAAAAAGTAAGTGGTAGATGGACAGATGATAGACAGCAAAGCATTATCACCATGGTAGCTTGAAAGAAGACTGGTACCCACAGGCTCATATAGTTGAATGTTTGGTACCCAACTGATGGGTTAGGAGGTGTGGTGTTGTGGAGATGTGTCACTAGGGGAGGACTTTGAGATTTCAGAAGCACATGCCATGCCCACTCAGTCTCTTTCTCTACAGTCATAGATGAGATATAAGCTCTCAGCGACTGCTCCAGCACCATGCTTGCCTACTGGGTGCTGTGCTTCCTGCCCTGATGGAAAAGTACTGACCCTCTGAAACTTCAAGCAAGTCACTAATTACATATATATATATATATATATATATATATATATATATGCATATGCATACACATACACACACATACATATACGTGTGTGTGTGTGTGTGTGTTTTCAGTCATGGTGATCAGCCCTCCTGAGGCAGATGGAGTTTCCCATAGAGTGTCCAAGGCAGGCAGAGTGAGGCTTCCAAGTCAAAGAACACTTAAAGACAGAGAGAAGGCGTTGTCAAATTGGGTGCTCATAGCATCCAGGAAAAATGATCTCGGGATGCTGAGGTAGTCAGCTGGAGTTTCCAATTGAGCTTCTCACCATGGTTAAGCTTCTAGCTTCTCTCTTCCACCAGGGGTACCTTCATATCATGGGATCGAGGGTTGAGCCTTTTCACCTTGGAAAGGTCCATCGCTATCACAGTGTTAAATATAAGATACTGCGTACTCAGCCCTAAATGATACATCTATATCAACACCACTACCCACAAGGGTCAGGGGATATTGTAAAAGAAGAGGCAGAGAGAATGCCAGAGCCAGAGGATCAAGCAGAGCAGTGCCTTCTGGGCTTGGCATGGCTATTAAACTAATGAACTTAGTAGCTGCAGTTACCTGCACAGGACCTGTACAAGATCAACCCCTCCAAAATTCTAGCATGGATCGGGGAGGAATTCCACCTTTGAATTTTGGAGCTGTTGTTGGTTGATAACTGTAAAGGAAGAAGAATTCATTCTTCTTTGGTGGTATTGATGCATTTATAAAAAGATAAAGAGAGAAAGAATATGTTCTATGGGGGGGGCATAGTCAGGTATGGGGGAAGGGGAGCAGGCCCATGCCAAGGCATCCCTTCCCCCTGAGGGACCATCCACATGACAGGACAGTATAGTATAGAATAGAGTTTATTCAGGGCATAGGGAGGAGAGTTAAGAGGCAGGGAAAGGAAGAGAGAGAACAAGAAAGACAGAGAGAGAGAGAGAGAGAGAGAGAGAGAGAGAGAAGAGGAGGGGAGGGAAGAGGAGAGGAGGGAAAAGAGAAAAGAGGAGAAGAGAAGAGAAGAGAAGAGAAGAGAAGAGAAGAGAAGAGAAGAGAAGAGAAGAGAAGAGAAGAGAAGAGAAGAGAGGTAGAGGCAGGATGTGAGCACGTGGAAAGGGAATGGGGAGGGAGGGGGGAGGGAAGAGCAAGGGATCAAGAGCCCAAGAGAGCAAGAAAGGAACAAGAGAGTTTGGAGGGGGCCAACAGTCCCTTTTATAGTGGGTCAGGCCTACCTGGCTATTGCCAGGTAACTGTGGGGAGGAGCTTACCTGACTGTTGCCAGGTAACTGTGGGGGTGGAGTTTAGACAGAATGCTAACAGGTATGGCCACTGAAAGCTTGTCCATGATCCAGTGGAAGATCCCACACTGGTCCACATATGGTCGGTCCTAACCAGATCCAGTGAGTGAGCTTTAAAAAGAAGAGTACACAAACGTGGGGACACATGGGCAATAGACATCATCTGGGGAAAGTTGGTGGAAATAGGAGTGTGTGATCATATTTCATTACTTACAGGTAAGGATTTTTCTAAAAATAACTTTGAAAAACCAGTGCTTCCCCATTCTAGGGAATGTGAGGCTGTAGAGGTAAAATGTAAATTTTCAAAAAGAGAAACATGGTACCAACCACACAAAACTACAAATTTTTAGCATGTATCCATTTATTTTAGCCTTTTTTAAATGTGTCTTTTAAAGTGGATCTGTGGTTGAATTGTTTGTAGCTTAGAAGTCTAGTGTTAAAAATGTTTTAAATCTATCAAGATACATAGTATCAAGCAGAGACAACATGGGGTAACTCAAGTCTCTTCCTCCATTGATGGTGATAAAACTACAAATTGGAAGTCTCTTCTCACATTGGATACATGCACATCCTCTGGTCCAGCTGTTCCACTTCTGGCATGTCCTGCAGGTATCCACAGGACTACAGAAAGGGACAACACTATGCTTAGTGGGAACCCTTGGTGACACCGAGATGCTCATCAAAACTAGAGTGCATCCTTTTCCTCTCACATGAATAGCTTTTACAGATAAAATACCCATCGAGGGAAGCTGGAGGCAACAGAATATACTGGCTACCACTCTGTTTATAAACTTCAGAAACAGATGAGTTGAACCAAAGTATGAGACATGGTTTCCCCTGTTAGAGAGCAATGGAGAATTCTACCCCATTGTGCTGGGAAGATTTCTTTTGAAGTTTTCTTTTTTCCATCCAGGTATGGTGTGAAGAGTTTGTGGAATTTCAATGAGCTGTTTTTGTGACTTCTGTACTTTTCAGTGCGTTCTCTGCATTTCCACAAAACATCCCTTAACAAGAACTGCCCTAGCATTGTGTGTGTGTGCGTGTGTGTGTGTGTGTGTGTGTGTGTGTGTAAGTTCTTTCCTTCTGTGAGTTCAAGCCAATAGGTGCAGGACAAACCACTGTTGACCTACTGCCTGATGTGGTTTTCTCCTGGTTTTGTCCATTCTTTTGCAGTAATGCTTTGGTGGCTGCCTCTGTATTGGAATCAAAAAAAGGGAGAGAGTCCAGACTGGCTTTTTTGGAATCAAGACTGAAAAATAGGATTGAAGAGCAGCTTCCATCACCAATTTTACTGCCGGTTTGAATATTTGTTTGTACAAAATAAGTCCCCACTATCAGAGCTCTGAGAAATTTGTGTTTTCTGGACTCCTGGATAAATGTGAATATTTGATCCTACTTCCTTTTATAGTGATCCTTCTTAAGGGAAAAAAGATATATTTTTTGTCCCACTGAGAAACATTCTAAGTGGGAATTGATGCTTCTCACTTTGCATTCTGTTTCCTTGGTGGATGACTTTTCAGGCCTCTTGTAAGAATCCTAGTGTTCAAGACCAATTTCTAAGCTCAAGGAAAAATGACTCCCGCTAAGCACAGTGTGTGTATGGGGGGGGGGACTAAGAGGCAGATTCCCATGCAGAACACAGTCAATTTCATGTGCAGAATGGATATTTTGCTTTGTGTGCTGAGCTCAAGAAGTGGAAGGACACATGAGAGACCTGATGGGTCTTTAGCTGGAATGGCCAACACGTGGTCACAAGCTTGGGAACCGTATGCAAAAATTCCCTCCGCTTCTTCAGAAGGAGTTGTTAGTTTTCAGCTAGAAGGTTGGCTGCCAAGGCAGGGAAGGAATTGACAAGAGTCTGGTATGGGGAAGTCCACATGTTTTCCTACTGTGGATGTTGGGGATGCTCTAGCAGCTGAGAGCTGTCCTTATATTGATGCTGGAACACCCTAGAGTCTCAGGCAAACTGACCAGTGGGAGCCTTCCTCCAAAAATAGAAAGGATTGATCTAGAAGGTTCATTCTCAGCCCTGCTCACCCTGAGATGAGTTTCAGAATCTGATGGCAGGTGCTAGGGTATGGACAGACGTTCTAATTATTCTTTATAACAGTAGGAAACGGAATCAAATTTTTGGGCATACTTGAGACAGATATGTATTTTGTATAGCAGAGACAGAATCTTTTCTTGCTGGTGTTGCTATTAGAAAAAGCCTCAATTGATTCAAGATAGCCTTGAACTCATGGAGCTGAGGGCAGCCTTGAACTTCTGATCCCCCTGCTTCTAACCTCCTAGATGCTGGGACTACAGGGACAGATGGACACACATAGTTTATATGATGCTGGGAAGGGAACTTAGGACTTGCTGCAGAATAGGGAAGTAGGGAGCCAGGCTTCCCATTGGAGGAGAATCCCTCTAAGCTTTTTCACGGCTCTCCTACTTATAGACCAGGTTCCCAAGGTATCTTTTCCTTCACTCTTGTTGTTCATTGCCCTTCCCCGGGGAGGCAGTGATTATGCCCAGAGGTGTCACAGCTAAGTACACACTGCAGGCAACAGCTGAACCAACTCCCCAGGTAACTCGTTTGACCCTAAATCATGAGACAAGCAGCTACTCAGCTTGATTCCGTCTGCTCACTTCTTTAAAAAATGTCAGTCCTTGACTCCTTCTCTTTGATCTCTTAGGAATATTGGTGATTATTTATTTTGTTGTGAGAGGGAAAGTTCAGAAATCATGTATTCTGGTCTCAAGCTATTGCATAGCTGTTTGACTTTTTTAGTGTGTGCCTGCTGAGTTTTCTCATCTGTAAGAGAACAATCACAGTGACAGCTAGCTGCCCTTCAGGCACTGTTGTGGAATTAATGAATGGGTGTAGTGATGCCTGGATTACAGAAAACAGACTAATAATCATCAGCAATAATGGTTACCATCAAGCCCATTTTGTAATCTTTAGTATACTAGAAGCCTCAGTTTCCCCATTTATAAAACCGAGGAAAGTAATTTTCGCAGGGGATTTATGATGCCTGGATGATATCATAGATGCAATATCCTCACTGAGTCTGACCGTCATAGGAATGGAACTGTTTTTTGTGAACTGCCCATTGGCTTGCATGAGGAAAGGGGAACCATCCTGCTCAAGAGTGACCTGGGGGGTGGGGTGTTTTTTACAAGTAAGAAAAAAACAAGAGAGGAAAAGCTCAACCATTCCTATAGCCAAGAACTCATGAATCTTAAAGCACTGAGGAAGAAGAGGGAGAGGACGTTCAGGGAACCCCCTGGAAGCTCAGGAAAGCCACATGAGCAGACAGACTGGGAGCTGGTATTTCATAATTCAAACTGGAAATCAGAGTTAGTGATCTTTGAGCTAGAGTCCTCTAGCAACAGCCTCGATGGGCAAAGTATGCCTTGAGGAGTGACCCCAATGCCCTCACCAGAATGTGAACCCAGGGGCTCTGTTCAGTCTTCTCTACAGAGAAGTGTTTTAGGGGAAGAAGCACCACAGTGACCAGTTCCTCCCTACCTAAGCCACGTGTGTCGCCTGCAGTGGATAAGATGTCACGTGAGATATCTAAACTCTTCTATTTCATTATTCTACATATTTACTTTCCCAAACTCTCAGTCCTTCTGGTTCTATTTTTGACCTAGTACATGAAGCTATATTTGAGGGAGAGCATCTTTATCCCTGCAGGATAGCTGATTTCTCTTTCAGGAAAGGCCATGTGGGGCCCTCATCAAGAGTTGTGCTGGGGAGACAGAACCTTGAGAACCAGAGTTTGGGTTCCCAGAATCATGTAAATTGTGGGTGATCACAGTGGCCTACCTGTGAGTCCTGCTCAGAGCAAGCCGGCTGGCAAGACCAAACACATCAGACGTTTTGGGTTTGATTTCCTGATTTAATAAGGTTAATAAGGGTGAAGATGGGTGATTTTTTTTTTGACATCAACCTTGGATCTCTCTATATGCACACATGCTTGTGTGCACATACACATGGATACCACACACACACACACACATAGACACACACACACACACACACACACACACACACACACACACACACACACACACACACACCGGGTGGGGTGGCTCCAGAGTCAAGGACTGAGGTTATGGGACCGGAATCTGGAATATGTAATATGGAATACTGGAATAGGTTTGGGTTCCCCTTTTTCTCACCTGTAGAATAAAGAATACAAAGTCCGCTGTCCATCTGTTTTTAGTGAGGGCCAAATAGGATCACGTCTTGCATTTGCCCCACATAGTGCATGACACTAGGAATGCTCAGGACGCAGGAATCAGTATTTCCATCTCTGTGGTTTTATCATCTTGAGAAGACCCTTAGCTACCTCTTGTCTATGGAAAGGTGACTTTCAAAGTGTCAGCTGTCCAGTTAATTGGACCGTGCCTTCTGTCTGGCTACGAGCCTTAATGACAAGTCATTACACTTTTAGCTTCCCCATCTGTAAAATGGAGATAATAACACACCTTGCAGGAGTTTTGAGGGGATTAAATGAAGGCATGTCTATGGAATGCCCGGATCAGAGTGAGCACTCTGTAAATGTGAGCCTCTTTAGCCCTCCTCCCTAAAACTCTCAGCATTTTGCTGTAAAGCAAGAGCATTCCCATCCAGAGGTGCTTTCCTTTTAGTTTGTTTTCATCTTTATTTTTAGTACTAGTGAATTTTGAAAAAAGCATGATTACTTCAATATTGCACTGGGTGATCAAGGTGAATTCTGAAGTAGATGTTTTGATGTTTCAATTTGCATTGAGTGTCTACACACGGTTACAGTGCCGGTAGTTTACAGAAAACCTTATTTATCTCGTTTTATTTTTCAGTCCAAACTTATTTGGTGGGAATGGAGGAGTGGGGGGATGTGGCAGCTGATCGAGAGAAAGAAAAGGAACACACGGGCAGAGGAGATGGCTCACCAGATTAATGTCCTGCACAAACATGGGGACGTCCCCTGAGTTCAAATCCCCAGCATCCAAGTGACAGTAAGATGTGCTGGTGTGAACCTGGAAAGTAAGATATGCTGGTGTGAACCTATATGTCAAGCCTGGAGACTATTGGCAAAAGGATCCATAAAGCTCTTTGGCAAGCAAGTCTAGAGAAATTATTCCCAGGTTTTTTCTTTTCTTTTCTTTTCTTTCTTTTTTGAGAGAGACCCCTTGGAGAGGGGGAGGGGGAGGAGAGAGAGAGAGAGAGAAAGAGAGAGAGGATACTCTAGCCTCCACATGTGCCTGCAGGGGTATACGAGCACACATATATACACACATACACACACACACACACACACACACACATACCCGCTAGTGCTTGAAATCTCAGTACTTAGCTTAATCTTGATTGTATAGAGTCAGTGTTTAATCAAGGTTGTTAAATAAATAAAATAATCCATAAAGTCTAGGTCCAGGCATTATGCGCCAGGAACATTTCCTGCTGAGATTAGAGGGAAGAGGACAGTGTGCTGTGTCTTTGTCCTAAGGCATAGGAATGACAGTCTTGGGTCAACAGAGCCTAGTGACAGCTCTGCTGTGTGATGTTTACAAAGTCACTCTCCTTCTCTGGTTTTGTTTCTTGATCTTGAAAGGGGGAGGATAGGATTAAAGGGTCTTCCTCTGTTCTCCACTTTATTTTCTGTTAGTAGTTGGTAGCCAGGGCTGGTGGGGAGTCGGAGCTGGGTTTCCTTGGGAAACCACAAAAACCCAGTGTGTGACATCTTCTGCGGTCATCCATCTCACAGATGATGTCAAGCTTCCAAGCTTCCCCGTGCCTCAGCAATCTTCGTCTGCAGGACAGCAATAACCAGAGCCTCTCAGGGAGGCATGAGGATGCCATGAGGTATGGACCATCTCAAATGTAGCAGGGGCACTGGTGCATATAAGGCACTCAGTGAGTGGTACCCATCCTTTCTGACATCTGGATGTCCTCCCTGGGCAGAGCTCTGTACTGAAGGTGACGGTCACAGTTCCCTTCCTCAGCCCTCTCTTGAGGTAATTAAGAGCAACCTCCGGGAGGACAATGCTGATGAAGTCAATAATATGAATTCAGTGTTTTTGGGGACGTGCGATCAGGTCACTTACCGAACACTGGTCTCTCTCCGTGTGCTACAAGGATGCGGCATCCGATACCAGCCTGAAGACTGCTCCTTCCTCTCTCAAAGCTGACTTTATTGATCCTCTCATCCTAACAGGAGCAAGGGAGGAAGGAGCAACAAGGAAACGTTAGCGAAGCGGGAAGTGGGGGCTGCCAGGTTCTGTCTGTACTAACAGACAACGGAACTGCTGAAAGATTAGGAAGAAAGAGCCCAGGATTAACCTGCAGCCCTGGCTTTTTTCTTCTGTTTTCCAATCAATTCCCAGATGGTAGCCATTTTTAATTCTCCATTTATCTTACTTGACCAGGGTCATGTCTGTTTGCAGGGCAAAGATGAGAGAAGTGGTAGATAAGTGGCTGATATCGCTGGTAATAAATGAATATGAGCTTTAAGGCCGGTGTAATTAAAAATGTATAACCTCACATTTCATCCCCCTTAAAAGTTCAGTCTTCCCTTGGATTCCTCTTTGAACCATGTTCCGTTTGCTCTTTCAGTCATTGTCGTTCTTAAGACAAAGAAAATAAAGACCTGATGGAAAGTAACTCCTGATGAGCAAAATGAAATCCACATTGGGGAGGGGAGAGCAGGTTCCCGTAGTTTCCCCAGGGTCACCAGGAAGGGAAAGGTAGCCCAGTCCACTTTGGATTTCCTTCTGCAGATGCCAAGTTCAGAGTTTAACCCAGAGTCCTCCCTTCTTAAACAAGTAGACAAGAGGCAGAAAATAAACTCTGGCCGACTTCACGGAGGATAATTATGAGCTTATATGGGCTCCAGGGCCAGGGGAAGTCCATGCCAACTGGTATCTTCAGTCCACCTGCCTGTGAGTACCAGGTCTACATACACACAAAGGGCAATCCAAAGCTGTCCAAAGAGATGTGGTTGAGAGTGTACAAATTCCCAGAACCAACTCCATCCAAAAGGAAGTGTGTGTGTTTGGGAAGGTGAGGAAATTTGGAGAAGTAACAGGACTCACCTGGCAGGGACCACTGTTAGCTCTTTCACATAGTCCTTTCAGGAGCACCAGAAGTGGTATTGCATTTCCCATTTCACAGATGTGGAGATCGGGGCTTTATGAATTAATAACTTCAAATCTTGCTCAGGGGCAAGGAGCTTCTGCTTAGCCTCTAGCCCTCTTTTCCTTGCCCACAGTCACGAAGTGGGAACAGCCTGGAGGGAAAATTGGTGTAGTCTCTGAGCAATGAGTATAGCACTTCTCCAGGTAGCTCTGACTGTAACTATGCACAGTTTTCCAAGAGAAGGCCATCTTAGGTGGTGGCCGTACCAGACAAGTCACTTCCGTGTCTCACTTTCCCATGTCATGAAGCAGCTTTGGAGTACACACGGCATCGAAGCGGTTACGACCCATTTTGCTCGAGCAGGACTATTTACAAGTAGTAACCGGCTATCTGCTTCCTGTCATCTCCATCATATATCTTAAGGCAGGGAGATTGGAAGCCCATTACAGTCTGATATCTAATCAATACACACCGTATTCCTACAGCAGGAAGTAAAAGAATAGGCCCTGGGGAGTCAGAGTTCAAATTACTCTACTGTCAATTCCAGATAGCGGCTAATGATAGGCTAAGGTAGGATGGGGTGGGGAGGGAAGACAGGGGAGGGTGTGAGGAGGAGGAGAAGGAGGAGGGGAGGAAGTTACCATAGTCTCATACTTTAATGGGGTAGTTAATTCCAAGATCGGACATATATTCACTTTTGCCTCTTTTCAAAAGTATAGGAAGGCTCTCGGCAGGCGGGAAGACGGGCAGATTCAGATCTGTGCTACGGGGCTTGCTTTCCAGCTCTAAAAAGCTTTCCTTCGCACAGTGCCAAAATGTATTTTAGACATACACCTGTGCCTCGTATAATTTATATATGTTTGAGTATGAAATTATGTACTTGGATATACTCCCTTATCATACATAAAAAGGTTAGAGGCACTTAGAGGTGCTGAATAAACATGCAGGGGTTTGCTAATTCAACAAATAGTTACTGGATGTCTGTGTACCAGTCAGTGTATCCACCCACACGGAGCTTTCCTGCAACCACAGAACTTACTTGCCAGTCAGGAAGGAACTGCTTGATCAGTGTGTGTCGTTCAGTGTGTTGAGGAAAGGGGTTATAAATAAAATCATTCAGTGAAGAACATTGGAGCCACCAATCCAGGGTCGGTCGATGCCCCATCTCTCCCGCTACTAGTTTTGTGTCTCTCAGAAGTGTATGCAAACTCACTGAGGCTCAAAGGCTCCATCTGTATAATAGCAACAGTGTCAACACTACTGCCTATTGCTTGAGTTCTTCCAGGGATAAATGAGTATATAAGAATGTAAGTGAATATGTTCTTTTCACCATTGGCTCATGGTCATTCCTTGAGGAACTATGAGAGATAAGGAGGTGGTACAGTGTTTTGGGATATTTGACCACACTATGAACCTCAAGATTGTGTTATTTACTGGGGAAAAGAAAACCTGTTTTTAGTTGTGGTGTGGCTCAGCCCTTAGCATACACATTTAATCTCTCTGGCTAGAATACAGACACACCCATAGTACACACACCTTTAATACTAAACAATGAAGGTACAGTTAGTTTGTTGAATGAAGCACCCATGTTTGAAAGTATGCCTAGTTGAGGGGCAGACAAAGTGACAAATCAGAGAAAGATTTGACAGAATAGGATATGCCCAACTCATAGGAGAAGAGAGAGGAAAAGGAAGCTACATAAGAGAGGAATGCAGAGAGGGAGAGGAGAAGGAGCCTCTTTTACAGAGACAGGTTTCAAAAAGAGAACAAGCCAGATACAAGTGAAGACAGAATCAGAAGCCAGCTGATGAGAAGGGAACCAGAAGATCAGAACAGATTGACAGAGATAGCTGGAAGTCATGCAGAGCAATTCAGAAGTCCAAAGAAGCCAGAGTGAATCCACACGGAGAAGAGTTTGAGTCAGAACAGCCGAGTTGAACCAGTTAGCTAGAGATCAGAAAGAACTAAGAAGGGTAAGCTTATTCAGCAGTTAAGTCTCAGAGGCTGAAAACATTCTAGGCCTAGATAAGATTGTAGAGAGGCTAGAAGCTTCCAGGGTTAGGCACAAGTTAGCAGGCTGAGGCAGTAAGCTTCTGAGATAACAATTACATCAGGAGAATAAAAGATACATTTAACAGAACGATGATTGTTGCATGAGTGTAAAAAGAAGGAATATTACTAGAGATAAAAATAAAGGGCATCTCATATCATTAGAGAGTGTTCATTCACACACACACACATACATACACACAGGCACAAGTAGAAGGGGAAGAGGAAGGGAGTCAATAAGAGGGATATGATAGAGCAATGGGGCTGCACGCTGTGAAAATCCATTGTACACATGTATGAAACCCAATGCTTCATATAACTAGCATATGCTCATGATTGTGACAAAGTCTCGCTTAAGAAGATGTAACAGTGCTAAATGTGTATGAACCTAGGATAGTTCAACTTCATGAGCCAAAGTACCACAGAACTGAAACAGAAAAAGAAGTCACAATCCTATTTAGAGACTTTTAGATCAATACCTCAGGAAGAACTGACAGAAAACCTGCAAGAATTTATATCATTCAATTCAATCAACTAATCCTACACATATGAAGTGCTCCCACTACCGAGAGCAGAACACACTGTTTTCTCAATGCCTAAAGCATGCTAAAAACCAAAAATTACATTCCGTTAGACAAAGGGTTTACTATATATAAGACAATTGAAGTCACATAAAACAAATTCACTAACCACACTGAATTTAATAAGCAATCAATAATATATGAATAAGCAGAAAATTCTTGGACATTCTAAAGTTGAACTACGATCATCAAAAATCCATTAGTCAAGCAAAAAGATCATAAGTTTAGATAAGATTTTGAAGTAAAAACTTATATCAGAATCTGTGAGAGTAAGCTTAAACAATACTCAGAAGGGAAATTATATATAAATTTTATTACCAAATAAAAGAGGAAAAAATATTTTTGTAGAAAGCATAAAAGTGGGAAGGAGTTCATGATCCCTTCCCTCTAACTGAGGATCTGTGGACAGTTGGTGGCTTCTGGGAAAGGGAGCAACAGTTTTCTTTAAGGGCATAGCCCTCGGTGAGTTGACTGCCTCCAACAGGTGATATCACACCTAGCAGATATAGTCAGGCAAATTATGCTCAGGGGGTTATAGAAGAAATAACACATGTGCAGTTCTGGAGAGAGGGAGATAGAAGGCTCTGTCTGCAGAGAGTTAAGGGGAGGAGTGGAGGTGAAGGTGACCGAAATGTATTGTATAAAATTCTAAAAAAACGTTAAAATGCTAACTAAAAAATCATGAAGTCAGTGATCTATCTCAATAAATTAAAGAAGAATAAATTAAAGAAAAGGGGGGAGTGAAACAACAAAAGAATAATGCTATGACCAATGGTCAGCAGATGAAGGTTATGGAAAACTGGAGGGCAACAGGCCAAGACACAGGTTCTTGATACTAAGTCCTAAATAGCTACACCGTCCTTAGTCAGCCTGAACACACACACACACACACACACACACACACACACACACACACACACACACCATGTCAGACTGAACATATACACACACATCAAACTAAACACATACACACACACATATTCACATACACAGTATGTCAGACTGAACACACACACATGTCAAACTAAGCACATATACACATAAGCACACATACACACACCCTACATGTCAGACTGAATGCACACATGTCAAACTAAACATACACACACACATATACCACATGTCAGATTCAACACATACACACACACACACCACATGTCACACTGAACACACACATGTCAAACAAAACACATACATACATACATCCACTGACACACATACCCCCCACGCATATGAACACATACTTGTAGAGTCACGTATGTCTCTACTAGGCAACTGTAAAGTTCACCAAGACCTGGTTATTATTGCTTATCTTCAGATATACAGTGTCTGGCCCATAGCTGGATAATACAGAATCATGTTCCCCAAATCCATATGGAATTCATAAGCTCAGACAAGTATTCCACTAAACAGAAGCTGAGGACAGCCCTAGTATCTCTGATAGCCATGCTGCAGGGAAGTTCACATGTCCTCCTGACACTGAGACTGGGACCAGCCTTCCTTTGAAGGCTTCTCTTTGCCTCCTCTCAATGGGCGGTCGGTATTTCTCTCACTTTTTGAGACCCTTTGGGACACAGTCTTCAAGCTGCAACCATCTTGAAAAACAGCCTTGAAAGGAAAGGACCTAGAGTGAAAGCAGAATGAGAAGGCAGCCTCTGTTACAGCTAAACTGTTGGCTTAACTTCCCAAAATACCATTGAATTTTCTTGCTCATACAGCTGTGTTTATAGAAGGCAATATCATGTATGTAAATAAATTCAGATGCCGCATGAGTTATTTTAAAACAATCAGTCTAACACTAATCAGCTTACTCAGAGACATAATCTTACCCTAAAAATCTGACAACTCAGTACACAGTGTGCAAAGGGAAAAAAAAAGAGTAAAGTCCAACACACATGCTAAAATGCTACCCCTGTTAGAAGTTGAGGAGCAGAGGAGAGGGACTGCCTCACCCACTCCATCCCTGCTCCTGGGGGAGTTAATGGGGCATTATCACTGCAGGTGCTTGACTGGGTGAGGCGCACCCACAATCCCAGGAACAGACCAACCAGCAATGATAACGACAAAGAAAAACCAAAAATAGATGAGTGAAGTGCTTGCTGCGCGTGTGCGAGGATGTGAGCTTGTCCCCAGGACCCAGGTGAAGACCAGTCCTAATGGCGCACACTTGTAATCCCAGCCCTGGGGAGGAAGAGACAAGCAAATTCCCAGGGCTCCTTGGCCAATCAGCCTAATGAGGTGGTGATCCCCAAGTCACTTGCAATCCTGCTTCAGAAAACGATATGGATGGCACCAGAATTACAACTCCTGAAGGTGGCCCTTTGGCTCCACAGACATGTGCACATATTTGTGCACACATAGCTACATACACGCACACAAGCCAAGCACAGACCTCATTTTTATTGGAAGTCACACTTTATGTCTTACTGCTGTCTGTATGCTGTTGACTTCATCTAGAATCTTTGGTACCTCCTTGCCTTCCAATCGTTGTTAGTTTACGATTAAAGTCCAGCTTCTAAAGCTATTAGTATTGCTATTTCTACCAATACTAAAATTACCACTATAACCACCATCAATCTAAAATTTTTGTCCTACCCTGACTCTGACTCCTCCTCTTCCTCTTTCTCCTTCTCACAGTTATTCCCAGGCTTTTGCTCTTTTTGAATTCTCCTCCCTCTCCCACTATTATTTCTCCTCCTCCTCCTCCTTCTTCTTTCTTCTTTCTTCTTCCTCTTCTCCCTCCTCCTCACTTAGGAGCTATCGCCACAGCCACCCAATTACAATTAAAACTTACTCTTCACCCGCTAAAATAACTTTGTGAACAGAAGTGCCTGGGAGTCAGTGGGAGAAGAAAATCTATGGTAAAGATTAAAACTTCAAACTTCCAGAGAAAACGTTATAGAAGCAGATTTCAATGGTCTTGGGTAACTGTAGTCCCCTTAACAACCATGCATTGCCCATCTCTGAGCCTGACATAATACCCTTTTGATCAATTGAGAGTATTAATGTATTACTCAGCAATGTATTTGGAAAGTGTCTTGGGTTATTTTATTCTTAAGAAGTTCATACAGTGACTCCTGTATTGATGGATGTTGTTTGCTGAGACCCAAATCCAAGTTCAGAGATCCAGGGTCACTCATCTGCCTGCATGCTGTGACTACTCCTGCTTCTCATCCTACCAGCACTTCAAGACCCACCCCCTGTGGCCACTTCCTGTCTTCCCACATTCACTGTTACTGCTACCACCATCATCACGCATGGCTGGTATGCCCTCCCCCTTCCTCCTTGTGCTGAGCACTGTACTACACTGCCATTCCGTTAATGGCCTCCAATGTTGCAAAGCCATGAACAGTTTCCAGTCTTCATCCCCCTGGTCCTATTGGCAGTATCTTCAGGTGCTCATTTGTATCTTATTCCTTGACCTCTTTGGAGGCTGTTCTCTGATATTTTTGCTGTATACTTCTTCTGTAACTCCTACCAGGACATTACTCCCTCATTACCACCACCTTCCTCTTCCAGGTCTTGTACTAATACTATAACCACCATGGGCAACCTATGCATCTCTGTACCTCCTCCTCACGTTGTAACAGCCAGCATTACCATTACCATCAGTAGCATCATTTTTAACATCAGCCAAGAGGTTTTTTTGATAGGTCATCACGCTGTAATAATTCTGTGGTCTGGGTCTCTTCTAATATTCTCACGTGGCACATGAGCACATCATACTACTGGGAGATGTAATGGTAATCCCAAGGCTCTCCCTTGGGAGTGATATCATTTCTCTGTCAATCATAGGCCTTTGCTTCTTCTGTTCTTTCTGAGTTGTCAGGTTATTTCCAGTCACTTCAGCTTGGGCAATGAATTTTTAATTGTTTTCTTTTTGGATGTCCTTCTATATGGAAATGGAAAGTCCACCCACTGGGGAAGGACAATCACTGGTCATAGAGTATCTGAAAAACTCACGTGCTTCTGCTCATGCAAAGCAGTCTGGTGGGCAGGTAGCTCATCTGCTGACCTTGGCCTTGGCCATTCAGCCTCTTATATCCACTTAATGAGCAATTCCACACCTCAATACTCCATGCAATGACATTTCCAGGTGGCGATTTTGCTGTCACTTGGATGACCTTATGTGGGCTCATAACAACACAAAGATCTGCCATGATGGGTAATAACACATCTTGCCTTCATACAGAATCTTTATCACCAGCACACCATTTTCCTTGAACTCCACTAATTTACTCTCCATCCTGATTGTTTGACATGTTCCACAGAGGAGGCTAAAAGAATTAGAGGTGCATTCATTCATTCATTCATGCATGCATTCAGTTAAAAATCATTGCTTTAACAAATATTTACAAAGAACATAATTTATGTCAGAAAAGGACATTGAACAGGATCAAGGTTATTTAATTTCTGATTCTATCATTGTTGCCATAGAGAACTCATTCCAATAGGGAAAGGATTTAAAACAGAAAAAGAAGAGTGTCATAAATGGTGGCGAATGCTAAGGAGAAAGCAGACAATACCAAATAAAGATAAGGGGAAGGCCAATATATGCTCTCAGAAAAATACTTTTCTAAGCATTCTGCCTTTAAGGTGAGCAATGCAGGGGCTAGAAAGATGTCTCAACCAGTTAAGTACTTCCTGTGCAAGTATACAGATATGAGTTCAGATTTTCGGCACCTAAGTAAAAGGTGGGGCACCATCATGTATGCCCAAACTCAACTGCAGAGGACCAAAAGCAGGAAGATCTCTGAAACTCAGTGGCCAGCCGGTATAACCAATCAATGAGCCCCAGGTTCTATGAAAGAGCTTTTCATAATTAAGGTGAAGAGAGAGGGGGACTCAACATGGATTTATCTTCTCCTTCTCCACACCCAGGCATGTGTGTATGCTTGAGCACACAGAGAGCAAGAGAGAGTGATACACACACACACACAGAGAGAGAGAGAGAGAGAGAGAGAGAGAGAGAGAGAGAGAGAGAGAGAGAAACAGAGGGAATAAGCTATGCAGCATGCACATGATACAGTCGAAGAGCTCATGCAGTTTTGGGAATAACATTACAAAATCTTCACATGCATACACACTCACATATACACCAGAAAAAAAGAGGGTGAGAAGTCAAGGGAAGAAGGAGGAAGAAGAGGAGAAAAATGAAAATGAGAAAAAGAGGAATTTAGCAAAAGACACTGAGATTAAGTGAGATCAGAGAAGGATCTCAAAGAAGGACTCTGGAGGTCAAGTAACAAGGAAGAAACAAAAGACCATCCATAGATAAGCCCAATGACGTGGAGACTGGGAATTTTCCACTGTCTTGTGATGTGGAGGCCGAGGCCACAGTAAGAAGAGTTGGCATTAAATGGTTGGTGAAAGCCCAAGTGCAATGAGTTAAATAGAACATGGACCAGAAAAGGAATGGCTGAGGCGTGGGATGGCAGCCACAGAAAGATGAACCATCTGGGATTTGCTTTAGAGGTGGAAGGTGATAGACATGAATGCTGATGGCAAAGAAGACATGATGGTGTAGGAAAGAGAAAGAGAAGAAACGTCATGAGGAAGGCAAGCCTAGTGACTTTTCTGTCTCCACTGCAATTCTGGTCTCAAAACTTGCTCCCCAACCTTTGGGAGGCAAAACTGAAGAGATTACAAACCTCTTGTGTGAAAGATGATAGATGGTCTCTTTGGGACATTGTGCTAAAGCTGATTATTGAATAAACCTGCTAGGTGATGCTTCCAGACTCTATCACACTGTCTACAATTAAATTCAGATTTGGATGCAGAAAACTCCACCGTCTCACAAAAATATAACCCATGTTAGAGTCAACAGAATTAATGAAATACAGACTAAAAAAAAAGGGCAACTTAAGACAGGCATATCATTCTACCTGGTAGAAGGTTGACCTATCAAAGTCTAGGATTGTTCTGCTTGGTTTAAGCTCTATCAAAAAGGGCCGAGTATTGAGCCTCACATAGAAACCCAGGAATGTTGTGTTAAGAGATCTACTATGATTGGGTCAGCTAAGCCTTTCCTTTTTAATCTAAGCTTGATTTTGGTTTTAATTGACACATAATAATTATACCTATCTGGGAAGCCTAATCCCTGTTTACATTGTGTGTGTGTGTGCGTGTCATGATGAAATCAGAGGACTTGGCATAATTATCACCCCTTGTTCTTTGTCATGAGAAGTTTGCCCAACAAGAACACACAAAGACTGACTTAAGAAACATTTAGTTGTCTTGAGGTAAAGAAAGAGACTAACACAAATCCCTCTGGGATAAGAGCTATTGACTAGACCAAAACCTGAGCTGAACTTTGATATAGCCAAGTTCTTCCTCTCTGAGGAGGAGTTTCCCCACCACCACTACCACCTTTATAAAGAGTTGGCACCATTGACCTTGAGTTCACTGGATGGAACCCTCTGCTCCACTGAAAATCTCTTCCCTCCAGATTCTATTAGTTCTTCTACTTTCACACCTATCGTTCCTTTCCTTTCCTTCCTTTCCTTTCCTTTCCTTTCCTTTCCTTTCCTTTCTTTTATTTTCAAGCAAATAAGGCAATTTCTCATCATTGTGACCAAACATCTGACAGAAGCAATTTTACAAAAAGAAATGTTTATTTTGACTTACAGTTTGAGGTTATCATCCATCATGGTGGGGAAGCCCACCATGCCAGAAGAGTATTCTTGGGCTCTTCATATCTCCCCAAGAAGCTGAAAACTGGGGCAGCATAAGAAACAGTCCAAAACCCTTAAGAATACACCCCAAGTAGTCTAGACCCAGTGTAGAATCAGAAACAGGCCATAATCCTTAAGAACACACCCCAAGTAGCCTGTATCTGCCAGCTACACAGTACTTCCTAAATTTTCTGTAAATTCCCAATGTCAGCAGCCGGTGAGAAAGTATTCAGCTACATGAGTCTGTGGGAGAAGTGTCACATTCAAACACAAGATAAAGTATATAACATGCCATCTCTCCTTTGTAGTAACCACATTTCCTAAGTACAAACTGTGAGTCTTCCTTTCCTTAAAATAACTGTATGAATTAAGACTACTTTGGTTTACTTTTTAAAAAAATGATGTGGAAGTTACCTAGACAATAAGTTTGGGAAAGCATTGAGAATAGAGAATAATTTTTGTATCCACAAAGCAAGTATGTATGAATGACCAGAGCTTGGGTCAAGGAGAAAGGGGACTGAGTTTTAGCCAAGTAGAAGGCCCTGGTACCAGAGGGTGTTTGCCATTAGATGAAAGATCATTGCGAGAAAGATCACAGATGAATTGTTCACCATGGACAGTACTCAAGCTCCCAGGCATAAGGATATCTTGGAGCATGCTTTGCTGTTTCTATTGTTGTTTAAGTAGATAAGGAATATCAGTTTCCCTCTTTATGACTTTATGTCACTGAAAACCAAAGAATAGTCAGATGGTGGCATAGCTCCTCCTTTTCTTCCTCCATCATTTCTGGATCCTCCCTCTACCATCTTTACTTTAGCAGAAGCTAGTCTCTACTAATATATTGACCTCTGATGTATCTGAATTCTCTAGATCGCTTCCTATGGGATAGACTGTTTATCTTTTTCATTTGGATATTGCCCTACTTCGCTGTGCTAAAACACTCAGACTCAAAGGACACTTGGGCAAGAAAGGATTTATTTCATCTATGCTTCCAGTTCATAGACCATTATTGAAAGAAGTAAGACAGAAACAACACTGCTTGCTACTCCATACTGCTTTATTTCTGGCCTGGAAAATTACCCAGGACCAAGAAAATAAAGCAAGAAGCATGGAAGGGGATGTTAGCTTGCCTCCTCACAGGCTCATTCTTTCTAACGCAACCCAATGCCATCTGCTGAGAGATAGTACTGCCCACGGTGGGCTAGGTTCTCCTGCATTAATTAATAATCAAGACAATCCCCCACAGACATGCCCTTCAGCCTGATCTGGTAAATTCCTCAAGAGGCTTTCTTCTCAGACAACAGGAAGGTATGTAAATCTGACCGTTCAAGCTAACTAGAACAGACACCATGTGACACTGGTGTTCAGACTGAGAGAAAATCCTGTGTCTGTATTAATATTAATTAGGTCAGAGATTTGACCCTTTTGAGATGTAGGCTTTGGTGCACAAAACGGCAAAAACATTGCACCTGTTTTATGGGACTGTAAAAGAGGAAATACACAGTTCCAAACACATCAGAAACAGGTCCCAGTCATTGATAATACACTGAGCTTAACCTTTGAGAAGTTTCTTCTGCGTAGCCACTTCTCAATAAACTAGAAATATTTATTTGAGTATTTTTTCAATAGAGTACGTTTTATGTAAGTCAAACCTAATTTTATAAAATTTTCCTTAAGGAAAGGCTCCAAAGTAGATTAGCTTTTGGCCCCACAAAATATACAGAGTGGCTAGCTCTGTAGGCGTAGCACTTACAAATTGCCAACAATAGTAGTTCCCTTTCATTTTTAGAACTGCCTATACATTCTCGTATTAATAACGTTCTAATCATGGTGACCAAATAAAAGAATAAATTTGCTTAAAGTCCTTAAGAGAGAGAGAGAGGCCATTCTAGAATTAGCAGGACTTCCTAATCATCATGACACTGTCTTTTCTTTGTCATTTCAGCTCAATCCATCGAGATTTCCTCACTGGAGATCAGTGACCTTTTTGATGACAGTATCAGAAGCCCTGTAACACCTCTTGCAATGCACTGTCTGTATGTCCTGCCATTGTGTATCTCACAATCATGGCCTGAGTGGCCAGCCTTCATATGTCCCATTCACCTTCACACTGTGGTCTCATTTTCCTGGTGAGCCAAGCTCTTAAGATAAAGCTGGTTTAGTGTGGGAACTCTCCTGGACATATTAGAACACTCTTTGTTTAAACTCACTCCCACCCCACCTCTCTGCTAGGAGACTGGTCAGGCTCAAAGCTGAGCGAAGGGAAAGCACCCGGCTGCATATTTAAAATTCCATCAGCTGGGTGTCTTTAATGCAATATGGTCATTTTTAATCTTGCTCTGCTTGATAAATACCTGTCTTGTGAGTAATTGTGAAGATTGTGTCTGTTTTTATTAGAACTTATTTGTCATGATTTGACAGTCGTTTCTAATCACATTTGTCATGTATTGGGTTTCCTTGGTGCATACTGATGCGTCTTGGAATCGATCTTTATGCAGCCACATTCACTCCTTGAACACACACAGTATGCCCACTACACCTCGGATATCACTCTTCTGGTCATTCAGAAATGAAAATATGGAGAGACGAGAGAGAGAGAGAGAGAGAGAGAGAGAGAGAGAGAGAGAGAGAGAGAGAGAGAGAGAGAGAGAGAGAGAGAGAGGAAGAAGGAGGAGGAGGAGGAGGAGGAGAGAGAGAAGTTTATTTGTAGATGGTGCAGACACTGGAATTTGGGGGAAGGTTTTGGAATTCCGAAGACAGAATTCTGTGCTGTGAATTGTAGCAATTGTGCATTTGGAAGGTTTAAGCGTTCAGGCAGTTTGAACACAACATGTTGACAAGTTTAAATTCAAAGTTGTTGACTGCATCAGTTCAGCTTGAATTCCTAGTAATGTGGGGAAGTTAACGCAGCCAAGTCATGTCTTGTCACTCGAGAAACAACTGTCCATCCATCTACTCAGCAACTGGTTAGTTGTTGACAGTACTCATTCACCCTTCAGATGTGCCTCCATTCAAGAGACATGTTGATTCCTCCATTCATTAATAAATAATTGTGCATTTTAACGAGTATTTGGGAGGTTTCTATTATGGGTATGACAGGGACATGGGACATTGAACATCTGTATTATTCTTGTCAGGAGACCATGAATCCCAAGAAATCTCCCTCACCCAAAGACCATGTAATGATTAATCTTCATTGCCAACTTGATTGAATTTAGAGTCACCATGGAAACATGGTGTTACTTTTGAGAGTAGCTATGTGTGCATTTTCAGAAAGAATTAACTATCGAGAAAAATCCCACCCTGATAGTAGGTGATACCAACTCATTGGATGAAAATAATAATAATAATAAATAGAGAAAGTGAGCAGAATACCAACAGTTATGCATTTCTATTTCCAGAATGTAGATGTAATGTGACCAGTTACCTCCAGCCCCTATAACTACAACTTCTCCATGACTGTACCCTGAAACCTGAGTCAAAGTTAACACTCCTTTGTTAAATTGCATCATGTTAGAGATTCAGGCAAGGGCACAGGGCAAGTAAGGAATAGCGTAGTAGCATAATTATTGTGCTTCAGTGTCACAGTCTGTGTGAGGTGGAAGAATGTGTAAGCAAGGTCTCTCTGTCAGCACCTTCTCTTTTAAAGAGCAGGCCTTGAGTGACCTTCGGATAGAGTTTTACTTTCAGTGCTAAAACTAAAAATCAGAGAGGACAGCACCTCTATAAAACTTCATGGCCTAGAGGCATCCTAGAATGCCCTAAGGATCCAAACTGGAACTTGGGATGGAGTAGAGACTGAAGTGAATGAATGAATGAATGAATGAATGAATGGTGGATGGTGCATCCCGGGGCTAAAATTTGTCTCCACCTGAAAACAAGTCAGTCAGAGAGAAATAAGTAGTGTCTCACCTTGTGGTTCAGTCAGAGAGAAATAAGTAGTGTCTCACCTTGTGGTTCATACAGGTTGCAGACACCGAATTCCCACCAATGAAGGACTCAATTATCAAAGGAGCAAGGTGAGCATTTCCTAAGCCTTTCCATGAGGAGGTTGGGCTGGGCTTTGACGTGTGGTGGGCCTCACCTATCATCACTGCAGATCCTACCTGGCTGCACACCAACCCCGGAGTCTGATGGGAGAGGGTCACGGGCACCGGGCATTGGATTGTCTGAATCAAGGAGGGAAGAATGATAGGTTTGACTGTATGTTAGCAAACATCAATTAGAGTCCTCAGACCCTTCAGACACTTTCTCCTTTCCCAGGAGCTTATAATCATAGAAGTGTAATCATGAGCTTAGCAACTCTCAAAACTCACCTCTGCAGATGGCACGCACCCAGCGACACCCTTTAACCCCTGGGGCTGTGGACTAAAGCAGTATGTGCACTAGCGTAAGTTCTTGGAGTAGAGAGAGGATGTGAAAACCACATGACATGTACCAAAATATCCACAGCTCCATCTCTCGTGCTCTTTGAGTGACAAGAGATGGGCCATGGGGGGAAGGTCCAGAAATCTAAGACAAAAGACAAGATTTTTGCTTTCAGTATAGATAAATGTTCAAGATGAAAGAACGTTCCCCCCAGGCCTCTGAGTCTCTCTTTCTCTGATTTGTAAAGTGGGAAGAGAGCTAAATACAATGCTAGGGACTTTAGGAAGTTTGTGGGATGCCTTCAATGTGCCTGGGGTGACAAATGTCACATGGCAAATACCCCCCCAAAGTGACAATTACTATCATGAAAGCAAACACACCATCACATATTAGAAATAGACATCAATTCTGAAATCCATGATATTGAACAATTAGCATTTCTCCAACAGCTATAGTTCTCCAGTTATTAACAGAACCTCTTTACTCATCAAAAGGTTCCTTTCCCTCTAGTGAGGTATCAAAAAAAGTCCAAAACCAAACAAATAAAACAAAAGGCAAGCAAGCAAACAAACAAACAACAACAATAGCAAAAAGTAGATTCTTTACTTTGCAGAATTTAAAAGATCACGGTATCATCCTGCATTTTTGCTTTTGAGCCTGGCATTAGTTAATCTTGCTTTGTTCTCTCCTGGTTGTGCTAATGTCCCCTTTGTGTGTGTACACGTGTCCAATACTGTCTAAGAAACAATCACCTTAATTGCTTGGCGTTAACCTCTGGCAGCGTAAGACGGAGGCTTTTTATCTATCGCTCAATCCTTGCTGCCGAAGTAATTCCCTATGGGGCTTACATCTCTGTCACTACGGCAAGTGGGTCCTTCCAAGGAAAGCATTTCAGTAAACACACACTACTGCAAATAAAACAAATCTTCTATACCCAAGTCGCCCCACGATGGCGAAAAAGCCCTGCAATGGTCTTTGGCTTGGTCTGGCAGGGTGTGCGGTGATGATTTTCATTCAGGCGTCACTGTTTTCAAGCCCCTGAGAAAGATTGACGCTTTACAGTAGGCTGATCCATCATCCAAGGCAGGTGGCACCCTATCGGAATTTCAGAAATCTGTTCCTGACCACGTTCACTGTTGGGTGACTCCTTAACGACCCTATTTGCGGTGCGTTACTGAAAATCAATGTGGCGCCTTCAAGGTCAATGTACTGTTGGAAAACTCTTTAAGCGCTGATGGATGGATTGTGCTCATTCAGAATAAATGTGAGAAGAATGTGACAGTTGAGCGTCCAACAGCTGTAAGACTCTCAAAGAGGGGCTTCCTTCTTCAAGGGACAGTGGGACTCCTGGTGACACTCGTTAATGTCTCTTTCTTCATACATTTAAGGTATCTACAAACAGACTCTCTTACATCTCACCATCCCGGAGTTTTAAAAGCATCCACAGGTCCCATTCTAATCACATTGCCCAGTGCCAGAATCAAGGCCAACCCGGATGTAAGATGCATGGAAGATATCTATCCTTTGAAATAATCTCAAAAAAATCTTTTGAGTGACGGGATGGCTCAGTGGTTAACAGCCTTTGTGCATGCTCTTTTAGAGAATCAGAGCTCCACTTTCTGCACTTAATGTACCGCGATTCAAAAACCGCCTGAAAAGCTATCTTCAAGGGAGCCCATGCCCTTTTCTGACCTCCATGGGCACTGTACTCATATATGCACATGCAGCATACACTTAATAAGTCTTTTTAAAAATCATCACTCATTTAATAGTTTATCCCACCAAACAACTCCAAAGTTAGTTGTGCAAGTGAATTTCGGGTCATGGAATCTAAAGGTTAAAGGTTGAAATACGTACTCAAGGTTAATCTACTCAAGAAGTTTAAGGTCAGAGGAGAAAGATAAGTGTACAGGCAGTTTTGGAATGTGCGGGAAGTGACAATGCTCAAGGGTGGGTATAAATGACAAACACAGAGCTTGAGGGCCTAGGAACGAGACACGGGATGTACGATGTAGGCACTTGTCCAAACTGGAATGCTTTCGACGAACCCTTGGAGAAAAAAATCAAAAAGGAAGTAAGCGGAGACATAGTCAGTGAGTTCTGGTCTCCAGTATATTTAAATATTAAAACCAAAGAGGTCTCTAAAGTGGTGAAGTCACTTTTGCCAGTAAGAGACACTCAGGACATAAAACCCATCACATTTTATCACCATAACACCCTTGCCTGTTGACCTATTTATCAGTCCAGCAGAGATAATGCTCCTTCAGGCCTCTCTGTGTCCCCTGTTGCCCAGTGGCAAAATGAAAACCTCCCCCGGGGAAAATCAGAAAGTCCATGTTCTGGTCCTTAGATAGAGAGTGGATTTTGGTGATTCACTGCATTTCCCTCTACCCCTCCCTCCCCTTGTTTCCCCCTTTCTCCCCTTTCCTTCCTACCTCTCTCCTCCTCCTTTTTTCCTGCATTCCTTCCTCTCACCACCCATCTGCCACTCCATCCTAGTCAATGTCTGTCTATTTTATCTGTTTTTGCTGTTTGGGCCATGATAGCTACATGGGCAAATGCTTCTCTTTTATCAGGAGCTCAGTAGAGTTTTGCAAAAGAGTTATTAAAAATAATTCTTATGAGGAAAAACAAAGTCCTGCTAGATTCAGGTTATCACCATCTCTCTGTCTGTCCTCTGTCCCTCCCTGGTTCCTTATTGTCCCTCCCTACTCCCTTTCTATTGTGATTTTTATTTCTCAAAGGAAGCCATAATCTACCACCTATGTAAAGCAGATAAAGAAAGAAAAAAACTCAGTAGTCAATAAGTAATCCAATTAAACTGAGAAAAAAAATGTGATTCCTGAAGGCATCAAGGTGAATGAAATGGCAGGTGTTTCCTGGTTCTCAGTAATCAGGTTGGATCAACTTAAGGACATGTTTATATCCTTTTGTCCCTCTCTGTGGTCTCCAGCATGTAGCAGGACGCCTAGCTGAGAGCTGTTGCTGGATACTTAGCCATAGATGGATGGGAAGTTTTGAGAGTGAGTTCCCAGATTTAGATGCATCTCTTAGCCATGAGGGAAGCAGCCAAGCCTAACTATTGTGTGGCAACTGCCTTTAGCATCATTAGCTTAGAAGATCTTTACTTGATTTCAAAGTTCCCTGTAGTCAGCCTTCCAACTTGTACCACTACTTATTCTGCCTGGCAGTCATCATTACTGAAATCTCCAGAAGTCCTATCACTTTCTTGCCTTGATGAACAACAGTTGAGAATTTCACTGTTTCTGTGTCCAGTATTTTTAAATATACTTTATTTGATAACTTGTTTATCTGTGTATTGAAAGTACTATCTATCCAAGCAAGCACTAGCATGCATTTAGCAACATACAGTGTATGGCAGACACTTGGATGGTATAGAATTCCAAGATATATCCTTTCCCTATAGTCACTTACGGGGTGGAGTCTGCAGGACTGGAGGAGGAGGAGATGAAGCATTTGTAAATGCACCATAACTATGAAATGTAACAAAGTAACTAAGAAAACACACACAGTGGAATATAGGGCTAGAGGGGGAGAGCAAGTGGGTGTGATTCCCAATTGAATGTCACATTACAGTTGACCATGAGCATCCAATGACATACTTACTCAAGGTAAAAAACAAAAAATAGGGTATTTCAGGTAAAAAACAAAAAACACATTTTTGCCACCAAGAAGATGGAAACCAGTGCAGTGTGCCTGGAAACTAAGATCAGCAGAGATTGGCGGGGCATGGAAGGATTCTGGGTCTGAAAGGGTAAATCCAAAATCATCTAGAGCAAGCCTTATTGCCATTCACAGGAAGTCAGGGTTAAACTGCAGACAGTAGGGAGTCACTGACCATTTATCTTTCCACCATAGAACACTCATAGTGAAAAATGAGCATATCTGTGTGACAATTCACAGGCATAAAAATGGGAGTCAAGAATACAGCTCAGTGATGGAAAACACACACACACACACACACACACACACACACACGGGCTGTGGTGGGGGGCGTGGAGGGCAGTACCCAGAAGTCTCAAGACCCCAAGACTCCGTGTCTGACATTAACATAGTTACTTCACCAATAGTCACCTCTCTATTCAGAGGAGATGAGATACATTAAAGATGGTATGGCTGTTGCCAGATTATATATTTCTAATACAGACTCATGCTCTAAGGCTGGGTTTTAATGTAAACAGAATGATATAGTGTGTAGTTTTACTCTGCACTATGTTTCCTCATCCATTTTGTCCTGTATAGTTCAAGTTACTTGTTACTACTGTGTAGTTTTTCGGCCATAGGCACAGATCACAGTTTGCCGTTGTGAATGGGCATTTTTTTTATGTCATTTTAATTTTAGAGCTGTGGCAATTTGTGTGGAAAGGAAGACTCAAATACATTTGTTCTGCTAAAGATACATATACATTTTTTTCCTGGCTACATATGCAGGAGTACTCAGCTTTGGTAGAGGAGAATGAGCAATATGGTTGGGAGAGAGATTAGATGGTAGAGTCCTTTCCTGCAAACACAAAGACTTGAGTTCAATCTCCAGCACCCATGTAAAAAGCAAGGCATGGTAGGGCATGCTTGCAATCCCAACACAGGGAAGGAAGAGTCAAATGAATCCCTGGAGCTCAATGGCCAGTCAGTCTGGCTTACTTGGTGAGTTCCAAGCCAATGAGAGATTGAACTTGTCACCCAGAACAAGTAGATAGCACTTGTGAAGCAACATCAGACATTTTCCTCTTGCTTCCACATGCATGCACATACATGTGTACAGACATACTATCATGGATGCCCATGAGTAGATTTCCTGATCATGACTTTTCCAATATATTCTTTAATGAATAATTAAAGAGACTGTAATTGTTTTTCATAGTCAACAACAACAAATAGCACATTTGGTTAGTCAATGAAATGTTTATCTTTTCAAGTATACCATTAGTTTCATGAACACAGAGACCATGTATGTTTTTCTTTTTATTATTTCATTTCTTCTATCTCAATGGAGGCCTCATAGATGTACACATATGCACATACACACACATGCATGCACACATGCATGGACACATGAACACAATCATGCGCAACACACAACCTCTATTTAAACAAGGACACACAGAGATGTCTCTATTAACTGATTTCTCAACTAAAACATGGAAAGTTGCCTTTTCACAGATGCAGATTTCAACATTTGTCTTAGATTCCTCTTTTTAGATAGAAATTCAACAGCCCACATCCCTAACTATTACATCAATTATGGATGAAAATGGATAGTTATAGGTGAGATAATAAATTAATTGCTATGTTGTACTAACATAATTCAGTACTAAAAGGAGTAGCTCATGTAATGAAAAAGACATAGCTTTTAATCCCAATGTTTTCTAATCAGCAAGCAATCATCTGTGTCCATTTCCTTTAATGATGCTTTCATACAGTCTTAAAAGAGCCTAGGCCTGCTTTTGTGAGTGAGTGGCAGGACCTGGGTGCTTCAATAGGCCTCATCCTGGGTCCACATTCCCAGCCATTAATTAAAGAGTTGGCTCTCTTGCCTGGGATAAATTTCTGCTTGTCAGTTGCAAATAACGAGGTCAGAAAAATGTGTGTATGTAGGGCACAATGAGATGAAAAACATAATGTACAGGCACAAGTCATTATTTCAAAGGCATCAAAGATGAGGGAGTGGTTACAGTGAGCCCAAGTCCCCTGGATTTCCTCCTTGACCCCGCTTGCTCTTGAGCAACCCTGAAGCCATTTCCCATGATATCATGAATAAGGGTGATTCAAATGTTTGATTTAGAATAGTCATCTATCAAACTTTACATTCACTAATATTTAAATCTGACCAGTTATCAGTTATAACACCACTCTTCTCATCGGTTATATTTCACAGGTTCTTTGGGTCAGAAATCCAAAAACCTAACATCCAATATGGTGATATCCAGAGACAATGCTTTGAAAGACAATGAGATTTAGATGAGGTCTTTGGAGTAACACTGTGATGGCACTGAGACAGAAAAGATCCTTCCCTTTGTCCATACTCACACACTAAAGAAAGGCAATGTAGGCACACAGACAAAAATGGGCCAACCTTGAGATCCAAATCCACTCGCACCTTGGTCTTGGACCTCACAGCCTCTAGAATTATTACCAGTGAGTGTGGGTTACTTAAGCCCGATTACATAGGCTCTGATAAAAGAGTCTATATAATATGGACGGCATCAATCAATTAGCCACAGGTTCGTATATCCAGCATTGCTCTATGCAAACATAGAGACCTGCCTGGCATGCCCATGCAGTCATTACTGCACCCGATTTACAGATATAGAAACTGAAGATAAACAGTTCTGCTTTACCAGAGATAAAGATCTCATGATAACGCCTGAACACTCACCTAAAATTATATCATACATCAGGCCAGCAAGGTGACCTAGTGAGTCAAAGCACTTACTACCAAGCCTGTTGACCAGAGTTCAAGCCCCAGGACCCACACAGTGAAAGAAGTGAACTGACTCCAGTAAGTTGTCCTCTGACCTCCATACATGTACTGTGGCATGTGTGCTCCCTGGTGTGCACACACAGAGATAATGAATAAATGCAAATATTAATATGAATATGTCAGATGCAACCATTCCTACCAATCTGCTCAGGACTGCTCATCACCATTTTTCTTTCACCAAGCGAAGCAAGGTAGGAAGAACCTGGCATGTTTCTTCAGTAGCATCTTCTCTAACCGTCTGTTTTGACTCATTTAAACATATTCATGTCCCCATTTGTTATATTGATTCTGTTTGTAAAACGACACAAGCCTGTTGTCCATAGTTCAGAAGGTGTAAATAAGTTCAAGTCTAACATTAAAATCACCCATTATCTTGCTATCCTAAAGTTATTCTTCAGATATCCCTTTTGATCCTACAGAGGTATAGATATGTGAATCTGCACACATGCACACTCCATATATATGTATATGTACATATATATATATACAAATGCATATATATATACATATATATATAAAATGCATGCCCAACCTTCAATGCCATAAAGCCCTCTTTATAAACTTAGTTTTCAATGGCTGCTGAATAACTCTATTGTGTACATGTACCCCTATTCATGCAGTGACTAACCTTCCTTTTTAAAAGGACAGAAGGCCATTCTGTGATTATCATGATTGCATTAATTACCCTTTCTTTTTAAAATACTCATTCCATTTATTAGGTTTTTTTTTTTTAAAAAAAAAAAGAACCCACTTCTTTAGCTTAGAATATGATCCCTTGGCCTATTGAGGCTATATCTATATTCCACCCATAATCCATAGAATATTACAATGGGGTGCTTATGGAAAGAATGCCCCTCAACCCCTTTATCACATAACACAGAGAATTGAGGTCCAGAAAAGGGTGGTTACTAGTCAAGGTCAAGATCACACTCTGAGGCTACAACATGGACCTTCTGAAGTCTGGGTCTTTGCTATGATATTTGCAAAATAAGTGACCATTGCCATTACTCTATTCCTTCTTCAGATATGCGTTGTATGCTCTGTGGACATCGGGGATTATATCAAGACAGTAAGGTTGGCCTTCCCCCTCTTTTGTAAGACAAATAACACACTTTCTAGAGATTACCCACAAAAGTTTCATTTCACAGACACGCCTCTCATCCCCTAGCCCTAGATTGTGCCCTGTTCTCAGTGCAGGCTGAGAAGTCTGAGCATTACCATGCACAAACAAGGAGGAATAGGATTTGGAAAATGAACAGTCTGGCTCTCTCGCACTCAGTGCCCAGCAAGGGCACAGTTATTAGGCAGACTCTGCTGCCCCTAGCCCAGTCGTTCTCTACCTGTGGGTCATGACCCCTTTGGGGTCAATTGACCCTTTCCCGGAGGGTAGCATAGGACCATTGAAAAACAAATATGTACATTCTAATTCCTAACGGTAGTCATAAAATTACAGTTATGAAGTAGCAACAGAAATAATTTTACATTGGGGCCACCACAACATGAGGAACTGTATTAAAGGGCAGAAGCATTAGGAAGGTCGAACACTGCTGCCCTAGTCAGTCCCCAGTGGAATGGAAACTCACTCTCTGTTTGACCCATCCCTGCTGTATTCAAAGCATTTCCTTGGATAATGGCAGAAGCAAGAAAAAAATGCAACTACAGAAGATACTAAATCTTGATTTTTATGTCAACTTTGCAAGGGAGCATTCATTGAACAGAGTAAAGGAAATATACCCTTAAGCTTAGAAATGGTGTCTCTTAATGTGAGCTCCCAGTCACCCACAATGAATGAAACCCTTATCTTGGGTTCTGCTTCTGAAAGAAGTTCAAACCAAGAAACCGATGTCAGTGTTGAACAAGTCTATCCTGTGACGAAGACATATGGGAAGTCATCAAATAGCACAGCAGGTAAACTCTCCCAGGGACTCACTGCTACACACAAGCATGATTACTGCTTATCTCTTACAGGCCTAGGTGAGGGTCTCAGTGGTTTTGGGCTCAAACTCACGATCTCGGTGTTAAAACTTGTAGTGGTCATTGAAAACGTGACATATCTTTCCAGCTAACACACATTATCTTTTCATGTCAATTTGAGGCTATTTGCCTTATAGAAACAATTCAGCATCATTTGCTTTTTTACTAAAAGAGAATCCTTTGAAAGGACTGAACAGCTCCAGCCTTCAAATGAATGTTGAACTTTTTTAATGAATGAAGTCAACATGAATCACTGTGTGGAATCAACCCTGCCCCATGGAGCCTTGACATTTCCAACAATGCAACACTATTTGCTAAATACTAAAGACGGTTAGAGGAAGGGGTTAAGAAATGACCTTCCAACCTATATGGAGTATGTCAGTTACTAAAAAGATGGTCATTGGTCCTAAAGTACTGACTGCCGTCACCACTGAAGCATGCCCCACCTTTTGGTTATGAATTTCCCTTAGAAGAAAAATGGGTGTGTGCCACTTACATTAGGAATGCCACAGCATAAGTATGCATTCTTATTAATGATGTTGGGCCCTACGTAGAATTACATATGAATTCATATTTAAGTCTCTAGAGGGACTCAAAATTTTTCCTAGAGTCTAGCACCATGCCAGAATTGTATTATGGGAAGAGATTCAAAGGGGAGCAATATATGCCTCTCTATGAATTGTGACTCTGTCACTAACAGTGTGACCCAGCTGAATTTTATTTAACCCAGAATGCCTGACATTGAGTTGATCCCAGACCATTGTTTTCCTACTAATATCTTATTACACCATATATTTATAGCATTCACTATGTGGCTTACAGCACAAAAAATTGGATCTTGGGACTTGTTTGATATTCCAAACCCATCATGTACTAAATATAGGTGTGAACTTTTGTGACCATGGTTTTCTTCTTTGTTTTGTCAAAATGAAAAACTCAATCAAGTGACATTGTTCCAGAAAAAAAATAAATACAATGAAAGATGCCAAGTGGCTGGCACAGAACAGGGCAAAGAGCTCAGTCTAGTAGCCATATTCTAACCTTCTGTACCCCAGTGCTTGGCACATGAGTAATGCTTGCAGTCTGTTGGATTCTGTCCAGGAAGATAGTGTTGGCATTAAGAACTCAGGGTCAGGGGGCAAGTGGCAGGATTCAGGCAAGAACCCTCACTTCCTGTGCCTCATTTCTGGGTTTCTTTCATCCGATACTATGGTTATACCAAGGTGGAAGAAGCCCAAAGTTTATGGCTTAGAAATAAAAAGAGAGAATTAAATAAAAATATTATTACAAAACTAAAATATCAGCTGTTTCTCTGGTGGAGTTTTTTGGGTCGCTTAAGTATACTATCATATCATCTGCAAATAGTGATAATTTGACTTCTTCCTTTCCAATTTGTATCCCTTTGACCTCCTTTTGTTGTCTAATTGCTCTAGCTAGAACTTCAAGTACTATATTGAATAAATATGGAGAGAGAGGGCAGCCTCGTCTAGTCCCTGATTTTAGTGGGATTGCTTCAATTTTCTCTCCATTTAGTTTAATGTTGGCTACTAGTTTGCTGTATATTGCTTTTACTATGTTTAGATATGGGCCTTGCATTCCTGTTCTTTCCAAGACCTTTAACATGAAAGGATGCTGAATTTTGTCAAATGCTTTTTCAGCATCTAATGAAATGACCATGTGGTTTTTTTTCTTTGAGGTTGTTTATGTAGTGGATTACATTGATGGATTTCCTTATATTGAACCATCCCTGTATCTCTGGGAAGAAGCCTACTTGATCGTGGTGAATGATCATTTTGATGTGTTCTTGGATTTGGTTGGCAAGAATTTTATTAAGTATTTTTGCATCGATATTCATAAGAGAAATTGGTCTGAAGTTCTCGTTCTTTTCTCCAGCATGCAATAAGGACACATGCTCCACTATGTTCATAGCAGCCTTATTTATAATAGCCAGAAGCTAGAAAGAACCTAGATGTCCCTCAATGGAGGAATGGATACAGAAAATGTGGTATATTTACACTATGGAATACTACTCAGCTATTAAAAACAATGAATTCATGAAATTCTTAGGCAAGTGGGTGGAACTAGAGAATGTCATCCTGAGTGAGGTGACCATTCACAAAAGATCACACATGATATGCACTCAGTGATAAGCGTATATTAGTCCAGAAGCTTGGAATACCCAAGAAACAATTCACATATCAAATGATGCCCAAGAAGAAGGAAGGAGAGGCCCCTGGTCCTGGAAGGGCTCAATGCGGCAGTGTAGAGGAATGCCAGGAAGGGGAGTCAGGAGTAGGTTGGTTGGGGAACAGGGGGAGGGAAAAGGGCACATGGGACTTTTGGGGAGGGGGGATCCAGTAAGAGGGAAATCATTTAAAATGTAAATAAAGAATATATCTAATAAAAAAGAGAGAAAAAAACAAAACTAAAATATAAGAAGGGAAGGAAGGGAAGGAGGAGTGTTAAATGAAGATAGATGATAGCTAGATAGATACATGATAAATACATCTAGATAGATGGTAGATAGGCAGACAAATACACACATACATATGTACATAAATTAAATAAGAGCAAGGAATGGAAGAGGATATGGAGAAAATGGAGTGGAAAGAAAATTTATTAGAATCAGGTAGAACAAAGGGGAAAGAGGAGGGTCTTTTTAGATAGAACTAAGTTTCTGAACAGAATATTAAGACACTGTAGTTAGATGTAACAGCCACTGCATCCTTTAGCCAGAGTTCTCCACTATAGACTCACACTAGGTCAGTCCTGACTTGCAGGACCTTACCCACTGGGAACCTCAGATTCTAACCTCTATGTTTTTTACATTCTTATCCTTCTAGAATGATCATGCTGAGAAAATAAGATACCATGCTTAAAAAACACTTAGCTCAACACCTGGCCGACAATCAAACATTCAATGTCAGCCAGTATGTGATCATAGTCAGGGTGTACCCTATGATACTCTCAAAACTGAAAACCCAAGGGTCAGTGTAATACCAAGTAAGACTGAACAAGGAGAAGAAAGTGTATGGGTAAATTAAATACTGTGTAAAATATATAAACATTTAAGAGGAGATTTTTATAAGAGTGAGGTAGATTCTTTGTACATATGAAGAGATGAATAGTATTGGTGTGTGTGTTTGTGTGTGTGTGTGTGTGCATGTATGTTCATGTGTGCCTGAAGAGAAAATTATATGTCTTGAAAGGAAAAATAAATATGATTTGTTACAAAGATGATTACATAATGCTAGGTAAGCCATTGGAAGATGGCCTGATTTATCAGACATACTGGCAATCCCATCTTTCATGGTTCCCCCCCCCACCTTGAACTTGTGGTTATTCTTAGTACTGGAATCACAAGGATTAGCTGACACACTCATCTTGTAAAGATTATATTTAATTTCTATTTTAATGACTGGAAGATCTACAAAAGTCAAGAGTATGACACACAGAAAGGGAGGCTTTTACTGTTGACTGGTTCAATGTGTGCCATCAAAATCAACCTCCCGAGTTCTGAAAGTATGAAAGGGGTGAGCGAGCTTCTGTGTTTGAACTTAGAACCTTCCAGAAAGAGACAAAAGAGAATCCCCTACTTGTCTCTTAAACTGTTAGAGGTCTGTGTGCTAGATGTGTTTGCATTCTATTGAGAAATATTTATATGCGGGGCAGGTCATGGGAAGAACACCCAGCATGTTTCAACACAAGTTGAAAGAATAGATGATGGAGGGGAGGGGTGTCAAAGAAAGATCCTGAACTATCACATATCTACTATGAAACAAGAACTGGAGCCAATGGTTTCAAAATGTTGCAAGGCACAATGTCATCATAATTACCTCAGTCAATGGAAGTGGCCTTCTTCAGGAGGCAGTGGGTTATTGTATCACTGGGTAAATCAGAGAAGAGTTTGGGATGCCCGATGTGTCTCCTCATAAACTCGCGTATCCCCAACTGTAGGAGCTGCTTTGGAAGGTTGACGAAGGTTTAACAGATGAAGTCATGCTAGAGGAAGGGTAACACTGGAAGTGTGGTTAGTGGCAATATAGCCCACTTATTTCTTCTCTTCTACTCTCTACTCTCTGACTGCACACACCATGTAGTCAACTGCTTTATTCAACTGCTCATGCTATTCCCACTGTGATGGAGTGCACCCTTTCCTAAACCATGAGCTGAACATAGGTTTCCTTCCTTAAGCTGGTTTTGTCAAGCATTTTGCCAAAATCAATGAGGAAAGTAACTAGTCTACTATTCTACCAAGAACACTAGGATGGACCACATCTATTGGATATGAGTGTTGGATTAAGTCACCAAAACTACTATGACAGGATAATCCTTATTAGAAAAAAATATTTTTTAAAAAGGGACAATTCTTTGGTCAGAAAAAAATAATCATAAAATATTAATTTAAAGTCAATCATGTTGAAGAACTTAAGCATGGGGGCTTTCCATGAGGGAACATTAGCACAAACTACCTCCTAGGAAATTCTGCAAGAGGCACATCATGATGGATGGATGAGTGTGTGTGTGTGTGTGTGTGTGTGTGTGTGTGTGTGTGTGTGTGTGTCACAAATGGTATTTAGGTATTGTGATCTTCAAGATATTTCGCTTCAGGGTTCCAGGAAGATATGTGGGAACCACAACAAGGGTCCTAGTCATGACTGAGTTCAATAAGGCAAAGAGCCATATAAACCAAGAGTCACCACAGCTAAGACAGAGACCATTGACTTAGGAGAGATAAAAATGAGTGAGAAAAATGGAATCAGAAACTCTGCAGAGATGGTTCTGACTCATTGTGAGCTGAACACATGGTGGGTGGATCAGAATAGAGAAATAAGAGACAGCCTATGCTTTGTGTTTTGGAGAGAGAGAGAGAGAGAGAGAGAGAGAGAGAGAGAGAGAGAGAGAGAGAGAGAGAGAGAGAGAGAGAGAGAGAACAAAACCAGAGCCATAAAAATTAGAAAAAAAATGGCACAAAATGAAGTAAGGGTGGGTGTGGATGTATCTTTTATTTTTAAGCATGAGATGTACCTGGCTAGAGACCAGACCAATGTGGACATAGTCAACTTCCTTCCCGATGGGAAGAGTCACTCAGGAAATCCAGCCAGAAGGTCCCACAGGAAATGTGGATTCAGGCAGGACTGGTTCTTTATGACAGAGAATGTCCCTCAGCACACCATCCCCTGAGCACACTGTCCCTTGAGCACACCTCCCCTCACCCCTGCCAGCATACATTCCCCCACCAGCAAAAGGTCCCCTGAGCACACTGTCCCCTGAGCACACAGTCTTATGTATATGTGTGATGAAGCTGTATTTGGTGTTATGAAATTGGAACATGTCTTCTAGGACTAAAAACTCTTTTAGAGTGTGTTTTGTGTCCTGTTCTCCTTTTCTCCTGCATTGTAGAAAATCATTACCTTTTTCTAAAGTCAAGCACCGTACCTAGCACTATCCTAGCTATTAAACTGACCTCTGCAGGGTGTGCCCTTTCCTGGCATCTCCAATGTCTGGCTACTACCCCCATGTCTGAATTGAAGATCCACCAGATCTTTCCCTCTTCCTGCCCCAAGCTTGGTTTCCTAGTGGCAGAATTCCAGCCAGCCTCTGATGAATAGAGAGTCCTCCCCATTATTCTGTAAGCCACTAAACTAAATCTGAGTCAGGACAAAAGAGATGCTTCTCTTTCAAACCAGCCATATCTAGCCCTGTAGGATGCCCACCCAGGGACCCCTCAACTGTCTCCATCCTGAAAAACCTCATATTTCTCACCAAATCCACAGCTTACAGAGTCACATTATAGCCCTTCAGTACATCTGGGGAGATTAGAGCCTATTAAAAAAGCCGTTGGCACCAGCAATTTAATGCTCAAGGCTCTAATCTGGAATTGGTATATTTATCCTGGTCTTTAATTATTAACGTTGCATTATTGATCCAATACCTAAAACGCAAACAACAAAAAACTATTCTAACTAATTATTGTGGGCTTTCTACCTTTTGGGGGTTCTCTCCTAGTCTCCACATCTAAACTATTCCTTTGTACCAATCAATAGGGTTTAATTCATTAACAAGTTTCAGGACCTTGTTTCCATTGCTTGGCAGTTTTCCTCCTGTCAACAGGAAGTGGCCTGAGTTCCTTCCCTGGCATTAGCATCATCTGTTACACAGACATGTTTACCTTGGAACACCAAAACAAGTTTAACAAACCCACTTCCTGGTATTCTGAGCCCAGTGGCTGGCCAGTGCTTCATACTTACTGCTTAGATTCACCAAAAGACATTATATCATTAACATATCTTGTATTCTGGGGCAGGTGAGCATTGGTATAGAGACATGAGGTTACCTTGAATAATCTCAGGACTTTTCCTTAGATAAAGAGGCAATGCTAGTTTGGTACAGATGTAGTCTTAATATCCATTGATGTAGAATTTAAGGGATCACAGTAGGACACTACTCCTGCTGAGGCATTTGTCTGATTTCTGTATCATGAGTGTGGCTCTTGTCCCCATCCCAAACAGCTAGTTGCCTTTGCATTTTGGTGTTCTGACCATAAAATTGGTATAAGGTATAAATATATGTTAGAAAAAGTGGTTGCAGGAAGGCAAAAGGTTAAGCATTTATCATTTTTGATCAATGCTGAGTTCACAGCAGGTACTTTATAAGTTTACTTTGTAACTAGGGATTGAACCTAGGTCCTCAAGTATGCTGGTCAAGCACTCTGTCACTAAGTAGCACCCCACAGAAGCCAGTTACCTCAGGCTGGCCTCAAACTCATGATCCCCTCTCCTTTCTCTTTCAGTATATCCTTCTGATTGACTTGCACCACAGCAACTGATACCATAAGTATTTGTGGGAAGGATAAACAAATGTCAGTGTTTAATTCTCTGCTACCAAGAGACCTGGAATCTTGTAAGTTTGAAATGAAGATACCAAGGATCCATCCTCTTGTCAGTGACAGGGACCCTGAGGAGAGAATAAGGCATTCTCTGGCTTCCACATATTCCCATAAACCCTTTAAGATTACAATCATGAATTCTGTTTGTATCACCTCTTGAAATAATAAGGACCATATGTTTAAATCCTCAGTGGAAAAAAAGAAGGACTACATTCATTTTGTTGGTTGAATTCTCCACATGCCCCAGGGAAATCATTATGTTTAACAAACCCAGAGTTGTCTGAGAAGGTTCGCTACCAATGAATGGGCAGCCCTTTCCTCACTTTGAGAAGCATACAATAGAAAGAGAGAAACAATTCAAGATAATATAAACCAGATGGCATATCTATACTTTAGATAGTCTCTACTAAATCTATACTGGTTAATTGCACATATGTCTAGTGATGCTGTAGGACTACTTAAAATAAGGCTCAATTGACATTCAAAAAGTATTCAGCATCTTTGGTAAATTGCATGGTTTCCTCTTCAGTATCATTCAATTAGGGCTTGAAAGGTTAATGCAAAAATAGTTTAAAAAGTATCAAAACCCTGAGACAGAAGTGAAAATTTAAGGGCATGAGAAATGCCTTGCTGCTTAGGAACATGTAATGCAGATGACTTGAGCTCAGGATCCAGCAATCACATCAGACACTCACAGCTACCTATAACTCCAGATCCTGAGGATCTAAAGCCCTCTTCTGGCCTCCATATGTACCTGCACTCACATGTGTATACACATACAAACATATGCATCCACAAACAAGTAAACACAGTAAATGTTTTCTCAGAGATCTGGCATGATAAGTTCAATGGCAGAGATGACACTGGTACATGTATGTCTAATGGTGTACTTACACATTAATTCTTCTTTTGTGAGTGTATGAAATAAAAACTTAGGGCCCAAGCCAAGCAGGTACCCTACTATAACCTACTTATCCAGCCCCTAAATCTTAAAGTCTTCAAAAAGCTGCAATCTTTTAAAATCATTCAAGGAAAAATGAGTGGTACTGATGACGGATTAGTTTTAACTGTACAAAAAAAATAATAACAATTTAAATTCTTATATTTAATCAAAGTAAATACTATTGAATACATTGCCTTATGCTTATTTTGCTATCATGTTTAGATGGTGACATTTTAAAGGCCATTTGCCCCTTTGCTTCCCAGCAAACTAAAACATAATTTCATGTAGTTATGTAAAGAATGGTTGAACCTTTTCCCTCAAGACATATGAGAGTCATAAAAAATCCCAGGAGCAGAGATGATGTCATACGGAAGACTAATTAACACACCTACAGGATAATGTATGTTATATGGTCTTTAAATTTTTATTAAGGTCACCGTGAAGTATGGCTTAGAAGTAATGAAGAAGAAGGCAGCAGTCTCCAACACCACCTGTGGGGGTGATAAATAGTTGGGAAGTGGCTGTCTGAAAATGATGGGCTGGGTATTCTTTAGCCCTTCGTCACAAATGTGCGTTGTTGTCCGGGGAAGAGCCCTCAGAGGGCCTGACATCTCTAAGCATCTTGGGAACTTTTCACAGGAAGTGGTAGAGCGACGGCATCCAGATGGAAGAAAAAAGACGGCAGAAGTATAGAAGCATGATCCTTCTGTAGCACCCAAGGAACCAGAAGGATTATGAAACAGAGGATGAAAAGTGGTGAGAGCAAGCCTAAAGGGGGATGCTGAAGAGGATGCTACAGAGGGATCCTGGTGCAATGAAGGGACTGTAGCAGACAGTGGGGATCATGTCTCTCATTTATCTATTCCTCTTCCCTTTTGTCCTCTCTCACTTAGGAGCAGCCCTGTTACCAGCTGGAATGGATGGACAGGTGTGAGGATGTGAGTTCCAAGCTGATGCTAACTAGCTACAGCCCTGAATGCAACCCATAACCTTCTGTACAGTACCTTCTCTAGCTCTGTGGCTCCAGATAGCCTTATTCTTATCTCTATCACCCCATCCCCTCTCTTGCTCTCCTAGTTTCTAAAATCTTTGATTTTGAGACAGTGTCTCTTGTATCTTAAGCTGATCTTGAACTTGTGGCCCAGCTGAAGGTGATGCTAAGCTTCTGATCCCTCTGCCTCCACTTTCTGAGTGCTGGGATTACAGGCATAAGACAGCACACCTGTTTTATACGGCGTAGGTGCGAGCTACATTCCCTGTTCCTCTCCCTCTCTCTCTTTCTCTTTCTCTCCCCACTTCCTCGCACTCTTCCTCCTTCCTGGCTGACTTGAAGTGAGCAAATTTCATCCCCCACACACTCTGGCAACCATGATGCTCTATCTCACCAGAGGCACAGCAATGGAGCAAGCTCACCACAGACTCACACCTCTGATACTCTGAGTCCAGTGCAACCCTTCCCTCTTTAAACAGCTCCTTCAGGTTTTCTGTCTGCCTGGCCTGAAGCTCACCTCGAGTCCCAAAGTGGGTACTGTGAGACCCTCTTCTAGTCGCATGCCCTCAGAAGCCCATGACACAACTTTCTCTACGTAGTGCAAACACTTAGAGGTATGTGGTGTTTTTTAGGGTTCTCGTCATGGAAGAAAAGACAAAGGCAATGTGCTAAAATCCCAAATACTAATAAGATAACAAAAAAATAGGGAGAGGTGAAGATCAAAGTTACCAAAGAGTTGCAAGCTCCGACAGTGTGTGGACCAACGGTGGAAACAGGAAACATGTTTCAGCCGAGCGCTTATCTTTGTATTTTGACTTGATTGACTTCTGACAACCACAGTCTCAAGGGCACTTACTCTGGACAACACTCACAACTGCTTACCTTCTGGAAAAAGCATCCAAGCAGCCGCAGATTTTTCTACATCCTTCCACTTACCACTCATCTCCCACCTTATCGTTGGTTCATGTGCCTGTCTTTCCTACTGGGTTTTACAACCCTTGAGCACAGTAGTCGTGTGTATATATATTGTTGTGTGTTCTCAATTCAGACGTTTGATTTGCACCAATGAGTTTCCAGCCTCCAGCCTAAAGCCGGACCTTCCTGTGGGGTTTCCTCTTTAATCCTCAGTGGTGAAGTGGAAATTGGCACGTGTAAGCATAGCAGCTCGGCAGTTTAAGGGGATCTGAAGAGTATCCTACAGACTTGAAACAAGATGGGTCTTTGACATTCATGGTCTGCCCATTCTGTCCCTCTGTTCCAGGTAGACTACCCCTTATCCAGAGCTCTGACAGAGCCATGAGAGGCAATTTTAGACAATGTCAGGATATATTCCTAGTGTGTGGAAGGGAAATTGAGGCTTCTGACTATATTCTAGATTCAAACATAGGATGTGTGAGTGATCTTCAGGAGAGCTTCAGTCTTTGTGAACTGCATTCTTAGTTGTCCTTAATCACCCTTGCGTATGTCACAGGAGCATGAAGGAGCAAGAGTCCTGTCTTCTTTCCTGCGTCTCCTCTAGAAAATAGCTTTTATTCTGAGATGTCAGTGACCACTTAGTTGTTGGGAATTCTTATTTTACTCAAGTGGTCCCTTGGGGCTGGAAAGATGATTCAATAATTAGGAGCACTCTTGAACATGACCTGGGTTCTGTTTCCAGCACCCACATGGTAGCTCACAACCATCTGTAACTCTAATTCTAGAGGTTCTGATGCTCTCTTGTGGAGTCAGGTACCAGGCACATCAGAGGTATACATACAGACATGAAAGGAATATATATATGTATACACATATATAAATTTACCAAGCACATTACTCGACTATCCATTCAGTACATAAGATTGTCTTTCCACCCTCATGTATGCATTCACTCTTGGTAATGCTGTAATTTTTTTTTTCTTTTCCATCAGAACAAAGGCTTACCTTTGTAATTTTCTTCTGTATCCCCCAACTGCATAGAACCACCTTCAGAAACATTCTTCCTTGGAATGCCTGGTACTCCCACTTGTCCATCAGAACATCTGAGCATCCTCCTGAGCCTCCAGGTTCAAGTCACTTTACATCAGTAAGAAAGAGGAAGATTCTGTGGTTCCAGAGAAGCCATGCAGTCTCAAAAGAGTGTGAATCTACTCTTAGAAGCTTGGAAAACCTTCATTTTCTACACCAGTGAGGGTGCAGAACCACATGGGGGAGAACGAGTTGGCAAAGGCACCAAGGAGGAGACTGGAGCCAGGAAGATACTTAGGGTTTCATATTGGGCCCCTTGCCCAAGCACCCGATGGATCTGAAATTGTGGACATAAAGCAAGAACTTGGCACAGGATGCGAGGAGATGAGTGTGCATGAGGTTTCGGTTGTGCAAGGGAGGGAGGCTGATGGGAAATGTTTCAACTCACAGATCTAGACAGTGTCTGGCTAAGTCTCGTGGAGCCAGAGAGTGTCCCAGCCGAGCGTTACAGAGAGTCTCGAAGAGAGTAAATAAATGTGCTGCCAATGTTGTATTGAGAGACAAAGATCCATATGAAAGGAAAGCACTTAGGAACATTGTCAGTTGGCCAGATCCAGGTTCTAGGGCTTAGAGGAGCTGATGAGCTGTGCGAAGCCTGGATAAGTCCTCCGTGAGTCAAGGACGCTCTTTGATCTATCCCATCTTGCATAATCTGGAGCAAACAGAAGAGAAGAATGTCAGAGATGGAAAGGGGAGGAAAGAAATGTTTTCGGTGGCAACAAATTACTCCGCACGACTAGATCTGGATCATCAATGTGCATCTTAATGACAAATGTGTCGTTGGGCGTTGTTAGGTACATGAAACAGTAGCAGAAATCAATGGTACATGCATGCAAGTTGGGCTCTTTTTCTCATTGCTCTGATCCTGGTCCTGTCAGAGCCTGCCTGTACTTGAGGCTTTCAAGGTGGATTGGTATGTTCATATTGAATTTTATTAAGCGCCGCGCATTCAAATATTTATTTTTATGATTGATGTTTTGGGGCAGCATTTGGATTTTGCTCCTGAGTTCAGTGCCTCTTCATCCAGCCTGTTCTTGCCCTGGGGCTCATGTTGGAAACAGAAAAGTGAAGCTCAGACAGCATTTGTGCTTTGCCCAAGGCCACATGTCTAGTCAACACAAGAGCTTAAATTCAAAATGCCCTGGCTCCCAAACTCCACTCTTCCCATCCAGGGCACTGTCCCTGTGGAGTAAGCATTTCTGTCTACTCTGATGGTTGACATTGTCAGGCCGTGAGGATGCCATTGCAAGGAAGGAATGTCCCTAAAGACTGTGTAATTGGAGAAAACTGGTGGAGAGATACATGGCTGAAATGTTGTCAGGGCAGAAGCTCAAAAGCTGTTACACAACTTACAACAAATGTCAAAAAATAAGACTGAGGCCTGGGGAGACCAGTCAGGAAAACGTTTGCTTTATCAGCGTGAGGGTTGGAGTTCAACTCCTAGAACCCATGCTTTTTTTTTTTTCCATTATATTTTTTTTATTATTTTCCCTTTTATTGGATATTTTCTATATTTACATTTCATATGTTATCCCCTTTCCAGGTCTCCCCTCCAGAAATGCCCTATCCCATCCTCCCTCCCCCTGCCTCTGTGAGGGTGCTCCCCCACCCACCCACCCACTCCTGCCTTCCCACCCTGGCATTTCCCTACTCTGGGGCATCGGACCCCCACAGGACTAAGGAAGGGCTGCTCCTCCCACTGATGTCCAACAACGCCATCCTCTGCCACTTACGTGGCCGAAGCCATGGGTACCTCCCTGTGTACTCTTGGTTGGTGGTCCAGTCCCTGAGAGCTCGGGGGTGCTGTTGCTCCCCTCCATGGGGCTGCAAACCCTCTCAGCTCCCTCAGTCCCTTCTCCAACTCCTCCATCAGGGACCCGGTGCTCAGTCCAATGGTTGGCTGCGAGCATCCGCCTCTGTATTTGTCAGGCTCTGGCAGATCCTCTCAGGAGACAACCATATCAGACTCCTGTCAGCAAGCACTTGTTGGCATCTGCAATAGCATCCGAACCCATGCTTTTTAAAAAGGGAAGGGGTGATGTAGGTTTGTAATTCCAATGTTGGAGAGATGGATGTGGGGGTATCCATGGTGCCCGTGGTCAGTCAACCAAGCCTGCTTGGTCAGCTCCAAGCCAGTAAGAGACTCTGTCTTGATGATAAAAACAAGGTAGCTGGCTCCTGAGAAACAACAGGAGAAGTTGACTTCTGGTCTCCACACACACTCACATACTTGTTACATACTTGCCCACCAACATATGAACATACAAACGTAAATTCATATACACAAACTAAAATACACCTAAGTAATATTGACAAATACTGGCAGATGAAGGATGTGCTGAGTTAAATGAGGCTGGGGCATCCCGTGAGGTCATAGATAACTTCAGAAGAGTCATCCACCTTACTTAGACTAGCCTTAATGAAGAAGGAGGGGAAAATACTATTTAGGATGCCACTACAATGTAAATAGGGATTTCCAGAGGGCTGCTAACAAATGATGTGTACAGGGGCATTAAGTACTGTGGTTAGAGTAGATTTTGATGAAGAAATATATATTTTTGCCAATTCAATTCTTTTGAAAAAAATATTTTCTGTCTCTTTTATTGAATAAGGACAGACGTTATATTAGCTTCACTGATTCTTTTAACTCTTATGCATAGTAAATTCTTAATAAATATTTTTTTAATAAATAATTAAGTTTGAATGAATTTTATAATGTATTTCTCAGAGAGAGGAAATCCCCTGGGGTCTTACTCTCTGGGATTGGGAAATGGTTCAGAACAATCCCTTCAATAAATAGATATACTCTCTATGTTCTTCCATGTTTTGCATTACCATATTGAGAAGCCTGAGGTTGCTCACTCAAAAGGAAAACAGGTTTACTTATTTAATGCAAGGTTTTAGGTGCTTGACGTCATAGCAACGTGACCCGAGCTTTTGCAAAAGTCCCCGTTCACGGTGTCACCTCATGGTGGAGAGCAATGGTGCATGGAGGGAGGAAGATCACACCTGAAAACTGAGAGTGAGCAGAAGTCTCATTTACTCTTGTGACATCCTCCCTCCCCCTAAGTTCCACTCGTGAAAGCTACATACCGCCTCTGGATACGGCCACTCTAAGGGCCAAGCACACAGCATATGAACCACTCAGCGTGTGTCCATGCCACAGCATCTGCTCTGAAGCTATAGCACACTGGCTTTCATCCTGCCACCGAAAGAGTCACAGTACTATGGTCCCACACAGCTGTGACATCTACTTAGCTCATCCTGTTGCCTATATTGTCTCCCTCCACTCAGTTTTAATGTTACTTCCTAAGAAATGCTTCCTAACATTGCTTAACCAGATAGGACTTTTTTTTTTAATTAAATCTCCCCCATTTTTAAAATTCGGCTTCTCCATATTATCCATTGTCCTAATTTATTATTTTCCAAATATCTTATGTTCTCAAAATTAAAAAAAAAAAAGCCTTCTGGTATCTTTCTGATTTGCCCACTAGAATCTTCCCTCTTTGAAGATACACACATCCTTGATCTTGGCCACAGCCAAGACTGACTTTGGACAGACTTGCCGGCTATTTGTTGGAAGATTAAATGAAATGGAAGATTAATGGAAATTCCATGGCCTTACTATTTTGACCTACAAGATAATAAGGATGACCTGTATGAGTGACATGGACAGATCTCTAAGACACATTAAACAAATAAAAGGAAAATATTCATAGCATTTGACCCAATTTACTTTTAAGCCAAGTGAAATGCAGGTATACTTAGAATCCATCACCCAGGTTGACCTGAAAAAAGGCTCACGGAAAGCTGTGTGAATAGACAGTTGATTGTATGGAAGAATACTTTTTGAACTAGCATCATAGTTAAAATGTGACTCTTGCCCACTCAGGGAAGGGACCAGAGTGTCACCCTGAGACCCACATCTCATTGCTGGCTGTATCAGAGAATTTAGCAACAGGTGAAACTTCTCAGTTCAGGGAGTCTAGCACCATTCTGGGCACAGAGCAGACTTTCAGCATTCGTTCTTGGATGGGCAAGACAAAGACATTTTAAGTAATGCAGGCAATGAAATAGTGTCTGCTTCCCATCGGAAAGACTCCATCATAGGGTCTACAAGTGGACATTTGCAAAGGCAAAGGGTACCTTTTCAAAAATAAAAGGTGAGGTATAACCCCAGCAGGAGCAGATCAGGAGGCAGAGTAGACACAACAATCTGGAGCCTTTAGAGCCAGAACTTTACTTGGAAAATTCTCAGCATCAACTTTTTGGCAGGGAGGGAAGACCAGGGCTAGGCAGAGGGAGAAGTTGGTTTCTGATTGATGCAGCAGAGGATATCAGAGGATCTGGGATGACCCGTTAACATAGTTTTGAATTAGTGCAATCAGGCCTCTACACAGTGCAGTGACCGGGCACTAGAAGTGAGCTGACTTTTTGAACAAGGAATGATCTTGGACTTCTCATCAGTCAGTGGAAGTTCCCATCAGGCAAGATGTATACTGCATAGTCCTAAATGTCTGAAGCTGTGTCAGTGCACTGATTGGCTTACTAACCCAGATCAGAAAATACGTACAAGTACACTTATCATCTGGTCATTAGTAAATGGAAGTTGTTGCAGGATGCTTTTCTAGTTAGTGAGTAAATTGAATGATTAAATTAATCTTTATAACCCAAACTTAAATAACAATGACAACAATACGAATCTTGTCACTCAATATCTACTGATTATCTGCTAAGTGCAAGGTCCCATTCTAAGTGCTGTTGATATAGCAGATGAGAAATGCCTGTCTCCTCGATATAAAAAATCTAGAGAGAGAACACGAACAAGAGAGACAGAGCCAGCTGGATGGAACATGAATAGATTAATGAGGAGACAGAAAAATGAAAAACATATAGATGGGTAGGTGGATGAATATCTATCTGTATATATAATATATGGAGAGAAATGATACATAGATGAAAACTGATAGGTGATAGAAGGTAGGTAGATAGATAGATAGATAGATAGATAGATAGATAGATAGATAGATAGATAGATAATGGATGGATGATAGATAGATAGATAGATAGATAATGGATGGATGGATAGATAGATAGATAGATAGATAGATAGATAGATAGATAGATAGATAGATAGATAGATAGATAGATAGAAGATAGATGGTAGGTAGATGACAGATAAGATAGACAGATATAATAATATAGAGGTTCTCTAAAATTAAGTTTAGAAAGAAAATGAGACAAACGAGAAGGTAAGTGTTGGGACAGACATAGCATTCACTATTTTATGTCACAGAAAAGTCAGCCAAGAAAGCAGCTATTGAGCAAAGCCTGAAGAAAAGCAGTGGTCAAGCCATGTATGCTCTGAGGGAAGATGGTTCCTTGCTAAGAGAACATAGCCATAGTTCTCCCGTAGGAAAGCTCAGAAACCTTGCAATGTTTGACACACTTCATCTTGCTTAATCTCTCAACAGATAATAACAGTTCCTTTTGAAAAAAAACTTAGGGAAATTAGAGGATTTTTTTTTCTCAAGACCCCTTGGCAGGTAGGTGTAGAAGCAAGGATTCAAACTCAGTTTGGAAATTGCAAAGTTTGTCTCAAGATTAGAGATGGAGAAGAAACTAGACTATGTTAGCTTCCAGAAACATACCCGCTTTCTGAAACTGGTCATGACTGGATTTGCCTGTACCCTCTAGCGAGCCATGAAGACATGGCTATATTAACTCTGCTAACTTAATTCCAAAGCATGGTTGACTCACCAATTGATATTGCTGCCCCAAAAGTCTGGTTTGGTCTGACTAACATTTTAATGCCCCATAGAAATCTGTTCTAAGCAAGCTCCTCCCAGGGCACTGCATTAACTAGGTTTTCTGATGTACAAGGCCAACAACCAAGCAGCAAGAACAAAATAGTTCAAAAGGGAAAACCCTGGGGCTCTCCATGGGGAGGCAGCAGGGGTCAGCAGGCTTATAGACAGACAGGTTGACCATCATTGTTCTGAGGGACTACCAGTTGGCTTGATGCCCTCGGGACTCATTATAGTCCTCAAATTCTTGATAGATTTATTGAACTCTATGACAGCTATATCCCAAACATCCTGTCCGGACCCCTAACCCACATAGCCACAGGATGTAGCCTGCAGAGACCATGTAGAAGGACACATATCTTTGAGTACACAAACTTTACTCAATGCCTTGCATTTGGCTTTTCTCACACTAATTCTGCATCAGAACACCCTTCATTTATCCTATCAGATGCTCTCCTAACTGCAAGAAACCAACAAAATAGGTGAAAGAAACCACTGACATGTGTTGTTGGAACTTCCCATGACTTGTCTCTTGCAATAATTTTACAAGATAGATAAGTAGCTCCATTTTGTCAGTGAAGAAATCAAAACAAGGAGAAGGTGACCACAGATCAAGCCATTGCCCTTCCCATGTAGCTGAATTTGCTCCACAGATGTTCCTGTGAATGAACACATTGGGCCCTGTGCAGAGTGCTACTAGGGCTGACAAGTTCCACAGTTCAGGTACCACCACTCTGCCATGGCCACATGCTGCAGATCTGTGGATGTGGTCAATGTGGGACTGAAAATATTTGAGAAATATCTCTCATCAGCACTGGACTACCATAGACTTGATTTCTTTGCCAAACTTCCTTAGCAATAAAATAGAACAATGATTTGTATAACATTAGTTTAGATGTTGTTTATGGTTTATTTCATATTTTATTTAGGGGTGTGTGTGTGTGTGTGTGTGTGTGTGTGTGTGTGTGTGTGTGTGTATAATAAAATGTGTGTGACCTGCATGTGAGGACCATGCATCAATGTCCAGTATCATCCTCAATCACCTTCTTCATTTTCTCTTCTCTGAAACAGGATACCTCACTGCACATAGACTTCATTCAGGGAGCTATGCATGAATATCATGAAGCTTCCTTACTCTATCTCTATAACTTTGGCTTTATAGAGGTATTATGCCACACTCAGGGCTTTTATCTTGGTTCTGGGGAGTCAAACTCAGCTCCTCATGTTGACTGAGCCATCTCTCCAAACATTTATATTTCTATAATTTAGTTAATTTATTAATTAGCTAATTAATTATTAATGAATGATTTTCTTGTGCGGTCCCAAAGACTGAACCCAGGACTTTATGTACACAAGGCTATGCATCTAAAATTGTATTATCTTCTTGGACTCCTTCATTAGGTTCTTTCTTAGGCACTCCTACATTACCTCTAAATCTATTCATGAAATAGAATACAGTTGAGTTTGGTGGGAACAAGTAAAGAGAAATAGAATATTGGGTGAATCAGTTTAGTGGAAGTAGTAACCTCTCCAGATAGGAGTTTCTAGCTCCTGACGTTATGAAATGACCTCTGATGCTGTCATTCTACTGCTGACACTTTGAAAGCATCCCAATCACCCATCACTAATCTCCATTTTGCTCCTCTGACTTTGAATTCTCTTAAGTCTTTTTAAAGGTCTCTTATCTGACTCAGCAATCTTTCAAAAGCCATAAGGAAGATGTTCTGTCTCCTACTAGAGAGGTTCCTTCCAGTCTAACTATAAAGCTGTGTGTTAATTAAGTAGCTAACCTTCCATTTCCCAAGTGGATCTTGATAATAGTTTTACAGAAAAACGAACTTTGAGATAGCTCTTCCAGAAGACTGTGGTTAAACTCACTGCTTTCCTCCCCCTCTTTGGCCTTTTCCAAGAAATTTAGCCTCTGGAGTTTTCTATCCTGGCATTTATAATATACCTGATGCAAATACTAAGCAAGGAATAATTAAAACAAAAACTTGGGCATCGATATTTTTTAAAAGGAACACAGGCTATTAGGTATTTTGCTATTCTTATTTCTTCAGTTATATCCCCTCATCACAAAGTTGAAATGTCTTCATATTCGTGGGTCCCACTCTACTGTCCACAGATGCGCCTATGTCCAAATTCCATCCGTTTCCTGGTCCGGCCAGATGTTTCCTGGTTATAATTGTGACAGTCTCCCATCATCTTTTGGTGCTTCCTTTGGCCAGGAGGAAGGCTGTTTCCAGTTACCAGGTTCTCACACAGAGTGAGTACCTTCCCCCATGGCCTTCCTCAACCTTCTTTTCCTTTCTCACCATGGCTGCCAAGAGGGGTGCTAAGCAGCTTCCACCCATTTCCAAGCACAGAACGTGCTTAGCAGGGACCCCAAAACCATGCCAAGTCAACAGCATCCATGAACTATCATCATCCACTTCCTTCTTTTTAAGCCTTCTTCCTCCTGTGTAGAATATTCTATGTGATGAATTCAGAGCCTTCCTCAAACTATATTATATGAGAAGCATCAGGCCATGCTAGAGGAGAAGGGCCTTGCCTATAGAGGCCATAGAATGCCAAAATTAAAGGTATCACTCACCAGCCATGATATATGCTATAGATGTATACCTCCTTTCTGCAAGACATTAATCTACCCACCTTCACAGATCAATTAAAATATGTCATCAGTTCCCCAAACATGGGGCTGTTTCTCTTAGACAAAGGGAGAGAACGGATGGGTCATTTATAGTCCCATCTTTTCTTTGTTCACAAATGTCCCCAGGTTCTAATACTAGGGCCCCCATCTCTGGAAGGTTAGTAACTGATTTTCTTTCCTAATTGAATGAATGGTGTTACTAGAGTATTCTTGCAAGTACTAATTTAAAAATTTTTTTCTCAAGCTAGAGAGATGGTTCTGGATAAACTGCTTGTGACATAAGTGAAAAGACTGGAGTTTGGATTCCCAGAACACCTGAAACATCATAGCGGGTGTGGCAGCCTACCTGAACTCCCAGTGTGCAAAGGGGCAGTGGGTGTCACAGACAGGGACTCTCTACAGTAAGCTGGCTCACCTGCCTCCACATGTAAGTTGGAGAGTGATCAAGATACCCCCAGTATCATCCCCAGTCATGACATGACCATAACACATGTGTACATACATCTGCACAAATTTATATACCCACACATATGCAAACACGTAGAGATGCATTCACTAATACTGCTCACACACACACACATTCACATGTAAATCATTTCTTCCCCCATCCTATGTATGAATTTGTGAGGTACCCATGCTTCACAGTAGACACCATAATATACTTTAGGATAAAACAACATGCTCAAAAGCTTCGAGCAGGCAAAACTTAGTACCAGGTATTAAACAAAGACTAATAAACATTAGTTGGTCAGAAGAACTACAAATGCAATCAAGAAAAGCCAATGTTCCCTCTGTGATTATTTCTGGAGATGGATTATCCAGACAGCACAAATCCCCAGCCAAACCCAACAACAGCCAGTGTGGTTCATGTCTCTGAAAATGTGAATGTGTTTTTAATGTGTCTTTTCCTTTAAGCGCTTAGTTTATTTCAGCAGGTAGTATGAAATTCAGCCATCTTATACAGCCTGGAGATGCTATATGATATGCCCTTCTTCTGTACTGTCCTTGTCCTCTTGGGTTGTGTCAATGTCCCCACATCTTTGCTTTTGTAAATAAAGTTTTATCAGAATGTTCCTGCTCAATGGACAAAATATGTTCCTCCCTGTCTTGGAATCTCTGCTCTACAGACGCACAGGGCAAACCCAGATATTACCAGTGGTTTTTGTTGGTGACATTTTCAGCATCATTCCCCAAGGGTTGTCTATAAGCACTTATATTCTAGGAAAAAGGGCAAACCTATTCTCTAAAGGTCCAAGGAGTAAGTACTTTTGGTTTTGTGGGCCAGACAGTGTCTGTCAGGACTACTCAACTCTGCCCATTGTAACTGCAAAGAAACCATAGATAATACATAAATAGGTAGACATGGCTGTATGCCAATAAAACTTTATTTACAAAAACAGATTTGAAAAACAAGGAGGTGAAAAAACATTGACTGCTGGCCATAGTTTGCCAACCTGCCATTATAGAGAAGCTCTTGATGAGGAATATATGTCAAAATGCTTTTAGGGATATTTCACAGAATGATTTAGATTCTAAACTCACAAAGGTATAAATGTAGGCACTTTGTAAAAAAAAGAGGGGGGAGAAACAAAGAAAGAAGGAGGATGGGAGGAAGGAAGAAGGAGGAATGAAGGTATGAAGGAAGAAAAAACGAACTCCATAAATGTTTCTGATGGGTGCTTTAGAAGACACATATAATTCATTTACAAATAGCTATACTCATTATTACAAATAATAGATGGTAGGTAGATAGACAGACAGACAGACAGACAGACAGATAGATCGAAATGATACATAATAGGTGACAGAGAGATGATAGATCTATAGGTACATGACAGATGTAATCTATACATTTGTATATGTGTGTATATTTGTATTTGTGTAGAAGACAAACAGATAAGTGATGGATTGTTGAAAATGTCATATGTGTATATGCTGTATGTACTTTACATTTCTACCTCTAGTATGCCAATTCACAGTAAACTTGAGAAGTAGTAACTATCCAGTTTCTGAAATAAGAAAACAGACAGCTATTAAGTTTCTGACAGAAATGATGCTTAAGAATTTTTATTGATGGTCACTGAAAAAGAATGCCATGTAGTTTCTAGAATATTCCATGACTCAATGGTATTCTTGAACTTTGGCATCAAAGGTAACTGGTTAAATCTCTGCTTCAGCACTTATAAGATGTTTAGTCCTGGTAATGGTTTTAGTCCTCTCTGAGTGTTAGTCTGTTTTGCCTTCAAAATAAGATGAATATCTGATTGGCATCATGCTCGTTTACCTAAGTACCACAGCCATAAAATGACAAGCCAATTGCAGTTCTTGAGAAAGTGGGGTGCATCTTTAATGTTGATATTAGTATTGATTTCCTCTTTTTTGAGCTAGTTTGACATGACATCAGAGAATCCAAGCTGTCTCCTATCTGTGCTAGCCTCACATGACTTAACTTGACTTCACTGCGTTTGAGAAACTCACATGTCACATATCAAATATCCACTGATAAACTTCAATTTCCTTTAACCTTGGGTGGTAGTTTGAATATGCTTGGCCCAAGGAGTGACAGTATTAGGAGGTGTGGCCTTCTTGGAGTAGGTGTAGCCTTGTTGGAGGAAGTGTGTCTCTGTTGGGATGGGCTTTGAGATTCTTCTCCTAGCTGCCTGAAAATAGTCTGCTACTGGCATTATTTTGGATGAAGATGTAGAACTTACAGCTCCTTCAGCACCATGCCTGCCTGGATGCTGTCGTGCTTCCTGTTGTGATGATAATGGATTGAACCTTGGAACCTGAAAGCCAGCTCCAATTAAATGTTGCCTTTATAAGTGTTGCCTTGGTCATGATGTCTCTTCACAGCAATGGAAACCCTAACTAAGACACCTTGTCTATGTGGTGTCCTTCCCAGCCATAGGAAGTTCCTTACTCTATTTAGCTCAAGAGAAGACCTTCAGAGCACTGGATCTGTCCTTGTAAAAGGTTCTAGGAAAAGAGTTGTTCTCAGGCCACAAACAGATGTTTGGCTAGACCTTGTTGTAAACTGCCATCTATTTATATCATGTGGCAGCATTACCACCTCAGAAATTACAGTTTGCATTACTGGGCCTGAGTACAAGGTGTTAACACTGTCAACTCCCTGTGTACCTACCTGCATGGTACTTCTAAGTATTTCCACCTCTGGAGGCAACATGGCCCCAAAAAATTCATTTCCAGAGCTAGTTATGGTTTAGATAAACCTCTAATCAATATAAACTCTGATATGTTATCAATAGCGATAGACCCTGGGAGGTAGTCATCAAGTGATCTATCACATCCAAGGTTATTAGTAACCATATCCCACTCTCTGTGCCATTTATAAATTGAGAGATTCAGGCCCCTGCCCCAGTTCCTTCACTGAGCCTAGATGTTTAAACTTTAGCATATCAACATTAAAATACAGTAGAGGATAAATATTTCTTGGTTTTAGAGTCTCGTTTTTTTTTTTCTGGCTCTAACACCCATCATGATACTATGCTACAGAGAAAGCTGGAGAGAATGGAAAGGTTTCACTTTACAGTAAGAATCTGGAGCCCATCATGGGTGGCACACTGAGGCACCAAACAGAATGGTGACACATCAGAACAACCCAGAAGCTGCCACATCAGTGAGGTATCTAGCCAAAATGGCATCATCCAAGTTAATGACAACTGGAGTTTTTATGTTTCTCTCTTAGGAAGGAAACTTTAAATCCATTTTTAAAGTGACTCTACTCACTGGCTTTTCAAAAAGAAAGGAATGGTGTGGATCGACATCTATAGAAGAGATAGAAAGTCTGTGCTTTTGCAATAGGAAAGCTTTTGCATGAGAAAGATCAATCGTGTCTGGCATCTAGACCCATTTACTTCATTTCTTCCAGAACTGTAGGAGATTCAATATATACCTAGGTATACATCTCAGTTACATAAAGCCTTATTTACAGCAGACTAACTGGTAGAGTGTAGATGTAATCAATAGCCTTTCAAATGTTTATAGAATGCTATTACACTCCCACCTACACATGAAATCTACCCATGATCATATAGTGCTCTTTTCATGTCAAAGAAGATTGCCATCAAACAAGACCAACATGGTACCAGATTCACAGAGACTAGAAGCTTGTGGGAAAGACAACTGTCAGCAATACTAAATGTTTCATTAGGGATAGAGCCCTGTATTATCAGGGTGTTTAAAAAAGATACAGTGAGAAATGAAAAGAAGTTTGAAGAAGGCTATGGTAAGGTTTTCACTCTGTGTGACAACGTACTAACTGGAAGCAGCTTTGCTCCTGGCCAAAGGATATGTCAAATGATGATGGGCAAGTGTCATCACAATATACAGGAAACACCTGGTGCTTGAGAGCAATAGAAGTAATAGAGGAGAGAGAATAGGTTTTTAAAGAATTATCTCACATAATAGTGTGGGCTGGAAAGACTGGATGTAGGGGAACGCCAGGACAGAGTAATGAGAGGGGGTTGAACGGAGAAAAGAGGGAGGGAAGGGGGCTTATGGGACTTTCGGGGAGGGAGGAAACGGGAAAGGGGAAGTGATTTGGAATGTAAATTAAAAAAATAAAATAAAATTAAATTAAAAAAAAAAAAAAAAAAAAAAAAAAAAAAAAAATAGTGTGGGCTGGCCAGTCTGAAAGCTGCAGAGCAGGTTAGCAGGCTGGAGACATAGGGGAGAATTAATATCATAGGACAAAAAGGAGAACTGTCTCTTCCTGGGGCACTTGAATCTTTCTTAAGCTCTTCAACTGACTGCACGAGTCCCATCACCTTAGAGAAGACAGGTGTGTTTCACAAAGTCTACCGACTACCGTTCAGTCTCACCTAAAACAAATACCTCCAGTCTAAATTAGGATGGCATTTACGCAAACCTTAGGATCTGAGGCACAGTCAAGTTGACACATAAAATCAGTTATCAGAGGTTTTATCCCTGCTAACAACAGGGATAACAATGCAAGCAGAGGAATGAGGGCCCTAGGTTAATCTGAAGGTGTTTTAGTGAACTTCCCAAATGGCCCTAAGTAACTTCTGACCCCCAGATGTCCATACCTCTCTTCCTTGGGGTATGGATTGACATTATGGCTTACCTCAAAGAAACAAGACAAGGTAAAGGTGGTGGGTTCTTACCCATGTGGGAAGATTACAAAGGAGTCTGATCTCCATCTGGCTCACAGACTTTTCCTTTCTGCCTTTTTGCCTCACACTCACAGACAAAGCTACCATGCGGAAGCAGCTCCTAGGACACAGAGCCGAGAGTGACCTTCTGTCCACCAGGCAGAGAGCAGAGATCCTCAAAGCAAATGCCTTGGAAGAACAAAGTGCTGCTGACAATCCTCAGAGAAGCTTCCAGTAAAAGGCTTGCCTGGCTGAGGCTTCGGTTGACACTGCCCACTCTCAATTAATCACGATCACGTAAAATAGAAACCCACAAAACACAGAACCCAGTGGAGTGCCACCCTGATTCCTAGTTCAAGGAAGATGTAAATTTACTATGTACATGGTTTCAAGCTGGAGCAGTCTGTCACACGGCAGCTGTTACAATGAGCCCATGCAGTTTTACTATAGCAATGATATTGTATGTATTGTGAGAAGCCCACTCTCAACATACTTTTCACACACACACACATATATGTATATATATAATATGTATACATATATGCATATATACATGTATGCATATATATATACATGTATGCATATATAAAATATTTATATATAAATATATTCTATAAAAATTATATTTTATATAACTACATTTTATAGTAAAAATATAATTTATAATATATTAGATGTATTAAATATGTTATGTTTATATATTATATATAATATATTATATATATATCATAGGTATGATATATATGTATGTATGTATGTATATAAAATGAGGATTCTGACTCCCACAGGGGAGAGAGACAGACCAAATTATGTGAATTATTGTAACTATGTGAGTTTCTGCTCAAATTGAAGACATCAAGGAAATTCTTTAGATTTCATATCTCATGAGATTTGTGACAGGAAATGGATTTTCTCATTTCTGTGTCCTAGTGCCAGGAACATAGTAGGATTAATAGATACCTCTCCAATGAAACTACCAGCCAAGGACCAAGTGAGTGAGGACAGCCCAGGAGGGATCCAGGCTCTGTGACTACATTAATAGTCATATTTAGACTAGGTGGATACTGAGCAGGGACAGGCTCCTGGTTGTTTGGGAGCAAGCCTCTGCTTGGGCTGACAGAGGGTCCAGGACGTGCTGGATCTTAAGCATGATGCGTGACTAAAAATCACAAGTCAGGGGCACCCCAACCCGAATCATCTGTCTAAAGTAACTGACTCTGCATTTCGCATTGTGAGCGATTGTTGTGGATGGGAGTTAGGATGGGTACAAAGAGCTCACAGCTGAGCAGGTCACTGGACAATGCACCCGTCTGGTGCCAGGGCTTTCCTGCTGATGTAGAACTCTGTCATCCACAAAGGGCCCTGGTCAGGAATGTGTCATTGCTGCATGACTCATATGCTTCTGGAATCTCCAGCAGGCTCCATCTCCCCAATGGACCTGGGCATAGATGATAGATAGATAGATAGATAGATAGATAGATAGATAGATAGATAGATAGATAGATAGATAGATAGATAGATGTGTGTATGGATGGATAGGTGGATGGATGGATGGATGATGGATGGATGGATGATGGATGGATGGATGATGGATGGATGGATGGATGGATGGATGGATGGATGGATGGATAGATAGATAGATAGATAGATAGATAGATAGATAGATAGATAGATAGATAGATAGATGTGTGTATGGATGGATAGGTGGATGGATGGATGGATGGATGGATGGATGGATGGATGATGGATGGATGGATGATGGATGGATGGATGGATAGATAGATAGATAGATAGATAGATAGATAGATAGATAGATACATAGATACATACATACATACATACATACATAGATGTATAGATGTATGGATAGATAGATAGATAGATTTTTAAGTCATCATGGCTAAGTCCTAATCTAATAAACTTGTGACCATATAAAAAAGGAAAACAATTTCATTCTACCCAGATATGTGACTACCTAGCAAGAAGGCCGCTATATAACATCATCTTAGACATCAAGCTTCAGATACGGTGATAAAACAAATGATTGTTATTGAGCTACGCCATGGTGGTATATTTTGCTTGGGTAGTCACACTGACTGAAATGACAGTAGCCTCACTTCTCAAGGGTTCAGTATATCCCTGAAACTAAGTTTTGAACCCCAAGTTACAGAGTCCCGAAACATGATCATGAGCTGTTAGCATGCTGTTAGAAATGCAGACACTCAGGCTCTCCCCCGACCTGTCCCACTATAAAGTAGGAGAGTCAGAGAAGCAGTCATCAATGACCATGATTCATGTTCAAGGGTAATTACATTAGAAGGCCGTGAAAAGACCTCAATGGTAGGTGTCCTACTTAGTATTAACTCCCAACTTAAAACACTCCACAGTCATCTGACAAAATAAGAGTCTCAACTGAGCAACTGTGTTGATTAGGCATATCTCTGAGGGACTGCATTGAGTATTAATTGTGTAAGAATACCTAGCTTACTGTGGGCGGCATCAACCTAATACATGTGGTTCTTTCTAGTCTATACCATGAAGCTAGCTGAACATGAACCAGAGCAAGGCAGTGAATGAGCTTCAAGCAACATTCCTCCACGGCTTCTGCTTCAAGTTCTCTGGTAAAATCTTGCCCCAACTTCCCTCAATAACAAACTCTGGCCTGAAAATGCAAGACAAAATTAACCCTTTCCTCCACTGAGTTGCTTTTGGTCACAGCATTAGTCATAGACACAGAATAAAACTATCACGGTGAGTTATTATTGGATAGCTATAGTCAAATGGATCCTTGAAGGCTAAACTGAGATATTTTTATTCAAACTTAGAAGGGCTTGGGTTTGGTATCTCTTAAATGTACTAAATAGATACGGGGGAAGATTTCAGGTTAGTTCAGATATATTTGAACTAGGTGTGTGGGTAAATGGGTTTAATCTTGACTGCCACAGGAATGCCCTAGGATGCAGGAACTTAAATGGTATAACCAGGATCATCCAGGGCAGACAAAGACAGTAGAATTTGGGGAATAAATGATTGATAATGATGATGATGATAATTGACATGTACTAAATTGTTTCCTTCCAAATGCCGTATGTTGAAGCCCTGGACCACAATGTATGTGTCTTAGGGTAGGGGACTCTAGGAGGGTTTTGAGATATCAAATGAAGCCATAATGGTTAAGTCCTAATCTAATAAACCTGTGACCATATAAAAGAGAAAAAGATTCTCCTTCCACCCAAATATGTGACTACCCAGCAAGAAGGCAGACATCTGCAAATTCATAAGAAAGCCCTTACTAGAACCAAGCTATGCCATCTCTTTAATCTTAGACATCAAGCTTCAGCTACTGTGAGAAAATAAGTGAGTGTTATGGAGCTACTCCATGGTGGTGTTTTGCTAGTGTAGTCACACTGACTGAAATGGCCGTAGCCTAACTTCTCAAGAGTTCATCCAGTACTAAACACAATACTCTCCAGAGTTCATCTCCTATAATCCTATAACAGAGACAGGTGTTATGGTTATACCCCACTGAGACATTAGTAGGTCAAAACATTCTCCAAGTTTACACAGCAGGATTAAGGGGCTGTTTCTGTATACAGTGGATTCTTTGAGAGTGTCAGAGATTACTGATGCCTGGGTCCAACAACCAGGAGTGGGTGGAGTGTGGTTCAGCTGAATACTGGAATACTTTTTTAAAAAGTCCATGGTTGAGGGATCTCTGTGATATAATAATCACTTGCTAAACATATGAATAAATAGATATCAGCCTCACCACACAACATATAATTCAGGTACCATAGTATATATCCTTGGCCAGAAAGCAGATCTCAAGCTGACTTGACCATCTGCCTTCTAGGACTGTTCAATAGTAGCAGGATGTCCACAGCAGGAGTTCCTGAGGGCAAGCATTGTAATGGTCAGATGTACATAGCAAGTCAAGGATGGAAGTAGCCTAAAAATGTTCAACCTAAGGATAGAAGCTGGGTGCTGGGCATAGTGGTACGTGCCTTTAATCTTAACATTCTTGTCAGTTGGAGGCCAATAGCCTGGTCTACATAGCAAGTTCCAGGATAGCCAGAGCTACATAGGATGTGCCTAGCCCCAAAGAGACTTGATGTGCTAAGGTAGATGGATACTCAGTTCCCCACCCTCTCAGAGGAGAAGTGGAGGGGAAAGGGGGGAAGATTGTGGGAGGGGATGACCAGGGGGGGGGGCAGTGAGCAGGACATAAAATGAATAACTAAACACACACACAAATAATAATATAGAACAAAAATTAAGCACACGAAAAGAAAAGAAGTTGGTACTAGGATTCCATAAGAGTTCACCCAGGTCCTGGGCACAGAACAAAAACTTGAAGCAAGAGGGTTGCTGGCAGATGTTCTTTTCTCTGAGAGAAAGAGTCCCCCAGAAGCACTAGCCATTCAATGAGATCGATTTACCATGATAGAGTCAGTCCTGTGACTTCTGTGGATACATAAGTTGGCCAGTACAACAGGAGAGAGAGCAAAAGAATCCATCAAATAGCAAGCACTCAGCAATGATCTTCCTCTTAAGACGCCTGAGATGCATCTGGACCTGTGGTTTCACACCAATGATTCTAGAGCCAAGCAGATTAAGAAGCATTATGTGGCTGGGTCAGGGAGAAAAACTCTGCAAAGTGAGAAATACCCTATGAGTCTGTAGGATGTGATCCAAGAGTAATCAACCTCATGTATGAAGTGAAGAAATGAAAAGCAGAAGTCAAGGGGCTATTTATAGGTTGTTGTTTTTTTAACATTCTCTCTCAATTATTCAATTACTCTGCTGTCTAATTTGAGAGTTCCAAGAAGTGGGAATATTTCCTATTCATCTCTTTTTCCTTGAGACCCAGAGCAGTCCTCAGAACACTGTTGTGTGACTTACCTTGGAAGCCAAAGCATACAAATGTTTGTATACTGAGCATACAGTGCAACTTGGTCCAAGTGACTCGAGAACATTATCCAGAGTGGCATTTGGTTCAATGACAGAAAGGCCACGAAGACTTAGTCTTATTGTATTTCCAATTCTTCCTAAGCTATTTGGTCCTGACTCAGGGTGTGAGCTGGTGTTCATGCAGCTAAAGGCATGAAATGTAACACCCAACCAGACCTCCCGGAGCTCCCAAGGGCTAAACCACCAACCAAAGAATACACATGGAGGGACCCATGGCTCCAGCTGCATATGTAGCAGAGGATGGCCTTATCTGGCATCAATGGGAAGTGAGGCCCTTGGTCTTCTGAAGGCTTGATGCCCAAGTGTAGGGGAAAGCCAGGGCAGTGAGGTGGGAGTGGGTGGGTGGGTGGGGGAGCACCCTCAAAGAAACAGGGTAGGGGGGATGGGATAGGGGATTTGCAGAGGGGAAAGTGGGAAAGGTAATAACATTTGAAATGTAAATAAATCAAATGTCCAATAAAAAAATGTAACAACCAAGAGAAACAGCTTGTAGAAAGAGATGAATTAGGGATGGAGAGATGTCTCAGTGTTTAAGAGCAATTTCGGTTCTTGCAGAGAACTGGAGTTTGGTTCCCAGCACCCATACAATGCCTCAAAAAATATCTGTGACTCCAGTTCCAAGGGATCTGTTGCCTTCTTTTGGCCTCCAGTGGTACCACAGGCATAAGGTATGCATACATAGACGCAGATAAAACACTAACATACATAAAAATTAATTCTGGGCAAAGAGAAATAAATAGCTTATTGATGGTGGAAAATAGGGAGAGATGGTGGAAAACTTTTAGACAAAGTCAATTTTATTTCTAATTATTTTAAGAACAATAGATCCAAAAGGTAGTGGATGATCTCCTTTAATGGTATGCCATGTTACATCAAATATTATATCGTTCGGTGTCCTACTAAATATATAATCATATGTATACACACATACACACACACACACACACACACACACACACACACACACACACACACACACACATATATATATATATATAATATAAAATGTATCACATGCCCCTACCTACTATCAGGTCCTCCTATCTAGTAAATTAAATGCATTCTGTCCCTTTTTTCTCTAAATTTCTTTCCTATTTTATATTTGTTACTTATTCCTTAAAGACTTCATCTATAAAATGTATCTTGATTGTATCTGCTCCACAGTCCCCTTCGAGTCCCCCTCCCTCGGGACTCCCGGCACATCTTCCTCTCAACTTCACAGCTTTCTTTTCTTCTTTCTCATTTTTGTCACCTACTAATGCAATTAACTCAACCCGTATGCACGCAGGTGTGGGGTCATTCGCTGGAGCATGAGCAGCCAACCAAATACCTGAACCCCAAAGAAAAGTGGCTCTTCTTCAGCAAACGTCAACTACTAATAACTGTTGACCTAAGGGTGGGGCCTCACGAGCCACTCCCCTTGACATGCTCAAATTGCTAAAGGGATTCATACTGAGCAGATCACCACAGCTGCTGTAAGTTCGTGCATGCAATACCCATGACACGTCCAGAGGATGGCATTTCACAGCCCTTCCCCCTGTTCCTTCTCTCAAGATATATATTTTTAAAATTCTCATCAGATTTCTCAGGTAACACTTTTGACAACTTGGCTTAGGTGATGAGAAACCCAAACAACTCAGGAAATGATGTCCATATGGTAATAACTATCTATAATGGTCGGGCAGACTCAGGATTGTATTCAGACATGGTCACACTTTGTTCAAATGCCATAAGGTTCTTTTCTATCAAAATCAATAAACTGGCAAGGAAGGTAGACCAAGCCTGGCAGCCTTCAGACGCTGCTGTGAAGATTAGCAGGACTATATTGAAGAAATTGAAAGCTCCCCAAAGTCATATATTATTTTCCACATTATGGCAAAAAAAAATCACTTTTAAATACCCCTCATTATTATTCACTATATTGGGCCTGTGAAAGTTCTCCAGATAGTTCATTGATGAGGTTGCCTTCATATAACATGATCAGAACCATGTTGAAATACCAGATCATAGAATATGGCACCTCAGTTGGTGGTGTTGGCTTTGGACTTCTTCAAGAGACAAAAATAGAAAGTTTTGGGTTGCTGTTCGTTATGCTTTGATTTCTTGAATTTATTTTTCTTTTTAATTTCCTTTTTAGAAAAAAAAAAGAAGATGAATGCCATGAAAGTAGAAGGAAGGAAGGGAGGGATATTGAAAAGAAAGGACAGCAGCTAAGGCGATGGCGCCGCTGGTGAGGTGCTCACAGGAAAAGCATGAGGACGCAACTTCAGTGCTCAGGACCCTTGTAAAACAACAACAGAAACAGACATGATGGCATGTGATTCTAATCCTGAGAGAAAAGGCAGGCACACCAGTCAAAATGGCCAAGTTCTAAACAAATGAGACACCCTGTCTCCAATTGATCAATCAGTCAATCAATCAATCAATCAATCAATCAATCAATCAATAAAAGGTAGAGAGTCTCTTAAGGAATCCTGCTCAACATTGAACTCTGTGTGTGTTTCTGTCTGTTTGTCTCTCTCTCTGTGTCTCTCTGTCTTTCTCTCTTTGTGTCTCTGTCTCTATGTTTCTTTGTCTCTCATCACTAAGAGACAGAGAAACAGAGTGAGAATATAAAAAGTATGGAAAATATGAAAGCAGGTATGTTGGGAAACCCAGACTGGGTTTTTTTTTCCCTGTAAGCTATCTGGAGGAATCACAACATGCAATGCTAGATTTGGATCAGGGCAGGGGGGCGGGCATTAGACCTGAAGTATGCAGCGAGATTTCACAGGACTTTGCCTGTTAGATGAGGAAAGTACCAAGACTCCCTGGGAAGCTGTTTCCTAAGTCCACCTGGCACATCCAGGAAACACCTGCAAATATCCCCAGTCCTAAAAGGAAATTTTATGGCTATTTTTCCATGAGGACATTGAGATCTGAGCCACGCCGCTGATAAGCCAATGACAATCAGTTCACTACGAGGATCCCACAGGCTAAAGGATTATCCAGGCAGAGGGCATACCAGCAGGCAGCTAGCTTTGTCCAGGAAACAAGGCTTTGAGTATTTGGCCCACTCATACATCTACCATGCATAGACCCATTCGTTTATCCATGACCCACCTTAACATGTGATGACCCTCCCATCATGCTGTGCAGACATTAGTTTTAATACTGAAGCTCCCCCCAAATCATCTTCCTCAATATCCATTTTCTCCATAGGTTAGCTAAACAGTCTTTCCTAAGGTCACCAAAGACCTCCATCTTGCCAAACCTGATGACACTCACCTTTGGTCAAAAGTGAACCTTCATTTGCTGTATAGTGGGTGGCTCATTTCCTTTGAGAGTACTGTCCACTTTTAAAACACAGACAGACACCCAAGAAATCGAACTGAGATTCCGTATTTTAAACTCCCCCACATATTAGTATTAATAGCTGTAGTTGAAAAGGCTTTGCTCTGGAGGCACACACAGATGTACACATAGACATCCCTCTTCCATCATGCAACACTTAAAACATTTGTCATCTTTCCAGAAATATTTCCTGCCTACTTAATCCCAGGACTTTCCAAGATTCTCTGTCACCTGTTGATTTATAACCTATTATTGGTGTTTCCTTAAAGCATTTATTATTGCCTGCCTTTATTTTGTTTCATTCCTTGTTGGATTGTGTCCACCTTCTAGAAACAAAGACAATGATGAGAGGGTTGATACTTTGTTTCTTCTCCATTCCTACCTGCAACTATTCTGTCAGTTTGCTAGATGCAACTGGTGGTGTTCCCTGGTGAAAAAAAAAATACAAGTTAGTAATTTCACATCTTGTCATTTCTGCAGCAGAAGATATAACATTTAAAGTATCTAAAGGAATGATTGCTAGATCTACTCCAAGGAGAAAGACAAAAACAAGAAAAGGAAATTGAGAATCCAGTTGTTGAAGGGGAAGATACAAGAAGGCTCAGGTCTCCAAATGTAAGAGGTTCTTGGTGCCTGGGTCAGAGTTTGAGGATCTGATATGTTCTTTTTTTTTTAATTTTAAAAATTTTTATTAGTTTCTTTGTTGCATACTTAGACCTAATTATTTTCCTGAAATTTTACTTACTCTTTCTTCTTCTTTTATTAGATATTTTCTGTATTTACATTTCACATGTTATCCCCTTTCCACGTTTCCCCTCCGAGAACCCCCTATCCCATCCCCCCTCCCCTGCTCACTAACCCACCCACTCCAGCTTCCCTGACCTGGCATTCCCCTACACTGGGGCAATGAACCTTCACAGGTCCAAGGGCCTCTCTACTCATTGATGTCCGACCAGGCCATCCTCTGCTAACCATGTAGCTGGGGACATGGGTTCCTCCATTTGTACACTTTGGTTGGTGGTTAAGTCCCTGGGGACTTTAGGGGTACTGGTTGGTTCATATTGTTGTTCCTCCTATGGGGCTGCAAACCTCTTCAGACAAGTGTCAGTGGGAAACCTGACAGAAATGCTCTCTCGCTATGTCCATGAAAGATGTGTTGGGGAAAAGCAAGGACATAGGAGGAAGTGCCTCATCATGTAGGAGGAGATGGAGGGGTGGTTCAGGTCCAGGGTGGCAGTGGGGGTGGGGGTGAGGGTGGTTTGCATATTAGAAGGTTCATTTGGCTAAGTGTGAAAGCAGGAGCAGGATTGACAAGTGGGCAAGGCTCAGGGACCCTGGAGACCAGCAACAAATTGCAGTAATCTAGAGAAGCTATACATGATAAAAATTTTCAGTGACAAGGGAAACCCATACACCATGCCTATTAGATAGATTATTCTGTGTAATTAATTTTTAAAAATTGGATTAGCAGTTTGATGATTCTTTCAAGCATCCATCAAGGACTCTGGGTTTCTGAGTGGTCACGTTTGAGTTTGGGGCACTTATATTTATGTTTGGCAAAGCCTTACATTTACCCTGGCATGCTTAAGAATGTGTCACGGGAAAATTACCATCATTCAAATTCTAATGGAACAGAGTGAAAGGGGGAGTTTATTATTTTATGGAACCTAGTCTGTAATGAGCAAACAAATGGGAGAAGAGGCTGGCAACACAAAGTGTAGTCCTCACCTCAAAAGGTTTATAAGAGTTTATCCTGTAGCCAAATATGAGTGACCGCGGTCCAAGCACGTGGCTTCTGATTGCCCTAAATATCATGCCCCAGTTTAGTAATAGTTTCAGGAATGTTTTTATAGCCCCAGAATAAAGGAAAGTCATAAATGAATATCCTTTTCAAATACTTCAGTGGAACCATCCCATTCTTCAGACACTGAGCAGGGATGGGAGTCAAACAGTAGAGAAGACAACAATGAATAATTACAGACAGGAAAAAGGAAGGGAAGGAATATCTGCAGAAATGAAGGCACGATCAGGGACTTTTGCTGGAGGCCCACCTTCATGGAGGAACACAATTGACATGGATATATTTCAATACTTTGGGTTATATTTAGAAATCCAGGTCGGTCCTAATTTTACAAAATTGAATATTACATGCACTACACACCAAAGGTAGGCATTCGATGATTGCTTTATGGGAAGGAAGTCATTATTAAATGAAAAGAACACACACGGGGAGGGTGTGTGTGTGTGTGTGTGTGTGTGTGTGTGTGAGAGAGAGAGAGAGAGAGACAGACAGACAGACAGACAGACAGAGACAAAGACAGAGACAGACAGACAGACATAGGTATCAATGTGTAGCACGGTGACTGTGGCCAGCAATACTGTGCTGTGTCTCTTAGACTTTGAGAAGAGAGCAGATTTTAAATGCTCTCTCTCTCTCTCTCTCTCTCTCTCTCTCTCTCTCTCTCTCTCTCTCTCTCTCACACACACACACACACACACACACACACACACAAATGAGAAATGTGGTTGACAACAATGTGCTTCTGAGTAGCAGTTATTCCGCAATATCTGTGGACATCCGACCATCACACCACACACCACGAATACCATCCTTGAGACTTGTCAACCATACCTCCACAATCCCCGCAAAGATAAACAGAACTGGCTCTCCGTGCCAGTGTTCACTGTCCAGCAAACAAAAGCCACATTGGAGGCCAGCCACGCGGTCAGGCCACCAGCTCTCGCTATGCACTCTCACAGTTTTCAGCAGGGGCCACCATTCTCAATAGCCCCTTTGTTGCCCATCTCAGCCCCCGTGGGGTTACCAGGGGGCTCTCTGTGCTCAATGGACTCCCTCTCCGCCATTGTCTCCCAATATCAGTTCATGGTCTCAAGGATATAAACTGCCTGGCAATTAGTCATAATGTCTAGCAAACCCTGAACCTTACTTTCCACGCAGAGTTTATTGGCCTTTGTGATGGGGACAAAGGGAGGCTTGTTGAAGACGGACACAAAAGGCAAACACAATGTATGGATTTGAATAACATGCAGGCGGGGGAAGAACAGCGGCCACACAAATGGCCATGCTGTTAACCAGAACAAGGGCCCTTCCCCCATGCTCCTGCCAGTTTTACCAAGCATTGGCCGGACATATTCTTTAAGGGTTGTTTTCCAGCAGAAAGTAACTGACCCTACAAGGCAGGTATCTGACATAGCAGGAACACTTTAGCCCAGAGGAATTTTTCTGCAGGAAACAGATTTTTTTTAGCAGGGGCATGCCTATGTGAGTTCTGTATGAGGCAGAAAAAAAACGAGTTCTGAGGGACTGTTCAGAGACAGTCATTGGAGTCTGTTCACATGTGTGTCTGTGGCTGAGTATCAGTGGATCTCTGCATGAATGTGTGTAGTCATGAACACCTGTGTAGATGACTGCAGGTATGCATTTTTAAATGCATATGATAAGCATACTAACTGTAAGTGTACATAGTTTGTACATGTATTTACCAAAAAAAAAAAAGTGGGAATGTGGGAGTGTATGTGTGAGGTGAGAATAATAACATGTAAGTTTTGCTCTTGTGAGTATTTATCAGTGTACCTATGTGGGAATGTTCACATGCATGTGGGTGATGCAAGAATGTTTGTATGAGTGAGCATGGAACATCTGTGTACGTGTGTACACACTAGTGTATAGTTGGACAGATGGCAGTATGCATGCTTGAATTTTTACATGTATGAGTGTGTGCTTGTGATAATCCCTGCTTACCCATCCTCTGAAAAGTCAGCATTGCTCTTGTGACAACCCTCCGTATGGGAACTCTAGCTCAAAGGCATAATGCTCTCATCCCCACTGTGACATTCTGCCTGTTGGAGTTGTAGATCCCTCCCTCCCTCGGGAGCACAGGGGACCACAAAATGTATCTGCTGAACAAAGGTGGCTCTGGTGACTTGAAGACAGCTCTGATCTGTGATCTGACCAAGCTCATCCCTCTCACATGTGACAGCTGTCTCATCTCCTGAGAGCATCTCGCCAGCTTCCTCTGCAAGTTTTCAGCAGCCCCAACTTCCATGCAAGTTTTCGACAAACCTCCGAAGAATATCTCTCCCTTTGTCAAAAAGCAGTGAAGGAAGCTTCAGAGGCTGCTGCCAAGTCCTGGGTGATCGCTACACCCACAGATGCACCTGTCTGCCAGCCCTAATCGAACTCCTCTTTCCTCCTTATCTACCTCCCCTCTGCCCTTCCCCTGGGTTCTCGTTCTCTCTTTGTTTTCTCTTTGTGCCCTTCTTCCTCTCCTCTTTCCTTCCTGTTTCTCTTCTCCCCTCTCTGAATACAGACACAATCCAAGTGTGACTGTCTGCAGACTGCTCTTCTGTTTTCCTCCCCAGGCATGCCAACAATCCCCCTCTGGTGCCCTGTGCAAATCCTAACAGCAGCTAATGCATTATGAACCTCTTCTTACAAGCTGTCATGCTCAAACTCCATTAAGAAAACATGATGTGGTTTAGACAATACAATGATCACATCTTGACCATAGGCATGAGTACTTGGTCGTACAGAATATCTGTGAGCCTGAACTCTGGATTTCAAAGCAGCTTCTACTTTAACAGTGCTGTGTACATACTCCAAAGTGCTTACCTTTCTTGCCCAGTCTATTTTGACTGAAGGCGATTCTTCCCACTTTTGAGTTTCTTAGGGTGGTAAATGTTTAGTAAGCTTTGGCTACACCCCTTCTGTAATTACTGGCTGTATATCAGAAACAAACTTGTATCCATCTGTCCGTTCAGCTCTTTCACAAGTGTTCTAAGTATGTCCTCATGTGCCAGTCACTGTTCAATCATAAATCCGGAGAACACAGACAATCTTACACACGCATCTTTTCTTATTAAAATGTGTGTGTAGGGGTGGGGGAATGGAGGTTTTGAGAGAGGGACAGAAGGAGGAAGGAGGGAGGGAGAATGAAGAAGGAGAATAAGAACAGATACAAGACCTTCACAGCCCTGAGTCACCCACCTTGGTTTTGAACATATAGAACTAGGGTGATGATAGGAATTACTTCCATGTGGCCCTTCACATGGAAGTCTCTATGCAGGAGGAGCATTATGCTGGCTATTATAAATTTTGTGCGAAGGTATTTCTTACATTTATGTAGACATGCAAGTTAAAATTCTTTAAAGGAGAAACTGATTAAGAAAATAATTTACTTTCTTTCTTGCAATATCACAAGAATCAAACATTGCATATGATTTGAACTATATCCCAATGCTCCTCGCCCTACCTTTTAAGAATTAAGTCAGATTCTGCAGCTGCCATGTGAATTGTGCTTTCATTTTTTTCTTTTAAAATCAGTATTTATATATTTATCGATGTATTTGTTTATGTGCAGCCCATGTGTGCCTGGTATCCATGGAGGTCAGAAGAGAAAATGTCAGTTCTGCTGGATCCAGAGAGATGATTGTGAGCCACCAGGTGCCAAGAATTGAGCCTGGGTCCTCTGGAAGAGAAACAAGTGCTACAAACCACTGAGCCATGTCTACAACTCTTGCACTTTCTCTTTGCATTTGTTTATGTTTGTGTAAGGGTGTATCATATTTGTCCTATAGGTCATGGAGTCAAAAGAAAACTTACAGAAATTGAATCTATCCTTCCACCCTGTGAGACCTTCGGAACAGATTTGGTGTTAGTTTTCAAAGCAAACATGTTACTGGTTCACACACACACACACACACACACATACACACACACACACACACACACACACACACACACACACACACACACAAATAGACACACATCTGGTCCCCTTTTTGATGCTTTAGTTTGAGATAAAGTCTCACTAAGTTTCTCTGGACAGCCTTTAAAAACACTCTTGTAGCCCAGCAGACCTTGAAATCATAGTCCTTCTGTCTCAGGCTCCCAAGTACCTAGACCTACAGACCAGCAGTACCAGGTTCACCTCAGACAATAGCTTTCTGGAAACGGTGAGTTCTTAATGCTGCTCCCTGGCCCTGGAATTTGCCAGCTACACAAAACCAAATCTTCCTCTTAATCTATGGTTTTTGCAGGGGCACAGAGATAATAAATGGAACATGATAGGTAAAGTCTTGAGTCCAGAACCTCAGTTCTTAAGAAAACTGATACAGAAAAGCCTACACATCTGGATTCAGATCTCAGGGCTCTGGTGGAGTTGACTTAGGTGGGCTGTCGCCACTTCCACAGCTTTAAGGACGAAACAGCACTTACATCTTAGGAAGTAGGACCTGGATGTAGCATATCTGTTATTGAGCCATCCAATGTTGAATCTCTCTCCTCACTTGCTAGTTAGTCCCAGTAGTAGGAATGAATGAATCAATCAATCAAACAAACAAACAAATTGATAAAAAAGAAAGGAAATCATCACCTGAATCTGCCTCAGGTTTTCTTAGCTTTCCTTTCATGTATGTATGTATGTGTATGTGTATATATATACATATACATATATATATATATATATATAAACTTATTTTGATTATTTTAAAGAAATATTACCAAGATATGGCTTACCAAGTCCAGTGCTGACTACTGCCCATTTTGTAAGACTCATGAACTAACCATGATGTCAACATTTCTATATAAGAAATCAAGCAAAGGGCAGTTAAGTTGTAACATGTATTAAGTATATGGAATTCAAGTTTCAATATTCGCAAACAGGATTTAACTGGAACACAGATGTAATGGTTGCTTCACAGGTCTTGTGGCTGTTTGTAGTGACAAGGGCAGAGCTGAATACTTGTGACAGGGAGGCTCTGTATACAGAGACAAGCATATTGCATTCAAGTCTTTGTGGAAAAGTTGCTAGCCCTTGCTCTATTCCAAAGTTTTACCCCTCCCTATCCTAAGAACTCAGACTTTTAACAATAGGAACATCTTCATATTAGTGTCATGACAGTACACTGGATGACAGCGGGACTATTAGACTAATTTAAATTTACTCCATTGTTTTGTTAAATCTGTTTCCTAATACATTACTTCTTCTCTTTAACTCTGTCTCTTCTTCTAAGGCCATGCTCCCTTAAATATAATACATAACCAGGAATAATTGAAATATCCAGGAGATAAGACAGTACAATGTTTCCTGCAGGTCAAACTGAAACCCCCAAACATCTGCTTATGGATGCACATCTGGGATATAAGAACTTGCACTTTGGCTGGTATGGAAAGCCTTGGGATGACTCTGGAATTCACTGGTCTTCCTGGGAGGGAAGATGGAATCTGCCTTTCATGCCTGGACTATAGAAGTCACCTACTCCCCTGCCCATTCTTTAGCCTAGTTCTGCAACTCTTGGTTCAGCCTTCTTGGTCATGAGTCCATATGGCAGATGATAAGCACAAGGGTCCATGAAATATGTGTCACTCCCTATAGAGTGTAAAAAAAATCCCTGGAAAAGATCAAGTGGCTTGTATCAACTCCCTAAATGAGCCTGTCTCCACCTCCCCATAAATATAAATATTAAGACTTGCCATAAGGAAATGGGGGCATGACCCCATAGAAATGAAGAGTGGCTTTTCATCACAATTATCTCCTTCAATTGCTTCTGGTGAGTTGCTTATCATTAAGAACCATACTCTGCTTGACCCTGAACTACGAATGCCAGACTAGTTGTGGCAAAGAAAAGTAAACCAACAGACCAGAAGTTTATGCCATGGCATTATATAAATTTATGATACTCCAGAAATGGCACCTTGTCTTTCCTTATGGCTGGTCACATTACTAAATGTAAAGCCAACATGAAAATGCTGGTGCCCATCTTATGGGTGATAACACTGAAGCTTGAAAAGGTAGATAAAGGACTGGGGAGAGAGTTTAGAGGTTTAGAACATTTGCTGTTCTTCAAGAGGACCTGAGTTCTATTCCCAGCTACCTCATCTGCTGTCTCACAACCTACTGTTACTCCAGGGCATCTGATGCCTCCGTAAGCACCTGCACACCGTACATGCACACACAAGCACACTTAATAAATGCACATACACATTAAATTTAAAAAATGTGCTAATAAATACACATATACATTAATAAAAATGAATCATAAAAAGTAAAGGCAGATAAATGCCCACCCCTGGGGGATAGTACTGAGCTAAATCAATTTTCAACATTCAATCTATATTCCATGATTCCAGTCAGAGCTTGTTTATCATGATTATAACTGCTTTATATCCCTTGATTTAAAACCCAGAAGAAATTGAACCCATAGGAGTTTGGCTTCCTGCTGTCACCCAGTCAGACTCAACACCTTTGTCTTGAACCTTGATGTTAATCCACAAACACCATTTCTTCCCCATAATGAGAGTCCCCTTCCCTTTAATTAAAATTCCCTTATAAATGTAGACATTTCACTTTTACTAATAATTACTCAGAGAAGAATTTTAGCAATCAGCACTCCATAAATATCCATCCCTCCTCCATGAAGATCATAACAGTTGCACTGGTCTCTCTTCCTCTAATTTATTATTTATATGCTGCTGCAGATAGACAGAGCTCTTTGTGGCAATTAACATGGGCCTTCCAGTCTCCTCTTGTGGAATGAGGCTGGAGACGACCATTACTACTTCGATCACAATTACTATTAATTGGAGAGCTTTCCTTTCTCTATAAAATATGTACTACCCCAAAGTGAGATAAACCGCCCAAGGAATATCAATTGCATATCCAGAGAAGCACAGGGAAGGCCCTGGATTTAACAAGTCATTTACCCTGTAATTACTGGGGTGGGGTCCTCTTATTGGAGCAGAGGACATGTTCCCATCAGCAGGAGCTCAGACTCTTGGCTCTCTTGTCTTTCCAATGATAGAGAGAACCAGAGGCTGATGGCAAATGGCCCAATAAGTCTCACCAATATTCTTATGTAATACAGTCAGGGATTCCCTTGGCCTACTACAAGGCAGTCAAACTTTCTGTCAGTTCATCATCAATTCCACTATTCTTAAGGTCTGTTGTACTCTGGACATGTTTCTTGAGACTAGAGCCCCCAGGGTTAACTAGTAAATGTGTCAGAGACCTGGTCTCTTGTGGGTTGATGTCTTAGTCAGAGTTTTTAAATACCATAACTAAAAAGCAAGTTGGAGAGGAAAGGGTTTATTGGTTTATTTCCAGATCATAGTCCATCATTAGAAGTCAGGACAAGAATTCAAACAGGACAGCTCCTCCTGGAGGCAGGAGCTGATGCAGAGGCCATGGAGGGTTGTTTCTTACTGGCTTGCTCAGCTTGCTTATTTATAGAACCCAGGACTACCAGTCCAAGGAAGGCACTACCCACAATGGGCTGGGCCCTCCCACATTCATCACTAATTGAGAAAATGTCTTACAGATGGATCTCATGGAGGCATTTCCTCCACTGAAGCTCCTTCCTCTCTGATGACTCGAGCGTGTCAATTTGACACACAAAACCAGCCAGCAATGATAATGTTGGACCAATTCAACTTTGAGGGATAGAAGGAAAGGAAAACTCTGGGGAAGACAGCCAGCCATGGATGCACAAAGAAATAGGATCCACTGTCAACCCGTACAGACGTAGCTTTGAACTCCTACATATGATGTAGGAATTGTTCCAGAGGAAAGGGTCAGAGAGGAACAGCCGTGATGAGGAAATGGCAGGTAGATCAGGGTGGCAAAGCATATTTGAGATTGTCAAAGTCCACTTGCTGGTTGGGGAAGTTTGAGTTATAATCTCAACATGTGTGGAAGACTGGACTGGTCCTTCAGTAAGTCCCAACCAAGAGGGCCAAGCTGCTCTAATTCCTACTGATGTTAAACACACGTGCTTGAGGTTCTATGGACTCAAACACTTCCCTATGGCCGATGTCATGGGCTCCTCATTGAAAAAAATTGTAACATATTCACCCCCCAGATACTTATGACTTAGCTTGTTGCCAGCGTAGCCATGCAAGGCAGACATCTGTGACCGGGGATTAAGTCTCAACCTTCAAAACAAGGATCTGAGGAATAAGAGTAGTGTCTACCTTTGATATGCTCTCTCTCTCTCTCTCTCTCTCTCTCTCTCTCTCTCTCCATATATATATGTGTGTGTGTGTGTGTGTATGAGTGTGTATGAGTGTGTATGCATGTGTGTGTATGTATGGTGTATGTAATGTTTGTATGTGAGCACACGTCTGTACACAGACAGCTAGAGGCTGGAGAGGTTGGCTTTCTTGATTGTTCTCTTCCACATCTTTTGAGAAAAGAATCTTTCTCTGAATCTGGAGCTAGGCTGGCTGACCTGTGACATCCTCTTGTCTCCAAATTCACAGAGCAAGGATTATCATATAATCTGCTGTGCCCAGATTTTTACCTGGTTTTGGAGAACCGGGTTGAAGATCTGAACTCAGATCCTTATATTTGTGTGGTCTTTTATCAACTGAGTTGTTTCCCAAGCTCCAGGGTTCTTGTATTGTAAAATGAAGACCTTAGACTGAATTTCTTTTTTTTTTCCTTCAACTTAACTGCCTTCTGGCTGTGTGAGTTTGGGCAGCATATACCATCTCCAAGAGACCAGTTTCCACTTGCGCAAAGTGAAATGTTTCTTATCTCATCATTTTGTCGAGATTAAATCAGTCTTAGAGAGTTCAAGGAGGCCTATCTGCCAATGACACATTTAGGATAAGAATTGTTATTTGTGGTTTTAGAAGATATTTTCTTCATTGGAGGGTTTTTTATTCATTTGGCTGCCCATTAGAATCACTTTGGGCTCATTGAAAAAAAAAACAAGTGCAGGGGTTCCACTCTAGAACCAGGACAAATGGGGCACAAGCAAAGATAAAACCCACAACATTAATTCAAGTGCTGGAAAAGAAGACATTGACAGATCCGGGGTCACTGGTCAGCTATCATGGCCCACAAGGTGAGCTCCAGGCCAGTGAAAGACACTATCTCAAAATCAACAAAATGAATGGTGGGAGGTTGTCCATCATCCACATCTATGTGTCCACATGTGCACACACAACTGCATACACAGATTCACCTGACCCTGTACAAACACATACATTCACATGCATGCAACCCCAAAAGCCTTAAGAAGCTTGTTTTATTTATCTGAGGACTTTTCATTCGGTTGTGATGGACCCTCATTAGGATAAGATTATCTAGAGCACAGAGGAAGCCCAACTTCTCAGCACATGTAGAATTCATTCCTCAAACATGTGAAGTCTGATGTGAACTGGATGCCTTTCCTCTACTCTGTACAGAGAGCATACACACAGGAGTTCCAAGGTCCCCCTTTTGGGGGAGAAATTGCCATGGGGAGTTTTAAAGTACAAAACCTGGCTGCAGGTCATTGTTACTAAGGTAATGCTAGGGGAACCTGGAAATGGCCCTACCCATATATGTCCAGTAAGATGAAAACGTAGACCAAACACAGGACAGTAAGTTTCAAATTCCCTAAGTCTATTTTCTCTGACTTTCCCTTCTATCCAAAACCAAACTGAAAAGGATCATACTCCAGAAATGTTACCTGGTGCTCACACATATGTAAAAATGGATGTCACTGGTTTTTTTTTTTTTTTTTTTTTTTTTGCATTGTGGAGTTCCTCCAACAAAACAGTAATCACTGGGTGGCTAGGAGCATCCGAACCCCCTTTTCTCATAGGTCTGAAGGTCAGCAAGGTCAGGTTCTTCACATCCTTCCCTGACCCTTCCCAGCTCTTGGTGGAGGGTTACAGCTGTGCTGCGCCCCTCCCCCAGGTGGGACCCAGAGGTATGGGCCTGGCATGGTCACTGGGTTGTCTGTGTGGCACTTTCTATTGCACATGCCTCTCCAAAGCCTTTCTGTTGGTGACGTCACAGGTCATCAGAAAATAGCAACCACCCCGATGATCTTCTCTTGACTTGATTACTATGAAGTAACTTTGGTCCCAAACAAAGTCATATATTGAGGGAATGGGGGAGAGATTTTTATGTATCTTCTTAATTATATTTTAACTTATTTATTGGTCAGCATATGCCAAGGCTCTCGTGCATAGGTCAAAGGACAACTTGTAAGAGTCGATTTTCTTCTCTCATTGTGTGCATCCAGGGAGATGGACCTCAGGTCATCATGTCCCGTGGACTTTACCACCTGAGCAGTCTCTCTGCAGCCCTCAGTGTAACTTCTCAAGTGGGGGAATAGTCATCTCTTAACACCTACTTTGCTAAGACCAGCATCTATGAGTTTCAAGGCATTGTCAATGTTATAGAATTTAGTTCTGAAATGCAAAAGCCATAGATGCGTTGGGGTGAGGATGTGTGTAGTGCATTTAATTACTTCTCTCCCCCACAACACATTGGGCATTACACTCTCTTCCAACTCTTCACCAATACTTGCTACTCATTAGAAAAAGAAAAAAAAAAGACTGGGTAGAACCTGGGTGCATCTATAAGATGGAGACATACACGCTCAGAAATCCCTTCTGTGTGTATTCCAGATAGATACTTTGCCCCCAGATGGTCTACAATGAAAAAGCATCATTTCAGAATTCAAAAAGTTGATCATTATTTTCTTTCTTTGCTATTGGGTTTTCCATACCTAGCATCCATCTCTTGCCTCTGGCCCCTCTCTTTCCCGTCATTGAGTCCCCCATGACAGGTGTTCATTTCATACTGTCTGTTCCGTGATCTGCCAAGTTAAGAATGGAAAATTTTATTGGGTATCTTCTGCTCTTGCATTTGGGTCCTCAGCCTTCCTTCCTTTGCTGAGTGGCCTCCCTCAGGGACATCGCCAGCCTGAGTCCAGTGTCTTCCTGGATAAACAATAAGGCTTTTCATGGCTCCAGACCCACAGAAAACATTTGAAAACTTTGGATTGCTTACAAGGTTTTGTACTTGCAATACAGATAAGGACTTTCGAAAAGCATGAAGCTTTTAAACCATCTCAAACAAGATGTCTCAAAGGGATGTGAGTGGGAGGGATAAGGATTCATGGCAGAAATCCCTTTGTGGGTATCGTTGAAGGCATTGCCAGCCACCTTGAACTTGACAATCTGAACACAACAAAACAAAGTGAAGTGAAATTAAAAACAAAGCAAAAGAAAACAACTCCCAGGCCACAGAGTTTGTTTTTTGACAATAAGGTAAATGTGGCAAGCAACCAGGTGTCTCTGCCCTACACCAGGGACTTGGGGACATGATAGCAATGGAGGGAAATAGGACTTGCCTCTTTGAATTGTCAGTGAACAGCAGAGTCAGTTGTCTTGAGTGTCATTCTCACCTTTAATAGGATGGAAGAAGGCACTCTTCAGCTCCATTTGAAATCTGGGGGATTCCTGTCTCAGGGGACATACCCCACAGCCTGGTAACACAAAATGTGTCTTGTCACTCCTCTGAGATGCATCTGAGCCACTCTAGACAATATGAACTACATCTATCACTCTGCAGCTGTGGCCGTCCCCATACATGCCACTGGGCCCTGAAGTCTGTCTGTCATGAACTTGCATAGCCTAAGTGTACCTACCTCAAAGCCTACCTTTAAAATAAAATGTGCTCCCTGAAAGGTGACTGTGGAACACTCCAGATTTAAAAACAACAATATCAAAAACAGGATACATTTGCTTATACATTTGTTATTGAAAAGTAAATATTCACTAGTCAAAGTTGGCCTCCCTTAATCTGTGGGCTCTGTCTCTGTCTCTCGTCTGTTTGTCTTTCTGTGTGCATCTCTCTATCTTTCTCTGTGTATGTGTCTCTCTCTGTCTTTCTCTCTGTGTGTCTCTCTCCTCTCTCTCTTTTTCTCTCTGTCTCTCTCTCTGTCTCTCTCTCTTTGTCTCTCTCTCTCTGCCTCTCTCTCTGTCTCTCTCTCTCTGTCTCTCTCTCTCTGTCTCTCTCTCTCTGTCTCTCTCTCTGTCTCTCTAGGTCTTGCCTCTTGGACAGAGTCTGAATCCCCATCTAACTAGGTACAGACTCAGCTCAATATTGTTATGGTTTTGAAACAAACAAGAAGACAAAGCAAACAACTAAGGGTGTGTGCTTCGGGCCCTTTGCTACATGGGGAATGGCTGACCATATTAACACTGACTTTCTTAAGACCCTGAAGCCTTTTCTTAAGTGAGAGAGGCACTTTCTCAGATGCACTAACATGCAGAGGTAATCTTAGAAATACCCTAGCAATTTCCACCTTCATGCGCACAAGTGCACATCAACTCCAGGTACACATCTGCACGCATCTGTTGCAACCTACATGTGTGCACACACTTGAAGCAGCACTGTGTGGTGGTGTTGAGGACCACGCAGATGCTCTTAACTGAGGGTCCCACTGTTGGCTCTCCCAAACTATGTGACCTTGGGTAGGTCATGTCACTCTACAGAATGAAGATAACAACCACAATCTCTGTGTGTGTGCACTAGTTGCCTTCTCCAGGTGCTGTAACAAAATACCTGACAAAAGCAAAGGAAGGAAAGGAAAGGGAAGGGAAGGGAAGGGAAGGGAAGGGAAGGGAAGGGAAAGGAAAGGAAAGGAAAGGAAAGGAAAGGAAAGGAAATGAAAGGAAAGGAAAGGAGAAAGGAAGGAAAGAAGGAGGGAGGGAGGGAGGGAGCAAAGGAAGGAAGGGTTGATGTCAGTTCAAGGTTTGAAGTTTTGGTCCTTCTTGGCAGGAACTCCTGGCAGAAGGACCGAGTGACAAGTGGTCACATGGCATATACAACCAATGAGTGGAGAGAGGAAAGCTGTTGATCAGACTGTCTTCCGTTTTTTATTCAGTCTGGTCTACAGTCTGGTGCCATTCACAGCTGGGCTGAGTCTTTCTGCTTCAATTAAGTCAGATTCCTCTTTACACTCGGACTCAGAGGTTGGTGAATCTAGAGCTTGTCACACCGAGAATGGGTCACACACGTACATGTTCTGAGGCAGGAATGGGAAGTACTCAGCACTTCGGGACATCCTTTTGAGTTTGTGGTGGCACCCTCAGCATCCTTGTCCTCCATCTCTGTCCTTCTCAGGACACACAGGAGGGGGCAAGTCTTTCAGCCCTTTGCCCACTGCCCCTCCCACTGTTGATGGCCTTCTTTAGGAAAATGACAACAGAGATTCCAAGCTGCCCAGCAGACAGAAGGGATGGAGCAGTAGTCAAGCTTCTGTGTACTCGTCCAGGTTAAATGCATGAGGGGAAAAAAAATACAATCATAACCCTGAAGGAGACAGAACTCAGCTTTGTGTCTTCTTCAGGACAGAGCCTCTTTACGTAGGCTTGAAAAGAGAGACTCATTGTCAAGAAAGACACTAAAGAACAAAAGACCTGGTATAATAAGCTCCAATAAGGAGCACTGTGTAGGGAGGGAGTCAGAATTGCAAAGTTTCTGTGATGGGGCAGTGGGAACACACTTGTAGTTAAGTGCTGGGAGGTACTAGGCCCCCTCCCCCTGGAGACAAATAGTTTGTTAACCAGAGATGGTCATGGACAGAATGGAGGACATGCTTTTCTAAGGATAGAGTATAGATGAGTTTGAGGCATTGAAGCCTCAGGGATAGAGAACTTGGAGGTGTCACTGGTCCAGGGAACAGTAACAACACATGTAGAGTCCAGGAGGGTGTTCCTGGGGTGTGGCTGAAATTCAGGGCTGGCACACCAGGGTAGCTCAACAAGAAACTTGGAAACAGTCAAGGGACTTTATCCTTCTTGAATTAATGGGCTAGGTCACACAGGACACTGCTAAGGACAATGACCTTCAGCATCTAGCATGGTGCCTCCGACCCAGTCAGGCTTCCCTCACAGCTCCCGATTTCAGAAGCTTCCTCCGAAATCCCGCTTCTCTGGCCTTTCTAAATGTTCATCACGCCCGTGTGCCTGAGCCAACTGCAGAGGAAACCTGTGCTTCGCAATGCTACTGTACCCAAGAGAGCACCGTGAGAGGCTGAGGAACACGTTCACATGTCAAGTGTCAGGGTTTTTCCAACCGTCCTAGGAAAGTGTCAGGGTTTTTCCCACCGTCCTAGGACTGCTTGGGGTCCCTCATTTGCTTGCCCTTCATTACCATCATTATTTTAAAAAAAACGAAAACAAAATAACACACACATACACACACACACACACACACACACACACTCGACTTCTCAGCAGTAAAGCGCACCAGCTCCTCTTGCAGAGGGTCTGGGTTCAGTTTTCAGTGCACATGGAATCTCCCACACACAGGAAACTCCACTCGCAGGGGACCTGAAACCCACTTCTGGCCTGACGGGCAAAACTCCCATACCCATAAAAACAAATTCAAAATTAAAAAAACAAACAAACGAAACATTCTCCATTCCCTGATGCCCTGGTGGATGCCAGGAGTCATAGAGCCTTTCTTTCCTAAATGGCATCCGTTGGCATCACCATGAGGGACGGAGCCTGATCCTGGGGCAGCGGAGTGTCTCAGGGGCCTGTTCCCTCCCACCGTGGAGTGGGAGGGCAGACTTTCTCCTCTATTTGTTGCCTTGACTCTTGTGAATTCAAACCACCCAGTTACATAACATCAAGTCTCTGATGGCCCATTGTTTCCCAGCCCTCACTGAGGCTTAGCGCCTTCCTCCACACACCAGGCCAGAGTGCTTGCTGGATCCAAGTCTACACAGCACTTCTATTCTTTGTTTCTTACCCCTCAACCAAAACAGATCACTGCATTGACCAGTTATTTTCAAATATTTCCGTTTCCTCCTCTCCGCGGGCCCCTCCCTGCGTCTAACGTGCTAGAATTGAGGTTAAGGACAAGGCAGAGACTGAAGTTGAAACCCACACATACATGGCAACCTTTTGAATAATACATAGTTAGGGAGTGAATAGAGTTTTCCTACCAGAATCTGTTATCAGGTTCAAAGAGACTCTGGCTGGGGTGTGGAGATGATCCTCCTAGTTTCCCTGCCAGACGGCGCCCAGTTCTAATACAAAATGCAGCTGCCACCCTGTGTCAGGGTTCAGTCTTATAGTTCTTTTATAAAAATATAAGTCAGGGCTAGAGGGGTGGCTTTGTGTGGGTAGTACATTTGCTTGCTATATGGGTGTAAGGAGCTGATTCCAGATCCCCAACACTCACACAAAGGCTGGGTCTGATGGCAAGCACCTGTGACCCCAGGGATGAGGGGATGGAGGTAGCTGGGTCCCCAGACCTCCCCTATCCAAGGAGTGTTCTGGAAAGACCTCGATTCAAGTTCAGTGAAATGACCCTGTCTAAAATAACAACAAAATAAAAAGTAGAAGGGGATAGAGGACGAGCCCTTAAGTAAAATGAAAATATAATTTAAATAATATTATACTATAAATTTAACTTGAGATATGAAGAATTGGACCCACAGCCTTGTGTGCTAGGCAAATGCTCCACTACAGAGCAAACCTTCAAATCTATCTTCTGTTTTTTAAGTGGCAGAACTGTTTTTTTTTTAAATTGGTTGGTTGGCTTAGCATGCATTCTTATCTGAAGAAGCAAGATATAATTTAGTAAAAGAGATAACAGGCCATAAACATGCTATAACCGTGTTGTCCTAAGATAAGTGAGGGTTTTCTTTGTTATTGTTTTTAATATTGGCTGGAGAAGTTTCTTCCTGCAGTGAAACTTCCAGAAGTTAATGCAGAGACTCAGAACTAGGTAGGGTCCTCAAAGACAGGACTCTTGAAGTCTCGGAACTTAAAATGGGACATCTAAAGCAAGCCCCAAGGCTTAGGGAGAATGGGGGAAGGAATGAACACAATGTCAGAAACCGGGGAATATGGTGGAATCTGAGTGGTATTTATACTCAGGAACTCGGGACAAACATGGCTATCCACAGAACTTCACGGGCTCAACCCCAACAAGATCAGGCACCAGTTGTATTCCAGCAAGCAGCACCAATTGGACTTGCTGATTTAAAAATGAAAAAGAGGCTATGAAGATAGAAGAGGCATATTTTCAGAATGCCAGTGAAATGGGAGGTGGGGTTTGGGGGAGCGTGATTGGTGCATACATCTATAAAACTGTCAAAGTATGAACAAAATACTCAAAAATGAACATGAAGAAACAGTACACACTCAATTAAAAGATCAATTGAACCAGGAAGATATTTGTCAGTACCTCTCTGTAGATTCGACTCAGGGGACAGAAGAGTTGGGAAGGAAAACAGTCACCCAAGTCTGCCCCTGTCTACCCAGGGCCACCAACTCAAGGGTTTTGTTAGTCTAACCAGCACTTTATCAGGGGGTCCTCAGGGAAGTATCCCCAGCCTGACTCAACAGTTTGGATGACCTAGTTGTCCTTGCTGGTCCAGTACGTGCAAGAACAGAGCCCCCCGTGTCATTCTCCATTTCTGAGGAGTTTAAATGCAATGCTGAATCCTGAGGCTTGACCTGAGAAGCTGCTTCTATGTTCCCAGATCCAGGAGTGTCTGATGACCTGACAGGAAGCAAACCGAGGCAGGAGTTTCAAAACTCAGGAGCTGTGCTAAGGGTAACAATATCTTATCTCGTTCCTGGAATTCATTCATTCATTAAACTACTCAGGTAAAGATCATGGCTAGATAACATTGACTGATCTCCATTGCTGGGCAATGGAGCAACTTCTTTATGAGCGCTGTATCATTTAGTGCTCCCAACAACCCTATTATCCCAGGTTTATGGATGAAGACACCGAGGTCCAGAGAGATCGGACTTTGAATCTGGGAAGCATGGAGCCAGGCTCTATGTTGAGAGCAGAAAGGGTCAGCTGATAAGTCTTCCATTCTAGAAGTCATGAACACCTTTCATGTTTGCATGCTCCAAAGAAAGGTGAAACAATGTCCTTTGACTCCCCAAAAGAAGACTTAGAGAAATACCTTTAAAGCAGAACTGTATTGGAATGTGTTCCTAAATGGAGACTCTTATTTATCTGTTATTGCAGTGAATGACCCTCAAGGCGGTGGCTTGACAGGACTCAAAGTCACCATCCCACAGCCCATGGGGTCAGAGAACCAGGAAGGTTTACTCAGAGAACTGAAGGGTCAAAGTTAGGGTATCTCCAGATAGGATTTTTATAATGTTATTTTTTTAATTCATCTTTGTGTGTATCTGTGTACATGCGCATTTGCATGTGCCCATGAGGGTCCAGGATGACTCGAGATTCCTTGGAGTTGATGCTATAGACATTTGTGAGCCCTCTGAATTGGGTGCTAGGATCTGGATTTTTATGGTCCTCCGATAGAGGAGTCAGCACTCTTAACCACTGAGCCATTCCAATTAGCACTCCAGCCATCTTTCCAATCATCTCTCTGGCTAGTTCTCTAGCCATCTGTCCAGACCCTTCAGTCTTTCCAGTCCTTCTAGTCATTTCCCCAAACCCTTCAGCCCCTCTAGTCATTTCCCCAGCTATTTCTCCAGCCCCTCCTGCTGGCTTCTTATCTCCGGGTTCTAGAAAAGAATTTTCTCCAAAGTTCATCCCGGTGTATGGTGAGTCAGGCTCCTTGCTGCTCTTTCAATATCTATTCATAAACCCGGTCATATAACACAAATGAAGTGCCAATGTTTTCCTGGATGTAGGTGGGGGGTCACTCTCTGCTTCAAGAGGCCCACAGCACTTGCAGATGACCTTTCTCATCTTCTGAGCCAAACATGCTCTATTAACTCTTTTTGCTCTAAATTAGTGGCCAGCAGGTGAAACTCTTTAAAGGGTCAGCTCCTTCTCCGGGTCATCACATAATACACAAATTAAGAACATCCGATTTGGGACCTTACCAGCATCTGCAAAGACCTTTAGAGCAGCGCCTATAAGAGTTTCCATTAAATAACCCAGGCAGGGAAACCTTGGATAGTATCCCTGGGATTCTGAATATCCCAGAGATAAAATTAGGAGCCGTGGGATGTTCTTGTGAGCAAATGCTGGAAGGAAATGGGTGAGGGACAGTGTGTCACATGACCCTCTCCCTTAGGTCCATCACCTGCTTCAGTGTTCCACCACAGGACATCATTACAGCCATATTTCTTTTTACCTGGCCTCATTTTCCCTATATGTGAAAACGGGAGGCAAAAACATTCAAAATCACCTAGAGCATTTGAAATAATTAAATAGAGACATTGTTTGAAAGGGCATTTGTGTGTTCCCTGGCATGTTATATGAATATGTGTTTAAAGAACCCTAGGTATGATTATTGCTGATATTATCTTTGAATAATTATATAATTAGAGGTAATGTAGCCGTCACACTAATAAAGAGGTAAAATTAAATAAAGGGATAGTTTAAAAGGGGAAGTGGTGCTTAAGCCGAATTTTGAAAACAATCAGACAGAGGGAAGGCCCTAAACTCAAATAGTAAAGTTCTAATTAGCCTGATTGGATCAGATGGGCACGTGAATCAAAGCACCATGCCATGCCCCATAAACATGTACAATTAACGTAATAACAGCTTTGCTGGGCATTTGCTTTCTGTCCCTACCATGGTGTAGCTTGTTGTCCTGTTGTACACCTCTGCAGGGGAAGTGTGTCGCCCCAGGAAGTCCTCAGAACAGCTACATTACAGAAACACCACCACAGGGCCAGGGAGATGGCTCAGTAGGCAAAGTGTCTGGTGGATAGACAGGAGAATGTGGGCTTGAGACCCGGTGCCCATTTTAAAGAGCTGGACATGCTGTTGAGCACATGCGATCCCAACGTTGGCAGGGCAGAGACAGAAGGATGCCTAAGCCTTGCCGGTCATCCAGTCTAACTAAATCAGAGAGCCTCTGGTCCAATGAGAGACATTGCCTCAAAAATCAAGGCAAACAGATCCTGAGGATAAATGCTCAAGTTTGATCTCTGGCTTCCTCCTGAAGATGCGCAAATGTGGGCTCCCTGCACACAAGATACACACACACACACACACACACACACACACACACACACACACACCCTCACACACAAAAGTAACTCTCTTCTAAAAATATCCAACATTGGTCGGCACCAAGATTGAGGCAAGTATTTGATTAATTCTGATTCTTCATCTTCATGTGTGCCTTGGAAAATACAAGCTACTGTTATCAACTTTCTACAGAGGAGGGAACGGTGGCTGCTGAGATATCATCACTACAGGTGGGAGACAGGATGTAGAAATACCCACACAACTTGCCCCAAATTCAAGTCTGTCTCCCCCTGTCCCTCTCTCTCATTCCTATGCATGTCCAAATGACTATTTCCTCACATCCAGACTGGGTCCCTCCCTGGCCACCACCCCTCTGGTCCTACTTCCCATCTTGCCTTGCTTTTATGACCCATGTTTTTCTTGAGTTTAGAATGTACCTACAGATGGCCAGCTTCAAAGGAGCATTTCAATTCGAGTGGTCTGGGATGAGGCTCCAGACTAGTTCTAAAAACAATTGCCCAAAGAAGGTCATCTACAGACCACAGTATGAGTGGCGGGATTCCAGTGAATTATGAGTTCCGCGAAGGCAGAAATCACTGCTAATGTTGTAATTTCTACACTCTCAAATTCTGTTGTGTGGGGTGGGAACTCAAACGACCCCTTAGCAAGGCTCTAGAACAACATGTAAAAATTAATGAGAGAAAATAAGAGCCCGAGGATGGTGAGATGGCACAGCAGTTCTAGGCGTTTGCAGCCAAGCCTGATGAGCTGAGTTCAATTCCCAGTACCCACGTAGAGGAAGAAGAGAAGGTGTCCTCTGACGTCCACATGTACAAACCATATCCACAATAAATAAATGTAATTTAAAATGGAAAAAAAGAAGCTTTCTTCTGTTTCCTGTCTCCCTACTCCTTATACAAACATAGACACACACACACACACACACACACACACACACACACACACACACACACCTAACCTTTCTCTTTCACCTAAGAGGCTTCTTTCTCCTGTATAGACTCCCAGGTTTTTTTTTCTCTAAGTATTCACAAAGCCTTTGTGACCTTTTTAGTCACATTTTTAGTAACCAAAGTTCACTTCCAAAGTCAGTGATCACATGACTTGGGCCAGGCAGAAAAGTAGAAATCACAGCTTGAAATGCAAAGTAAAACTCTGCCCTTTCTTATTTACCTGCTCTTTCCCTCCCACCTTTAGTTTTGGCCTGAGAAGCTGTCTGTATCTCTATTATCTCTCCCCACTAGTTTCTTTCATCTTTTACCCCTATGAGTCTAATTTGTCACGTTTGGATTTGATTTCTAATGATACTAAGGAAAGACTGTATCTCAGGCTGCCCCGTTGTTCCATGGCCCAGGAGATTTACAATGTGCCCTGTGGACCACTGGCCTCTGAGTCACACTGGATCTGAAATTGCTAATACTCAGTGGAGTGGTGACCAGATAAAGAGCAGTAATGAAACCTAAATGTCCTTCTGTCATGACCATGAAATGAGGCCTGTTCTATTGAGTAACCGAGTAATGTTACTGCTCCCTCCCGGGCCACTCCCTTGTCGGCCCTTTATTCTGTGGTGATAAGTCTATTACTATAGGAGGAAATCCAACTGAAAGGCCATCATGTAAATTCTCCAGCCTCCCTGCTCAAGCAGGAACTTGGAGGGAGTCTACTGAGCCTAGCACATATTAGGTATTTCACCTTGACATCAACCTTCCTCTGGCAATCATTCTCCTCATTGGAGACTCCAGATAAATAAGTTGGCCTACCAAATAAATGTGTCTGCTGCTGGGGTAGAACCAGCTTCACATACTACCTGCTATTTCAGCACTCCAGGGTTGGTCTCTGTTTTTGACATCCACTTGGCAGCAAGAGGGAGAGAGGCCATACCAAGGGCTGCTATATAGGTTTACTCCCCTCTCCTCTAATTCCTAGTCCTGAGGAAAACTTCAAAGCCAAAAAAATAAAGTTTTGTTCCTAGTCCCACTGGATGGTAAACACCAAGCCTCTACAAATATGTTATTACAAAGTACTTTATCAAGTTCTGGAGTGTTGGTCTAACAGGCCAATTTGCCATATAAATGAAACACCAGTCAAGTATTCGACAAGTTCCCGTTCCGGTCTCATGGTCTAGAACTCAGTTACATGAATGTATTTGAACAACAGATCCTCTAATTTGCTCAAAATATGTTGCATCAAGGTCTCAAAGAACTGATAAAGTGTTTTTTAATGACTTTAGATTCTTGGAGTAGGGAGTGTACCACAGTTTGTAGAGCACTTGCCTAGCACGCACAAGGTCCTGGATTCTATCCCTAGCACTGCATAAACCACACAAATAAATGCCTGTCATCCTGGAGCCCTGGAAGTAGAGGCAAGGAGCTCAGACGTCAGAGGTCATCCTCAACTGTATAGTGAGTTCTGTACCAACCTGGCGCATGTGAGATCCTGTCCCAAAGATAAGAGAGAAGATGGGGGCAGGGGAAGAGAGACAGAGAGAGACAGAGACACAGAGACAGAGAGAGAGGGAGGAAGGGAAGAAAGAGGGAGTAGGGAAGGAAGAGAGGGGAAAAAAGGAAAGGAAGAGGAGAGAGAAAGGCAGATTCCCAGTTCCTGCTTCAGGCCTCCTGAGTCAGAATCTGCACTTTCATGGCCACTGGGTAAAGGCCTGTGCTCAATAGAACTCAGGAACTACTGAGCTAGAGGGTACAAAACTTTTCCTCTGTCTAAAAAGCAAAAATCTTACAATAAATAGAAGCTCATATGTGTTTTCACCCGAGGGAGAGAGATGATCTGGCTGAAGTCTGTGAGTGAGCAACATTTGGGAGTCCGAGTGGCATACCTCTGAACCACTATCCTTCTCGTTTACACCTCAGAAAAATATGTCTAGAGGGCAGGTGGCTTCTCTCAGGCAAGCAGCAAACCCAGGGGGTTGCAGACATTCCCAGGTTCAGGTGACTTTCCAGATACTTGTGTGTGTGTGTGTGTGTGTGTGTGTGTGTGTGTGTGTGTGTATAAATACATACAGAATTACATACATATGTATATGTGTGTGAATACATATATATTTGTACTGAGTGACAAGAGCAAATTAAGGCAGAAAGGAAGTGGATTTTTGGCTCACACTTGAGAGAGACCATCACTAAGGAGGTGGGGTTGGGCAGAAATGGTGGTGGTAGAAGCCTGACACAACTGACCACATTTTCTCAGTCAGGAAGCAGAGAGGACTGAATGCTGCTACCCCGCTCAACCTCTTCTTTTTATTCAATCTGAGTATGGCGACACCACATTCAGGGCAGGTCTTCTGTCCTCAGTTGGACCTCTCTGGGGACACCCTTGCAGACACAGACAGAGGTTCATCTCCTAGGTGATTGTTAATGAAGGTTAACATTGTTAAATGATTTTTAATGAAGGTTCCCTATCACAAGTGCCTTGATTTCTTGAGCACCACCTTATGGAGCAAATAAGAGAGCAGTCTTAACTTAAATAAATAAATAAATAAATAGGGGGAGCAGTTTCCATCAATCAACCTCACCTGTGCTAGGCTTTCTTTCTCATCAGCCCGTGTGACATTAATTTCTGTCTGGTTCAAAGCTGAGGAGCTCTGGTGTTTCATCTGGAGAGCTTCATCTGACTGGAATGTGAAATGCTCTTGACATCTGACAGCACCTGTTTCACTCCAGACTCCTGCCTGACCTCAGCGTTGTTACCATCGAGGCTAATGTGGCCACTGAAGTTCCATCAGCCACGGAAACCTGTCAGCATCCTGGTCTAATGGGGAACAATTTTTAATTATACCTTTGATCACTCACGAGATGAATCGGGTGGGTTTGGACTTAGCTTGAGCAAGGAACAAACTGGAAAGCTTTGTGATGCCTCTGTTCCGCAAGTGGGGGCTCACAGTGACCTTGGTGGGCAGGGTGATTCAAAATGGTCGCCAAGCAAGTTACCGATTTCACCAGGGCATCATACTAGTGAAGTGAAGCCCCTTTTCCATGATTTTGCTTCTGAACTTCAAAACCTACTTACTGGGTTTTTGTTTTTGTTTTTGATTTTGATTTTTTTTTTCATAAGAAGTTGACCTTAGGAGGAACAGGTTCATGTCATTAGGGAAAGAATGAGTAATTTGTACCGTTGGCTTTCCAGGACCAACGCAGACTCCTGGGTAATTTGAGATCTTTCTCTATTTGTACATTCCTTCTGAGAAATGCCAAATTATTCACATTTTTCTGAAATATCCTTTAGGCATCTTAATTTCTTTTACTTCCTGGTTTTTTTTTTTTTTTTTTTGCTTTAGACTTGTTTTTCTTTTATTTTGAGTTTTTTGTTTTTTGTTGTTGTTCCCTAGGTTTTCCCAAGAATGGAGAAAATAAGAAGAAATTCCATTTCCCAGACCAAAAAAAATCTAAAGCTTCTACCCACACAGATGGTCTGACTTAGGGAGGGTTTTTGAGCCATCTCCTTAAATATGTATTTGTTTCCCTTCTTATGGAGTAGAGGTAAAGAAGCAAAACCAAATCATAGCACAGACTGAGACAGCAAGGGAGAAGTCCTTTCTGACAGGAAACGATACTGAAATAAGCATAGTTCATGTGGGTTAGACCCAGAGACATCCTAGAGCTGAAAATTGAGAAGCGAGGATACCTGGAGACTCTAGGAACAGCCACATGTGTGTAGGTTCACCAAGGGCAGAGTGCTAAGTATGCAGAAAGGGGGTAGGCTTTGTGTCAGTTCCTCACTTGTCCCCATCACGAAAGTCTTCAGCAAGCATTCTGGGGTCTACATGCATTGGTCTCAGAATGGAAACATCTTGTCTTTCCCCTTCTAAATTAAACCTGACAGGTCATCGGTGGTATGCGCAGCCTCAGAACCTCCCTACCCTGCCCCAGCCTCCTGCCCTGGTCACCGGTAACATTTTCTGAGGGTCTACCTGGGACTAGGCCTAAGTGTCCTCAATTCTGATGTCATCAGATCTTTTCTCAACCCACTGGCTTCCTGCTGATCCTTTCCTGATTCATAACTAGTGGTTATTATTCCGTAATTGTGGCAAGAATCAGATATTTGCTTTATCATCAGTTCTGACCTCTTGTCCTTTGGGGCCAACTCAGTTAACCTTGGGGTTCAGCAAGATGACTAGATGCTACCAGGAAAAGGTAGTGCTATGAGTTTCAGGTTGTAAGTTTGCTTGTCCCTGGTTCCTCTCTCTCTTTATCTTAGGCTACTACTTAAGGGTCTGAAGGAGAGAAAGTCTGGATTTGAAGGCAGCATATTCTGGTGTTAGGCTTGAGAGTTCCTATTCTCCAGGCATCACCATTTATACCAAATACAAAGCAAAATGGAAGGGACTAGGAAAGAATTCAGTTATGAGGTGCTTGCCTTGAAAGAATGAGGGGTTTGGATCCCCAGCATTTGCAAAAAAAAAGCCAGGCAGGGCAGTGTCACAAATATATATGTGTGTGTGTGTGTGTGTGTGTGTGTGTATGTGTGTATTTATATGTATATGTATGTATATATGTATATATGTGTGTATACATATACACATGCACATACACATACATGTGTGTGTGTATATATACATAACCCTAGTGCTGAGACAGTAGAGAGCTGAGTATCTCTGGAGAGTGCCAGTCAAATCTGCCAAATCTGTGAGCTGTACCAGTGAGAGACACTGCCTTAAAACGAAGATGAAGAGAGATTGAGGAAAACACACACATATAGGTGGAAGAATGTTTAGAGACATTACAGAAATTACTGGAAATATGCTAATTCTAAGCCAAAATTCTTATAAGGATATTTTTTAATGAAACCAAAACCAGTAAACCAAACTGCCAATTTTTTTAAAAAAATCCAACCAATCACACACACACACACACACACACACACACACACACACACACACACACGATCGCACGCTAATTGATTAACTAATCAGTGAACTTAGTTTTGTCATTGTTTGCACAGTAAATGTTCCCCAAAAGCCAATGTAATAAAGGCTTAGTCCTCTTGGTCCCCAGGGTGGAACTATCATGAGGTGGTTGGACTTTTAGTGACAGGGTTTCTTTATTCGTTCTCTGGTGAATCAGCTCTTAGAGAGGATCATGGAGTCCTGGCTTCATCTTGTCTCTCTTTGATCCTTGCGTCAATGTATGTGGCTGGATCCCTGCTGCCTCCGGCCATGATGCAGGACTCTTGCTAGGCAACCAAAGCAATAAGGTGATTGATCTTAAATTGAATTCTCCAGAATCATGAACCAATATATACCTTTTTAACAGAGAAACTAACCATCTCAGGTATCTCATTATAGGGATAGAGAGTAGACTATCTCTGAAGGCCTCACAGAGATACTGTTAGGAAATAAATGAAACGGCATTTTACATGGAAAGGGGAAATGCCCCTAGTCTGACCTAAGCAGCCCATCATTAAACTGTGTGTGCCTTTGTTGTTGTTTGTTTTGTTTTGTTTTTGAATGAGTAAGTAACCCAAATCCATGGGGCCTTGTGTATCTATGAAATAAGTCAATATGGACCATTCAGATACATAAAATAGATAAACAAAGTAAACATTTACTAACACTAATTAATTCTGAGACAATTCTTTGGTCTGCATATGATTTTAGACTTTTTAAAGATGAAAAAAATGTGCATTTTAAAGATGGATGCTTGTGTCTGCTTGTTTGTTTGTACATGAAGAATTGGATCTGAGATGAGGTTTTGAATGGTGAGAGCATGTGCCTAAGAAGTGTAAGGTGAGGAGTTACATTCCCAGCACCATCAAAGGGGGAAAGGGGCTGAGCATTTGATACTGGATAGTACAAGGCATCTTCAACATTTGTCAAAGTTGAGCAACACCTTGATGTTATAATTGTCAAAACTGATAACACTTATTTGAATAAATGTGTAATAAAAAAAAGGCAGAAGTATGTTTAGAGACATTACAGAAATTGCTGGAAATATTATGCTAATCCTAAGCCAAAATTCTTATAAGGATATTTTTTTTTAGTGAAACCAAAGCCAGTAAACCAAACTGCATAATTTTAAAAAAATCCAACCAATCACACACACACACACACATACACACACACACACACACACACACACACACACACATACACACCACACCACACCACTGAGGAATGATGGCAGAAAAATATTAAAAATATTTGATTTTTTGTAATTAAACCCCTATGCTTATGTAAGAGCAAAAATGTTGTATGCACATGAAAAAGACTGCTCAAAATACATATAATCTTAAGCCTGGGTGGAAGTGACGAGGCACTGTTTGCTGGGCATGGCATGACCACTCTCATGACCAGTAGAATAGGGGAGAGGACTCATTCTGAGACGAATGAGGTGAGGTCTTGAAAAGACCTGCCGCTGCTTCCTTAGCCTCTTGGTGTTCCATGAGTGACTGTGGTCTGAGTAGCTCAGACTTCAGGCTGAAGCCAAATACAGGCACTGCATCTTCAGGTCTAGCTGAAGGCCCAACCCACTGGCCTTATAGATTTCCAGTTATACAAAGGAGCTACCCTGCTTGTCTGCGCCAATCAATTAAAACATGTCTTGTACCCAGTCAAAATATGGACCAAAAGCACAGACAAAATCCATCCAGCCAAATGCAGTCCATCTCAGAAATGGATAAACAACTGGTTTGGGGGATGATCTGTTAAGTAGCCCAAGATATCCAGAACGCACTACAGGACTCTTGGTCTACCTTGCAGCTCAGTGTGAATTTCTTCTTGTTCTTCAAGTCAACTACTACCCCGTTCTGACAACCCTCACCCCAAATTCTCAGGCGCTCTCCTTTATAGTCTCATAAAATGTTGCACTTTTCCTTCATAGTACTTTAAATCATTTACACATCTGTTGTTTACATAAGTATCAGAGAATCATCAGGCTCATGAGTCAAGGTCAATAATAATAAATGCCCATGTGTTTGATTCATCACTGTGCACAGAGCCTGGTATAGAGTTGGTATTCACAGGTATTTGTTGGAGAAAGGAAAATAGATGAGTGGGTTGGCTTCAAAGCTGACCGATGGTGTCCAAGTTAACAGACTTTGAGAAAGACACTGTGCTCAAACACTGGTTCCCCGGTGACTGTTTATGACTAGATCTTCTCTTAGAGGTTGAAAGGGTGGAGCATAAAGTGCCTAAGACATGAGGTGCTTGCAAAATTAGTAAAAGATTGTTATATGAGGTCAGAGAACCAAGAAACCCTAAGTGGACACTAATGGGGTGTGAGTCCGATCTTTCTGGTTTTGGACTCCTCCAGTGTGTCCATAATATGAGGCTCCTTTAAATCCTCAGTGTGCCACTGTCTAATCTCTAAAGCATCTCCCTGGCTTGCCTCACATTTTCAATACTCGTAGCTCTTGCCAATTAATGCCTTTATAATGTCCTAATCAGGGTTTCTATTGCTGCAATGAAACACCATAACGGGAAAGCAAGCTGGGGAAGAAAGGGTTTATTAGGCTTACACTTCTATATCGCTGTTCATCCTTGAAGGAACTCAAATAGGGCAGGAACTTAGATGCAAAGGTTGATGCAGAGGCCATGGAGGGTGCTGATTATTGGCCTGCTCCTTATGACTTGTTTTACCTGCTTTCTTATAGAATCCAGGACCACCAGTCCAGGAATGGCACCACCCACAATAGGCTGAACCCTCCAGCATCAATTACTAATTAAGAAAGTGACCTACAGCTGGACCTTATGGAGGCATTTTCTCAGTCAAGTCTCTCTCTTTCAGATGCCTCTAGTTTGTATATTAAGTTATCATAAGTCAAACTAGCACATCTGATAAAAAATATTTTTATGTCTACCAGTTCATGAGCTGGGCATACCCAAATCATGGCTTGTGATGATGGCTCACCAAGCGGTAAGAACATTCTGGCTTGACCCTGGAGGTGGGATTTCCCACTTTCTTCACCAATGTCATCTAAGCCTGGGATACTTCTGGATGGGTGCCATGTGCACAGGCCAGTTGCTGAGGCAGCAGCAGACAGGAGGACTGCAAGGGCAGGCCAATGTGAGCATGCTCTGTGGGCATGCTCTGTGGACATGCTCTGGGACACTGCTGCAGTAGCCAAGTGTACACTGAAGTCACAGCAAGAGAAGAAGCCTCCATCTCCCCCAGACACAGGCAGCAGCAAGCACCAGGCACAAGGAAGGTTTATTCCTGTGGGTCACCTCAGAAACTCAAAATGGAGAAGCAGGTTTGGAAATTTGAAAACTGACTCAGAAATCTCCAGGCGCTGGGCTGCACAGTGAAGTTAAGGCCATGGATCCCACAAACCAGGGAACTCTAATCTGCTTGGTGCTTCCCTGACTGTACATCCCCCCTGTGTGGAACGGCTGCCTCCTCCAGGGTGAATCACAAAACCACAGAAACTGCAGAGAAGCTGTTCTTCTGCCAGCTTCTGGAAACATAAACAATAATAATGTAAATATGACTTAGGAGAGGCTCAGGCAGAGTGCTTAAAGGGAATCTCCATTTTTTTTATATATATAAACAGCCTTATGTTTACCCAATGTAGCATAACCCTGCTGCTGAACTGGGAAGGCATGAGAACAGGCTGTCATGGAAGCCAAGGGTCTGAAGGGTATGACCCTTGACCTAGAGATGGCATGCCACGTTGGGTAACACTTTTGTTGGGTGACTAGTCTCTGATGTGAAATGTCAGTATTTTCCTTTCCATGGCTCTAAAAAGAGGTTTTGGGGGGACAGAAGCAGTGAGTGGTGTGTGTGTCTGTGTGTGTGTGTAAAATATGGAAGGAGAGAGAGAGAGAGAGAAAGAGAGAGATAGAGAGATTGATTCAGAGGGACTACTCAGAGACACAAATACAGAGATAGAGAGGGACAGAAACAGAGAAACAGAGTGATAGACAGAAGCAGACCAAGACAGAAAGATAGATACAGACAGACAAAAAGGCAAGCAAAAGAAAGGTGTTGAAGAGTTTAAATCCAGACATGCAGAAATCACAGAAAAATTTCCCAGAATCCTTCCCTTTCCCTTTGTCTCTGAACTGTGTATTGATCCTAAGTGGTAACTTACGTGGGTAGAAGATGTCAGACAACTCAAAAATGCCTCACTGTTCCTAACCACAAATATTTAGGGTTTGTGTTATCTAGGCTGTAATGAGAACCTGCCAGGGAAATATTCAGACACACAAATCTTTGTGTAAACTACCTTAAGAGTCTTAAGCTGACAAAAGCCAGGGCAAAGTCTGAAGCTTCGTCCTTAGAGTACCCATAATAGATGTTCCAGTGCTCCATGGATTGTAGCAGGATTCTAGCAGAGAGCAAGATTTTCCAAGTAGAGCATCTTGTGTTTGGGCCAGACACATCTTGACCGTGCTCGGCAGCCTCGCAAGCACTTTTCTGAGGTTAATTTGGAATCAGTGAAGAAACTGAAGTAGATGATTTTTAAGACTTTGGAACAATGATCTAGGAGCCTGGCACTTAAGGATGAGATGGGAACGTCTCCCTTCTCTCTTCTTTCTGGCCACTGTAGACATCTTTGCTCATAATCTGCTTACTAGGATCCCTTTGAGAAGTTAGGCCAGTCACACTTCCAATTAACCATGTAACCACCCACCAGGAAGGTAGTAAGTGCCACAAGATTGGCAATGTCTTAGTACCAAGAGGCTGTTTGTAGGTTCTTGGCTCCCACCACTTCCCAACCATTCCCTATGGTCTGTGAGCTCCTGCCACATTTCATTTCATTTTAAGTATACATTCTAAAGAGTCAGGTTTCATTGCTTGTATCCAAAGACCTCTAATTAATTTTCTCCTAGATGTTGTACTAACATCTAGATGTTCTGTAGTGAACAAAACTCTCCAGATACTTTGAACAAGACCAATGTTTAACTATACATTTTCTAATAAATATTTTATTAGTTTAGACTATCCACTGGGTATTGTTACAGTTACCCAGTAGCAGAAAAGTTGGCAGACTTCTACTTTTCATTGTCTGTGTGAGGGAAAGGACAGTATAGAAAAAAAGCCATTTATAGCATGAATGAACAAAAGGGAAAACACAGTTAAGTTGCAGCTCCTCTGACCTTACATCAGAAGTTAAGGGACCCTGCTCCCAATACACCCAGATGGTCTGAGTGATAGATAGATAGATAGATAGATAGATAGATAGATAGATAGATAGATAGATAGATAGATAGAGAGTAAATAAATAGATAGCTATCTTGCTAGATTTTTAATGGTAAAGTAATAATATCCACAGTGACAGGGAATATGTGACTAATACTGACCATCCCTCCTGTGATGGTGTGACTTGACAGGATCTAGAATAATCCTATAGATAAGCCTCTGAGCTTGGCTGTGGGGGTGGTGGGTATATTCCTTAGATTAAATGATGTGGGAAGATCCATCCTAGTTGTGATGGACCCATTCTGTGGGCAGGGGATGCAGAATGATATAACATGGAGAAAGCAAGCAAGAAAGAACCATGCATTCATTTATCCATCTCTCTTTCTTGATCTTGACTGGCTGTTTCACGCACCTGCCATCTTGATTCTCCACCATGATGGCCTGGAACCTGGAACCACGAGCCAAAGTAAACCCTTCTTCCATTAGGCTGCCTTTGCCACTACTTTATCATGGCACCAGGAAAAGAAAGTAAGATGCCTCCTTTCCATCTTCAGAAGCCAATTTACATGGAAGAATGGCTCACATGTATGCTGAGATTAACTGGCTGAGCTAGGCTTGTGCTTTCATGGTTGAGTATGCTGGAGAATTCACTTGTTGCAGTTTGTGAGTAACCTCTTCTACAGGTAAAGGCCAGGTGAGGAGGAGGAGGAGGAAGAAGAGGAGGAGGAGGAGGAGGAGGAGGAGAAGAAGAAGAAGAAGAAGAAGAAGAAGAAGAAGAAGAAGAAGAAGAAGAAGAAGAAGAAGAAATCAATTCATTCAAAGAAGCTAGCTAGCTTACATAAGATATCTGCTGTGCTCCAAACAGGGAAAGAATTCTTACTATTCAGCCCTATAATGACTAGGTGACTGTAGGTGCATGCATTTATTTTATTTCAGCCCTAACTAATCATAACACGTAAAGCAGATGTTGAGAACACAGGAGACTTTCCACCATCACTACACAGTAATACCTGTTTGGTTCCAAGCTCTCTCTCTCTCTCTCTCTCTCTCTCTGTGTGTGTGTGTGTGTGTGTGACTCTGTCACAATGTTCATTTCAGCTAACCAAGCATGTATGTATCAGTTATAATTGCTCTTGACTGAGGAAGACATCTGGCCCTCTCACGTGGAGGGAAGGAGAGAGGGATGTTGGAAGTAAGAAAGAAAAGAAAGGACAATCCCAAGATAACCAAGTCCATCTGGTCAATGGCAGGGAGGTACCCTCTAGGCAGCTTGAGCTTGAATGTGAGCCTGGTCAGCCTTGCACGTGAGGTTGTCTCAGATGAGGTTGTATCTCCCCTCACAATAGCCTCAAAGAACCCAAGAGACACACTGATTGCCTCTTGGTGATTTTATAAACAGTGCTTGGAAACCACAGGTCATTATCACTCTGCTGGCCAGCCAGCCAGACTTTCCATAGCCTTATGTGTGATGCTCTTAATCTCCCTAAAGGCAGCATCATCATTAACCTCAACCAAGAAGACTGTTTAGTTTGTCTGTAATAAGAGCTGAAATCTTAGCCTGTCCTCCTCTGGTGCCTAACTAGCTTAAGAACCGTAGTTCCAACTTACCTTCACTCATCTAGTCTCTTCTTTATGTTTTAATAACATATATTAATTGTATAGACTAATAGATTTCATCATGGCCTTTTCATGCATGAGCAAAATGTATTTTTGCCTATATTTACTTTGTTATTCTCTGTTGTCCCCAGCCTCCACATCCCCATGCACCCTGTTACCCTTCCTCTTCCTTAGCGGTATCCTTTCTACTTTTTTATCTTCTCTGCCATGGTGGTTCAGTGAATTTCTTTAGACTTGCTTGTATCTACATGGGTGAAGGTTTATCCATGGGAATACGTGCTCCTTACCAGAGGATATACCACTGAAAAACATGTCTTTCTCCCAGTGAATAACCTCCTGGAGAGCCTTAGGGGGATGGTATCAGGTCAAAAATGGCCCTCCCTGCCTTCTAGCTATCCACGTCCACCATTCCTTTAGATCTCCCAGGATCTATCCATGGGTTCACCCACACACTCATCTAGTCATCCATTGACATATTCATTTATTTGCTGAGGTAAGATTCTGCCCATATACTCTCGTTTAATCATCTAATCTGCTTATCAGCTCCAGCATTTACCCACCCACTGGCCCAGTAACCTCATCAGAAATGTATTCTTTCATTTATCAATGGAAGTATCCATCCATTCTTCACCTACTCACTCATCAATCATGACTGCTCTCAATCACCCAATGTCTTGCTTAGTCCCCTAACCACATACCCATTCCATCTATAACCACCTATTAGGAGCCAAGCACTGCTGTTGACGTTGGAAGAATGAGGGTGAACAATATGGTTTACCCATTTCTCCATCCACCAACCAGCCTCTCATGGATCATTGCCTGTTCATTTGTCTACTGGGCAGAATTCTAGTTCTGTGGTCACTGAGTTGGTCACAAGGTGGATCCTAAGGATGATGGAAGGAACACAGAGATGAACCCTGATTCAAGTCCATGCAGTGTGTGCAACCAAAATGACAGCTGGAAAGATTTAGCTAAGAGACAAGCCCCAGGAAACAGGCTAACGCAGGACTCCAGCCATCAATAAAAAGGCATAAATTTAAAGTAGTAATTCATCACTATAGACCCACAGAGATACATTCAGATACAAATCAGATATAGAAGAAGTCTGGGGTATTCTGTCAGTCAGAAGGAAACTTAGAAAGGTCCCTAAATGATATTCTCCTAAAGGCATCCACCCATGTATTTATGTCTTACCAACACTTCTATATACCTTTATTTTCAGCATTCCACAATTACATCAGGGACACCCACTTAAAGTTCCATGAGCAAGTGCAATTGTATCATCCCTAAATTCTATTATCGTTCATCGCCATTGACACGAAGCAAGGGCCACTTAAGTATCTGCTCAATAATTAATGCACGCTCTTAGTTATGACTAGACAAACCTGAACTTGAAAGGTAGTGCCTTGATCAGATAATATGGCTGGCCCCGGGGCTGATGTGAGTGAACGTGTTTTTTATATGATTGCTTCATGGCCATGTTTAGGATTCTCCAAGTGAATGTGATGTATGAGGCCAGGATGAGTTCAGGCATATCTGGGAGACACATGCTTTATTGTTTGAATTTATCTCTTTCATATGCTAACACTCGACATTATTGAAAGGACAATGGTCAGAATTTAGGAATTAGAGACTAATCAGCTGAACCTCAAAAGGCAGCAGATCCCAGCATGTTTGATCATTTCGAGCTTCATGGAGTCACCACAAGAACCCTAAATCAAACTGACCAAGCCAGGGATAACTGCATTTCTATAAACAAACGGGACTGATTTGTTCATAGAGGCAGGAGGTTTCTTTACTCTGAGTTTGATCGATATACCCAAGCCATCTAGATAACTAAAAATTTAAACATTTTCATTTATTAAAAAAAATAAGTGCCTTGATATACTCCCCCTCTCCACATGTTTGAACCTGTACACATGCAGACAGAATCCAAAGGAGGACATTGGGTATCATCTTCTATTGCTCTTTGCCTTATTCTCTTGAAACAAGGTCTCTTACTGAACAGGAAGCTCGCTATTTGAGCTAGCCAGCACATTCTAGGAATATGCCTGTCTCCGTTCCTGGAAGTCGAGGTTATAGGCACATGTAGCTATGCCTGCCTTTTTACAAACTCGGGTCTTTGGGAAGTTTTCTTTCCCACTGAGCCCAAGCCAAGAGCCTCAAGGTAGGCTAGCCTCTTATTAGCAGCATGGAAGATACAGAGAGAGTGGAAATAGAAAGAGGAACACGGGACTCCAGAATCTGGCTCGTTGGATCTGTGATCCTGACCAAGTTACACTGGATGTCTAATCCTCAGTTTCTCCAACTGAGAACAAAACAAAATAAAAATCTTCACTACTCCCATTTGGATTCTAGCCAGTAAATTAAAGGAAGTCTGTCCAGTATACAGAGTCAATATCTGATAAACAATAGCCCCCAGTTGCTTGGTTCTCTAAAGGATATTTCTGCATGCTTCCTCCATCATCTGGGAGCCCATAGCTATGGTTTGAATATAGAAGTCCCCACATGTTCATGCATCTCAACATGGCACTGTCTGGGGAGGTTGTACTAATCACTTCTGACCCCATCTAAGCTCTCTAATTTTTATCTGCTGAATGGTGAATAAGCAACTGCTTCCTACTCCTGTTGCCCTGAACTAAAATGTTCCCTCTACTGTGACTCCCTCACCATGGTGGACTGCATCTCCCCAAACCAAGTCAATCTTTCCTTCTTTGAGTTGTTTCTGCCGGGTAATTAGTTAATAGTGTTGAAAAATAGCTAATACAACCATTTACACACACACACATACACAGAGAGAGAGAGAGAGAGACAGAGAGACAGGGAGACAGAGAGACAGAGACAGAGACAGAAACAGACAGAGCGAGAAAGAGAGAGTCTATTTAGTTCACCTTTAGACTAGAACTCTGTGCTCTGTGAAGGGATTCCATGGTGCGGCCTACTCAGTTGAATGTGTTTGTTTCTACATTTCCTCTTTGCTCCACAGGAAGCAGAACCTCCATTCTTAAAATCAAGCCTTGGTAGGTTAGGTTGTTGATCATCGTAAGCCACTCGCCACTCCTTTTTTGGGGACTCGGAGATATAAATGGACCCGCTAGAGAGGAGATGGTGATGGATGAGTATCTTCTCAGGAGCCCAGAGCCTTGCACCCTCCCTGTGGCTGTTGCCATTCACCACACTTGCTCACTTCAGCACTAAGGGATGTATAATAGACACGGGAGGGCTCATAAAAGTAACATCTGAAACGGCAGCAGAGCTGGGTATTGATTCATTCATTACTATAAATTTTTTGTCATTACTATGAAATTGTTCCATCTCGGGAAGAATTGATGGATGTGGTGAGGAGCTGAAGCCCACGATACAAAACTTTCCCCCTCGTCTATAATTTCCTGTAACTCTCCTTCTAAAGAACCATTACTCCTTATTACGTGGCTCTGCCATGCCACCTATTTAGATAAATGCACGAAAGAGTGAGCAGTAAATATTCATAGTGGCCTATGTGTCAACGATATATGTCACTAATTAGATAATTTAGTGGCTCAAATAAATAAATAAGAAAATAGAAGCACTCCCAGGAAAATGGCGGGGTAAGACATGGAACCCTTGCGGGGCGGGGGGCGGGGGGGGGCGGGAGTGCAGACTGAGAGTGGAGGATCCAGTAGCTTTTCAGGCTCCTGGTGACAGCTGGCTTGTCTGCAACTGATCCGCTCAGAAGGCCATAGCAAAGCTTGAAGGAAACATTTATATCCAGGAGAGAACCAGGCCCATGAGAAGATGTCTGCTTAGGTCTTCTGGGGGAATCCTGGTGGGTGTTCTTAGGAAGTCCACTGAGAAATAGTCTCAGAGTATCTGAGGCTCTTTAAACTTCCTCCACGTCTTTGCTTTGTTTTGATGTCTGCTGTTTACAATTCTGTCAGTACAGACAGGACCACATTCAAAGTCTGAAGGTGATGGGTCCAAATTCTGAGTTTGATGTGATGGAAAACATTTCCTCTTAATCTGGGGCCTCAGTAGTTTTACCTGCAGGTTGGGAACAATAGCACTTTTGAGGACAGTGAGTTGATGGTGTTAATGACTTGTTCAGCGTGTTTGCTTTTGCCACTCAGGAACACCACTCAGGGATGGTACTATCTAGAGTGGGCTGAGCTCTCCTGCATTCATCATCCATCAAGACAATTCTCCACAGATGTGCCCACAGCCAAATCTGAAGGAGGGGATTCCTCAACTGAAGTGCCCTCTTCCCCAGTGAGTTTATGTTGAGCTGACAAAAACTAACCAGCACAATTCCTCCTTGTGAAAGGCACCGTCTAGTTCACACTATAAATCTTAGTGATATTCCTGATCCTTGTTGATCATATACCAGTATCATGTCCCTGGTTATGTAAGTCACAAACATCACCAGATATTGCCAAATGTGACCCTGGGGCAAACTGTCCCTTGATGAGATCTCATGGCCTGAGAGAAAAATATGCCAACCATGAGGAGGGGTCTTCTTTGGAGAAACTGAGCTATTAATTCCCCCACACCTCACTTTTACCATTTGCAAAGTGGGTACGACAGTGGTTGCATAGTTTGTTGTAAAGATTAAATTAGTTCATTCATGTCAAGCAATTAGGAACTCACCATAGGGAAGGCCTTTGATAAATATTTAGACAGGGTGACTAGTTCCAGTGACAAGATGTTTCTTTTTGAAAGGTATTTGCTAAGTGACTTAGTCAAGTGAGCCAAGCTTGACAATGTATTATAAAATAAATAAATGTGTAGGCAGGATAAAGAACTGCCAAACCAGAATGGGTGTGTTGTAAGAGTTGAAGTTAGAAATGTGTGTTTCGAGAGTGGAATTGGGGCTTGTGGACAGACTCTGGGTCTTAATCTTAGCTCCACTACTCATTAGATATGAGACTCTGAGCCAACAATTGAACTTTTTTGACCTCAGGTTTGCTAACTGCGAAGAAGATGACAGGTCCTCAGAGAGGTGAAGCTAAACAAAATGAAAAGAATACACTCTGGGCCACACAACAGAGGGGCTCCCATAACCTGACGAACCTCACTTGTCACCCTCTCTGTTGTCAGTAATTCTATTCTTTTTCTCATTATTTATGGTCAGGTGACAAATGGCCCCAAATCTTAGTGGCTTAAGCCAACTGTTGCTCATATATTCACTCTCCCACAAGAGGAGTCTGGGATGAGCTCAGCTGGGAATTTCTTCTGCTGGCCTCCGGGGGATCATACATGGATGGTACCATATAGAGTTGACTCTTACGAGCTCGCAAGCTCGTTCATGTTTCTGGATGCTGTGCTCGCTCCACTTAGGAACTCTCACTATCTTCCACTAGCCCAGATCCTGCATCGAAGTGACAGTCTTCAAGACAAGAACAGACATACATCATCTTGGAAGTCACATCATATCCCTTCTACCATGTTGTATTGGTCAGAGCAAACTTCAAGGTTCACTTCGGAGTCTGAGCATGGAGAGAGCAAACACAAGTCACGTAGCCGTGGTGCTTGTACACAGGGAGGTGTGATTACCGGAGTCGCTTCCATCACAAATGCCCACACTGTCTGCAGGGGAATAGACCACAACACCGCCCCCCCTCTTCTTTTTCCATAAACATTCATGTTGGATACCATTCACATGACTAGCAGGCAAGCACAGAGATGTCCAGATGTTCGTGAACACCCCCAGACTGTAGAAGGAACACAAAGCACCACAAAAATTTGTCATCACCACAGCTATTAATGGTACCTCCGCTCAAGGTCACCCACAAGAGCAGACTTTGCTGTCAAGAGAAGTCAGCATGTGCGTAGGATTTCCACTCTGCTCTAAATCCCCGTCTTCCCCCACATTGGAGAAGAGACACCAATGAGAGCCAGACACCAATTATTACAATGATCAACCTGAAATCTGTTTTCCTTAAAAAAAAAATAACAAAGGCATTAAGTCAAACGTCAGTTCATTGCTGTTAGCAACAAGAAGCATGAAGAAGCTAATGAAAAGTCCAACAGCTCAGTAGTGGGGCAACTCATTTGGGTGGGTCTCACTAGCTGATGTGACAAGTTATTCAAATTAAGAATTCATGCTCACTGATGTGTTTATAAAAAGATAAAGAGATAAAATACATTCTATTGGGGTGTGGTGAGGTGTGGGGGAAGGAGGTACTTTGGTGGGCCCATGCCAAGGCATTGAGGGACCAGCCAGTATAGAATAGAGTTTATTCAGGGCATGGGGAGGGGAGTTAAGAGGGTAGTAGAGGCAGAGAAAGGCAGAGAGAGGGAGAGAGTAGAGAAGTAGAGACCAGTCATGACCAGTGTAGAGAGGGGGAAGGGAATGAGGAAGGGAGGGAGTAAAGGAAAAGCCCAAGAGGGCAAGAGAGAAGTAAGAGGGAAGCAAGAATAAGAAGCAAGAGAGGGAGGAGGGGGCAAGCATCCCCTTTTATAGTGGACCAGGCCTTCCTGGCTGTTGCCAGGTAACTGTGGGATAGAATTTAGATAGAATGCTAACACTCACTATTCCAAGATTTCATCTTTTTTTCAGTAGCCACCATCTAAAGAGTGAAGCTTGTACTGTTGTTGGATGTTCCACCATGAATGGTAAATTTTTAATGATTATTCTCTAGCCCACAGCAGATACCCTCTTCTAAGACGCGACCCTGACCTGAATGCCATCGACAGTTCAGACATCAAGCCTCAGTTTCTTGGCAAGATGGCTTCTTCAGTTGCTCCCATCCATCCACCCAATGCAGAGACTCCAGTTCTACCATTGTACCTGACATGCATGTGTGTGTGACCATATGTGATTGTGTGCCTTTGATTCTGAATATGTGTTCATGTGTGCATGCCTATGTCTGCATGAGCTGGTATGTACACAGGTATATGTAGGTGTGCATGATGAGTGCATTATGACTATAGTGTGTCTGTGTGTTTCTCTGTGTGTGTGTGTGCATGTCTGTAGTGTCTGTGTATCTGTGTATTCACCTATTTGTCTGTCTATGTGTGTGTGTGCCTGTGTGTTTGTGTGGGTACTATGTAGGTGTATCTGTGTGTGTACATTGTATGTATATGCATACAGTTAGATCATGTCACTTTCTTTGTTACATTATCCTGGCAGTTTTGTGTCACCTGTGGGATGCACTCTCTGTTCTACACTGTCTTGTCAGTCCCTCCCTATCTGTTCTCACTCTGCCTCAGTCTACCTCCCCACATGGCCCTTCACTCATTTGCATACCACAGTCCCTGCAAGTATGGCTCTGCTCAAGACTCTCTCCTGAAACTCTCTGGTGATTCACCCGCCTTATCCACATCTTAATCCAAGCATTACCTCCTCAGAGAGGCATCCCTGGCTGCCCTCCCTGTAGCCCATGGATTCTCTCCCCTGCTTTGTTTCGCTCTAAAGGACTTTCACTCCAGCAAATCCTGACAGCCCCAGCCTGTCTAGTCACTCACAGTCTGTCTCCCACTGGAAAATAGTTCCCATAAAATCAAGGGCTATATTGTCTATATTCTTTACCATTCATTATCCAAAACATCATACACACTAAATAAACATTTTGGGGAAAGGACTGATATTACTGGTAAACAGTACATTACTTGTCTGAAGTAAGAATGTTCTCAGCACTTGGACTCCTTTTTGTGTTTTGTTTTGTTTGGGGTTTTTTTTGCATTCTAATTAGATACATACGTGTTACTTAAATATGAAAAGAAACACAGTAGGATTAAGTTTGTGTGGACACAGATACTTTACTTAACTCCTCTATCCACTACTTCCATATTTTCCCAGATTTCAATGTTTAAATAAAGGGAAGACTAGAGCTATGCAATATCCCACTACATATTAATACCAATGTCTACTTGTCTCATCCCTTAGCATTGCATGGAAGCTATCTGCACTTACCCTGGACATAACAGAATGTGGGCAGAAAAAAATCTTTGATGCTTTCTATTCTGTAGACACACAAACCTGCAGCTAAGCAGATGGCTTAGTGAGTGAGAGTCCTCTAAGTTCGAATCTCTGCCACACAGACACAAAAGGGCAGGCTTGTCTGTGCTTGCCTGTAACCTCACCATTGGAAGGCAGAAACAAATAGATCCCAAGAGCTAGCTGTCCATCCAGCTGAGCAAAAATAGCAAAATGCATGTACTTCTCCTGTGTATAACACCCCCCAACACACACGCAGGACATATAGTCATAAATAGATGTATTTACCATTAATTTATAGAATATAACTCAATACTTGTGACTTTCTAAAGCAGGATCATGGAGTGTTTGGTCTTGTATAATTGGTAGGACAATTCCAAGTGTGATTTTGATGCTTTTCTTTGGCTCCAACTATTTGTTCAGTTCATCCTGGGTCACCCTTCAGGATCCCCACTGGTGAGGACTGTGACCAATAACCAAGGCCGAGTGCACATCCTTCCTACTCATCAGTTATGGAAGCCATTGGTGCAACCCTCGAGTATCTGTGTTCTGCTTCCACATATTCCCAGCCCCCTTGGTAATAACTGTAGCCTTGTTAACTTGCTTCAGTCAATGACATGTGACCTAGAGTGCCATGTTTCCTTCTTTGGTGGAAGATTAAAGAGCCAGAGTACAATTTTGCTTCATGCCATGGAGGCTGTACAGCTACATGCTAAGAGACTTCCAGTGACCCTAAGGTCTTCTATTCAGAGAGTATAGAGGCTCAATCCCATAATTAGGCTTGGATGCTCACTTATGTCCCAGCTCTGGTTTCTTTGAGCATCTGGTATCAACTTGCTGAGCCTAGATCTCCTCAACTAAGGAATTGGGGAACTTAACAACTCTATGTCTCAAACAGGTGGCATGAGATCTAATGAGCTGATAGGTATAAGAACTCCTGCTGTGCCCATGATACATCCGACAATGGCATCTTCAAGGAGCAAATATTTTAACTTTGGCTAGTTTCATATGGTCCCATATGTAAGTGGCAGCTAATAGGAATCATTTTCCCTCCTGGATGGATTCAGGCTGTAGGGGTGGCTCTGAGGCTGTCCTGCTCCCCAGTTGGGTGACCATATAAATGCAAGAGTTATCTGAAGAGTTTACTCTAAAGATACTAATTTTTTTTTATGCTTGAGACGCAGCGTAAAGAGATCATGGGGAGAGGGCTGAGACATTGACAATGTGCATATTGTTCTCTCAGAAGACTGGATTCTTGCACTGGCATCATCGGGAGGCTCATGACCATATGTCATTCCAGCTCTGGGGAATGACAGTGCCCTCTTCTGGCCTTCTCTGTCAGTGCACTTATGTGCGCACACACACATATGCACAATTAAAAGTAAAAACTAATAAATTTATTTTAAAGGATTGTCAAAGGGAACATATTCCTTGGGTGCACACTATTCCAACCAGAGTCGGGCCTTCTCCATCATCACATCTCCCCAAGGCTCCGATGAAGTGCCAGGGGATTCCAGATTTCTGCGGAAGACATAGGGTTACTTCTTGCTTCCACCCTGACATTCTTTGCACTAGCAAAGCATTTCCTCTCCTTCCTATCCCTCTTTCCCACACCTCAAGCATGTGCTTTGAGATAAGTAAAACTGTCTTTGGTGAGAGAAGAGAGCTTGTCGGTCTGCTCAGTGCCGTTCCCCCAAAGCAGTACCTGCATTCAATTGATACCAGTTGACTCAACAATTAAATGAATGACATGACCTAGTTTGGAGGCAAGCGCTTTGGAAAGAGCGGCCTGACCTGTTCGTTGCTGGGAGAGCCTCTCCTACGCTCTCCTGAGATAGCATGGTAGGCTCTCTTCACAGATATGATGCTGCCTGACTCCACTGTTAACAAAAGTCAGAGACATTGTCCTCTGGGGGTGGACTTGGGGTCATCTTGGAAGGTGACCACCAACACATCTCTGTTCCCTTTTCTCAGTCTTCCTCAACTGCTGCAAAAGCCTCTAACCCCAGACTGGGACCTCCGAAATCTCGGATTCTGATAGGATCACAAGTCCTGTTCAAGTACTTACTCCCTAGAGAAGGACCCGTGCTTGTTAAGTCTACAGGCAGAGTTCTGTGAATTCTCCCTGTAAAAGCAAAAATGGTAAAAAAAAAAAAAAAAAAAAAAAGGGAGATGGGATTTGGGACACCTGTGTTTTCTTCTGTATCGAAAACACATTTGCTTGGCCTGCTCTGCCAAACTGAAGAACCTCAGGTTCAGGTTCATTTAGTAAAACCCAATCTGAATATTTGCATCCTTTATTGTCATAGAGATTAGCTTCACGTGGGGCTGGGTCTAAATGCCTCAGATGCGCCCTCCATTCTAGGGGGGGTTGAGGGGGGAAGAGGCGGCGGCACAGACCGGAGATCATGGCTATATTAAGTTTCTTTGTGGTTCAGCGGACGGCTGCTCAGACTTCTAAAGGAGCACACAAAATAAGAAAAGTTTATTGATTTGTTTACAAGTCGCTGTTGTATAAGAAAAGATACTGAATAGCAGGCTGGCTTGCTGATGGCTTACTGCTGCAGCCTTTCATTCTTCGGCCTTGGGAGACAGCCTCAAGAGGGAAATAATAGGAACGGAGTGAATTTGTTGTCTCGATAAGTAAGAGGTCGCACCGGGTTAAAAAGTAAATAAGCAAGACCCTTTATTTGTGGCTGGTTTGGAAGTACACCATCATATTTCTATTGCATCTCTCTGTGGGGAAAAAAAACATTATTTTCTCTTCTGGCTGACTCAGTCATCTTCTGCACGTGGCACTGCATGACATAGGCGACAGGTGCTGATGTGGGTTCTCCAGGCACAAGTACGGTTATAAAACGGTTTTAGACAAAAGCAAAAACCCTGAGACCATGAAACACGGACTGGGCTTGAAGGGCTCATGATCTGGAGAGAAGAAGGTCATTTGAGGTGATGAGATTGTCCCTGGAGAAAGCAAGCACAAGAACAACAAAGTCAAGACTCCTGCTTCCTCTTTGAGGTACTTCAACCAGTTATATCACCTGTCTGTTGGAAGCATCCACACCCAGGAAGGGTGATTAGGAGGATTTGATTGAATGGGCAATGTCCAAACCTGGGAAGTCTTTGACTCGTGTTCCAGAGAGACAATCTGAGCATCAGCCATCTGAAAGGAATAATCAGAGAGGGACTCAGATATAAGGCAGACAGAGAACGGGAAGCTTTCTGAGACCTACCAAGGAGCTTGGTCTGCAGTGTAGAGATGGGTGTGTAAAATTAAAAACTCATACATCACGGAAGAATTTCAAGAACATTTTAACAATCAAGTGCATCAGCCTTCGCACTAGAATCGGCATGGTAAAGATCACAAACGCGGAGGTTCAATAACATTACTGCTGATGACAGGGACGGAATATAGGACCACGGTCCACATGCAAAGATGCAATGGCATGCTGAAGCCCTGTCTCTGAACCAACCCACTGGTAATTGAAGAAGCGTGGCAAAGCCCAAGGGGATATCCAAACCCAGCTAATTAACAGGTACTCAGAATCCTGGGCAGAGGAGTGGCTGCACACTTCTCAGTAGGAGAGAGAGGAAACGGAAAAGGTGTACAGATTCTTGTGGGTCAGCCACTGCTCCATACGATAAGCAAATCTCTCCAAATCCAGATATCAGTTCCTGCGGATTCCAGGCAAGCTTTCAGAGAGTGATGCATGTGCAAACATTTTTATTGTAGGGGAAGGCCATGCGCTCACACATCCAGGGATGTGTTCCAGGCAATGTTGCAGAGCAAAGATGCTATGTTGGAATATGGGGCATAGTAGAAAGACCTGGACTCTTACCACAATGGTTGACTCATTGGGTTTTCCCTCTCTCCTAGATCTCGTCTCATCCTTCTGTAAATTAGTGATAAACATTTCTACTTCAGTGGTGCTCTGAAGACCCCAAGTCTGTCCATTTTTATCCTATGAATCCATGTTAATGCCTGTTATTTGCAGGGAAGCATATTACCAAGACAGGGTCCCTGCTTCCATGAGATGTATTCAAAGGCTCAAGTTTTTACATTTATCAGGTAGGACATTTGCATTTCATTTTGAGCAGTCGTAAAAAGCCTCCAAGCCAAGGAAAGGCATGTTGTGGTATGTTCTGGACGCTGGCACAGAAGAGAAATCTGCTGAGGGGACAGATTCAAATGGAGATGAGAGCCGGGAGCTCCCCAGTACTGCAGATAGAAAGGAAGAGGGAGGGGCTGGGTAGGAACTATGAAGATCATCCAGGATGTTTTCCTTAAAGAACCAGAGAGTAAATACAACAGACAAAATTTGAAATCAAAAGACAGGCTATATAATCACATAACCATTTTCAACCATTTTGTTATTAAGTAAATAAAATCTATTCATAACTCCAAAGCTAATATAACAAACCCACAACCAAAAACAGGCAGCTAGCTACACCTAACACACACACACACATATACATATACATCATATATACATACATATACATCATATACACATACATACACACACACACACACACACACACACACACACACACATATATATATATAATGGGCCTGGTGCTTCTTCTCATGGTAGACAAGCACTTGATAAGAACTTCATGCCTTACAATTGCCAGAGTGTGTATTTAGAATTCTCAGCTACTAAGTGGGGTTGGGCTATTAACCAGGTTGTCAGGATAACACTGCTTGGTTCTGCCCCCATTTTCTTATATTTGGGGTTACCATTTTACTCATTGTGAATTTGGGGAGGTTGTCTGCAACTGGGACTCCTCTCTCTTTTCTCGTATTGTATTTTCAAGCATGGTGTCATCACCCCATTGACGTTAAGGGAGATGTAGAATTCCAGAACTCTCTGTGCATATTATGTCTGTTCATTGACATTTATTGGAAGGGTGAAGGAGAGGATGAAAGGGTGTGACCACCAGGTTGGTTACAGCCTGATTCATCTGGTATGAGGTCAAAGACTAGGGAGTCCCCCAGGTAAACATTATTGCCTGGTTATATCTTCAATAAGGAAATTAGAGTTCTCCATACAGAAACATCTAATCCACAGGGATTCTTATAGCATGCAATCCCTACCCATATGATTTTCTTCTAAAGTGCAACTACACTAAAGTTGCAACTTGGCTAAGCTTTGCTGGTCTATAGTCATGCGTGAATATAATGGAAAGATAATAAGGTATCAGTTACGTAGCCATCTCCCCTCCAATTTCATTTACAATCTGTGTGTGTGTGTGTGTGTGTGTGTGTGTGTATTATGCTATTTATATTGAGCTACATGCTTTATCTATATTACTTAAGCATTGTATACGTACATGTTTATGTTTATATAAGTGTGCTTCTTGAGTTATTATACAGACATGCATTTGTACTATAAAGCAGTGTTGCTGTGAAAATTTTCTTAAAGTCAACATAAAGGAAAAGCTGTTCATTAACTCCTAGTAGCTGCTGCTGGCTCTCCTTCAAGACTTCTAGAGCTTGATTTTTGTTTTCAAACTGGAGTGACCTATTACTTTTTTGTTAATGGAGCCTTGGTCCCAAGGCTTGCTTTGTGCTCTCTCATTTTACCTAACATTTTACTTGTGGCATTTTCTATGGCCTTGGGTACTTCTTGCTCTTCTACCACACCTGGCTGGATGGTAGCTTTACTCTTTAAAGATGAAAGCAAACTGCAAAGTTGAACTTAAAGGGGGTTTTCTATATATGATTTCCCTGGAAGGAAGGCTTTAGTGATCATTTCTTCCTTCATAAATGTCTTTGGTTTTCCATAGATTTCACACCCATTCTTCAGCATAAACCTAGAAGGTTGGCTGTTGCAAGTCTTCTGAAGGACAGCATCAATTCCTTCCTAGTGATCGGAAGGTGGCTACCCATCCCTCCAGAGCCGCACAATCCTTGACTATTCCTATGTTAAAGAAAAACTCTGTCAGTTTAATCAGTAGAAAAGCTTCAAACTTTATTCCCATGTTCATTAAATAAATACATTTCCTCGACTGAATTGCCTTTCAGTCTGACTCCACAACTTTTCTCGATAGCTCTTAAGGAAGAGTTATTGTGGCCTCGTCTATCCCCAGTGTTGGGGTGCTCTTTAATCTTTATCTCTGTTTGTGAGTTACCCACAGTCTCTCCCTTGCTCTGAAAAGGAATTTACCTGCCTGCTTCAGATTGTAACCACATCAAATGCTGGTGAAGGTGCTAATGACTGTTGAAAGTATCTTCCTTGGGTATATAGATTCCGGGACATGCCTCCAGGCAAGTCTCCTCCCTGATACCCCCTCCCCAGTCTGAGGGGACAGTTTTCAGCTTGCAGCTGTATTTGAATACTCTTGATCTGCCCTTATGTAACACAGATGACTCACTCTGCAATGTGAGTCACCCACCCTGACCTGGGGCTTGCAGTCTCCCACCTGCCCAGATCCCTGTCTGAATGGAGATAGCATGACTCAGACAAAGGGAAAAGGAGGTGCACCTTCTGTGTCTGGCTGGTGTCCTCTGCTTCAGGAAGTTCTGGCGTGACAGCTGAGAGAAAGGGCATGCTATTCACGTCAGCAATGGAGCCCGTATGCTGGAAGGAGTAGCAAGTGGCTATTTGGTCCCACCACCAGCTATGAAGAGGAAATGGACACAGAGTCTATGTAGAACTTGGAGGAGCTGTTCGTTTTCTTCTTTTCTGATCTTTTGGGCAGTCTAAGAGGTTTGGATAACACAACTGCTAATATAGCATTTGTTATTTCCCAAGCACAGCGCAAGTCATTTATTTCTATAAAAATCACAAGAACACAAGGTGGTTGCCACCATCATACCCATTTGACAGAAGTGGAAACTAAAGCCCACCAAGAGTAATCTACCACTGGAACACACGTACACACACACACACACACACACACACACTACATACACACACATACATACACACCACACACCACATACACACACACCACATATACACACAAATGCACACACACACACACCACATACACACACACACATACACACCACACACACACCACATATACACACAAATGCACACACACACACACACACACCACATACACACACATACATACACACCACACACACACACCACATATACACACAAATGCACACACACACACCACATACACACACACACATACACACCACACACACACCACATATACACACAAATGCACACACACACACACACACCACATACACACACATACATACACACCACACACACACACCACATATACACACAAATGCACACCACACACACACACACCACATATACACACAAATGCACACACACACACCACATACACACACATACATACACACCACACACACACCACTTATACACACAAATGCACACACACACACACCACATACACACACATACATACACACCACACACACACACACACACACACACACACACACACACACAGAGGTTTAAATCCAATCTCTAGAGTTTTCTCTCCTAACTGCTAGACCAGTCTTTTCTGACTCCAAAGTATATCTGAGTCATCCAAAGACCTTGTTAATGCACAAACTCTGATCCAGCAGATTTGGGGAGGGACCTGAAGTTCTGCATTTCTAGTAAGGTTCCAGGTGGGGAAAAACTGCTGTCACACTGAATGACACAACTCTGCATTAAGCTGGTCAGAGGTGGAAAATACTGTGCTCATTGGTCCCCTCCTTTCTTTGTTTATTCATTCCCTACTTATATAGTCAGTCAACATCTGCTGAGTCCCCACCATGCGTCAAGCATAGAGAATAGAATGATAGGCATACCTTATCACAATCACTGAGCAAATCGGCTCACCAAGGAGAAAACCCCTACCTCACCCCTCCGTGGACACAATAAGGCCTAAACCAAAAGGCTGTTGCTCTGAAGCAGGGGCACAAAAGTGTTCATTTCACCACTGAATGACAAAAGGCATCCCAAAAACCTAGCTGAGGCTCCCCAGGTCAGAGGAGCTGGGGGAATGCGCTGGAAAGTGCTGGCCTGTCTGGAAGAGGCTCTCACATTTCTACCCTAGCATCTAAGTGGGTAGAAGAGGGCAAGAGGGAAATGGCAGTCTATTGCTAATGACTCCTTCCTCCCTGCCCCAACACCTCAGGATTTTATTTATCCCTTTCTTTCCACCAGTATTGTAGTAGTTGCTCTTCCTCTGGTTTTAACACGATACCCAACTGAGGCTGCTCACAGTATCAAAGGATGCAGTTCACTGTAGTGGGACAGGCTTGGTGTAGCAACTTGGCTCAGTCCAACTTCAGCTTCTGTTTCTCGAGTGACAGAAGACACCAGGAAACAGAAAGTCCAGGCTCTACCAAGCAACAGGTTTAACATTCCAGGCCTGCCCACAGCTACCCACTTCTGAGCCATATGTCTCAGAAGGACCCTACGACAGTGCTGAAGACCAAATGCTTATGAAGGAGACTTCACAACCAAACTCTAAGACTGCTAGAATCCCAAGGACTGGGCACAAACCAGACCATTCGAGTGCTCTTCCATAGTTTCCATCTACAACTGAAAGGCAAGTCTGGTCTGTGGTAACACATGAGCTCTCATTCTGTGCCAGATCCTAAGATATTTGCATATGGAAAGCTCACAGATATCACCAGACAACTCTGACATCAGTAAGACTGTTATCTCTATTTGTTATGTGGGAGAACAAGAGGACCAGGGAGTTGTGAAAGTTCTCCTAATCATCTAACCCAAAGCATATTGCTGGATTAGAAGCCAAGCAGGTTTTTTTTTTTCTTTGTATGAGTATAAAGGCCCCATAGCTACCACACCATGAATACAGCAGGGCAGAAATTCCCACTGAGACTGGACCCCCATGGGCCTTTGGGTGCGGGGAAATAAGAATGGAGAACTGGGCAGCTACACACTAATTGGGTCTAGGAAGGAGCAGGTTCACATATTGAGAAGGTCATGGTGGTTTCTCTAGGTCTTCTAGGAAAACACGCAATGGGTTCACACAGTGGGCCCAAGATAGACTATATATTTATCACCGGAATTTCTCTTTAAGAAAGGTCATTTGGCCGGGCAGTGGTGGTGCACGCCTTTAATCCCAGCACTTGGGAGGCAGAGGCAGGAGGATTTCTGAGTTCGAGGCCAGCCTGGTCTACAAAGTGAGTTCCAGGACAGCCAGGGCTATACAGAGAAACCCTGTCTCAAAAAACCAAAAAAAAAAAAAAAAAAAGAAAGGTCATTTGAGTTGGAACTGAAGGTCATTTTGACCATCTCTTGACCAGTTATGAAGGATTCTAAGTATAGTCCAAGCCAAGGTCTGGGTCCATGCCCCTCACCATAGCAACCTCCAGAGGGAAGTCATGAGTAAAAATAACCATATTCATGGGTTATATATTCCACCCACCATGCACCAGAAGTCTGATCCCTTTAGGCCTGCAAGGACCTACTGATATTATCATGATGACCTAAGGTTCTCTCATTGCTATTAAGTACGTTTCTCAAAATGTGATTCCTTGGACTGGAGGCAGTAGCAACCTTTCAACTTGGGTACTGGATACAGTGCAAATTGTGTGTGTGTGTGTGTGTGTGTGTGTGTGTGTGTGTGTGTGTTCACACATATGTGCATAGGTACATATGCATATGTGTTCATGTATATGTGAGGCCAGAGGTTGGTACAGCAGTATTTATCCACTCATCTCTACCTTGCATGTTGAGGCAATCTCCACTAACCCCCAGAGCATGCCAGACCAGCCAACATGCTCTGTGGATGCCCTGTCTCTGCGTTCTGAGTCCTGGAATTACAGACAGGCTGTCATACCCACCCAAATCCAAACTTTGGTTTTAATGCTTGCAAAAGGCAAGTGCTTTTACCCCCTGAGTCATCCCCCAGCACTACAATACAAATTCCTGAGCCCTTTAATCAGAAACTCTAGGGGGAGGCTTAGTTATATGGGTTTGTGCAAGGCCTCTGGGGAACTCTGAGGTGCACTGGGGCTTGAGAACTACCCTTCCATTAGTGATGAGGAGCTGGTGTGAGATGCCTTGGGTTTAAGCCCTAGGTTAGTCACTAGATAACTACTACCTCCCTCTTAGCTACTCAGGCTTTCGAACATAGGGTTTCCCACCTACAGGGGAGAGAAACGTAAATAATCATCACAGGGATTGGCTTGAGGATTAACAGAAGGACCCCAGGCAGGCTCCTAGTACCTCTGCTCAGGGCCAACAGTGGACTAAGGTTATTCTGATCTTCACAATAGTAGTTTTCAATAAGGAAGCCTAGCAGGCCTGGAACATTATTTATATCTTTATGGAATATGACTGTGCATTATGGATGCTCATGTCACCCTTAACCTCTGCCTGTGAGATAATAACAGCATCCCAATCTTGTATCTTCTAACTGTAATGACCAAAATCATCTCCAGATATTGCTAACCATCCCCTAGACAGCAAAGTCCATCCCTTTTGAAAACCCACTACTCTATAGAAGTTTCTCGAAGGAGACAGGCTGGGATGTTGGACAGTGAGCAATCTCCAGAAAATCCCAAGACTGAACCAGGAGCTCAAAGGAAGATCTGAAGTTTCTGGACAAAGGACTTTAGATTCTCAGCTCCCACAATGAATAAGAGAACCAGTTTTCCACTTCTTATCATGTTTGCAAATACAGTTGAATGGAGAAAGGGGACAGGAACCAGTTTTCAGGTCTTGTATTGTCTCCACCCAAAGCACTTCATTACAGGCCACAGACTCTGGGGATCAAAATTTCAGCTACATGACATTCTTAAAAGTAAGGAAGTACTCTGGTCAAGAGGATGCCAAAGGTCACAGGTGGAATGAGAACGAGAACATCCTGATTGGGGTTGTTAACAACAGTTTCTGGAGACGCATGAAAAGGTCCACTAGGCCCAATGTAATCTATTAGAAATGCCTATACGAAGTGATGTATTGAGAATACTGCTCCTCTAATTGACAGGGAGAATGTACCAAAATTGATTAGTGATGTCTGCCATGGACAAGTCAAGGGAAAGTAGAAGTGCTTGAGCACAGTGTCTACCAGTCTGGTTGGAAAGTCCTTTAGCCTGCATGTCATCACAATTTTGATTAAATGATGAATGAGTGGATATGAGAATGGCTCTTATATTTAATTGTCTCAAAGTTTCAGCTTGGAGATATGCTTAGCTATTAGTTGTGTATATAAATAAATTTCCAAGGATCCATTTTCAGAGTTGTTTGAGGGCACATTCATCGATTCAGCAATCCATTTATTTTGTTTTCCATTTCTGCTGTGTTTAGAATTGGTGCCAAGCCCTGCTATAGGGCGATAAAGATGGACTGTGGAATGGATAGCACTGTGTGAGGTAAAAGTTAAACAAGGGCTGAAGAGATGCTCAAGAGTTCAAGTGCTTGACACACAAGGGTGAGAATCGCATCCCCAGAGCCATGGACCATCTGAAGCAAGCTGGCTAGCCACGCTAGTTGTATTGGAGCGCTCTGTGTCCAATTGAGAGACTCTGCTTCAATGAATAAGGTAAAGGCCATCAAAGACTCCTAGAGTCAGCCTAGGCTGTGGAGGAGCAGATGAACTGAGAGAGCATGAGGTAAGGGGTGAGTTGGAAAGAACCTGGGAATGCTTGCAGAGATACAGAAGCAAGGTCATTCGGGAATGTTGGGTCTCCTAATTGAGACACAACGAACAGTAAGCAGTCTATTCCCTGAGATCAAGAGTCAGATACATTCTGTTACTTCTTCCATCTTTAGATCCTATGCAATCTGCAGGTAGATATGTAGAAATAAAGAAAGTGGCTGGGTTTGGAGGATGAATGTTCTCAGAGGCCTCATTGGACCTTGTAGTTGTCCGGTTAGAGGACACAGGGAAACAAGGGTAGTGTCCCACGATGCCACTAAGTATCAGAGCTGGGATAGAAATATGATTCTCTCTCTGTGTGTGTGTGTGTGTGTGTGTGTGTGTGTGTGTGTGTACACACATACATGACAAGGCACAACTTGTGGGACTATTTTCTCACTGAACATTGTGAGTCCCAGGGACTGACTCAGATCATCAGACTTAGTGGCAAACACCTATTCATCCCACCGAGCCACCACACTATACTGGCCCTGATTTGTCTCATTTTTGAACTTGGGAAATGATGGGGCTTAAAATCCAGAGATCAAAACAGAAGCTGCACATCTGCTGCTGTGACTGAACTTGCGGCAAACATCTAGTCAGCACCACACACAGGGCCTGCTCTGTAGCTCTCTATGGCCAAGGTCATCCCTACCATGTCAGTCACATCGCATTACCTCAGGTTCAGGGGAAAGGCAGAACTATTTCTTGTCCTGACCATAATTCCTAGAGTTTCTTTTAGATTTGTGATGGACTGACTGGTTTAGCTCAGTTCAGTTTTCAGTGTACAGGAAGTGAAGAGTCTAAGATTCTCTGTCTCTTGGGAATTAAAAGTTTTACCCTGCCTTCCCACCTGAGTCTGCTATGATATACACCGAAGCCAGTCACTTGACAAGCTCTGCAGTGTTCAGAAAGGTTTCTAATTTAGAAACAAATCCTCCCAACTTCAGACACCCCCTCAGACCAAGCCTAGGTGTCTTTGGAGCACTCAAGTGATGACAGAGGCCCTGCCTCCCAACAAAGGGCAGATGAGGTGATGAAAGCAGCTTCTCTGTGGTTGGAGCCCACATCAGAGGGCAGCCGGAGATGAAGGAGCAAGTGCAGAGTGACACAGGGATAGCAAGGCTCATGCCCTTCCTCCAGCACCACCAGTTCTACTAGGTGACTCACATCATGCCACCTAACGCCGCCCCTGCCACCTCCAGAATCTATGAAAAGTCAGTCTAGGAGCTGATGTGGCTTGCCTGGCTGTAGAGCAGGGAAAACGGGCAATCCAAACCAACACACCTGAGCGGTGACACGTCTACTTGAAGGTCACCCTTTCTCACTGTGAGAAGCTTCTAAGTGTCTGAGTTTTCTTGAGTCATTGACATTTTGAGGAGAAAGGTAACTGCAGTTAATCCAGTCAGGGTAGACCTAGTCATCAAAGCATGACATCTTGACCCAGAGGCAGGATTTGGAGCAGTTTTTCTCAGAGTTTGAGGGATGCAGTGTAACTGTGGAGCTGGCCCACAGGAAACTTTCTCAGCCCTGGCCCTTGAGTTTCATAAGTCATTCTGTAGCCAGCAAATAGAAATGAAGATGTTCTAACGGGTATCCTGGTTCTCTCAGACTGTTTAAAGAGAGGACTCCAAAGAGGTAGGAATTTCCTCAGGAATCACATGCTGGGAAAAAGAGAAGGCTCCAGCAAAGGAGAGAACTTCTCTCCCAGTAAGAGAGTCTCCACAACTTTATAAGTATTTATCAGATCACGTTACAGGATAAGGCTGAAACTCAGACCATGATCACACCTTGACCATGACGACTTAGATGTGCATACCCTTGGTCCTCTATTTAAACTTTGACCTTACTTCAGGACACAAGACAGACTTTGGGATATTCATTGGATTTCTTTGTCCATCTTCCCAATACAACCATGCCTCAAAACTGGACACACATGTGCACACAACTGGACGTGCACATGTATATAGACTAGGTGGCTCTTTCTATCAGACTCGGCCATATCCCAGGTCTCTCTGTTTTGAATCCTTTTCTCTTTGTAATACTGGAGGAAATCATTAGGAACATTGGAAGTACCTGTCTGGACAGACCAGTTGAGGGTGCTCAAAAAAAAAAAAAGAGTCATGACATTTAGTAGTTTAACATCACAAAAGTTATCACCCCTTGTTAAAGAATAAGTTTGTTCCATATGGTCACTTGGGACTGTAACTTGACAGAATCTTTATTTTGTAGCTGAACCTTCTGAAACACAGGGCTTCCACCTCATCTCTACAGAGCAATAGAACAACAGGAACCACTAGCCTTGGCTTAGAAGTGCTATGATTTTGTTTATACTTCTCTTTGGTACATATTTCTCTTTTTTGGAGCCACGGAAGATCGTCTTTCAGTCCCCCTGTGACTAGCACTCCCAATGTGCAGAAGCCATGTTAACCTCTCAAAAGCCCTGGAGTTGAGCCAATGTCTACATCATGGTAATCTACAAGCAAGTACAATTTACTGATACTTAACATAAGGATTAACGTATCCAACTTCTTCAGGTCACCCACCCTAAGGACATCCACTAAAGTACCCCTGCCATTGAACTATTCAGATGACAAGTATTGTTGAGTTTTGGTGGAGAACCTTCATCAAACTAGCAAAGGGTCCCTGGCTTTCTTAAGTTTTGAGACCAGTTAGCAGGGGGTTAATCATAAAAGTTAAACATTAACATGAAATTTTTCAGTGATGTGACATCCATAAAAAGAGTGTAGCTCTGCTATTAGTTACCAAAGACTTCACGGGAAGTCTAGAAAAGTATTTTCCAGGTGTGGCTGGAGAGCTGTGTACATTAATCCAGATAGGATTTTTTTGAGACTTTGTCTGTTGCTATTGTAATGCTAAATACTGGCCCCCAAAGTCTGGTTGCCTCTAGGGACGAAGAAATCCTCATGTACAGCAAGTGATGCTATGTGACCTTGCTCTTTAATTTGAAACTATTGGTTGAATAAAGATGCCTATAGCCTTATAGTTGGGCAGAAGAGAGGTAGGTGGAGTTTTCAGTTCCCCAGCTTGGGGTCTGAGGGAGGACCACAAAGAAGTGGAGAGGGTATAAGGTAGAGAGAAGAGAAGATGCCAAGAGGTGGGTGAGTCATGAAAATATGGCCATGGGGGCTGGCCAATTGGAGTTAAGAGCTGCCCAGGTGGAACATGGCAAGCTATAACCCATAGTTATAGCTAGATATAGAAGTAGATACTAATAGCTAGTTATAGTAGATACTATAGCTACATATAGAAGTAGATACTTCTATAACTATAGCTACTTATAGAAGTAGATACTAATAGCTAGCTATAGTAGATACTATAGCTAGATATAAAAGTAGATACTTCTATAACTATAGCTACTTATAGAAGTAGATACTAATAGCTTAGAGGGTAGATATCTGCCCAGCTCTAGTGCTTTATAGGCTTATCATAAATATAAAAGTTTTGTGTCTTTTATCTGGGAACAAATTGTCTACGGCAGGGTTGAAACTCCCAGTTGAGATTAAACACTACAACAGGATCTCCTTCCCTTCTCTCTGGTCTCTATGTCAAGAAAGGCTCATTTACAAGGGTTCATGAGGACTGGCCTTGGAATATCTGCTACTTTCTGGTGATGGTGGAGAAGCCTAGACACAATGCATAGCCTTAAAGATCTGTAGTGTCTTTTTGTCCCTCAACTGACAGTTACTCAGATAGTTTATTTAATATGCACGTCTTAGTTTGTACCTGCATGGTCTCATGCAATGCCAAGGTAGGAGTGGATTTGTAACTTTTCCCTACTCCTTAGGTCTGTGGTTCTGGTTCCCACAACTGCAAGGGGAAGAAACTTCTCTCCCTCAAAGTAACTAGAGGGATTTTTTTCACACCAAATTCTATGCACAATGTTCTCATTATAAAGCCTATTCCTGTCACCGTGTCTCTTCTTTCTCTAGCTACAGGAGCTGACCCAGGTTTGATGCACACATGCTGGTGACAGAGTGTGACCTAGGCAGCTACAGAAAAGCAAGATCATTGCTTCTGTGGTTTCCCATGCTCTTTCTGCTACCATCTTAACCTGCCTCTACCTTGGGTTAGGCTTTCAAGCTGTCGTGCTTGGCCCTGACATGACTGGGAACCAGAGCTGACAGAACTGGATGATAAAGGCAAACTTCCTAATTTGATGAGCAGAACTAATGTCCTGAAATCAGACACAGACTGTGCCTTTTTCTGTGTGACATGTAATAAGTGGGTTCATCTTTCTAGCATTCACTGTATGAATTGAAGGCGGGAGCTTTGCTCTACATATGCAGTGAGTTAATACTCAAGAACTTACCCAATGTCCAGTTCATACAAGAACCTCAAGAATGATTGCCTGGAGACTGCCCTCCGCCATCGTTGCTCCAGTGACCAGGTAGTTGGGACCGCCAGGCTCAGAGACAGACAGGCATAATATCGCTTCGGTTTCAGGCAGCTTGTGTGTAACCTGCTCCCAGGTGCTGGGCTGATCTGCAGTAACCAGCGCGCCAGTTCCGCGGCGGGACCTTCTGCCTGGTGGAGGGACCCCGCGCAGGGAGGGAGCCTGCCAGCTTCCCTTCCGCGACCTCTGTTCCCGCGGACTGCGCTGGAGAGACCGGTACCCAGGCTCTCCCCCCGATATAACATCACTTGGGACACGGCCTGTTGGGGCTTCCGTCTGTGCCCGAGGGCGGGTTGGCGCTGTGGTCGTCTGGGTGCCAGATCGGCGGGCCATCGTGACCACAGGGTGAGCGGCGCCACGGAGACTGCCCTCCGCCATCTTTGCTCCAGTGACCAGGTAGTTGGGACCGCCAGGCTCAGAGACAGACAGGCATAATATCGCTTCGGGTTCAGGCAGCTTGTGTGTAACCTGCTCCCAGGTGCTGGGCTGATCTGCAGTGACCAGCGCGCCAGATCTGCTGTGGGACTTCTGCCTGGCAGAGGGACGCCCCCTCCCCCCCCCAGGAGAGATCACACACCCCTGCACAGGGCAGGAGCCTGCCAGCCTCCCTTTGGCGACCTCTGCTCCAGGAATCCACTAGGCTGAGCCTTTAGATGTGCAAGGCCTCCCCAATATAAGATCACTTGGGGCAAAGCACATTAGGGCTCCAAAGTCACTCAGGAGCAGGCAGGCCCCAGAAATCGGTGCCAGGGGAATCCTGGTAATCCAGGGGGGGCAGAAATAGCTTTGCAGGCTCACAGGAGGTCCAACCAACAGCCAGTGGCAGCAGGACCAACTAACACCAGAGGTATCCAGATGGCAAAAGGCAAACGTAGGAATGTTACTAACAGTAATCAAAGTAATGTGGGACCATCCGAACCCAACTCTCCAACAGCAGCAAGTCCTGGATACCCCACCACACCCGAAAGACAAGATCTGGATTTAAAATCACTTCTCATGATGCTATTAGAGGATCACAAGAAGGACACAAATAAATCTCATAAAGAGTTACAGGAGACCATGAATCAACGGTTAGAAGCCCTTACAAAGGAAACACAAAAATCGCTTAGAGAAATGCGGGAGAACATGGATCAAAAGATGGAGGCGCAAAAGGAGACAACACAAAAATCGCTTAACGAGATGAATCAACGGGTAGATGCACTCACAAAGGAATCACAAAATTTGCATAAAGAAATACAGAAGAATATGGGTCAACAGACGGATGCCCATAAGGAGGCAACACAAAAATTGCTTAAAGAAATGAATCAACGGTTAGATGCCCTTACAAAGGAAACACGAGAACTGCTTAAAGAAATGCAGGAGACGATGGATCAACAGATGGAATCCCATGAGGAGGAAACACAAAAATCGCTCAGAGAAATGCAGGAGAACGTGGGTCATCAGGAAGAAATCCTGAAAGAGGTAATGCAAAAATACCTTAAAGAAATACAGGAAAATACAAACAAACAAGTGAAGGATCTCAGCAAATCCATCCAGGAACTAAAAAAGGAAGTAGAAACAACTAAGAAATCACAAAGGGAGACAACTTTGGAGATAGAAAACCTTGGGAAGAAATCAGGAGTCATAGATGCAAACATCAACAATAGAATACAAGAGATGGAAGAAAGAATCTCAGGTGCTGAAGATTCCATAGAAAGCATCGACTCAACAGTCAAAGAAAATGCAAAATGCAAAAAACGCGTAACCCAAAACATCCAGGAAATCCAGGACACAATGAGAAGACCAAACCTAAGGATTATTGGTATAGATGAGAGTGAAGATTTGCAACTTAAAGGGCCAGTAAACATCTTCAACAAAATTATGGAGGAAAACTTCCCTAACTTAAAGAGAGAGATGCCGATGAACATACAAGAAGCCTACAGAACTCCAAACAGACTGGACCAGAACAGAAATACCTCCCGTCACATAATAATCAAAACACCGAATGTTCTAAACAAAGAAAGAATACTAAATGCAGTAAGAGAAAAGGGCCAAGTAACATACAAAGGAAGACCTATCCGAATCACATCAGACTTCTCACCAGAGACTATGAAAGCCAGAAGATCCTGGGCAGATCTCATGCAGACACTAAGACAGCACAAATGCCAGCCTAGACTACTATACCCAGCAAAACTCTCAATCACCATAGATGGAGAGACCAAGATATTCCATGATAAAACCAAATTTTCACAATATCTTTCCACAAATCCAGCCCTGCAACGGATAATAGGTGGAAACCTCCAATACAGGGAGAGAAACAACACCCTGGAAAAAATGAGATAATAACCTTCTTGAATCAAACCCAAAAGTAGAGAACCACTCAAACATAAAGATAGCGTCAAGAATGGCAGATGGCAATAATCACTATGCCTTAATCTCTCTTAATATCAATGGTCTCAATTCCCCAATTAAAAGACATAGACTAGCAGACTGGATACGTAAACAGGACCCAGCATTTTGCTGCATGCAGGAAACGCACCTCAGTGTCAAAGACAAACACTACCTCAGAGTAAAAGGCTGGAAAACAATTTTACAAGCAAATGGCCCCAAGAAACGAGGTGGAGTAGCCATCCTAATATCGGATAAAATTGATTTTCAACCCAAAGTCATCAAAAAAGACACAGAAGGACACTACATACTGATCAAGGGAAAAATCCACCATCAAGAACTCTCAATCCTGAATATCTATGCTCCAAATGCAAGGGCACCCTCATTCGTAAAAGAAACTTTACTAAAACTCAAAGCACACATCGCACCGCACACAATAATAGTGGGTGACTTCAACACCCCGCTCTCTGAAATGGATCGTTCAGGAAAGCAGAAACTAAACAGGGACACAGTGAATCTAATTGAAGCCTTGGACCAAATGGAACTAACTGATATATATAGAACATTTCATCCTAGAGCTAAAGAATACACCTTCTTCTCAGCTCCTCATGGTACCTTCTCCAAAATTGACCATATAATTGGTCACAAATCAGACCTCAACAGATACAAGAAGATAGAAATAATCCCATGCCTCCTATCAGATCACTATGGAATAAGGGTGGTCTTCAATGGCAACAAAAACAAAAGAAAACCCACGTACACATGGAGGCTGAACAATGCTCTACTCAATGATAACTTGGTCAAGGTGGAAATAAAGAAAGAAATCAAAGACTTTTTGAAAGTTAATGAAAATGAAGGCACAACATACCCTAACTTATGGGACACAATGAAAGCAGTGCTAAGAGGAAAATTCATAGCCCTGAGTGCCGCCAAAAAGAAACGGGAGACAGCATACACTAACAGCTTAATGGCACACCTGAAAGCCCTGGAACAAAAAGAAGCAAATACACCAAAGAGGAGTAGAAGGCAGGAAATCATCAAACTCAGGGCTGAAATCAATCAAGTAGAAACAAATAAAACCATACAAAGAATCAACAAAACGAGGAGTTGGTTCTTTGAGAAAATCAACAAGATAGATAAGCCCTTAGCCAGACTAACCAAAGGGCACAGAGATAGTATCCAAATTAATAAAATCAGAAACGAAAAGGGAGAGATAACAACAGAAACTGAGGAAATTCAAAAAATCATCAGATCCTACTACAAAAACCTGTATTCAACACAACTAGAAAATCTTGAGGAAATGGACAATTTCCTTGACAGATACCAAGTACCAAAATTAAATCAGGATCAAATAGACCATCTAAACCGTCCTATAACCCCTGAAGAAATAGAAGTTGTCATTGGAAGTCTTCCAACCAAAAAAAGCACAGGTCCAGATGGTTTTAGTGCAGAATTCTATCAGACCTTCAAAGAAGACCTAACACCAATACTCTTCAAACTGTTCCACAAAATAGAAACAGAAGGAACACTACCCAACTCGTTCTATGAAGCCACAATTACACTAATACCAAAAGCACACAAAGATCCGACAAAGAAAGAGAATCTCAGGCCAATCTCTCTTATGAATATCGATGCAAAAATACTCAATAAAATTCTTGCCAACCGAATCCAAGAACACATCAAAACGATCATTCACCACGATCAAGTAGGCTTCATCCCAGGGATGCAGGGATGGTTAAATATAAGGAAATCCATCAATGTAATCCACTACATAAACAATCTCAAAGAAAAAAAACCACATGGTCATCTCATTAGATGCTGAGAAAGCATTTGACAAAATTCAGCATCCTTTCATGCTAAAGGTCTTGGAAAGATCAGGAATTCAAGGCCCATATCTAAACATAGTAAAAGCAATTTACAGCAAACCAGTAGCCAGCATCAATCTAAACGGAGAGAAACTTGAAGCAATCCCACTAAAATCAGGGACTAGACAAGGCTGCCCTCTCTCTCCATATCTTTTCAATATAGTACTTGAAGTTCTAGCTAGAGCAATTAGACAAGAAAAAGAGGTCAAAGGGATACAAATTGGAAAGGAAGAAGTCAAACTATCACTATTTGCAGACGATATGATAGTATACATAAGCGACCCAAAGAACTCCACCAGAGAACTCCTACAGCTGATAAACGACTTCAGCAAAGTGGCCGGATATAAAATCAACTCAAGCAAGTCAGAAGCCTTCCTATACTCAAAGGATAAGCAGGCTGAGAAAGAAGTAAGAGAAATAATACCCTTTACGATAGCCACAAACCATATTAAGTATCTTGGCGTGACGCTAACCAAACAAGTGAAAGATCTGTATGACAAGAACTTCAAGTCTCTGAAGAAAGAAATTGAAGAAGACCTCGGAAGATGGAAAAATCTGCCATGCTCATGGATTGGCAGGATTAATATAGTAAAAATGAGCATCTTACCAAAAGTAATACACAGATTCAATGCAATCCCCATCAAAATCCCAACTCAATTCTTCATAGAGTTAGAAAGAGCAATTCAAAAATTCATCTGGAATAACAGAAAACCCAGAATAGCTAAAACTATTCTCAAGAGTAAAAGAACCTCTGGGGGAATCAGTATCCCGGACCTCAAGCTGTACTACAGAGCAATAGTGTTAAAAACTGCATGGTATTGGTACAGTAACAGACATGTAGATCAATGGAACAGAATTGAAGACCCAGAAATGAATCCACACTCCTATGGTCACTTGATCTTTGACAAAGGAGCTAAAACCATCCAGTGGAAAAAAGATAGCCTTTTCAACAAATGGTGCTGGCTCAGCTGGAGGTCAACATGCAGAAGAATGCAAATTGACCCATCCTTATCTCCTTGCACTAAGCTCAATTCTAAGTGGATCAAAGATCTCCACATAAAACCAGACACACTGAAACTAATAGAAGGGAAACTAGGGAAGAACCTTGAACATATGGGCACAGGGGAGAATTTCCTGAACAGAACTCCAATAGCTTATACTCTAAGATCAAGAATAGACAAATGGGACCTCATTAAATTACAAAGTTTTTGCAAGGCAAAAGACACCGTCAAAAAGACAAAGCGGCAACCAACTAACTGGGAAATGATCTTTACCAACCTTACATCCGACAGAGGGCTAATATCCAAGATATACAAAGAACTCAAGAAGTTAAACTCCAGAGAGGCAAGTAACCCTATTAAAAAATGGGGTACAGAGCTCCACAAAGAGTTCTCACCTGAAGAATATCTAATGGCTGAGACGCACCTAAAGAGATGTTCATCATCCTTAGTCATTAGGGAAATGCAAATCAAAACAACCCTGAGATTCCATCTCACACCAGTCAGGATGGCTAAGATCAAAAACACAGGAGACAGCAGTTGTTGGCGAGGATGTGGAGAAAGAGGAACACTCCTCCACTGCTGGTGGAATTGCAGGCTGGTACAACCACTCTGGAAAGCAGTCTGGCGGCTCCTCAGAAAACTGGGCATGACACTTCCGGAGGATCCGGCTATACCACTCCTGGGCATATACCCAGAGACTTTACCTGCATGCAATAAGGACACATGCTCCACTATATTCATAGCAGCCTTATTTATAATAGCCAGAAGCTGGAAAGAACCCAGATGTCCCTCAACGGAGGAATGGATTCAGAAGATGTGGTATATTTACACAATGGAATACTACTCTGCAATTAAAAACAATGAATTCACGAAATTCCTAGGCAAATGGTCAGAACTTGAAAATATCATCCTTAGTGAGGTAACCCAATCACAAAAGATCACACATGGTATGAAGTCACTGATAAGGGGATATTGACCCAGAATCTCAGAATACCCTAGACACAATCAGCATATCAATAGATTTCTAAAAAGATGGAAGGAGAGACCCCTGGTCCTGGAAAGACTGGATGTAGGGGAACGCCAGGACAGAGTAATGAGAGGGGGTTGAACGGAGAAAAGAGGGAGGGAAGGGGGCTTATGGGACCTTCGGGGAGGGAGGAAACGGGAAAGGGGAAGTGATTTGGAATGTAAATTAAAAAAATAAAATAAAATAAAATTAAAAAAAAAAAAGAAGAATGGATACAAAAAAAAAAAAAAAAAAAGAATGATTGCCTTAGTTGTGTGTCCTCTGTTAAGCCTACTAAGCTCCCAAAGATGGTTCTGAACCTATAGTCACACAGATGATCGTTAAACTTGGTGGGTCACAAAACTTGGTGGTTTGAGTGAGAAATGTCCCTCATAGGCTCATGTATTGAATATTTGGTCCTTGCTTGTTGGCATTGTTTGGGAAAGTTGTGGAATCCTTAGGAGGTATAAGCCTTGCTGGAGGAAGTATATCACTGGGGATGGCCCATGAGAGTTTATAGCCTTGTCCCCTTCCATTTAGCTCCCTCCACTTCCTGTGGGTGGACAGAGATGTGATCTCTCAGCTTCCTGCATCCCTGTCCGGCCATCTTACCTCTCTTGCCTTTATGGGATCACCCTCTAGAACTATGAACCCAAATAAATCCTTTCTTCTATGAGATGCCTTAGATGTAGTATTTTATTACAACAACAAAAACACATGATAAAACATGAATATGGAAAATAGATTTTTGGGGGAGTTTGACAAGGGTGGATGGTGGGAACAATTTATTGTTTTATGTATGTTTGAAAATGTCAAATAATAAATATAATTGGCTTTATTTTACGTGTTTGTGTGTCTGTCTGTGTGTATGCATGCCACATATGTGCAGGCTCCCTCAGAGGACAGAAGAGAGCATAAAATCCACTAAAGCTGGAGTTATGGTGGTTGTGGTCCATCTGCTGTGGGTCCTGGGAACTGAACTCCAGTCCTCTGCAAAAGCAGCAAGTGTGTTTTTCAGTTGAGCCATCCCTCCAGCCCCCTAAATTTAATTGAGGAGGAGGAGGAGGGGGGAGAAGGGGGGAGGAGGAGAAGGAAGAGGAGGGGAGGAGGAAGAGAGGGGAAGGAGGAGGAGGAGGAGGAAAAGAAGAAGAAGAAAAAGGAGAAGAAGAAGAAGAAGAAGAAGAAGAAGAAGAAGAAGAAGAAGAAGAAGAAGAAGAAGAAGAAGAAGAAGAGGAAGAAGAAGAAGAAGAAGAAAGGAATGAGTCCTTATATAAGGACTAATAGGTTCATCTTATTGACTATAAGATGTCTCCCTGGTCTGGAGTTTATAAGGAAGAGCTTGGACAGACATACACATACATCAGTTATCAGAAATAAAAGTAAAGTACTAGATGTCATGACATTTACTTCTCTTTCCAGATCTGTCCCCACTTTCTATGAAAACCCTGAAGCCTTTATTTCTTAACTGGATAAATTCTAAAGCATGTGCCCCGGACAATCAAGACGTGGCTACCCATTTTAGCAACCGTTCTTGAAAAGTTGGTCATTATTGGAAGTGACCAACCATTTGGTAGCAACGGCCTGTAGCAAGATTATTAACTGAAAAGGCAAAGGTTATTTTAGCAAATTGCCAAGGACTGGTTAGTTTAGTTGGGAACACAAAGGTTTGGTGCTTGGCTGGAGTCTCTTGGACATCCTTTTATGGCCATGAGAAATGCTACTGTTTAGATATAAAAGCCTTTTAGGTCCATTTCACTCTTTTTGGTTCAAGAGGAGTACAGTCATGGGCAGACATGGGTAGGGATTTGTGGGTGGGGTGAAGCTGGGCACCAGATTGTAAGGCTCAATCTAAATATTGCTTAAAACTGAATATTCTAGTAGGAAACTTATTAGATATGTGAAGTAGTTCTATTTTGTTGTTGTTTATTGTTTCTAAGAGATAGAGAGCTCAATGCAAGTTAATTTAAATGACAATGTAATGCTAAGTGGAAAGTTCTGAGATAGTAGGTCTAGCCTCCAGCCTGGATTCATTCAAGAACACTTGGTAAAAGAGTCAATATTTCTTTGATTATTTACCTAACTAACCTTACCAAGGTTGGTCCCATGGGCAGGCCACACCAGCTTCTCAAGAGATTCAGCAAAGGCCCAAGATTCAGTGTCCCAAGACTCACATGTTTCAGTTTCTACCTGGTGATGGTGTTTATGAAACTTCTAGCATTTAACGAATTAAGTTGCTGGGGTCACATCGTTGGACATCTTTCCCCTGGCTGGCCTCTTCCTTGCACTCTTCCCAGTCCAAGTAAGTTAATGAGTCTCCTCAGTCACATATTCCCTCTCTCCATCATGTTATTCTTCCCCAGTCCATGGAGCTGAGTCATGAGGACTAAACCTTCTAGAACCAGGAGCCACAGTAAAACAGTCCTTCCTGGAACTGTTTGTTAGGTATTTTGTTCACAGCTACCCAAAATTAATTAAGATAGTCCTACCATCTGGAACTTGAGCCCTTTTCCTACCAAACCAATCTTTGTGACTTTGGGAAGGCAGGGCACTAACCAACAGCAGCAGAGAAGGGATGCATCCTGGGACAGAAGTGTAAGAAAAAAGAGTAATGGAGAAGCCGGTTCCACTGGAAGACTATGAAAGTGGAAATCACAAGAAAGGTCTAGAAGGAAGTTGAGTCCTTTGGACAGATATGTCCACCATAGTAAGAATTAATCTCATGGTTAGGTTAGAAATGCTATATGTAACAAGAGGTCAGACTAGGGACTAAAAGGTTCATTGTGGGCCTAGGGGATATTAAACACAGCCAGGAGAATAAATGCAGGCATAGGTTAGTTGTTTGGGGTTTGCAAATGAAAGTAGGTTCACACCAGGCTAATGAATCTTTGGACTCCTTAAATGCTAAGTACTAAAACAGGACTGGCCATGGTTTACGTCATGCTGGCAAGATAGACTGCCTTTGAAGAGGTCTTCAGAAAAGACGGAAACAAATATTCCTTGTACCTTTATCACTAAAAAGAGATGACAAAGAAAGAACTCCTTGCTTAAGGGGCAGGTCTACCACTGTCAAAACTGAGCATCCTGAGTTACTCTATGTCAGGTTCTTCCCATTCCTTAAACTTACTTGTGACTCAAGTAGAACCTCGCCCATCATCTGTTTTGCATGCTTGGTCATCAGTAGGACCAAAGCAGTCCAGAGGCTATAGTAGAGGATGCGTGAATCTGAGGCCAACCTGACTACACAGTGAGACCCCACCCCACCCCCCATGTCAGGACAAACAAAAATCTCAGGGTCCTACAGTAGCCAATGTAATAACTGGATCTGAGCCCTGGAGACTCTGGGAGGAGCCTTCAAAGAACAAGACCTTAACACTGTTCAATGCTAAGGACAATAGAGCCTACCCTTCCCACACTAGCTGAAGATGGCCTGTGGAAATGAATCCAGGCAAAACTCTCAGGCAGAGAAAAGTAGGCAGTTGTTGCTGTTCTTTATCCCAAAGATGGTAGAAGCAGGTTCTAGGTCATGTGTCACCCTCTACTTCTTGCTGAACTTGCGAAACTAAGAACTACTTTTCAGGTTCCCTTATTCCTTATTCAGATTAGAACCCCAACACCCACCTTCTACCGCCATAGTTGCACTCGGGGGACTGAACGCTATGCTAACCCTTTCCCCCATTTCCTGTACTTTAGAAAAATTAAGTGGAAAAAAAAAAACACTGGACTTGTATAAACTCTCCAACATGGAAGGGAATACCAATCGAGAGTAAGGTCACCTCCAGTGGAATGAAGCACTGTGAGCACAGCCTGTGTGTGCAAAGTACCTCCCTTATTTAATTGGATTCGAGCTCAGGTCTGTTTAGTGACCAAAAGAAGGAAACAATTGAGCAAAATGGTGATGGTTAATCTCACCTGTAAACTCATGGAGATCTAGAACCACGTGGAAAATGGGCCTTTAAGCATGCCTGGGGAAGATAATCTTGATTTGGTTAACTGAGTTGGGAGAAAACTTGTCCACTGTGGGAGCCGCCACTCCTCCGGGTTGGGGGTCCTAGACTATATATAAAGAAGAATGTGAGCCAAGCGCATGCTCCCTGCTTCTTGACTGCAGATAAGATGTAACCAGCTCCAGGCCCCTGCTGCTGTGAGTTCCCCAAAACAATGGGTGGTGACTTGGAACCTGAGCCAAAACAAACCCTCTTTTCTTCAGAATACTTTATCTTATGAAACGTCCCCCAAATATTCATGTTTGGAATGCACAGTCCCCAGCTTGTGGCACAGTATTAAATGCTGGGTGGGGCATGGTTGACACAAGTAGGTCACTAGGGGCATAGGGGCCTACTGTGAGACTTGGGAGATTTTACAACCTCTGGCTCTGTTCCCCACTTCTCTGATACCTGACTTTCTGACTGCTTTGTTATCCTGCTGTGGTGAGCTTCCAGAAACTGAGCCCGTAAGACAAAGCTTTCTGCCCTTAACTTGCTCCGTCAGGCATTCTGCTATAACTATCAGATAAGTAACTAGTATGTCGGAATTTATTCAATTCTTAGAACAGCTTTATGAGGCCAGTGCTAAATCATCCAAGGTTGTTTGTACCAGATGGGGAAACCTTGGGTGTGAGAAGTTGGAGGTTCTAGGTTCAAGGTCATGTATCAATTACATGACACACCAGGATTCAAAAGCTAATCTGACCCTAGAGCATGTACTGGAGCTTTAGTTCTAGGTCAGCCAGACCTGGATGACTGCCAGCCACATTGCTGGGTCTTTCCTACCATTTGAATGTGAGATCTCTACCCCTCAGTGTCCTTATCTGTCCCAGTGGAAAGTGGAGACAGCAGAACTGCTTTGCTCATGTCCTACCTGACGGACATGACACTCGGAATGGAGCTCAGCACCTGGCAGATGCTACCCAGTGGCACTGTCCCTCTCTTCCAACTGGCCATATCACCATTGAGGGGTCGCTGCTTCTGATGTCCCCCTGATGATAGCGAGTGGTCGGAAGAGTATCGCCAGAGAGCGGGGCAGCCTGCTGCAGTGCCTTCACCCCGCACCCTGGACTCCTCCAAAGACAGGGCTGATTTCACTCTAAACTCAGTTCATTTAAGGTCTCCACCCCAGGAAGAAACACGGGATCTGCGGCAGTGAACTCAGCCACATTTGTTCCCCCCCTGCTCCAAGAATAAACAGAGAAACAAGCAAGCTCCCCGAGCCTCCCGCAGCAAAGCACACTGACTGTACAGGGAACAGATGAGTTTTCTCCGTTTGCATTAATCGTGTGACTGTTTGGTCCAATTATTCTCGACACTTCAGCAATCATGGTCTGCTTGTTCGAGAAGAAAGAAATAACAACAGCTTATCTCTCGTTGAGAGCAAAGAGCAACAGTGAGAATTCAGGGTCCGCTCTAAGTGCTGCGCTTTGCCTTTATTGTGCTAAGAAGATGATTCATGCTCTCATAGCAACTCAAGAGCGAGGAAGTGTGCGAGAGAGAGAGAGAGAGAGAGAGAGAGAGAGAGAGAGAGAGAGAGAGAGAGAGAGAGAGAGCGCCCCATGCTTCTGAAAAGGATTCAGTTGCAACAGATAAGAATCTTTTCAAAATCAGCCTGAATAGAGAGAAAACTATTTTTATCGCTCAATGCAAAGCTGCTTGCCCCCACCCCAATGGTATCTTCTCCTAGTGACTGATTTACATAGGTTTAATTCTCTCAAAGAACACATTTCATTAAACTAGGTAATGGACAAAACTCATAATGCTGTCTCACAGCCTGTTGGAAGCCTGATGTTTTCAGGGATACATTGAGGCTGAAACAGAAGGGGGCAAGGAAAAGAATATGGAGTCGCTTAGGGCATGGTAGAGCCTATAAGGATGGAACCTCCCTTTTCTTGGCCATGACAAGCAAAGGTGTCTATGTCATGGGACAGTGTTCTATCTTCTCCCCAGCCTGACCTTTCTCACAGTTGGAACCAGCAACCAGTGAGAAGCTAAGGGAAATTATTATGTTTTTCATATCCTTGCTGTTAACCCCATTTGCAATCCATTTCCTGTTGTGTTCCTGGAACTCCTAGATTTTTACTTCCTGTATAACCTTTGCTTCAACCCCTGGATATTTCAACAGCTGTCTTGGTACTAAACTGGGGTCATCTCCAGCTCTATTATTGTCACCTGAGAGAAGCGTAAGACTTGATCCAGTCTTGAAACTGGCTGGCAGAGGTTGGCTGTGGTGCTACAAACAGGAAGTTGAACAAAGGGTTCAGTCCCAATAAACCACCAGTATCTGATAGAGCCATGGATGAAGAGTGTAGTGGCATCCTCATGACATCTCCACACCTAAAATAGGAAGCTCTTGCTCTCTACCAGTCAGCGAATCTGTCTGTGGGTTATGGAATAAACAACTGGTGTTCTGTTACCTACCAATACAGAGGGAAAAATTTGGTCTCCTCAGGATTTAAAACCCCAGAAAGAATAAGAAAGCGATGGAAGACAGATGGAAAATTATGTTGGCCAAATCTAGAAAAATCTCTGTGTAAAGAGAATTAGTTGATCATTAGCCATAAACCCTTGAAAGCTCAAGATTTTAATAAAGAGCATTCCTGTGGTAATTGCACTAGTGGCTTTTGTGTGGCTGTGACTAAAATACAGGATAGTAGCCACTTATCTAGTTAGCAACTTTAGTAGCAATTTCACTAGTTAGCAACTTAAGTAGCCACGTTAGCAACTTAAGTAGCAACTTTAAAAAGTTGTGACTCATACTTTAAGAAAGTACAGTCCATCACACGAGAAAACAGAACTAGGTAGCAGAGTTAGTCCAGACTAGAGTTGGACTATGACCCTCAAAGGCTCACCGTGAGCGGCCTATGACCCTGTCTCCTAAAGGTTCCACAAACTCCTAACACAGTGCCACTAGCTAAAGACCACCACTTAAGCTTAATACAAGCGGTGGAGAACACCTCCGACTCAAACCATTACATCGCATACACCATTTAGCTCAACGAGGCTTTAAGCATTTATGGATGTTCCCCAAAGTAATTTTTTTTTCGGCTAGAAGCATGGTGGATATGGTAGTTTCTTACCAGTTTGAAGTATGGCTTAAAAGAAGATAAGGGATAAACTCAAAGTCACTATACAGTCACAAAAGCAGTCCTAGACATAATTGCTGAGCAAAGAGATAATATGCAAGCAATACCACAAGAAACTGTGACAAAAGAAGACATCCTAGGGGTGCTGATGTCTAGGAAATGCATGGAAGGATGAGTAAGAGTTTGCAAATACACAGTGAGATCAGAAATAGACCTGTGAAGCAAGTCTGTCAGATGTATAAACAGTATGGCGGACTTGACTATTTGTCTATGATAAAAATTTCTAGAATATGTAACTAGGGAAAGAGATGTGAAAACAAAGCTGGGAAGTTAGGGGTGATTCATGTGTGATATATATATATAGATAGATAGATAGATATAGATATAGATATATAGATATAGATATATAGATATGTGTATATACATATTGTATATATAAATATATTGTATATATACAGATATATATAATGTGCAAACAATACCAGAGGAAAAGAAACAATGACAAAAGAAGACATCCTAGGGTGTTAATGTCTAAGAAACCAGAAACCCTTGGATGGATGAGTAAGAGTTTGCAAATACACACACAGACACACACACACAGAGGGGGGGAGGGGAAAGGAGAGAGAGAGAGAGAGAGAGAGAGAGAGAGAGAGAGAGAGAGAGAGAGAGAGAGAGAGAATTGCCCATACCATGCTATGAGCTTCTGTAGAGGTCAAAAGACCTCAGATCTCAGATGTTGGTCCTCACCTTCTGCTTGCTTGAGACAGGGTCTCTGATTCACTGCTGTGTACACCATGCTAGCTGGCCTACAGGTTTCTGGGGAATTCTCTTGTCTCAGTCTCCTTTCTTCCTAATGGGGTGTTCTAGGGTTACAAGCACTTGTGCTAGCTAACATAACTACCTCTTATGTGGACTCTAGGGGTCTAACTCAAGTCATCAGGCTTGCCCTGCAAGCACCTTTGCCTCTGAGCCATCTAGGCAGCCCTATTTCTTTGTCTCCTTGTTAGGTCATATCACTTTCTAGTGTTGCTAAGAGGACGGAGAAGCCTGCATGGATCACATAGCATACAACTCGTGATTGTTCTCCAGGAGAACAGAGACACTCTTTTTTGAGAAGAAGAGAACCTTCTTTTTTTTTTTTTCAAGAACAGACAAAATACCCCTGACCTTTGCAAAGGTCATCTCTGCACATAGCTCTGTAGTTGCTCCCCAGAACAACAGCCCTGTGATCCATCTCTCCCGAACACAACAGGATCAGGGGGTTTCCTCCTCCCTGTCTCTTTCCTCCCCCTTCTCCCCTCCCAGTGAGCCTTGGCCAAGAGCCTGCACCTACATTGGTTCCAGTGAGGATGGAGGAAAGACTTCCTCTCATGAACAATTCCCTGGCCACAAGCTGGGCTGCCAAGAGGTCCACAGTTTCCTTGGCTGGCTGCCTAAAGGCCTTGGTGTCCAAGGATTCTGTCCCGGGATAGCATGCAGCATGGGGCTTGCTCTCATGGGCTGAAAATTTTACTCTGCCTTAGCCATAACCTGGCCCTGAGATGGCTTGACCCAAGGACAACATGGACGCTGGTACTGGGCAAAGAAGGAAGATCGAGGAGGCTGTACAGATGCTTCCTCCACTACCAGAACACATCCAGAGCCCATTCCAGTGTGGTGCTTGCATTTTACCCTGCACTCTAACGCATACTGCCTTTGCCTCAGTTTCCCTGTGTGATAGAGGAGGTAATCTCAGTGCTAAATATACCAAGGGTTCCTAGAAGAAAAAGATAAAACTGCTCATTCATTTCACAAGTATTTATGGAGTGCCTATAATGACCTTGAGCTATTTCTCTTCGAGTTTACTCAGGTTAAGATTGTAGACGTAGTAAGAGCATTCCCAAGGGGAAACAATGAGAGCAATAACCGCTCTAAAAGCACTGCACATAAATTGATAAGCACAGAGACTGGCACGTAGCCAGAGCACAGTTAGCTATGATTAGTTGAACATCTATTGCACCAGCACTGCCATAGAACTCTCATACTCCCCTTTCCTCCACCTTGACAATGTCAGTAAGCAATCTACATTCTGACTCTTTTTTATAAGTGAGGATTGTAGACTCAGAAAATGGAAACAGGCATACCTTTGGGTGACGAGTGACTAGGAGAGCCGCCAGCTATGGAACAGAAGCCTAAGAGATCGACTCAGGCTTTTAAGTGACTTGTGTTGTGTCAACTGTACATCTTAGGAAATTTTGAATGAGTTGGGGCAAGGAGCGTGTGTGTGTGTGTGTGTGTGTGTGTGTGTGTGTGCGCATGCACGTGCACAACATGAACACATTCTCTGAAAATACTAAGAGTTCAGACCTGCCAGAGGGAAGGGAGGGAAGGCAGGCCCCCTCTCATTCCTAACTCTGAACCCTAACGTTGGGATTTGCAATAGTGAGTTTAAAAGGAAGGCCATGCAGAGTAGAGCATTGTGAGCCAGGCTTAGGCAGTAGGGCGCATCAGGAGCCAAATCTGGATCCTGGATGGAACTGAGGCCAACTGACTGGTTGGGGTTGCTAGGTTATAGAGTACTGGCAAAGAGGGGAGGCTCGTGATGCAGAGAGAATGTACCAGTGGGCTCCTTGGTTATGGCTAAAATCCCAAATTGGTGACTGTCGGGTCTTGGCATCGACAGTCCTGACTATGTAAAGCTGTTATCACCGTGTTTGCGTTTATTAAAGCCTGTAATTATTATCCTGACTCACGGAGCGCGTGTGCGTCGTCCTCTAAGCCTGGGTCCGCGCATCCTCCTAAGTCACATTTGATCAGCCTGAATGGGGGCCAAGCTTCTTTGGCTAATATTGACGTTGGCAGGAGGCCAGCTGTCCGGGGTTAGAGGAGCTGAAAAGCCTGTTCTCCTTCTCACTTGGTTTTGTCAGGCTTTTCAAAATGTAACTGTTTTGGATCACCCTGCAGTTAAAACTGCATCCAAATCCTGCCCCCCTTTCTTGCCTCTTCTTCCCAGATTCCCTCTCTAAGCCCCATTCTAGGTGACTTTTATTTTCTAAAATTATTTCCCTTATGCCAGATTTGCTCTTGGATTAGACTGTAAATTCAGATGGGGGGGGAAAAACAATTATTTCTTCCCTTCCTTTTTGCTCCCCAACCCCTGTAAGTTTGAGATTGTTGTCCTAAAGGGGTAAAACACACATGAAGCAAAAGAACTAGATAAAACAAAAAAAAGAGTAAAGAAATTATTAAAGAAGAAATGAAATAATCTTGGCATACAGATTGTATGAAAATGAGTCGTTTTCTGATGGTTTAGGGAATGCCTGTCCCTTTGTCCTTGTGTTCTGTCCACATTGCTAATTACACTTCATTAATAGCAGTCATCAGAGTGTGACATCATGGGTAGTGTCTCCCTGACAACCAGCATCCCAGTTCTTAGATATCCAGCTCCTTCGGTGGCTCACATCATCGTAGTTTGCTCCTCTTGTCCTCGGGTCCCTTACTCCTAACAACACTCTTGGCTGCTCTTCACAAGCCTCCTGTTTCCTTCCAAGGCCCACCAACCATCCACCTCGGGATGCATGCAAGAATCACAGTGTCATTCTAGCTTGCTCTTCCCTTTCCTCTGTTCATCCCTAAGACAAATTAACCTATCCACCATTTTAATCACCCTTCCTTTCTCTCTCCCTATTTGTGTGTGTGTGTGTGTGTGTGTGTGTGTGTGTGTGTGTGTGTGTGTGTGTGTGTGTAGGTCAGAGGACAAGCTCAGATGTCAGTGCATGGCTTTTGCCTTTGCCTTGTCGGAGGCAGGTTCTCTTGCTCACCATCACAGCCAACGTCAGGAGAGATTGCCTACCAGCTTCTAGGAATCCTCCTGTCTCTGCCTGGAACACAGAAGACCTGGACTTACATATGCACACTATCACATCCAATGTTATGTGGTTTCTGAACCCACATCCTTATGCTTACCAACAAGTTGTTTATCCGTGGACCATCTCCTCAGCCCTGTCAATAATATCTTTTATCCATCTTTTCCTGATAACATGCTCAGTGCTCATCACTGAAACACTGTGACAAGCTCCCCTCTGTGCCCCCTGATTCATTTCTAGCACAGAACCATTTCTGACCATGGAAGCCTCTTCATTATGAGCCTTGAGTGAGTCCTCCATTCCCTCAAAAGAAAGTCTAAAATGAGCTTAAAGCTATTTCTTCACTTACTGACTTGTTTTTGCTTTTTTAAAATTTTATTTTAAAAAATTTTTAAAAATTTTATTTATGCATTTATTTATTTATTTATCTGAGTATTTATATACAAAGTCTTTCTGTGTAGCCTAGGAAATGTTCATCAACAGATGAATGGACAAAGAAGAGACAACACCTCTATACAATGGAATCTTGTGTAGCTCAATATATATATATATATATATATATATATATATATATATATATACACACATATATACACATACATACATATAGCTCACATCATGATATATAGATATAGAGAGATATAATATATATAGAGAGAGAAAGAGACAGAGACAGAAATAGAGACATACAGAGAGAGAGAGAGAGAGAGAGGGAATATTTGACACTTGGATGAAAATGGATGCAACTAGAAACAACAGGTTAAATGACATAAGTCAGAACCCATAACAACAAAAACCCATGATTTCCCTTTTATGCAGAAGCTAGATTTAAAAGTGAATATATTTACACATGTATAAAATAAAGAGATAGGAAGAAAGAGAGGAGAACAAGGGACAGAAACAGAAAGGAAACAATGAGCAGCCATTTCAACTAGCTCTCCTGATGGAGGGCTCAGAGCCCTGGGTGAAGAACAAGCCTTGGTCACCCTTGGGTCTCTCACCACTGCTCAATGATCACTCCACTCCCATGATCCTTCACTCCGAGAAAGTGTCATCTTAACTTGCTGCTTATGAACTCTCTCCCAGTACTCAGTACTCATTTCTTCTTGCAACTTCTTCCCTTTTGTGTTTGTTTAGAACTCTGGCAGGAGGGAGGGAATTTAATCCTCATGGTCTGTGTTTTTGCTGAGACTTGCCATGGTCCATGGCTCCTCAAACAAAGTCCAGCAGGTGCCCAGTAAGCCAAGTTGACAGAGTTTGTGCAAGAAACACACAGAGAAAAGAATCGCTTCAAGGAACCCATTTTGGAGAACCATCGGTAACTGACCTCCTTCGGGCAAACATTTAACATTGAGTGTTATGAGTAGAGCAGAAAGAAGGCAGGAGGACTGGAATGTGTTCTGATTTCTTCCTCAAACTCTGCCCCAACCCAGCCTGCTCCAACCCAGCTTCTCCCCTCCCACTGCTCAGCCTCATTCACTGCCTCCCTTTCTATCTATGAACTATGACAGAACACTGGGTAATTCCACCTCCACAGCCCCTCCTCGTTTCCCAAAATGTATTTAAGGGGAAAAAAGGTTGTTGTTGTTGTTGTTGTTGTTACAACTTTTTGTGTTTGATTAATTACTTGGGTTTTTTTTTTAATTTGTTTTATCTTATTTTATTTATTTGACTGATAGCTGGCTGGTTTTTGGATAGGATCTCATGTAGCCCAGGCTAGCCCAAACTTATATATACGCAAGGATGGCCTTAAGTGTATGATACTCCTACCCTTCCTCTCCAAGTACTAGGAATGCATGCATGCATGTTAGGGTAAAGGTTAGGGTTAAGGTTAGGGTTAGGGTTATCATGATCAGTTGATGAGATGGATAACATTGAACCCAGGGATCTGTGTCTACTAGACAAACACTCACAACTGAGCTACACTCACACACTCACAGAGCTATATCCATGGCTTGTTGGGATGGGATGGGATGGGTTGACTCTTTGACTTGCAGCAATTCTCTTGCCCCCACCTTCTGCATGCTGGGAGTGAAGACACGCAGTATCATGCTCAACTTCCTTAACATCTTTGATGTGAAAATATTGAATTGAATCCTTTACAGAGCAAAGTGATGGCTACAATTCTTAGGAATGACAACCAGCCGGCAGTGCAACTTCCCTTGAAAACAATATAGGCTTCAGGAAGGGACTCAGGACTTAGCATAATTATGTAGAGGAAGCTCCCTCTTCAATGTTTATCTTTGCATTGACTTACTGATGTTTGTAAAAAAAATATATATTTATTTTATCTTTAATTATGTCTCTCTCCCCTAAGCTCGTGTGTGTGTGTGTGTGTGTGTGTGTGTGTGTGTGTGTGTGTTCATGACAGCAGTGCCTATGGATGCCAGAAAGAGACCATCTTATAGGTAGAATTATAGGCCATTGTAAGTTGCCCAACATGGGTCCAGGGAAACAAACTCTGATCTTCTGCAAGAGTAGAAAGTACTCTTAACTCCGGAGTCATCTCTCCAACCCCAAATATTTGATGTTTGTTTAAATGGATTAAAGCATACTTTTGTGGGATACTTAAGGCATGGTCCCCTTCTACACTTAACAACCCAAAGTCATTACAATGCCCTGAAATGACTGAGATATCCTGAGATCCCATGTCCTCACCCCTATACTAAAAGCAGCCCAGTACCTAAGGTAGAGATTGGACTATCAGCCTGGGTCCCATAGTAAAAAAAATAAATCTCGAAGTGGACTTGAACCATAAGGTCATGTTGTGGACCACAGAACTGGGTCATTTAAAAATAAGAAATATAGCCCATGTGGGTCTCATAATAAAAAAAAAAGGAAGAAGACATTTCAAAATTGAGGGGAGACATATTTAAAGCCTTGGGCTGACCAGCCACACCATCAAAATGGCTGTTTTATAGCTGTTTTATGCACTCAATTAAAAATAAAGTTGAATATAAAAAAGAAATCTAGCAAGAGGCAAGGAATCCAGAGAGAGGCCTTTCTCCCTTCCTCCAAGCTACTTGTCTCAACTCTGAAACCAAAAACCCTGCAGTCAGCACCAACCTTATCCCACTTCGCAATTAGGGACCTGCGTTAAACCCAGCCTCCGAAGCCGGCTACCCCAAAAGAACTCAGTGCCTAAATGAAAAGCAGACGTGTGGCCGAGCAGTTGGCACCAGCCCGGATCTCGATATACAACAACCGTATAGATTTAAAAAGAAAATGAGGAGCAGTCATTTCGGCTAAATCCATGGTGTGCCTGCCAGCTGTTTATTCAGAAGGAAAGAGAATGATGTGGGAATTCTGAAAAGTGCAAAGATTCCCTTGCTGTGCCTTAAAGATATTTGAACTACTTGTTCCACGGCAGGGGAGGGCTGTCAACACATCTTTGATCTCTAACTAAAGCTGGTGTGTTTCCACATCTAGGTTGGGGGTGGGAGGAGGGGTACTTCGGTCTATGTAGCTTTCCCCATCCACCATAAGATACACTGTCCCCATCCCCAATCTTGGATCTTAGGGCCTTAATTAGAGGTGTGACGTTGAATACAGTTATTTACCTTCTCTGTTGATGTTTCCAAAATCTGTCATGGGTTAGAAATAAACACGTTCCCAACTTCAGTCTACTGGTCCCAGGTAGCACTTGTGTGCCTAGAGGGTCTCCTGACTGCAAACCTTTTTAGTTTTCAGGGGACTTACTGGTCCCTTCCTCAACTCTCCTTTCAAGTTGCCCTCCCTCCTTCAGAGGCTATCTCATGACACTCTACTTCTTTCATGTCTCACTATGTGGCATGACCAGTTGCTCTCCTCACACAACCCAAGGGGCAGAGCTTTGATCCGCTAGAAAAGACACAATGAGAAGGTTGGACCTGTCATACCTTGAAGATCCTATGTGCTATAGGCCATGAACTAAGTTCAAGCATGCACGACCAGAGTATGGAACAAACTTTGTTTTAGGAAGTGAAAAGGGGGAGCTTTGGACCGTGAAACAGCATTGAAGAATTCTGGGCAGATCCTAAGTGGAGGGAAGGATATAAGGCATGTGATCCCACCGTTCACAAAAACACAAAAGTTCCAGAATAAAAGCCAGGTATTGCTCTTTCCTCCTCTTACTGTGATTATTAAACACACACACACACATACACACACACAGAAAAACAAGACAACAACCAAAACAGACAAGCACACAAATAACAAGCCAACAACAGCCATGTAGGGGAGGTTTTGTTTCGGTTCACAGTTTAAGCCTACAGTTCATGGCCCATGAGAACTCATGGTAACATGGAGTTTGAGGTATCTATCCAGTCACCCTGCATCTGCAGCCAGGAAGCAGAGGGAAAAAGTGCCTGTGTGCAGTTGCTTTTTCTTTTATAGTCACCTCAGGAACCACAAACCATGGGATGGTTCTGCCAGCAGTTAAGATGGATCTTTTCACCTCAGTTAACCTAACCAGATAACCCATGACAGACGCACCTAGGCTAAGAATACCTAACAGCATGGCAGAGTGGTTCTCAACCTTGCCAACACTGTGACACTTTAAGGCAGTTCCTCCTGTTGGGATGACTCGCATTTTATTTTCACTGCTACTTCATAACCATAATTTTTCTATTGCTATGAATCGCAATGCAAACATTTTTGGAGATAGTGGGTTGCCAAAGGGGTCATGACCCACAAGTTGAGAACCACTGACCTATGTAATCCTTCACCGAGGTGTCAGGGATTGTAACCTAGGTGGGTCCAGATCCTGTGCCACTGACAACACTAACCATCATAGGAATACCTGAAGGAAGTCAGGTCTCAACCCTCTGTCTCCAGAGACTTATTCCAGTGACCTAGGGTAGGGTTACACTTTGTATCTGAGATGTCCTCCACAGGCTTATCTCTTAGGTGTCTAATTCATAGTTGCTGACACTGGGTTGGGAAGTTCTGGAGAATTTGGAGTTGGATTTTCCCTGGGAGAAAGCATATCATTTGGTGTGTGTTCTTTGAGGCACATTATTTATGATATTTTTCCATAGCTCCCTATTTCCTGGTTGCATGCTGATGTGAACTGTCCTATCCTGCCACACTCTCCCCTCCCCCATGGTTTACTAAGCACCCCAGGAACCAGGAACCAAAGTAAAGACTTGCTCCTAAGTTACTCTTTCAGGTGACCCTTAAGCATCATCCCTGAGTCAAAGGTCCCACCAAATGCTCATTGATAAACACTCAGGTTAAGGATCTGTGTGTGAGACAGTTTGGGAGAGAAATAAATGGAGTCTCACTCCTCAAAGCTCAGACTAACAATCCAGGGAGTACCTAAGGGCTGTGGGGCACAATGTAAATTCCCAGGACACAGTTCAAACCTCTGAGGAGAAAATCTGACTTGGTCACAGGGTGAGTACTTTATTTGTCTGAGACTCCTGGAGGATTCCTCTCACCTGTAAATAAACCAATGTGTTCTGTAGCTACTGTTCTGAATCTCAGCCGTGGAACTCTCTCAGCTGGGTGTGTTGCAGCAAGCTAATAGGGTGGCTATATAAACATGAGTTTCTTCTATCTGGGTAAATTAACTTTCATTTGTAGAGGTGTTGGCTTCCCCAGTTGCGTGCATGTCTTCTTTCTTGGTGAGGTTCCAATACTGTCTCATTCCTCCCGTAGCTCCTTTCACACTACCCAGCCTGTGACTGCCAAACCCAGAGGGAGTTTCTCACTTTGGGCAATAAGGATTGGAGCTTCGACCTGGCTACTGGCTGGCTATGAAAACTGAAGTGAGTGACTCTCCCTGGTCTTCATGTTTGCCATCCATGAAAAAAAGGAACAATAGTCCTTGAACAACAGCCTATCCTACAGGGCTGCTCTAAGGATCAGATCGGACAATTTACATAAGTGAAGGGAGGTGTAATTATTGTGTGGCGTTTCTGTGACTCAGAGTATGCTGAGCTCATAGAAGCTTAGCTAGTTCGGGAAGGATGGGAAGGTACAGATGTGTGCGGCCTCAGAATCATACCAGGCAACAAGCCCAGGAAAACCCAGGTCCAGGAGAAAGTTATTCTTTTCCAACAAGCTTACATGAATCCTACACCTTGAAAAAAAAAAAGGCCCACATAACTCAAAAATTTTATTTGCCTTAGCTACTGAAAAGCTTGAAGTTAAACCATTCAACCATGGTTGTGACAACCATTAGATCTTTCTAATTTACTCTAGAAAACTATCTAAAAATTTTTCCAAATGTTTTATTTGGAAGTATTATTTATCGTTATTTCTAATTAAATATTTCTAAATATACCAAGACTAATAGACTGAGACTCAGGCAATGGCAGAAATAACCAGTATGAACATATGGCCAGTGGATTTAAACACACAGGACATCTTATTCAGTATCTATTTATTTATACCACAGCTGTTCAATACAAATATGTTGCTGCCAAACTTTTCAAGTAATTATAATTTTGTAGAGGCCACAATAAAGAAGCTTAAAAGGTAGCACTTATTTTTTTAATACATTTAAACCAAGATTGCCAAAATGTAATTGCTTCAAAATGTAATCGCTATTAAAAATATTAAGATAGTTTACATTACTTATCGATACTACGACCTTAAGCCTCGATGTATCTTTTTTCTTTTTAAAGACTTTTTTTTTAAATTTTTAATTGTGCATGTGTGTCTGGGGGTTAGTACCTGTGCGTGAGTGCAGGAGCTGTTAAGGGCAGAAGAGGGTGTCAGAGTCCCTGAATTTGAGTTACAGGCAGTTTTGAACCACTGATGTGGGCGTTGGGGACCAGGCTCAGGTCCTCTGCTCTCTTAACCACTGAGCCAACTGCCCCAGTAACTCTTGCATGTGGAATTCTCTCCATACGACCGTGTTTCTGGTGTTCTCCACTGACACATGCGCAGTACTGGCCATGCTAGATGGCCCAGGCTTAGGTAATGTTTTGAAGGGAGAGCTGCAGTGATGTTTAGCATTTATTGCAGGCACACATTGTGCTTTATAAGCATTGCTAATTACCTTAAGAACACTTTGAGCTCAGAACGACCGAGAAAACAGCAATTGAGAAAAGTGAGATCATTGGTCGCAAAATTGAAAGCATGGGTGGAATCCAAATCCAGGACCCAACAGGCACATCCCTTACTGTGCTCTATTGTGCTGGTACCAGTGATTCATGAAGATGGAGGTTCTCCCACCCTTGTAACTGCAGAAAGTCTAGCACCTTGCCTGAACTCCAAGTCATCTCCAGTCAAGACCCTCTGCAAGCCCCGAGTGCAGCCTCCACCCGTCACAAATCAGGTGTCTCTCCACCAAACCACTGCCTCCAAGCCGAGCAAGCTCAGATGAGAAGTTTGGAAGAAGCAATTATGATTTTATTGCACCCGCTGTGCTGACGATTAATGCTGAGTGCGGGTGGAAAATGCACCCTCTCATTTGCTAACACGCACTATAATTATGTATGCCTCTCCAGGTACTATAATTTAGAACTTAAAAAAGCCCCATTCCGAGCAAGTAGTGCTGCACTGTAAAACATTACAGATGTGTTATCATATAAACGAGATAGCCGTGACACGATCTGGAGATAATAAATCCTCAACTTAGATTCGGAGACAAGATATGTCAAAAGCAAATCCACACTGCCACTTAATCTTCCCCATAAACTGTTTATTTTTTCGGAGTCCTACAATAATACACGTCAGACAGCTTTGATGGGTTGCAGATTAATGTATCCCCCCCCCTTTTCAGGTCATCACACGAATACTCATTTCATAAAATTAACTTTGCTAGTTGCAAGGTGGAAACGGACTGCAAAACATAACTGTTTGTACCAAATGGGGAGCTGGCAAGATGGAATTAATAAATAAATCTGATATACCCCCCCCCATTTCTGGGGAAGGCTAGAAATGTCATTGTATATCACTTTTTGATTTTTGAGTTCCCACTAGGCACAGTGAGCCCCACAATTACATATGTGCGGGCTGAAGGATGCTCTAATACTCAGACCATTTGTTTGATGTCTGATGGATTCCACTCCCATAATGCCTCTGGGGTGGAGTTGGTCCTCATCAGCTCACACCCTAATTAAAAAAAAGAACAGCACCTGCAATCAAGAGAACCTCTCCAGACCAGCTATGCTCAGCTCCCCACCCCAGAGTGAAAGCCACCACCCACAGAGCAAGCTCATTCACACCTATGTGTGAGCCCTCAGGGCTTCCTTCAGGGGACACATCTGCCCAGCACCACACCCCGTCCAAAGTCCAATTCTCAAAGTGGAGCACTCTCTCTAAACTCCGCCATAACCCAATTAATTTCATGTGCAGCCACACCAAAACAGTGCCAGTCTGGGAAAGCTGTTTGATAGTTGGAGAACGAGCTACTATAAACCTCTAGTTTCCCAACTCAGTAGACCAGGGACCACAAACATTTTCTTTTCTGGGAAGAAAAAAAGAAAGAGAGAGAGAGAGAGAGAGAGAGAGAGAGAGAGAGAGAGAGAGAGAGAGAGAGAGAGAGAGAGAGAAAAGGAAAGACGAATTAGAAGAGAGCAAAAGTGAGATACCCAAATTTCTGACTCCAAGATCCAACCCTGCCATTGTAGGACTCCCAAGAGCACACAGAAAAAAATATGCACAGGGTCACGGGTGGCTATGATCTGATGAAGCTTACTAACGGACACACATTATTGTGGGTCACTAGATGTGCTCGCATGTACCTCAAATGCTGTTCTATTGCCTTTTTTTTTTCCTGATGCTTTAGCTATAAACATTATTCTTAGTGTGTGAGCTAAAACAGCAATCAAATGGATTTAGTATTAGTAACCAAGCATCTCCACCAACCCAGAGGCCCAGCAACAGCAGGATAGGTCATCTCTAGCCACCAATGCCACACATTCCCACTGTTGCCAAGAGTCGAACATCCTCCTCCAGCACACACACTACATCCCTTATAAAAGGACAGTCTCACCTCTCTCCACTCTCTTCTTCCCTCCACCCTTGCCCAGAGGCAGCCTCTGGATACCCCTCCCCAATAAACTTCCCACGTGAGACCTGTCGCATAATGTGACTTTATGGGGTCCATCACTTCGATCAAACATTTAGTCTCTGGGCTGTTGTTGGCTGGCCCCTGGCAACAAGGACAGCAGTTTGCTTGGCCTCTCACAAGGACTGTTCCAATACTCAGAACTGTTCACAGAGTGGCACAGTGAATAATCAAGTGTCACGTCTTTCCTATGCAACCATCGCTCATGTGACTAACCTTCTCAGAGTAATAAGCAAGTCCTAAGACTCCAGATTTACTTGTCTCTCTAAAGCAGAAGTGTGTGGAGTCACAGGAAGTCTTGCAGAAATAACAAGCAAGGCGTTGGCCAGAACAGGGCTGGCAGGAGGTGGTGATGCTAAGCCATTAAGTGGTACTTTCTCTCCCTTTGTTATGACAAAGCCTGAGTCTTTCTCAATGTGGTATCACACGCCTGCACACATACGCACACATGCGCACGCACACATATACCACACACATACACACACATACACCACACACATACCACACATATACACACACAAATACCACACACATACACACACATACACCACACACATACCAATACCACACACACACATATACCACACACATATACACACAAACACCACACACATGTACCACACACATTCCACAGACATACACACACAAACACCACACACATATACCACACACATATACACATATATACCACACACATACACACACATACACCACACACATACCACACACATATACCACACACATACACACACATACACCACACACATACCAATACCACACACACACATATACCTCACACATACACACACATACACCACACACATTCCACAGACATACACACACAAACACCACACACATACACAAACAAACACCACACACATACACACACATATACACATATACACCGCACACATACACCACCAGCAGCAGCAGCAGCATAATGAAGTACCTTAAAGGAAGTTAGTATGCTACTACGTGCATCTAGGTACTTTTCCCTTTTTCTTTCTAATAAAAGAGTCCAGGATCCTTGGCTGAAGACGCCTGGTTAGTTGGATGCTCTTTCTGGGTAGAACTGGTGCTAAAAGTGCCAGTGACACTTCTGGAAACAAAGCAAGTACATGGACTGTTTGGTCCCTGCTGATTCCTCAGGGATCCAGGCTTACCTGCCAGGGAGGTTTCCCTGACTATGTGTGAACCTGCAAAGTGCCAGGCCCAGCAGAAGAAGCTCACCTTATAGACCTCACCAGCAATCAAGACTCTTGATAGTCTAGCTGACTTTCCTTGATCCCATCTCTGCCTCCCACATGGCAGAAGACATCCTGTTCTCTACTGTGCCAGAGAGGAGACACTCTAGGTCGCTGATTATAAAAGCATCCTTTTTCCCAGAGGTTGGGGCTTACAAGGTTGAGCACTATGTCCCACCTGTGTTTGAATCACCTGTGGAGCATTCCGTGTGAACCAGGCCACGGCTCTCACAGAAACTTCTAGAGGTTAACTGGGGAGGTGTTTCTATTTCCATTGTAGAAGGCCCACTGAAAACTGGCACACTGGAGAGGGAGTGGCCATCCACCAGACTTTGATTCTTGGATCTGAACTTTGACCTTCTAGAATGTGGATATTCATAATCAAATCTGAGTGCTTGGGATGGTTACCTGGAAAGAGACCAGCTACTACACAGTCTGATTCAGTGGGTGGGACAGAGCTGTACATCTTTAATCAGGCCCCCCTGGATGCTGAATCTGATCCTTCCTAAGCCACCCTTTGACTGTTACCCAGCCACAGTGACATCATCATCTATCTAGAAAATGAGGGCAAAGCAGAACTGAAGATCTGAGCATGGTGGAGCAACTTTAGAATCCCAGCATCCAGGATGCTGAGGCAGGAGAACTGTAGGTTTGAGGCTAGCCTGGGTATGTTACAAGTAACCACATAAGGCATGTCCAGTATAGCCCAGACTTCAGAAGTTGCTACTTTTACCTTTAAGGTGGATCCTAACCTCTCTGTCCATTCTACTCTAGGACATAGTCAGTCCTCTCCCTACAGACTGGACAAAATCAGCTTTTTGAGATGAAACTTCATGTTGAAACTTTAGGAACTAAAAAATACCAGATATGTAGGTCTTCACTGGGAATAAGCTGGAAAGCAGATCTTGTTGTGTGGTCTAGAATCCCTACAGCAGTAGCCTTAGCATTCATCAATAGCATCCTACTTCCTTTGGGCCCAGTATTTCACCCATAATATATTCCACAAAGACAGGCCTCTGATAGAACTTTCTGCTTTCACTCTCTCTTCCTGGTAGACAAATCTGCTGGGTAGGTTCTTAAGTATCTTTTAAATCCCAGCCCAGGGGAACATAAATGGCCACTGTACATTTAATGCACAGATAACTATGAAACCCACACCTCCTATTAGAAAATATTGGGGAATGTTGGATAATATATGTTCATGAGAGTGTGGGGAAAAAACCATAGAATTATAACCCTGTATCTGAATTGTGAACAATATAGGTATATTATTTGGAGATGACCATGGAGCTACTGTTGCTCCTGACTCAGCAAATGTACATCTCTCTCTGTCTTTTCCCATTGAGAATTCACAGCATCTTAGGACAGAGGCAGTGTGTTTACTGTAGTATTTTGAGACAAAAGCTCAAAATTTATGTAAGTATCCATCAGTAAGTACAGGCATATAAATTAAGTACTCAGAGAGCTGGAATTACTGTCTGTGTGTAGGGATTAGAGGAGGAGAAGTTCTCTGTGTGCTCAGTCAGAAGCCCTCTGGGCCTAAGGCAAGTAGTGTTGAGATTTACAGTGGTAGTCAATGAGTATGAAGATGCCCAGACACATACAAAGGAACCACTGAAAGTCCCTAAAAGGCCAAAATGATGGAGGCTGTATCTGGTCCTACGCTAACTGTGCCAGTGTTATCATCTGCCTATACTGTGAGTTTAACCCTGAGTTGGATTAATTGGAAACACCATCACTTTCTTGGAACCTAACTACAACCTAAGAAAGGCTGAGGAACACAGCCATTTGTCAGGACCAAGGTGCTTAAAGACAGAGATGAGACTAAACTTCAACCTTGTCTAACCCTAGAACCTTTGTTAGCACCAACAGTTCTGCCACCAATGTTCAAAGCTATTGGGTTTGGCTTCCAGTGGACCTGTGTTCAATTCCCAACAACTGCATGGTGACTCACAACTATCTATAACTCCAGTGCCAGGAGATCTGACACCCCAGTCTAGCTTCCATGCAGTACACAGATGTATTTGCAATTAAAACTCCCAGACACATAAATTAAAAATAAATCTCAAAAATTGTTAAAGTCATTGGCCCTCAAGCCAGCTGGATGGCAATCAGAGATGAGCCAGGTCAGAACTGGACACTCCAGCTTTGGGAAACAACCCTTCACCAAGTCATGTACATAAATCCCACGGGTTATGCCTTGATTCTGAGATGCTCCCCCCCAACAGGCTCCTGGTTTGATGGTTCAGTTCCAACAAGGTAGCACTATTTTGAAGGCTATGGGTTCTTGAGGGAGGTGGGGACCAGCTGGAAAAAGTAGGTCCTTAGAGATAGGACTTTGAAAACTGTAGCTGCCCTAGTTCCTAGCCAGCGTTCCCTGATCCCTAGTCTGCCCTGATGGAGGACCCTTCCCCATAGGCTCTAGCCATGAGCTCTGTCATTCTGTCCCTGTTATAATGGGATACAATTCCTCAGCAATCCAAGACAAAAATAAACCCTTCCTCCCTTACTCTATCCCTGCCTGGGGGGGGGGTGGTTATTAAGGCACAAGTCAGTTATTTTTTTAATTATTTTATTTACTTACATTTCAAATGTTGTTCCCCTTCCTGGTCTCTCCTCTGCAATCCCCCCACATCATCCTCCCTCCCCTTTGCCTCTAAGAGGGTGCTCCCCTCACCTACCCACCCACTCCAGCCTCATCTCTCCAGCATCCCCTTTCACTGGGGTAACAAGCCTCTACGGGACCAAGCACCTCCCCTCCCATAAGGTAGTCCTCTGCTACATGTGTAGTGGGAACCATGAATCAACCCACTTATGTATACTCTTTGCTTGATGGTTTAGTCCCTGGGAGCTCTGAGGATCCAGTTAGTTGATATTGTCATTCTTCCTGTGGGGTTGCAGTCCCCTTCAGCTTCTTCAGTCTTCCCCTAACTCTTCCATTGGGGTCCCCAGGCTCAGTCCAATGGTTGGCTATAAGTATCTGCATCTGTATTAGGTGCTTTCAGAGGACAGCCCCCTGTCTGCAAGCACTTCTTAGCATCAGCAATAGTGTCAGGGTTTGGGGTCTGCAGATGGGATGGATCCCCAGGTGGGGCAGTCCCTGGATGGCCCTTTGTTCCTGTATTTCCTTTAGACAGGAGCAATTCTGGGTTAAAGATTTTGAGATGGGTGGATAGCCCCATCACTCAACTGGAGGCCACATCTATCAAAAATTCCGGTGACAGAAGATGTTGGTAAGGATTTAGAGAAAAGGTAACTCTCTTTCATTGCTGGTGGGATTGCAAGCTGGTGCAACCATTGATTTGGAAATCAATCTGGTAGTGCCGAAGAAAACGGGAAATAGTTCTACCTGAAGACCCAGCTATACCACTACTGGGCATATACCCAAAAGATACTCCAACATATAAAAAGGACATATGCTCCACTATGTTCATAGCAGCCTTATTTATAAGAGCCAGAAGCTGGAAACAACTCAGATGTCCCTCAACGGAAGAATGGATACAGAAAATGAATGAAAACAATTGAATGCTACTCAACTAGTAAAAACAATGGCTTCATGAATTTTGTAGTAAAATGCATGGAACTAGAAAATATCATCTTGAGTGAGGTAACCCAGACCCAAAAGGACATACATGGTGTATCACTGATAAGTGGATGTTACTCCAGAAGCTCACAATATCCACGATACAACTCACAGACCTTATGAAGCTTAAAAAAAAGAAAGGTCCAAGGGTGGATGTTTCAGTCCCACTTAGAAGGGGGAACAAAATAATCATGGGAGGCAGAGGGAGGGAGGGACCTGGCTGGGAGAGGGGAGGGGGAGGGGGAGGGAAAATGTGGGGCAGGATCAGGTATGAGAAGAGACAGGAGAGAAGTCCAGAGGGCCAGGAGAATGAATAGAAATAAGTAGCAGTGAGGGTGGGGAATGGAGGGTGACCACTAGAAAGTCCCAGATGTCAGGAATGTGAGAGGCTCCCGGGACCCAATGGAGATGACACTAGCCGAAATACCCAACAGTAGGGTGATAAAACCTGAACAAGTCAGGTTTTTGTGTACCTTGTGAGCCCCAAATCTCCCAGCTCTGCTCAGGAGGATGAGCTATTTGCATAATACCTGCCCCTCCTCAAGGGTGTCTCTGAGCATACAAAGAGCTGGTGTTGGCCCCCTGAGTTTAACAATAGAAACGAAAATACCTATGAGGAGCCCTGAGAGGAATTTATCCCTTACAATCTCAGCCTCCATTCCATGGGCCATTCTGTGCTGTTCTGGGCATACAAAAGGAGAAAGAAAGAAGATTGAGTAAACATTATTTATCTATAAAACTCTTTAATCAATTTTTCCAAGGAGGAAAACATAAAGTTATTAATAGTCAGCGTCCCAGAAATGACAAGTGACGTCTGTTATTGAAGCTAAATGCTTCAGGCTTCTTGGGTGTGTTGGGGCAGGTGGCTGGTGGGATGACGGGCATCCGTGAAGAGAAAGCAGGGTGCCAAGCTGGAGAAGCAGATTTCCCCTTTAGCATCAGTGCCCTGCCTAGACAGGAGGTACCTCATGGTCCCCTTGATCAGACATCAAACTGAGTGACACTTGAAATGATAACAATTCTCCCCTCCCGAACAGCAGCTGTCTGTCTCTGTTTTGACGTTCATTCTTAATCAGATTGCCTTTACTCATAGCAACCAGCAGCTGAAGCCATTGCAAGCCATAAGCAACAACAGGCCTGCTATTAATCCAGGAGGGAAATGAATCCTTCTCTGTTGAAAAATATATTGCCCACGAGGGGAGCAATCATATTGGAAAACAGATACTTTGTTTCTTAAACGAAAACAACATTTCTTGATTCCCTATAGAAACATGCTTCCATGTGTCTTTCCCAGATCACCCAGGATCGAGGAAGGCAGATTCATCTCTCCCAACACCCCGTGTCACTTTCATGCAACCCAACCTACGTCCTCCAGGTGCCACAGCTGATAGTGCTGGCTTGATAACAGCAACAAAGAAAGACACTGACATCTGGTCACACCAGAGAGCATTTAATAATGAGGAGGGTTCAGGCAGGGACAAGTATTCCTATAAATGAGAATCTTCCTAAAGGTGGGAAACAACTTGCAACTTCTCCCTAAATTCTGAAAGGATTTTAAGGCTTCTACTTGGGCCTTGGAAATGTGGGGTGACAGGAAGGAAAGCCTTCCTCCTTTAGAGGTCGTCTCCCATTCCCATTTCTTCTCTTGGAACTTGGTTCTGTCTGCTTCCAGTTCTGTTTTGCCATTGTTCCCCCGATCTCCAAAGGTCAAGTCTTCCTTGGGAAGCCATGCATTGACGTTGATTGTTTGTCTTCGGGCTCAGAAAGAGTGACTTGGAATGCCAGATGAGAACATAGAGATGCTAGGCTAGAGTCCCAGGATAGAAAAGGAGGGAAGGGAATGGAGGGAAACAGAGTACGCCGAGTGGTGGGAGTGGAAAGCAATAAATGGAGCAGAAAAAAAAAATGAAAGCAAACAAAGCATCAAGGTAGCCGGCTGGTAGCATGAGAGACAGTTACGAATATGGAGCACCTGCCGCTCAAAGTGCAGCGCGGAGCTGTGGCGGCGGCGGTAGCAGCGAGGAGCTATCTGGAAGCATACTCTTGAGCCCGTTTTGCACCCTTTGAGTGACAAGGCCCCCAAGGTCAGCCTTCAATCGCCACCTTAAGGAGCCTCCAGGTGAGGCTGGTACAGGCAGAAGTCTAGGAAGCAAGACAATGTGCTGCTGGAGCGTTCATGAGAACCAGGACCATGCAGAGAGAGCTCAGCCTCTTCTCTTTCTTTTCCTTGAGAGCTGGTAACAAAGATGGCTACGCTTTACTAGCCGCACAGTCGCTACTGGTTGCTGTGACTGGCCAGAGAGATGGCTTTGCTTGCTGAAGCTCACAGGGATATTGGAGTACAACATGTAGTTAGAAAAAAATAGTCGTTTCAGAAGGAAAGTGCTAGAATCTTTGTCTTTCTTCCCCATTTATGTCCTCCATAGTTGACTTTTTCTCTGCCAAATGAAGGTTGGGCTACTATGACTAACAGGATGGCTTCCAGCTCAGGCAGGACACACAGATGCACAGATTAAGCATCTTAAAAGGCCATCTTGTGGGTTGCTTCAATGACAAGCCACAAAAGCTTCAGTGCATGTGTGTGAGCTGTGAAGAGAACTAGCAGTTGCTAGGGTCTCAGCATTTTCGTAAACCTTCAAAGGAACAGTGTGATGTGAGTTTAACTGGCCTGCCGTCTCAGTTACTTCTCGCAGATGCTTCTAGTTTCAATGTTGTGACCAACTTCAGGACAAGAAGCAACTTAAGGGAGGGAGGCTTTATTTTGACTTGACAGTTCAAGGATAGACAGAGCCCATCACAGTGGGGATGTCAGGTATGTGGTCACAGTATCCCCTGATTAGCAAGGGGAGGACATATAGAGTGGTGGTGGCCTATTAAACCTCAAAGTCTAGCCTGAATGACCCACTTACTCCAAGGAGGCTATATGTCCTAACAGTTCCAAAACAAGCCACCAGCTGGGGCCCGAGTGTTCGAACATATGACCCTATATGATTGATGGATGTTTTATAGTCATACCTCAACAACCATTTTATAAGCAAGGAAATGTAGACTCAGAGGCCAGGGAAGCTGGCCAAAGTCACAGTGACAGTAAGTGACAAATTTGGGGTCTGAACCAAGTAAACGGTCTCTTTGCCAGTACCCTTTCCACTACATCCATCTGCTTGTCATTCAAGTGAGAAGAGGAAAGAAAGAAAGAGAGAAGAAAGAAAGAAAGAAAGAAAGAGAGAAAGAAGAAAGAAAGAAGAGAGAGAGAGAAAGAGAAAGAGAGAGAGAGAGAGGAAGGAAGGAAGGAAGAAAGGAGGAGAAATAAGCCTTCCACATATACAGGTTGTTATTCTGGTAACAAAGAAGCTTATGTTAACAAACCTTTATACTCTTCCTTAATAGATTATTAAACAAGGTTAATAACCTTGCCCCAGAGAACTAGAGATATGACTCAGGGATAGAGGCTTGCTGTGTATGTACAAGAAATAGAAGATCTGGGTCCCAGCCCAGCACAACCATCAGAGGCTACGGTAAACAATGCCAAATCAGGCTGAAAGAGGAACGAGTCATTTGGTTGTTCTTAACTGACACCAAGCACATGGACAGAGCAGTGAGACCCACTAGCTGCTAAACTGGGATACTAGCCAAGCAAGAGCCCACCATAGACAGGGGCAGAGCATATCGAGTGTTTGCACTGGCAGGACATGATGTCACTAAACTGTCCAAGCTGAACTCATGTGTTGTATTCATTTTCAAGTGTATCAGACATGGTGATTTGGTGACATCTCTGAATTGACCTTGTGTAGGTCACAATATACCACAGGAAGGTCATGAAGTATGTAGCCAATGGGGCAGAAGAGGGACAGATTAAAGAGCTCGGTTCTGTACTGGAGTTCGAGCGCCAGGGCAAAGCCTCAGAACCTGTGAAGAGCAGAGAACCTGTTTTAGGAGGAACAACCAACTCCACTCTCCTGTGGGACTGCAATCCAAAGCAGCTCCTGGATGTCATAGGTTTTAATTCTGTGTTCTTTCCTGTCTGGAACCAGGCAGACCTAGGTGTGTTTCTATTTTTGTTTCTGTTTGCTTTGCATTTCTTGGGCAACTCTGATAAAACACTTCTACGTCTCCAGTTTCTGCATCTGGAACTTTGGAATAAATATTATGAGTGCTATTTCTTGGGAAAATTCAAGATAAGAAAAATCATTAGCACTGGATAAGGTGCAAAACACGAGACCCCAGAGAGGTGACTTTTCTTTCAATTTCGCCATTTTTAAGAGTCACCGTTTAGGGTCTGGAGAGAAGACTCAGTGTTTAAGAGCTCTGACTACTCTTCCAGAGGAGTCAACCTCAGTTCCCAGCCCTCACATGGCAACTCGAAACCATCAGTAACTCCAGTTCCAGGAGATATGACACTCTTTTCTGGCCTCCTCAGGCAACAGGCACAGACATACATGCAGGCAAAGCACCCATACACATTAGATAGATAGATAGATAGATAGATAGATAGATAGATAGATAGATAGATAGATAGAAGATAGATAGATTATAAGCAGGCAAACAAATAAATCCTTTTAAGAGTCAATCAATGTTCAGCATAAAATTGGAAAAATCTATAGCCAACAGGATATCATGACTCTGTCAAGATGTTTGTTTGTTTGTTTGTTTGTTTGTTTGTTTGTTTTGAAGAAAGCAGTTAGAATGGGAGGTGGAAATATCCTCCCCTCTTCAAAGTGGGGAGCCTGTGATTTCTTTCGGTATCTGTGAAGGTGACCCAGTCAAAAGCTAAAGTAATGTCATGCCCCTGTAATGCCTTGTAGAGTCTTCCCAATTTGGGCATGCTCAGAGCACCTAGGTTGGTATCCAAATGTAAAAGTAACTTTGATTTGACGACAGGAATTGTTGTCTCGGAGGCTTACTGCCTCCGTCTGCTAACCTAGGCCTAGTCATGGAAGCCTCTAGCTTCTGTACAATCTTATTTAGGTCTAGAACGTTTTCAGCCTCCGAGACTTACTTCTGAATCAGCTCACCCTTTCTAGGTCTTTATGACTTCTGACTAGCTAGTTCAGCTCAGCTGGCTCAAACTCTCCAAGCTGACTGACTCAATCTGCCTCCTCTCTCTGTCCCTGACTTGTTGCTCTGCTTGGCCTCAAACTAATTCTGGCTAATTCAAACTAATTCTGTTCTAATCTTCTGGCTCCTTCTCTTTCTCTGGCTCGTTCTGTCTTCTCCTATGTCTAGCTTGGTTCTTTCTATGCAACTTGTCTCTATAATATACTCTCCATAAAACTGCCTCCTTTTTCTTTCTCTCCTGTTCTCTTTCTCTTTCCTGTGGTGCTTTCTTAAGTATCCCCCCCCACCCCTTTTCCTGTCTGTTCTACTGAGAGTGGGGCATATCTTATCTCTGACTCCTTTGACACTTTGCCTGCCACTCAATTAGACATCACTTTCAAACACGGGTGCGGCCTTCTACAAACTAACTTTATCTTTACTGTTTGGGATTAAAGAGGGGTATTAAGGGTGTGCCTGTATTACAGTCAGAGAGATTAAAGATGTGTGCTAAGAGATGACCCATACCACGACTACAAGCAGGTCTTTTTTTTTTTTCAGTAAATAACACAATCTCAGGGTTCAGAGTGTGATCAAATATCCTGAAAAATCCAAAGGCAGAGGAAATGCAGATTCTAATATTCTAACAGGACTCCTTTGTTGAGGAACTTGGTTATTTAAACTAGTGTGTGTGTGTGTGTGTGTGTGTGTGTGTGTGTGTGTGTGTGTGTGTGTTCTGATGTGTGTTGGTACCTACAGAGGCAAGAAGAAGGCATCAGGTCCCCTGGAGTTAGATTTGCAGGCAGTTGTGAGCTGCCTGCTGTGGGTACTGGGAACAAAGTTTGGATCTTCTGGAAGAGCAGCAAGCTCTCTTGATCTCGAAGCCTTCTCTTCAGCCCTATATTTTAAAGACACCTTCACCTTCTTCGTTGTTCTCTTACACATTAAAGTCTGGTAGATACTAATTTAACTCTGAGTTTATAAAGAAGTCTCATGTGTGGTGATTCAGGAGAGTGAACAAAGACAGTTTAAAATTTCTATTTGCAGTATTTTCATTCCTTATATGTTTACATTTGATTTTACATACTTTATAATGTTCATAATATGCTGATATAAAAATAGAAATATACCATTCATAAAATGTACTTATACATAGATATAATATCTACCTCTTTATGCTTGCACTATACATACATGTATTTTGATACAGATAAGAAACTACTAATCTAGAAATCTGAATTCTTGGCATGTACGTCCCTGTCTGTCTTGAATCCATTTCTGCTCAGTTATTGCCATTGTAGTTCAGTTTTAAGTGCTATTAATTTTTCTCTTTTCTGCCAGCTATATAACTTGAAAATGAAGTGTTCATTTGGATTGTTTGGAAAATAACAGCGGATCTCTCAAGGGGTAAATGGCAAAGTCCAAGCTTTCTCTGTAGTTGGCTAGAAGAACTACATTCTGAAGGTGCCAAGAGCAGGGAGCTAGGCAAAAGGCTGGTTTCATTTTTAAAGGCTGATCTGTGCTTTTTATCAGATAGGGAACCACATACTCTTGTCTAACGACAGGCTGTATCTCCATAGGTCTATACTCCCACTATCATCTCTGTTCTGCCTAGATTCTTATGTTTAAGCAAGTTAATAAAGTCATCAATTCCTTTATTGGACAAATGTTTATGGAGTGCCTAGTGGATGTTATTGTTCTTGGCACAGAGTCTCAGCAGTGAGTGAAGCAGACGAGGTCCCCTGAACTCATGACCTTACTTCCACATGGGGAAGCCAAGAACTAAAATAAGCTAATAAATACATAGTGGGGTGGTTAGTTCAATTGAAAGGGACTGAAATGGGGCACAACCAGCATGGGATGACTCAAGAAGAGGTCTTCTGAGTGGCTTCTCAGATGGAGTATCAAATTCTTAATAGCCATACATTGTGTTCTGAAAGTCACTAAAAGATACCTTCTACAGAAGGTAAGGTAGAGTAGGCAAGGTTGCTCAAAAGGTTGAATCACTTACTGCCATTGCTGACAACCTGAGTTCAATTTCTGGGACTTACATGAAGGAAGAAGAGGAAGAATTTTCACAGTAGGTAGAGAGAGAGAGAGAGAGAGAGAGAGAGAGAGAGAGAGAGAGAGAGAGAGAGAGAGAGATGGATGGATGGATGGACGGACGGATAGACAGACAGACAGACAGACAGACAGACAGACAGACAGACAGACAGACAGATAGATAGATAGATAGATAGATACTGGAGTTTGGAAAACAAGGACTCAAAATGAGAGATGAGGCCATCATGGTTGGTAATGAGGCAATCCCTACACCATCTAGACCATGCCTAAGAGTGACACATTCAAGGAGGTTGGAAGATGACATACATTTTGAAAAAGGTAGCTGTGATAGTTATCTTTACAAGATGTCTACTTTACACAATCTAGAATTACCTAGGAAGAGAATCTTATTGGGTGGTTGTCTAGATCAGGTTTGCCTGTGGGAGACTGTCTTGATCATGTTAGCAGAGATGAGATTTGTCCACTGTGGGTAGCACCATTCCCCAGGAAAGGGTTCTAATCTGCATAAGAGTAGAGCAGTAAGCATGCATGCATCTATTGCTCTCTGCTCTTGACTATGAGTGAGATGTGGCTAACCATTTGAAGTTCCAACTTTCATTGCCCTCCCTATGGTGGACTGCCGCCTTGAACTGTAAATTGAAAAAAGCCCTTTCTTCTCTAAAGCTGAATTTTTTTTATTAGCTTATTTTATCATAGCAATAGAAGTGAAACTAGGACAATGGTACTAATAACATAACCAAGTTTGAAAGTATTTACCCAAACAGCAAGAAAGAATTAAGGGGACAAATCATCACGCCAAGAATTTTGTAAATAGGACTAACAGTCAAAAACAGCAACAAAAACACTCAAGTGCTTGGCTTCCAAAGGACCCCGTGAATGAAAAGCAGTCACCATAGCATTTACACATGTCTTGGCAATGAATATAGTTTACACAATCGTTATATACAAATGTCAAATTGCTATCAAAGTACAACTACAAAATCGACATGTTGAGAGGATAGGACCCTGGTTGGATAAAGCTCTGTGAATGGAAGTTTCAGTCTCCTTTTTGCAAAGCTCAAAGAGAGTAGAGCATTCCAGGAGAACATGTGGTGCTTAAGACTAACTGTTGATGTGAACCACCCTGGGACCAAGACATTCATATTCTGAACACAGTCACTAAAGCAATCATGAATGGCCTGGATACTGAATCATTGTTGTATTTCAGTACCCATAATCCCATGCTTACGTGATTACTACTTTCTGACAAAGCCATGTTAAATTATATATATATATATGGAGAGTATAGCTCAGTTGGCAAATTACTTGTCTTGCAAGCTCGAAGAACTGAGTTCAATTCCCAAAGCACAGGCCAAAAAGGCAATCATGGAGGAGTGTTGGGAATGCCAGCACTGAGGGGATAGTGACACATGGATGCTTGGGATGCACTGACTAGACAGCCTAGGCAAACTAGCACACCTCAGAGCAGTGAGAGACATTGGCTCAAAAAAAAAAAATAAAAGCAAGTTGTGTGACTCCCAGGAAATGACATCTAAGATTGGCCTTTGATCTTCACACCACACACACACACACACACACAAACACACACACACACACACACAGGAGTTTAAAAAACTGAATAAAGTTATGCTATGACCAGTAAGAAGATTGAAGATACAACCTGTCAATAAGCATTATATAGGCCTCATGCTCACTGAGCATCCAACTGTCACTCGGTTTCCAGATACCTTTCTCAAATACCTTTGAGGTGGTCCAGGCTTAGTAGTCTCCACCTAGCACTCCAGGTTCATCCACCAGAGAGCAGAACTGCATGGGGAGAGTTCATTCTTATGAAGAGGAAGATCTAGAACCCATCCTGGCTGGAAAATAAATGTTCAGATTGCAAATGTCTTCGTGTAGTACAAGCAGCAACATTAGCCAGACCCATCTTTTAATTACATGGGCTGGACATTCGAATATTCGTAGACACTTTCAGTAAGGCGATGGACTTTTATTTAAGTATGTACTATAAAGGGCTGACTTGTAATTGCTGATCAGTGCTTTGTTGTTATTTATTGTGTGCCTTCGCCTGCACTGGCCTTGCCCCCAACAATAAAATCCTACTTAGTACTTACTTCTCCCAGAAAATCCATCATTTTTCACCATGATAGAGATGAAGAAAATAGGAATTGAAAAGGCCATTCTACTTCCTTCTTTTCTTCCTTTCTCTTTTTCTCCTCTTAAGAAACTAACTTTCTCCTCTCCTCCCAAATATTTAATCATAATTATATTAAGAAACATTTATAAAAAGTTAAGTAATAAAATTAAATAGGTTGGAGAAAAACAGAGAAGCAGACAGCAAGGATTAAGTGTAGTAATATAAAGAATAGATTATATTTAATGAAAATTTCCTTAGTGTTCAACATTTTTATTATACTTAATAGTTCTGGGCTTCATTTTTGTCTTTAGTAATTGTGTGTCCATAATGAATGGCCATTCTTATTCCCCCATCGAGCCCTGGCAGAAATTAATAAACCTAATTCTGTAGGTTTAAGTTTAATTTTGTTGAAATATATAAAGTAGTTACATATTCACTTAGCAGTGAGCCAAGTTACAGTGGCCTTGAGCTTCTTCTGAACTTCTTGCTTTCTAGATCTTTCTCTCTTCTTATACCTCCTTCTCTTTGCGGTCTTAGCCAGGAGTCTTGTTTGTGGTATTCCTAGAGAATAGGCATGACCACAGAGGTGGAACAGTGGTTGGGGTGAATGAAATGTTCCATTATCTACAGTGAAGCCATCCTCCAAGAATGGCTGTTAACGATTGCTGAACACTGCCTTGATGGGTCACAGTCTGACCAAAAAAGTATGTGGGGAAAGGATGGAAGAAAGGAACAGTACAAGACAGAAGATCTTCAGCAATAAATAATCTCTATATCCTGGGCTCCAGGAACCAGAGACAACTGTTTGTGACAGACTCAGACATGGGCAATCAAGAGAGATACAAACAAGTCACATTGGTTCGGGACCACCTCTGACTGCTTAGCCAATTTGTAGTAGTCTATAAATATCTTTTATGAAGTCAGCCACACCCAGTTTCTGTTCCCTCCTTCCATGCCTCTGCCCTCTCTTCTCTCTCTCTGTCTCTGTCTGTCTCTGTCTGTCTCTGTCTGTCTGTCTCTCTCTCTCTCTCTCTCTCTCTCTCTCTCTCTCTCTCTCTCTCTCTGTGTGTGTGTGTGTGTGTGTCTCTCCAGCTCTCCTTCTTCATGGGCATGCTTCCATTCGATAAATAATGGGCTCTATCACATGTTCTCGGAAGAGAAATGGATAGTACAAAGAGAGTCTCCTTCATTATGATGTTTAACGCCTTTTTTTTTTTTTGGAGGAAAAGGTAACTCATAAATCAAATAGAGGTATGATTTCAGAAGACACATAGAAAAAGGATTCAGATGGATACATGGATCACTAAATTCTTTCCCGAAGAGACTGCAACCTTGCTGCGGTCTAAGAGCTGCAGGACATATCTGGAGGCAGAGTAGAGAAAGAGGAAAGAATGCTATTGTATGGATACCTTCTGATGTTCTACACAGCACAGAGCTGTAGTTAATAACAACTCATTTCAAAACAGCTCAGAGAAGAGTGTGATTATTCTTTGCATAAATAAGTGGCGTGTGTGTGTGTGTGTGTGTGTGTGTGTCTGAAATGATGAGAACATCATCATTCTGACCTGATCATGGCATGTATACCATGCCCACAATCTGAGTTTCACTTTGTGCCCCAGAAGTTGGTACAAGTATTAAGTGTCAATCAATGAGAACAATGATTGTATTTAAAAAGATATCCAGGTCTCATATGAGACTGAGTTTCATCACAGTAACCACAAAGCAAGTATAGATAATGAGGATACCATCACAACCCCTAAGAGACTTGGCCAGAGTTGCCAGCTGTGAGCCCTCCCGCTCTTACCTTTCCATCACCCTTTCTGCCTTCCATCCATTATTAGAGGTGTCATTTTATTTGGGTTTGATTTGACTTGGTCAGGGCCTTCCTGTGTAGCCCAGGCTGGCTTTTAAGTCAGAACTCTAGATCTTCTTACCCAGTTCCCTCATTCTAGGATGATAGGCATGAACCACTATGCCCAGCTTCTCTCTGTTTATGGGAGTTACTTGCAGCCAATTGGTTGTACTTGAGCAATCATCTCCACACTCTCTTACTGGGGGAGCCCTTTACTCTAAAGTAGCTTCATTTCTACAAACGCACATGGTACTTCTGACCACAGACAGGGGTCAGCTGCCAGTGCAGCTGAGTCTCTCCATCACAAAGCCTCTGTGATCTGCACTGATCTGATTCTGCTCCTGGAACTTGTATAGAACGAAGTGAGTTGATGAGTGGGTTGACGGCACCTGCAAGGAAGGGAACCCAGAATCAAGACAGAAGGGGCAGAGACACAAGAATCTGCTTCCTTTGGGTGACGGGAGATTGAAGATGCCTTTATGCTTTTGAAGGTTTCAAGTTGAAACACACAGTTGGTTTATAGGTGAAATGTGATGCTGATAAGTACTGGAGATTATCTGGCAAGGATCCCATGCCCCATCTCTGTTCCTTTCTTTCTGAACCCTGCCCTCTCAGCCGGGACCTTGACCCTGACAAGCTGCATGGTTCCTTGTAATAGACATCATTTGGCCTTTGGAACCAGCCGCTTCCCATAAATGCCACAGAGAAAAGACATATTCTGAGAGACATACAGTCAGTAGCCTGAGTTTTTGTTTCCCCTCCTTCACATCAGCATGAAAACAAGCAAAAACAAAAAAAAACAAAAAACAAAACAAACAAAAAAACCAACAACAACAACAAAAATGGAACAACCCATAACCCATATAGACAAAACTCACCATGGTTTCAGAGACCCGAAGCAGTCCTTCATCTCAAGTGACATGGATGCCAAGCCTAGTAATAAGGGACTGAATTTGGCTTCTACCCTTGAACAAGAGGTTTTTTTCCCAACCCCAGATGTTCAGGGAGAAAGAAAATTTCTAGGGAGTGAGTTACTTGTGGCCATGGAGATGGACGGCAGCCCTTATATGCCTGGTGACTAAGCTATGGCTATTTTTCTTGTTTATCCAAGATGGTGAAACCAGGGGTTTTAAAATAAGACACTCTTCCTAAAAACATTGTGTGTGAGATAAAGTAGTAAAACGGAAGACACCTGAGTTGAATCTCTAACTGCCCAAAATATCCATTAATCCATCTGTCTATCCATCTGTGTATCCAGCCAGACTTCTGCCAACCTTCAGTCTATCCATCTCTCAATCTGGCCATCCACCCATCCATCCATCCACTCACCCATCTATCCTTCCACTCAACCAATGGCTCATTCCTCCATTCTTCTACCTACCTATCTACCCATCCACCCATCTATTCATCTACCTATTTATCCATCCACCCACAATCCATCCATCCATCAATCCACCCACAATCCATTCATCCACCCACAATCCATCCATCAATCCATCCATCCATCTGTCCATCCATCCATCCATTCCATTCCATGAATCCATCCATGGATACTTACTGAGTTTGTTTTAGTAGCTGGAATTTCACAATGAGCCCAATAGACACAATTTCTGCCTATCCACATTCTTGGTTGCAGAGGGTCATTTGAGTAATTAAGAAGCAGGCACCACAGGAATGAGATAAGAGGAGTTCAAGGTACAGAGAGAGAAAGAGTACAGCCAGCATACCCATAGCTTAGTCTTGGACTCACTGGTCACAGTTTCTCCTTCTCCTTCCCTGTTCTCTCCAAGAAGAATCAACCTTGTAAAAGAATCATGTCACTGGTCATATTGGGAGAGTGGAAAGAAAGGAAGACTTGAATATTTATGGAGCACAAATTGCACATCAGACATGGGTCCTGGGGCCTGCCATTTAATAGATATCCCTTCAATTAATGTTCACAGGAATTGGAGAGCACAGAAGCCCAGTGTGGTTAAGTTGCTCACCCAAGGGCTCATTCAAAGATGGTCTAGGCTTTCTCTGACTCTAGTTCCCTACGTCTTTGCTTTCTTCTGAGAGGCCCCCTCTCCCACGCCTGTTGTAGGTACTGCAAGAGGGAAGGTCAAGAGGCAAGAACAAAATTCTCAGTGCTTGGGGCAGAGGATAAACAAAGAGGCCTTTGATTGCTCTTGTCTATCAGAGACAAGGTCTGGGAATAGCTCAGCTACGGGTAGGCTCAGGGGTCATAGAACCCCAGTGTATCTACCTCACTGTAGTCCAAAGCATACAGTCTCCCTGCGGCGTTGACTCCCCCTGGCTCAGACATCTGAAACTCTGGGACAGACCCCTGGGGTAGGCTTGATTCTAAGCCTCTTCTAACCCTCAAGAATCCCTAAGATGAGGAAAGTGTTGCCTGAGGGTCTATACAAACACTCACAGACACACATACACACACACATGCCACAAACACACACATATACACACATACCACACACACCACACACGCCACAAACACACACATATACACACATACCACACACACCACAAATACACACATACACACCACATATACCACAAACACATACAGCACTCATACACATACACACACCCCACACCACACACACGTCACAAACATACACATATACATACATACTACACACACCACAAACACACATATACACACACATACCACACACACCACAAACACACATATACACACACATACCACACACACCACAAACACACACATACACACACATACCAGACACACCACAAACACACACATACCGCATATACACCACAAACACACACATACCGCATATACACCACAAACACACACACCACTCACACACATACACACACCCTACACCACACACACTACATACACAAATCACACATACCACACCACACATACCACAAGCACATACCACACATCCTACACCACACACATACCACATATACAGCACAAACACACACACACACATAAACCACTCACACACATACACCACACACATACACACACCCTATACCACAAACACACACATACTACATACACAAACCACTCACATGCATACACACCACACACACACACACACACTACAACACACACCACTCACACACATACACACACCCTATATCACACACACACACACACACACACACACACACACACACACACACACACTCAGATACTGTGCAGTGTGAGAATCAAAGCCCTGGGGACTTCGTCAGTTCTGAATTCTTACTTATCCACACCCTGACTTTGGAATGGAAGGTTCCTGGAGATGGGGTCAGAGGATGCAGAGTGAAGCCTTCACCTGAACCTGGAGGGGCTGAAAGCTGCTTTCATCTGAGCTCTGCTGGGATTTCCTTTATGCTGCTCCAGTTCTGGGTCTCTTTTCCCACTATTTTTACTCATGTAAATGTGTCTCAGATCCCTGCCAACATGCTCCGCGTGTAATGTTGTTTAATAACTCCAGCCGCCTCCATGAAATATTCATTATTCTTCTCTCCGTTGGAGTGTTCACCCAGGTTCCCAGAAATTTCTCTCGCTCTTGTTTTCAAGACAGCCCCCTAGAAGGAGAGCCCTGCAGGAGGGCCTGGGTACCCGATCTGAGGCAGACTGAGGAACTTGGGGTGCCTCCAGAGATCAAGGCCAAGGGCTCACCTCTGCTGGTTTCTCAGGGTAGAACCTACGGAGCTCTGAACACTGTGCAGGAGGGGATGAGTCAGCCCCCACTCCGGGGAAGGGAGCAACCTTTTGTTTTCAGACTTAATCAGCTGCGCTAGGTGGCTTCTGACACCTAGCAAAGAGCGCCGCCTGTTGAATGCTGGCAAGATGTGCTTCCTCCAGAGCTCCGGGCTGGACTCTGCGCTTCAATGCCGGGGGTTCCTAAACCTCCTCCAGTCAAGCCGGGAGAAACCAGGTTGGTCTTCACTGTATAGATTTTTTGCTGACCATGCATGAAATAAGGCTAAAGCCCTGGATAGATTTTGCAAGCTAGGGAAAAAAAAGAGTCTACTTGTGATAGTTATCAGATGATTAGGGATTCTCTGTCTCTCTGTCTCCCTGTTCCCCTCTTTCTTCTTTCTGTCTTTCCTCCTATATTTCTCTCTCTCTCTCTCTCTCTCTCTCTCTCTCTCTCTCTCTCTCTCTCTCTCTCTCTCTCTCTCTCTGCCTCTCTGTGTCTGACTCTGTCTCTGTCTCTCTAAAAGACATTTCACTCTCTCTGTGGATACCATTGGAATTAATTTATTGAAGTAGGGTTAAAAAAATAGAAAAGAGTGACCACATGCATAAGAGAGTTAGCCTAACATCCTGAAGTAGATCCATCTGAGGCATCAGCCTACAGAACAAGACCTTGAAGGCAACCCACACATACAGCCAGCCCTGCCTCCAAGGAAACTAAACCATGTACTGTCATCTTTCCCCTCAGGTCAGTCCTGCCATTTCCACCTGTCAGTGGGCAGCATACACATGGAACCACCGTTGGGTGTTGCGTTCCTGTGCCTTGAAGTCTCCTTCATATGATGCATCCCTTCTTGCACTATTATGAACCACATTTCTCATAGATGGGGGGAGGTACAAGATCATATACAGAGGACAAGAGACATATTGCAAACCACTGAATTCGTCCTCGACATTTTTGTAACCAAATAAGGATCAGCAAAAGTCACACACACACACAGCTTAAGTAGGGATGCCCTTGTATCAGGAGACAAGGGTCCTTCACTACCAGTCACAGAGAACATAGGACTCAGCACCTGACCAGGACCTAAGATGTGGTTACCATGTGTCACACCACAGAATCTCTGGAGCAAGCCTTTTACTCTGATCCTTGATGAACATCACTGTTAGTTGGCATCTCCATTACTTAGCACAGCAATTTTACACTGTGTTCTCATCCAAAAAGAAAAAAAATGGACATCATGGGGCTAGAGAGGTGACTCAAAGTGTAAGAGTGATTTCAGGGCCATCAGGAGGTCTTGAGTTTAGATCCCAAGACATAAATGAAGCAGCAAGTGTGGCATCACACTTATAACCACCTATAACCTCAATGTTGCTGGGGATGGGGGCTTTACTGACCACTAGCCTAACTCTAGGTTCAGTGAGAGACCTTGTTAGGAACAAAGGATCAAGGTAAAGAATGATAGAGACCTTTCTCTGGGCTCTGCTTGCCCATGTAGATGTGTACATGCACATAGACCAAAGAGGACACACACACACTGAAATCACATATCTGACTTTGATTCTCTCATTGTGTATGATGAGGCTCAGTGAGATGAAATATGGAAGATTTCACAGCACTGGTTCCTATAGAATATCCCATGATAGAAAGCATCTACTGGTCACACACCCGGGTTTTGGAACTAGATGGACCAGCCATGCATGTCATCCTAGCACTTAGGAATGTTGTTGTGGTTTGAATGTGAAGTATCACTGAAAGACAAACATATTTGAACAGTTGGTTCTAGGTGGTGAAGCCAACTGAGAAGGTTATAGAACCTTTAGGAGGCACAGCCTCCTCCGTGGAGGAAGCCAGTCACTGGGGCTGGCCTTGACTGTAGCCTGGTCCCTGTTAGTTTTCTCTTTCTGCTTCCTGCGTATTTATACAATGTGACCACCCAAACTCTGGCTGCTGGCACTCTACCATCTCTACCTGCATGATCCACCCTGATGAACTGTATCCCCTGGAACTATAAGCCAAAAGTAAACCCTTTCTCCTTTAAGTTTCTTTGTCAGATTGCTTTTAACACAGCAACAGGAAACGAACTAATATAGTTGCCTTTAGATCAATGGTTTTCCACCTGTGGGTTGCAGCCCCAGCACATCAATCCTGCATATCAGATATTTACAGTACAATCCACAACAGTAGCAACATTACAGTTATGAAGTATCAATGAAACGATGTTACGGTTGGGTGTCAGCGTAGCATGAAGAACTGTGTCAAAGGGTCGCAGCATTGGGAAGGTTGAGAATCACTACTTTAGATAATCTTGCCCAATGTCAGTTCTCTACACTGTGAACATGGCAGATTGTAACCAAATTCCATCTCAGCGAGCTGAGACATAATTATTTAGCAAACATCCTGCAACAACTAGTTATTACTATCATGTCTGTGGTTGTAAGCTCATCCACAAAGAGATGACGGACTAACGATGCCGCTCACTTCCCTCCAAGAGACATCATCATGCAGATGTAGTACCGGTGGGTGAGGACGTTTGGGAAGGGAGAAACCAAATCCTCCTTGAGGAGCTGGATGAGAGCTTTCAGGTAATGTGCCTCTGTAGGTATCGCAGCATTCAGGTGCCTTAGGGCCCAGTTTATAGCTCATGACTTGGGGATAAACCTCCTCCACCACTCTAGATGCAGTGACTTATTTGCATGAGAACCCTGACCACCTTTGTTAGAGACAGCCCAGCTTTCCAGTTTCCATCTGGAGGTGCCCCAGCCTTTTATTTGAGCTCAGGGAGACATGGTGAAACCCAGGTCGCCATGCTGCAGCCCCTTGTCTGCTGGCTGGAGGCATCGGAGCCTCTACCCCACTGACTGGAATATAAATGAGAAGATTAACATTTCCCATGGCTCCGCCCACTGCAGGTGACCACTATGACCTGAGACTTTGCAGTCTAAGCCTTGCACTCAGCACCTTTGACGGTAATGCCGGAAATCTTTTAGTAGGCATTCTGATCTAGGCATCTACTCACATAATGCTTCATTGTGCCTATTCTTCTCAGCTGTTTAATGAACTTCAATACCAGCTCTAGTGGTCACATTGGAGAATCACAGACTCAGGCCACAGCCTACTCCATAGTGGATGTCAGAGTGTTAGCAACCAAGCATCTCCACTGCCTGCCCCAGGGACCCAGTGACAGCAGGATACATCATCGCTATCTGCCAAGATGCCACACATTCCCACTGTCACAGCCTCCCCCTGGGGATTCACTTCATCCCCTTATAAAAGACCAGTCCTTCCTCTTCCTGCTTTCTTCTTTCTCCCCCACCCTCACCCAGAGGCAGCCTCTGTATACCCCCTCCCCATTAACCCTCCCATGTGAGACCTGGGGTAACTTTATGGCATCCATCACATAGATCACAACACAGAGTCTATTTTGTAACATTTATTTAGTTTATGTGTGTGCACATGGGCATGTACATACCATAGTACAAGTGTAAAGGTCAGAAGACACCATAAAGGAGTTGATTCAATCGTTGGGACCTACCTAGTGGAAGGAGAAAGCCAATTTCCTCAAGTCATCCAATGACACATACACCCTCATTTCTTGCTTGACCATGGTTATCTCCACATGGAATGAACAGTCACAGTGAGCCTTCTGGACATGTTTCTTCAACCAGTTGAATCCAGTTCCCCACTCAAAACTAATGACGTTACATGTTTGCAAGATTCAAATGGCACCTTTTGATGTTAAAGTTTTCTCTGTGCTTCCAGACACAAAAAGAGACACCCACCCCCAAACCAATCCCAATGTTTGATAATAATTATATTGACCATCCTAGTAATCAAGATACATTGAGTCTTATCATGTACTCAGACAGCATTCCGAGTATTTGTCATGGGTTATCCCAGTATGCATTGCCAGGTGGTTTAATGATTAATTAGTATGTGCATCTGTTCCCATTCCTCAGTTCTGAAGCCATAATAGAGATGGTATTGCCTCCTTCTTCCTCTCCATCCTCCCAGTCACTAACACCATGCCTGGCACAAAGCAGTGTAGTCTGCTCAGTCATGGAGATTGGAACCTGTTGTGTACTCATGACTCAGCGGATGCGATTCAGAGCTGTGTGTGAAGTAACTGCAGAGCTGAGGACAGACCAGTTAATCCCAAGGTAGGCCTCCCTGGGGCGGTCCCTACGGGGGGGGGGGGGGAGCTGCGAAGTGAACTGGCCCAGCATCTCCTGATCGCCAAGACCCAGCCTCTCCCTTCTCTCCTATTATTTATTCCCAGGATTCTAGACACATCATCTCATTTAATCCTCTTATTTTAGACCTGAGAAAACTCCTGGAGACAAAGTCCTTTCCTTGCAGGTCACTCTCAATGAGAAAAAAAAACAAAACAAAACCAGGCATTTAGCAAGCCCAAGGAGGCTGAACCTGTGTGTGTGTGTGTGTGTGTGTGTGTGTGTGTGTGTGTGTGTGTGTGTGTGTATCTTGCCTGCATTGCCTGTGCCCTTTCTGTTTTCTGAGCCCTCAAATTATCAGTAATAAGCATAATCCTTTTGAGAAAAAAAAGATGGTTTCAATGGAATGGTAATGTGTGAGCCTCTGGTGTTTGCCCAAAAAAAGCAGGAAGTGGGGTGGGATGGAGAAATGGCAGTTTGACAACTCCCTTTGTCCTTTTTTTCTGCAGTTTTCTTGAGTTCAACTCTCTCAGCACCTTATTCTTACGCAGGTAGCCTGTCCAGTTCACCTTCCCAGTGAAGTCTGAACCTCTTCTGGATCACACCTATTTCTGCACAGGTAGAACCCAAGCTTATCTTCCATTGGATATCTGTTACATGCCCAGTGCCGAGCCTGTCTGCAGACCTTATTCCCTACCTTCTATGTGCCCAGTAGGACTGCCTTGATAGACAAAGAAACTGGGACTCAGAGGCCCGGGATTCCCAGACTCACTTGGCTTACAAGGTTGCAGACAGAGCTGAAATATAGTCGGTATCTGAATCTTAAACCTATGTTCTTTCTACCATCGCATGTCTTAGATGGCCCTTTCTGTACTTTACAGTCCTGTAGAATATTAATACTATTTTAAAATGTGTTGAAAGTGTGGTCTGGGGACTGAGATGGAGCTTAGAGGGTAAAGTGTTTTCCTTCTAAGCATGAGGAGCTGAGGTTGATCTTCAGAACCCTGGTTTAAACAGCAGGGTGTGGTTAGAGTTGTGCTGATAACCTAGGGCTGGAGGGGGTGGGAACACAGGCAGGGACAGCCAGATCCCTGGCCAGCCAGTCTAACTGACTTGACTAGTTCCTGGTCCATGATAGAGCCTATCTCAAAGCAACAGCAACAAACCAAAACCAAACCAAACTAAAACCAAAACGACAGCTACAAAACACAAAAACAAATAAGGTAGACGTTGCCCGAACTATATTCTGGATTACCCTCTGGTCTCCATCTCATGCACACGCACACGCACAGGCACACGCACACGCACACGCACGCGCACGCGCACGCGCACGCACACGCACACGCACAGGCACACGCGCACACGCACGCGCACGCACACGCACGCACACGCACACGCACGCACACGCACACGCATGCACACGCACACGCACACACACACACACACACGCACAGGCACACACATGCACACGCACACACACGCACACACACACGCACACGCACACGCACGCACATGCACACGCACACGCACACACGCACACGCACACGCACACGCACGCGCACGCGCACGCACGCGCACGCGCACGCACACGCACACGCACACGCACACGCACACGCACAGGCACACACATGCACAGGCATGCACACACACATGCATAGTCTATGCTCAAAGGAGTTAAACAACACACATAAGCTTCCTCAATGTAATACTTGCATGGCTTTAAATACATCAGTGCTGACTATGTCCAAGAAAGGATCAAATACGCCACTATGTCATGAAGCCATTTGATTGCAAATCCCAATCTTTGAAGAGTATACATACTCCAAGTGAGGGAGAGAGCCCTCATTCCTCAAAGCTGAACTCGTTGCTTCTTTATTTCAGCCCCACCCTCTGGATTGAGGCTTCAGTCTTCCTCAAATGCTTCTCATCAGAACCGGGGACTGCGTGGGTCTCACCTAGCCCACCCCTCTTCTACTCCACTTTCTCTTCCAGTGTCCACATACCCACACAGAGGGCAGACTCCGAACACTCGTAAATCTGGATATACCTTTCCCACCTCTGCTTTCTAAACAGGAAATCAGGAGCAAGCAGCATTGGTCAGCAGTGCCCACATAGAGCACTCTTCCTGCATCTAGCCAAATTTTCTTCTTCCCTAGTTTTCTGTGTCATTCCCCCATTCCCCACACCACCGAGAATGACACTTCAAGATTTAAGCATCGAACTCCCTCTTGATTTCTAACCACCCAAGGTGTTCCCTCTGCAAAGAACAATAACAAAATCATAAGCCCTGATACAATATAATGTGCTCAGAGGAGGTCGGTTTAGCAGAAAGAAAACGAAGAGAGAGAGCACATTTAATCTAAGCTACAACTTATTTAAAAATTGATGGGGACTAATTAAATTAATAAAATTTTATTGACCCCCTAGAACAAAAATCTTTTTTTAAAAAAAAAGTCCCCCTCTTCCATTGAATCCAAACACAATGAGATTCTTATTTTTAATTAAACTAGGTAGCTTACACTCTTTTGGAACGCAAAATAACTTCCAAATTGAGATTGTTCCTTCTCTCCAACCAAGTACATACTCACAGTTTCCTACTTGAAATAGAGAGGTGCGAAGAAGAGGTTTGTCAATCACAGCACTCTGAGGAGGTTGAAGCAGGAAGAGCCCTTCAGGGGATCAAAATACCCATGGCTCACAGCCAAACAATGGACTGAGCATAGGGTCCCTAATAGAGGAGCTAGAGAAAGGACCCAAGGAGTTGAAGAGGTTTGTAGCCCCATAGGAGGAATAATAATATGTACAACCAGTAGCCCCAGAGCTCCCAGGGACTAAACCATCAACCAATGGTATGGAGGGACCCATGGCTCCAGCTACATATGTAGCAGAAGATGGCCTTTTCAGACATCAATGAGAAGAAAGGCCATTGGTCCTGTGAAGGCTCGATGCCCCAGAGTAGGGGAATGCCAGGTCAGGAAAGTGGGAGGGGGGTTGGTGAGCAGGGGGAGAGAGGATGGGATAGGGGGTTTTCGGAGGGGAAACAAGAAAGGGGATAACATCTGAAATGTAAATAAAGCAAATATCTAATAAAAAAATTTAAAAAAAGAAAGAGCTCTTCAAGACCAGCCTGAACAATACAGCAAGATATGATTGCGAAAACCAAATCTTTATAAATAATACAGATATCATCTTTATTTTTAGCGAGGAATTCGCATGTTTTATTTTTATATTTACATTTAGATTTTTATGCCACCTTTATTTGTGTATTCATGCGCTCTGTGTATATTGACATATGCGTGCGGTACCCACAGAGGCCAGAAGAAGGCATTAAACACCCCGCAGCTGAGTTACAGGTGGATGTGAGCTGCTTGGCATGAGTGCTAACAGGTTACCTCCAGTTCTTCCCAAAAGCAGCAAGGACTGCCAACTGCCAAGCCGTCTCTCCAGTCCCAGTGTGTCTAATTTTGTCAGCTGTCTCACCAGCGGCGGGGCAGAGGGAACCAACTTGCGCCTTCCACCAGCTTCTGTGGATATCAGTCCCCCAAACCTGGATCCTGAGAGCTGATTTCGAGTCAATACTTAGGAGCAAATGTGTCCAGTGGGTAGCCAGGGACAACTAACTAACTATGAGTTGGCGCTACTGTGTCACTGTCTCCTTTCATACATCTGGTTGGGCTAGTATAGTCTGTCGGGAACACTGGCAGCAAGGGGGCCTGACTTCTAGCAATGAGAGACAGGGCAAGGGCCTCTTGGTGATGGTAGTGGGATCACACCATCATTCCAAGCATCCATCCTGTGGTCCTAGGCTTTATTAGATCCAAAAAGAATATCCAAGTTCTTATTCGTTGAGGACGCACTAAAATGTGGGTTTATTTGACTTTAGATGTATTTAACCTGTCTGTTTTCTCTGTGTTTTTATTTTGTTCCCCCCAAATCAAATAAGTGACTTTATGGTTGAGCTAGTTCAGATGAAATGTAGGGTTCATTCTACCCCAGCTCATTACTCTCCCCACTCAAGTTACTGAGTAACTCGAGGCCCCCTCCTGAGTTTAATTCTGTCACAAAGCTTTGGAAACATCAATAAATCTCTTGTGGATTTTATTCTTCCTTCTAGACAAAATATCTACACTGTAGCTTGTTCTTTTGATGGATATTGTAAAGTATAAATGGTGTGTGTGTGTGTGTGTGTGTGTGTGTGTGTGTGTGTGTGTGTGTACACCATTGGAAGTCATAGGCCACCTTTCAAGAATATATTCTCCCCTTCTAACATGTGAATGCCAGAGACTGAACTCAGGTCATCAGGCTTGGCAGCAAGCACACTTACCTACTGAATGAACCATCTACATCAGTATCTTTATATTTCTTTTCCTCATTATTCAACTGAAAAAGACTTGCAAAGTGATATCAATAATGAATAACCACAGCATGTCTCTTTCTTTTTCCTCTCCTCCTTCCACTTCCTTCTTCTTCCTCCCCTCCCCATTTCCTCTCGCCTTACATCCTCTCCTCTCTCTCTATTCTTCAAATCCTCCCTCTTTCAGATATATTACAATAAAGAAAATGCAGGCAAACTCAACAGGCATTAATGATTAACCATTATGTTCTGATCCATGGATAGGCTAAAGGATATATATATTTTACATGAGCTATCCCAGATCGTCCCTGATCAAAGAGAACCATGATCCAAATATCCAACCAGGAAGTACAATAGGTGAACGCACCAGACATGGCAAGGGGCTCCGAGACACAGCCTGCTGGAGAGAGCTGGTCAAGGCCCTCAGAATATAGGAAGCAACTGAAAGTAGAATTAAGTGATACTCTCCCCAAAAAGAGTAGCAAGCACACATGACTTCCTTCTAAGCTCTCTTCTGTATTCAACTGAAAAAGACTTATGAAGTGATATCAAATACAGATAACCACAGCATGCCTGTACATGTAGATATCAAAACAATACCCTGAATTTCTGTACACATCACATTTGAGCAAATTTGATATTTTCAAATGTTTTTAAAGGAAGTTATAATCAAAAAGAAATTCTCTCTCTCTCTCTCTCTCTCTCTCTCTCTCTCTCTCTCTCTCTCTCTCTCTCTGTGTGTGTGTGTGTGTGTGTGTGTATGTTTGGGGGGAGGCAGTTCCTGAGCTCTATGTACTCAGATCTTCTAAGAATGTTACATGAAACAAAATACGAAGCAATTATGCTTTCTACTCCATTAGGAGTTAGTTCTCTTGCTGTTTTCTTGCCGACTATATTTGCCAATAATACCACAGGCAAGGTTTGTTTTTTAAAAAAAAAAAAATTTATCTTGAGCAAATAGCACAGTGTGTGGTTTAGAAGCATTTACCCTATGTAATCAAAATATATATTAAGTGCTAAACAAACACTTGTTGATTTGGCTTGGCCTGGCTATGTTTGTATCAGCTCATAGCAAAAATTCTGGGCAGAATTGTATTGCCTGGAGCCAAAGACTTCAGAAAGGTTTACAGATTAAGACCACATACTGTGAGATCTAACTGTTTCAAAGTTAAAACAGAAAAGTATAAGAGAAAGTGAAAGTCCACAGCATTTCAGAATTAGTGTTATAAAAGGAGGCCCATTACCTAAGTGGTGTTTGTTTGTTTGTTTTTAAGTGTGGTTCTTAAGTAACTTTAAGTTTGTAAGAAACTGGAAAGTTATTAGCACACCTGCCTGGAAGGTTCCTTCCCCAGAGCGAAAAGGCAAACATTCTTCAGTTTCACATCCAAACACCTAGCTCCGCTCTAAATTAAGACAGAGGACAGTTTTAAACTCGGTGTTATGGCCTCTATCTGAAATCCCAGCACATCGTGAGGCTTAGGAGGAAGGACTGATCAGAAGTTCAAATTATATAATGAGTTAGAGGCCAGCCTGGGCTACGTGACTCTTCCTTGTTTTAAATATTAAACGTCCTTAGACATAATGAAGATACATCAGCAACACAGAGAGTAAAGGAAGATCCTTACATTTAGCGGGGAAGAACTCTTGAGCCAAGAAGGTATGGGTCTCTGAAATTAATGAGAGATACAAGGTCAAATCAGAGGACTAAGGTTATTGTCCTACCTTAACTTGGAGTTGGCAAACACTAGCTTAGCAGCTTAAGAAAGATGCTAAATAGGATGGATTCAAGGCACCGCTGACCTCAACCCCTAGGAGCTGACTTTTTGATCATATGAGACAGTGTCTCAAAGGAAAAGAAGAAAAAAAGAATAAAAGAGGAGAGAGAGAAAGACAAAGAGAGAGAGAAGAGAGAAATAAAAGGAAAAGGAAGGGAAGGAGGGATGGATGGAGGGAAGGACAGATGGATGGAGAGAAGGAAGGATGGATGGAGAGAACGGGGGAGGGAAGGAGGGAGGGAGGGAGGGAAGAGAGGGAAGGAGGGAGGGAGGGAGGGAGGGAGGGAGGGAGGGAGGGAGGGAAATAAGTTTTAGAGCTGAGGAACCACAAAAATTGAAGTCTTTGGCCTTGAGGAGTCCAGAAGTAGAGTTGGTATCCCACTGACATCTCCTTGTAATTTGTCCATTGAAAGTGTTAGCTAGATCTTCACAGAAGGCATTGCAAATAGCCGGGGAGACTATCCGTACCCAAATGTAACAGACTGCAAGTCCCAGTGAGCAACCTCAACCTGGGTCCCTGGAGTTCTGCAGTAGGAGTAAAGTAGTATTGCCCTCTGAAGAGCTTTTTCATTTCAGTGTCCCATGCAAGATTTTTCTGGGCTTCCCTTCTGGCTAAATCATTTTCTTAAACTGCTCTCTAATCCCAGGACCAGTTGCATCTGGCTAATCCACCAGTGGTGGCTGGATCCACCTCTGTCCTTACCCTTTAGGAAGATGACAGCATTGTTTCAAAGAATGGAGCACCCCACACACACACACTTGGCAGAGCAGGACATGGTCACGGAGAACTTGAGGCAATTATCTGCACAAGTCAAGTCAAGACCACTGTCAACTGAAGTCTTAGCTCACTGGAGCACAAGGGTAGGTGGCTTTCTTTTCTTGACTTATTTGCATAATTGCCTTGGTTCTCAGTTTCCTGCTTGTAGACCTGGCAGAGAACAATTAACTGTCTAACGTGAGGGGATCTATCTCCATGGCTTCTGGCCAACCAGAGACCGATCAATGTCAAAGAAAGCTATCTGGGGAGGCTCTCTCAGGGTGAGAATTTTCTCTTTCAATTATAGCCACCTAAAAACCATTATAAAAATTACTTTTTATGAAACCAAGCCATAGAAATTAAGTTTGAGAGAAAATGGTGAAAACCTGAACTTGGAACCCCCCTGTCTCCCCCAGTGGAGGATTTACAGGTAGGACAGACCCCATGACAACCTTGCTTTTCATGTTCTGTTGATTTCCATGAATATTTGTCTGAATGAATAACATAGCTTTAGGAAGAAAATTATATTTAAGTTCTGTGTTCGTTCCAATTCAAGGGAGTCATAAGTACTGAACAACACTTGCTCATGTCTTAGGTTTTTATTCAAATGAGAATATTATATGGGAAAGTTCAAGATAATTAGTGTGTACAAGTTCATAACAGTCCCCTAACTCTGTACAGAGAACCTGGCCTTAACTCAACTTATGGATACAAGAGGAAAGAACAACCAAAGCACTAAGCAGAAAGCCACCCTCCAGCTTCTTTCTTGTTTGAATTTGTTGCTGAGTCTCCCCTTTAAAGCTTATCTGACTGGACTTATCAGAAATAGACAGACAGAGCTTCCCTTATCCATCCCCATCCTCCTCTTAACTATATCTAATATCAATCAATAAAAGAGTGATAAATGTGATTTAATTAAAATAGCCTTAACATCGTTTCCAATGTAATGTCCTAGTCGGAAAAATAATGCTTTCAGATGGTAAATATCAATATGTGTGTGTATATATAAACATATTCATATGTACATGTATGTATACAGATATTGGTAAATGGGTAGATGGATGGAAAGATGATGGATAGACAGATAGGCAGATATATACATACATACATACATACATAAATACCTGCATACATACATACATAGACAGATACATGATATAGGTGATAGATAGATAGATAGATAGATAGATAGATAGATAGATAGATAGATAGATAGATAGAAGATAGATAGATAGGCAGTCAGACAGATAGATAGACAGACAGATAGGTGAGAGATAGATCTGTTAAGCAGGACTCAGACAATGAATAGAGCCTTCCTCCCATATGGGCTATGACATTTGCTCAGTCTGACAAAACTCAGCTGAAGGCTTAGCTTACAAGAAACCAGGAAAGTTTGTCTCCCTGGATTGAGGGATGCCACATACCCTGGGTCTTTCTGCTTGGTATTTGCTTCCTGGGCTGTGTAATGTTGGGGCTTCCTGTTTGCTCCCTGCGGCTCCCACTGTTCCATTGGGATTCACATCTCAGACCTTAGTTTAGGCACAGTTTCCTGGTAGGAGTTGCTCTCTGTGTCTTGCTCTTTTCTGACTTTAAACTTTGCCTTGCTTTGCATCCTCAGTGGTAGCTCTGCCTCTCTCAGCTCCCGGCTTGGCCCCACCTTCTGCCCAGGTGGACTTTAACACACTCTGAGCAGAAGCAAGCTCATTACCCACAGAGGTAATTTGCCTCTCCAAATTGGTCGCACTTGCTCAAATTGGTCCCCCCTGTCCAATTTGGCCTTGGAATGGTGTCTTCTAATGTATCCCAAGACCGGCTTCTATTTTCACACCTGGACGCTTGGCGGCCCACCCTCACCTGGGCTTCTTGACGTTGCTTTTTCTCCCACATCCCAGTATGTGCAACATGCACCCTGGGGATCTTCAAACCCTGAGACTCAGGAAATCTGGGTCCCTTGACTTGACTACCAACCCGCCAGTTTAAACAAAACACATCTGGCAGCCTATAATTCTGTAGAACAGGGATACTTTGTAGCTACAGGGCTTTTTTATTAGTTTTCCAACATCCTAATAAGGTCTAAGTTGGGAAGAACTTTCAGGATCCTCCAGTTGCTCCCAGAGTTTAGTACTTTGTGGGTGAAGGATTGACATGCAGCAAGCTGCTCTCGACGTTGGACTTCTCTCTTCTGGTTGCATGCAACCTCTTCCGCTTTCAGAGCCAGCAGGAGCCAGCCCATCAGTCCTTTCTTATGAGTTATATCAGTCTCACTCCCCTCTCTGCAGACAACTGGAGAAAAGTCCTAATTTCCCCCATTTTTCTATCAAATCATCAGGGGCCTTCATCGTTGTGTCTATGTGCTGGTTGAGTTGGATGTTTGTTGTTTTGGTTTGGTTTGGGTTTTCTGGTTATTGTTGACTCGACACAATCTAGGGTCATCTGGGAAGAGGGAACAAACACCAATTGAGAAAATTCTTCCAGTAGGTTGGTCTGTAGGCAAGTCTGTGGAGAATTTTCTTGATGATTGATGTAGGAGGGGCTAGCCCACTGGGGACAGTGTTACCCCAGTCAGTGGTCCAGGGTTGTGTTAAAAACCACAAAAGCTGGCTGAGCAAGCCATGGGGAGAAAACCAGTGAGCAGCAGTCTTCCTTGTACATTGCTTTAGCTCCTGCCCCCAAGTTCCTGCCTTGATGTCTTTCCATGATGAACTTTGAGGAATAAAATAAACCCCCTTTCCTCAAGCTGTTTTTGGTCATGACCATAATTAAAGCAATAAAAAGTACATTAAGAGAGTCTTCAAGATCCCTTCTGTTGTATAACACAACTATATGTGTGTCATCTTCACATCCATATTCTTTGGAGTAAAAGCCGGAATTCTTTTGTGTTAATTAAATTTATTATTATTATTTTTTACTTATTCACTTTATATCCCACTCACTGTCCTCCCCAGTCACTCCCTCTCACAGTCCTTTTCCCATTGCCCCTTCCTTTTTCCTGAGTGGTTGGGTCCCCTTGGGTATCCCCGACTCTGGCACTTCAAGTCTCAAGCAGGAGTTCTTGAGACTGGGCAGACACATGCCTGCTATAGTTACCTTGGGCTTTTGCACATAACCCTGAGACCTCTAGTTATGTCCTCATATCTGTGACTGGCAATTGACCATTGGTTTCATGTCTACCCAGTGCTGGTGAAGCGGCATCTGCCTTCACATCCCCCTGTGGTACTCACTGTTGTATCCAGACCTCTGCATGAGAAGGGATTCGGTGGTCAAGCTGGTAATTGACCTGCAAGCTATTGCTTCTTTACTGACTTATCAAATGCTACCTGTGACTCTCCAAACCCAAAATATTGCCTTGCCTTCTAGGACAAGGGAGTCATCTATCCTATCACAGTTCTCTCAGGTATCTCAGGCCCTCTTGGAAATCCACCCCTATGGAAACCCCCAACACTACCTTGACTATTCCTTTAGGCCAGTCTTATGTTCAACCTCAGGCCAGTTCAACGTCAGTTTCAACAATGGTTCAGAAAAATTCAGCATAATCTCTGTGGGTTTCCTTTGCGTCAGCTAAGGCAAGGACAGAAAACTCAGAGAGAGACAAGTCAAGCTTCTTCCCCGCACTGGAAGAGACTTGGGCTCCCCACGTCTAGGCTCTTGTTGAACATTTTCACAGTGGCCAAGAAGAGAGCTGGATTACAACTTCCAGGAGTCAAGTGTTTGGTTCTACTATAAAATCTAGTCCAAAAGGCAAGAATTACAGAGATGACACCTCTTACATCAAGCAAAGAAAGGGAAATGTTAACCGGGAAAATGCTCTCAAATTAATTCACTTTTAAAAGGTGAATTGAGTCAGGTGTTGGGGTGCACACCCTTAGTTCCAGCTTCCAGGAGGCAGAGGCAGATGGATCACAGTAAGAATGGTACCAACCTGGTCTACATAGTGAATTCCAGACCAGCTAGAGCTGCACAGTGAGACCCCACACACACTCAAAAAATGACAAGAAAAAAAATGAATTGAGGAAGTACTCTAAGGTCAAATGCACTGGGGCGGGGCAGAAAAGATGAAAGAAAGTTAAACATGGCTGCTTTCATACTTTGAGTTCATCTTGGATGGACATCAGAATCGCCAGTGACACAAAAAGTGAACGTTTTAGGCTTAGTAGGTGTCTTCAGTGCACCTGCTCAGCCGTTGGAGCACCAAATCAGCCACAGGGAATGTGTGAATGATGACATGTCTAGGTTCTAATAAAACATTATGTTTGTAGCGAAGTGAGCAGGGGTCAAGGTTCAGTTTTCAGGACATTGACTGCCAATAGTCTGTCAATCCCCAGTGATAAGGGTGACAGCACTGGCAAATTCCGGGACCCTTCAACCACCTTTTCACCTGTGGTTATTTTTATAAAGATGTCACTTGGTAATCATTTGCTACTGTTTAGAAAGGAGCTGGAAACAATTAAGATTCTCAGCCAAACTGCACCCAATAGAAGAAGGTATTGAAATAAACACACAAAAAATGTGGCCTAGGAAAGATGGCTCAGCTGGTAGATGGCTTGCCTTGCATGCATGAAAGCTAGGGTTCCAATCCCCAGCACTCACATGTAAAGGCTAGACTCAACAGCACATGTCTATAAGCACAGCACTGAGGGCTAGGGTAGAGATCTATGCTAAAGCAGGATGGCCAAAGTTCTGAGTTCAATGAAAGACCCTGTCTCAAGAAATAAGGTGAAGACCTATAAAAGAAGTGGGATTTAATGCTCACTTCTGGCCTCCATACACATGTGCACATAGTCATAGCAAGATGAACATTAAAAACACACATATACCCAGAGGCTTCCCCTGCATGCAATAAGGACACATGCTCCACTATGTTCATAGCAGCCTTATTTATAATAGCCAGAAGCTAGAAAGAACCCAGATGTCCCTCAACGGAGGAATGGATTCAGAAGATGTGGTATATTTACACAATGGAATACTACTCTGCAATTAAAAACAATGAATTCACGAAATTCTTAGGCAAATGGTCAGAACTAGAAAATATCATCCTTAGTGAGGTAACCCAATCACAAAAGAACACACATGGTATGCAGTCACTGATAAGGGGATATTAACCCAGAATCTCGGAATACCCAAGACACAATTCACATATCAATAGATTTCTAAGAAGATGGAAGGAGAGACCCCTGGTCCTGGAAAGAACGGACGTAGGGGAATACCAGGACAGAGAAGCGAGAGGGGGTTGAATGGGGAACAGGGGGAGGGAAGAGGGCTTATGGGACTTTTGGGGAGGGAGGAAACGGGAAAGGGGAAATCATTCAGAATGTTAATAAAAAGATATAGAAAATAAAAAAACACACACATGCATGCGTGCGCGCACGCACACACGCGCGCACACACACACACACACACACACGCATGCTTGCACGCACAGACGCACACAAATAAATTAATAGAATAAATAATGTAAAAAAGGTAAATAAATAGAACGTAAAGCTATCCTTCCAGGGGAATAGAACATTGGTTAGTGTATTTAGAAGTTTCAGAATCAGAAGCAACTGTATTTTGGAATGAAAGAATGGAAAGTAGAGAAGTGAGCTGAGGAAGAGAGGAATTAAAAAGAATATAAAACAAGGGTGGAGTGCCATAAAAAACGAGGTGAGGGTAGAAGGAAGAAGTGGGGGAATCAAACGATGAGTTTCCACCCACAGGCAAATGGCTTTCTCTGCCCCTGGTTGCACACCAGAGCGTTGGGTGTCCTGAAAAGGAAAAACCTTTAATGAGGTGCCGAGAAAAACCCTCTTTGGCATTAATTAACAAGATCACTAGGCTGTCGTAATTGCAGAGAGAAAGCTTAATCATCAAGAGATATCCCCTAACAGGAATGCAGGTCATTACAAAATATTATTTAAAGTCGCATTTACATATAAAAAAAGGATCAAATGCATATGGTCCCACTGGTACCTTAGCCCCCTCCCCTCCCCCTCTGATTGATGCACACGCATTAGGCAGAGCTCTGAGTGAGCTAAGGGGCTTTCAAATATTCCCAGAGATCTTCCCACAGGAACTTGGTAGAGGCAGAGACGTGAGAAATAAAGGAAATTCTTGAAGGCACAATCTCAGGGCTGACACTCACATCTTAACCCCACCTGATTAATGGCCACTTATACTATTAAATGCCTGACTCCCTTGCTTAGCTGGGGTCTTCAGGAGATCAGTAACCTCTTATTTTCCTCTCCTCTTTTAAGTCTGCAGCACCCAGCCTGCACTTGAAATACTCAATAGATGCTTCAGGGCTCAGCTGGAAGGATCACCCACTTGGAGAAGCTATGTCAACTGCCCCAGCCTAGGAGAAACTTTTACCCTCTGAGACACCGCAGCATCTCATGTTACTTCATCTGGAGGCACTCGGAAAAGAGACAATAATAAATGGAACAAGGACCCAGGCTTCTCCCTCAGTTCATTGCAGACTGATTTAGGTCCCTCGTCATCCCTAGTAACCCTGTCCTTAGCAAGACCTGGGAGTGGATTAATCCTGCACAGAACTCATTGCTCTACTGTGACCCAGGTTGTTGAGGGTAGCTGAAACAGACCTAAAGCAAACTCTGGGTCTGGTACTAGTGCATGATAAGCTGTAGTCTAAAAAGACAGATGTGAGAAAGGAAGACAGGTCCAGGGCATTAACTGGATCTCTAATGTAAAAGGAGTTCCTGCAAACTTGTGACTGACATGTGCCTTGGGCCAGAGGCATTCCTCTGGTTATAAAGAGACATTGAATCAAAATGGAGTGGTATCAGGATATAGGTTAATTCAGAAGCCATTAATAGATGATAGACTTATGGATACAGATCGATGACAGATGATAGATAGATAGATAGATAGATAGATAGATAGATAGATAGATAGATAGATGATGGATAATAGGTAGGTAGGTAGGTAAATAGGTAGGTAGGTAGGTAGGTAAGTAGATAGATAGATAGATAGATAGATAGATAGATAGATAGATACATAGATAGATACATAGATAGATAGATACATAGAAAGATACATAGAGAGATACATAGATACATCGATACATAGATGATAGATAGGTAATAGTTGATAGACAGATAATAGATAAATGATATATAAATAATAGATAGTTGATAGATAATAGATAAATAATAGATATAGATAGATGATAGATAGACAAATGATAGACAGATAATAGATAGATGATAGATAGATAGATAGATAGATAGATAGATAGATAGATAGATAGATAGCTGATAGGTGTGTAACACCAAGATTGAACAAATAAATAAAAGGGTGCAGGTGACAGAGGCTAGACTATTTACTATTATGGTGGAAGGTGATAGATAGCCAGAAGGGCAGGATGAAATGACGCATGAGATTATGGGTTGTTATGGGTTGTTGTTGGAAGCATTGATATGGACCCATGCATAGATTCATATAGATATACTAGATATAGATAGGCCCAGATGTAAATATATTTATATATTAAATAATATAAAATATATTACAAAGTAATATAAGCACTTATATTAATTATATTATTACATTATGTATGTATTATAATAATTATAATATTAAATAATATATGCATATTATATATTAAATATAAAATATCACTGTTGATGGAATCAAAAAAATAAGGAAATCACAGTAGTTATAGAGATTAATTAACTATCTTAAACGTATCACAGTAGTGGTGATGGTTAATACTGTTGACCTGATAGGCTCTAGAATCACCTGGGACACCTGAGAATATCTGTGAATGGGTTTCTATGTTGGGTTAACAGTTGCAAGAAGACGCACCCTAATGGTACATGCCACTGACCCATGGACTAAGGTACCAGATTTAATTTAAAAGGAAAAAACGAGTTACACAACACAATTATTTACCTTCACTCTCCTTGAGTGGGAACGCAGGGTGAGCAGTTGCTTCTTGCTCCTGCCATCTTGAGTGCCGGCCATGATGGACTACACCCTTGAACTGTGAGTTCAGATCCTTCCTTAAGCGGCTTTTGTCAGGTATGTTATCAAAGCAGTGAGACAAGTAACTCACAAAGCGACATACAGTGTTAAATAGAGAGGGTTGAGTGTAAGACACAGAAGGCTCTATACTATCTTTGCAAATTTCCCTTATATTTAAAAGGGCTATAAGATAAAACATTTAACAGAACAAATAAAGCTATAAAAATAGGGGAAATGGCCCACAAACACCATGGATTCGTCTACCCACACTGAGAACACAAAGAGGACATTCAAAATTATTACAAGCAGATGGACTCATCTGAAGCCTGCCTCACATCTTCAGCTCTGTGCTGCCTTTGATAGGGACCCTGGGTGTGCTATGTGTGCCCCTCCCTAATATCTGTTGGTGTTTTCTCTGCACCACTGGTACTGGCCTTATTGCCTCCCACTCTCTGATCTGTAGCCACTATCTGGCAAAAAAGGAGCAGACATTCTTAAACCCGGATGTGCTAAGAACGAACTGGGCAGACTTGAAAGAGCCTGTTTCTGTGTTCAACACAGAGATTCCAGATCAGCATGCCTCAGAATGTTCATGTATGTCTGAAACAGAATTCTTGGGATGGGCTTGTTCATACATTCTCACCAACCCCAGCTGTGACCTACAGGGCTAGCTGTGATTTTTTTCCCCCTGTGGAATCTTTTATTTAGCATCTCTTCCTGCATTTAGTTCCCTCATGCTCCTGGGTTTCATATTTGATAGATAGTTGACAGTCAACATTCAATTTATTTTAAGAAATGAATACATGTATGAACAGTCACGATCACCATTTGTGTGTGTGTGTGCATGTATGTGTGAGTGTGTGTGTGTGTGGTATATATGGTGTGTGTGGTCTGTGTATAGGTGTGTCATGTGTGCATATATTTGCATGTGTATGGGTTGATTGTGTTCCTCAAATGTGTGGGTTGATTGTGTTCCTCAAATTCTCTTCACTTTGATTTTTGAAATAATGTCTCTCCTTAAACCTAGAGCTCACCAATTTAACAAGGATCCTAGAAATCCTCCTGTCTCCATCTGATATTATATGTCATACTCTGAGGATTAGTTTTAGCAATGGTTCCTGGGTATCCAGTCATGTCTTCATCATTGCATAACAAGCCCTTAACCGAGTTAGCTCCTTTGCTCCTTACCAAACCCCCATTAAGAACTTTGGCAGTGGATGTCATAGCCAGAAACCCACCATTAAGGCTCACAGACAACAGGGGATTAGATGAACACACAGGGATTACCCACAGTCAGGGCCATTCAGTTTACAGGCTATGTCTGAGACTCAGTACAATGGGAATGATTTTTCGCCCCCAGAAATGTTGTTCTGAAGCTAAGATCACTTTCTCCGGATTTGTGTTTTTGCCTTTTTTTTTTTCTGGGTATTTTCTGTCTCATAGGCTGAATTAGGTGGGCCTGTCTTCCAAATCAGCAACTTGGTAATTAGTTTGGTTGCTGTTGCAGAGCAGAAATAGGAGTTCCACCCCTGCCCCCCGCCACCCTCCTTTCTCCCACAAGCAGAGAGAATCACAGGCAATTAGCTAATTGCAACCTAACACACACCTGCTATAGACACTAGGGACATAGACGCACACCTTGATGTCCAACCAGTAGTACTTGACCTGGAGGACAGAAAAAAAGGACTAAGGGGACCCTGAGCTCAGCAGAAGTGAGAAGCACTGTCAGAGAAGGCCTCTTAAATGGGCTCCCTCCAAGGTCACTCTTTGGGTGCCCCAGGCAACAGAAAGACACAAGGGAACATGGGAAGGTGGCATGTACCCTGTTCCCAGAATTCTTTTAGAATGGCTGTCATTGTTTAAGTTAGAATATTGCCAGTTAATTGTTGGCTCCAGCAGAAAAATTATGAGCAGGGGAAAGGTTCTGCATGGATTTAGTGTATTTGAATAATTTAGACCCCTGCCGTTAATTTGACAGGATTGTTTTTCTCTCGCAGTAGCCTGCTGCTACACGAATTAAAACTGTCGGGAGTACCAGGGGCTGTGCCGGGGTTTCGTAATGAGGTTTATCAGTCAATAAATGATTTTATACAGCAAATTAAACTGTAAATTTCGTTTGGGTGGTAAATATTTAGAGAATAAAGATATCTGGTTAATGAGGAGGGTTGGGTGTTTGAAAAGGAGGAAGTGGAAAAAAAAACCCAGAAATGTCAACCTTTTAAATCTTGAATGTAGTTGGGATTGGGTGACAGTTTGCTCACTCGTAGCTCTCTCTCTCTCTCTCTCTCTCTCTCTCTCTCTCTCTCTCTCTCTCTCTCTCTCTCTCTCCCTCTCTCCTCTTGCTGTAAATAAAAGAGGATGGATCCATTTGTATATTTAAATGTGCCATGGGAAACAGCCTCTTCAACTTGTGCCTACCAGAGGATGAGATCAATTTTATATTGGGGGTGTATTGGGGGTATCTTAGAAAAGACTAGAAAAAACAACATATAAAATGGCAAATCACTCACATAGTGTCTGGCCCAAGGCTCAGAACTTCTATTACAGCTGTGTAGGTTGATATGTTTGCTATGCATCGAGGGACACATTACTGTTTGAATATGAAACGTCCCCAACCCCGGTCCGGCTTGGGTAAGGCTTTGATGGATTACAACCCCACTCAAACTTTCTGCTTCCCATCTTAGCACTGATGTGCTGCAGTCAGTCGCCCTGTGCTCCTGCCGCCATGATGGACTGTGTTCTCCGAAGCCATAAGCAAAAAATAAATCCTCCCTCTTTTAATTTGTTTCTTTGGATATTTGGTCAGAGCCGTGTAAAAATCTATGTGGTCGTTTAAATGTAAGTTTACGTTAATGAAAATCAGATGCAAAGATTCCATTTCCAAGTTACATTTGATGAAGCATGTTGGGTCTTAACAGTTAGGTGTGACTAGAGGCTTCTACTTGGACATTGTAGAGACACTGGCACCAGCTCATGGAGTTCTCTAGATAGGATGGTTGAGTATCTTGCTGGCAGCTTCCCCATTCCCGAGTTAGGGCATCCAAAGATTAATTGGTACCCAGGATGTTTAACAGGTACATCAACTTTCTGTTTAACATCATTATGTATCTGGACATATGTTGAATTCATATATTAATGCTTAGAATAAGATAAAGCAATAATGGGTCTAGAAGAAGCAAGTCATTTGAAAGAAATTATTAAAGAAATAAAAATTAGTTGTATGGTAAAAGACCACAGATAGAATGCAAAAAAAAAAAAAAAAAAAAAAAACCCAAAATGACTTATGTTTGAAAATTTCTATCTGTACATTCCAAAGATTGACACACTGAAGAAATAAGAGGTAAGAAACATGGTGGACGTTGAGAGAATAGCCTGTGCTACAGTCTGAGCTGCACGGTGATACTGGGCCCCCTTCCTAAAAAGTCAGAGTTTCTTCATAAGTGTTGTTCAGTCCCTGGGCATAGCCAAGGCTCTTTTAGAGTTATGAACTCATGATATATATATTGGAGTTAAAGGACCGTGTGGAGGAGGAGCTTAGGAAGCTCTGCTGTGATAGGGAGCTGAATACAGACCCCATTGGGTTCCAAGCCAAGAAGCATCATCATAACACTGTGACCTGCACACCCCAACTCCATCTTGACATTCCAAATCAAGGCAGCATCACCTAAGAGAACAACTCCCTTCAGTTTTCTGTCCTAGACCTACCTCTAGCTCTCCACAGCCATCCTTAAAGCTGCTCATCATATCCAAACTGGCAGTCTGAGATGTTGTTATGACTGAATGTGGTCAAAGGGGAAGTACAGACAGGGGGGAAGCCATATTGGGTCAGCAAGATTCCCTATGAAAGTCGTAGTTGTCTTGATTCATTTAAAAAAAAAAGCTTTTAAAAAGTCTACGGATATCTGGCATGATAGCACGCACCTTTTACCCCAGAACTTTGGAAGCAGAGATAGGTGGTTCTTTCTGAGTTCAAGGGTAGAATCATCTATAGAGCAAGTTCCAGGCCAGCCAGGGCTATATAGTGGGACCTGTCCAGAAAGAAAAAAAAAAAAAGAAGAAGAAGAAGTCTAGAAGTCTAGTGATGATGATCCAATTGGGAGGTAAACTCCTTTGGACTATAAAGCATTCTTTTAGTGCTGTGGTTGGAGTGATTTCCATAAATGCACATAAGCTATTTAAGTGAGAGAAACATGACACATAAAATTTAAAACACGGTGTGCCCATGTGGTGGAAGGGGAGAACTGACTCTCCTCATTTGTCCTTAGACCTCCACATAGAGACCTTGGTAAGCATTCCTTCCAGTTCTCCATACATAAAAGTATTAAAAAGAAAAAAAAATGTAATGTTGTGAGTTTAATGTTGGAAGTGAGTGCAGTGAATCCCAGGGCATCTGTGAAAGGTTCTCTCTTCTCTTGGGAAGCTTTCCTGGCTCACGAGTTGGGAACCTACTTTCTCCTTGATTTCCTCTGAAAGAAGAGATCTTGGAGGTTTGGGGAGAGGGCGGAAGTTCTCCTCTGTGGATCCAAGAGTGCTGACAGTGATGTAACAGACCCAGCCATCCAGCTCCATTGAGATTGATCGAGGAGGCATATGCCTCAGGGGGCTGATTGGGCTTTTTTGGGCTTAAAATTGCTTTGTCAAATAAACTCTATCTGCTGTCTAAACAACCACTACCCCCACCCCACCCCCACCCCAGTGTCTTAGACTTTGGAAAGAATCAGAATGGAAACTCAGGCTGGAGAGGCTAAAACATGTCAGGAGTCTGAGTCCTGAGAGACAGCAGTGAAAGTCTGAGGAACTAATCGCCCAGGGAGAACTTTAAAAAGGAAAGCAGTGGGGTGGGGTGGGGGGGGAAGGGGGAGTTCTGTCCTTTATTTGAGAGCTATGAGGCTGGATCCCTTTTGCTCCTTGCTCTCCTGAGAGAAAAATGAACATCTGGGGTAGTTGGTGGTCAATCTGGAAGGTGGCTTTTCCAGCATCACTAGAGAGAGAACATGTCACTCACAAGATGAACTGGAGACACAGCTTCTGAATGCAAGGCCAGGCAAGGCTAAGTTTAGGTTAAAGCACACTCGGCAGCTGTTAATCCTATGCCTTCCTGCTCTTCCTATCAAGTCAGACAGGATCAGGCACAGAGGAAAATATTAAGTGGCTCCGAAGCACTCTAAAAATGTGATCTTGACTTCTGGAAAAATCTAGGTTTCACTAAGGAACCCATCACTCTCTGATTATGAGCTTGGACAACTGACGCCGCGTCTACCAGCTCCAGTGTTCTCATCTGTCAAATGGGTATGACGCTACTCATACTGTAAGGTTCGAAGAAGAGACTGTGCTGCAGACCAAGGTGTTGCATTTGAGTTTACCACACATAAAAAAATAGTAAATGTAATCTGGTTCCCGATAGTAATATTCATCCCGGATACTAGGGAGCAATGGGACTAATACCAAATACTCATTATAAATGAAGCAATTTTTTTGAAGATCCCTTTTTATTTGTCTTTGTATGTATGCATGTCCATATTTGGGTATATGCACAGGAGTGCAGTTGTCTATGAAAGTGACATTGGATCCCCCATGATTGGAGTTATCGGAGGTTTTGAGTCACCCTATCATGAGTAACATATATGTTCTTACTGCTGAGTCGTCTTTCCAGCCAATATGTTAGGCACTTTGATGAGAGACTGCATACCTTTTAAGTATTTACAAGAAGAAGGAAAAAAAAGTCTGATGGAGAGAGAGGGGTGATTAATAAATATTTGCTGAAAGAAGAGAGTAAATGGAGTCTTAGTGAAAGCATATTCAAGTTGCTCTACTGGGAGAGGAAGGTCTTCCTGACAGAGAGGTGGCCCTGAGAGCAAAACTTTACAGCATGGCTCAACAAGTTGCTGTTTTGCTACAAAGAGGCAGAGAGTAAAAAATTTAACTTTAACTGAGCTTTGCAGTCTGTCTAGTGATTCATCTTTGCTACTGGTAGAAAAGGTTTTTCAATAAAACTTTATTTACAAAGACAGGTGGCAGATCAGATTTGACCTATGGCCTTCAGTATCCTCTATCTCTGCCCCAAGTGAACCTCCTGTGTAGTTTCCCCGCCTAGCATGCCACCTCTGACCCCTTTGGCAATGCCATAGCCCTTTGCTGGTGTACCTGCGACAAAAAGTTGATACCAAAAGGCTCTCTGTGCAGTTGGCATGACTGCACAGCCCGGGCTTGTCTTTGATATTATATCAGAAATCAAGACCCTATAAAAACTCAGGTATGGGCAAAGATCTGACCCTTTAAGTATACCATCTTCTTTGAGCTAATGTAGTCATTTAAGTTAAAAGAAAAATGACTTCTTCTGGACAAGTTTGTTCATAAAAAAGGAAAGCTTTCTCTGGTGGGAGAGAAAGTATCCTTATACAAAAGCATACCAGGGTGAGGGCACACCACTTTTAGTTGGTTTAAGGTCCTGTTCAAAACCCAGCATAATTCAGGCACCCCTCCCAAGTCAACACACGCACCCTGAACCATTCCTTTGTGAAATGTGGCATCTGTTAAACAGATTTTAATAATTTAAAAAAAAATCTTATTTTATCTGAGAACATCTGTGACCATCTGCAACCTCCCCTCTCTAGCATCTCCTGTCTAAGTCTGATGCCTCTCTCAGCTGTTCTCACCCAGATTCTGGGACAGAACTGGGTATCGTGGAATAGGCATCAATTATACCCATGTCATGAGGCATGCCAATCTCAGCAGGGAGACTGACAGCTTCCTTATCATCAAACCAGCAAGCTTCTTGATTAATTTGCTGCTACTGTCAATAACTGTTCATGATAGAGTTGAGTTACTGCATATTGCCCCCACCCTATTCTTTCATGTTGATTCTGTTCCTCCCACCCCCACCCCAACCCCAAAGACTGAATCTTTACTTTCTATGTTAACTTTTTACATTGTAGGCACTATTCTTCCTATAGCTAAGTGGTCCTAATAGAAAGATAGATTTCCCCTTTAAGGCTGACTTCAATAGTCTTTTCGTTATTTTGGTTTGTGTGTGTGTGTGTGTGTGTGTGTGTGTGTGTGTGTGTGTGTGTCGGGCACATTTGCTCATATGTTGAGACTGATCCTCACATCTTATACATGCTAAGCAGACACACAACTGCTGTGAGCCATAATCAGGATTTTAGGATTAGAGAGCCTTTCCTGTTTTGTTTTGTTTTAATTTTCTTGAACTTATATCATTTTTATTGATTGATTTGTTTTATCTTATTTATTTATTTTTGGTTGTTTTTTTTTTTTAAGACAGTGTTTCTCTGTTCAGAACGCATCTAATTCAGATTATCTCCTTTTGTGGACAAAAAGTTTGTGATTAGATAAGTACTCTGTGGTGATTTGTATATGCTTGGTCCAGGGAGTGGCACTATTTGGAGGTGTGGCCTTGTTGGAGTGGGTGTGGCCCTGTTGGAGTGGGTGTGGCCCTGTTGGAGTGGGTGTGGCCTTATTGGAGTAAGTGTAGCCTTGCTGGAGTAGGTGTGTCACTGTGGCCATGGGCTTTAAGATCCTCCTTCTCGCCAGTCTTCTCCTAGCAGCCTTCAGATGAAGATGTAGAACTCTCAGCTCCTCCTGCACCATGCCTGCCTGGATGCTGCCATGTTCCCACCTTAATGATGATGGACTGAACCTCTGAACCAATTAAATGTTGTCCTTTATAAGACTCACCGTAATCATAGTGTCTGTTCACAGCAGTAAAACCATAACTAATATATAGTCAGACCAGAGTTTCTATGGGTAGTTGAGCGGATTTTGCCTATCTTAATGTGTTTCTAGGGCAGTTAGAGCTGTGTCTGTGTTCCTTTCTGAGGGTTCGGTTATGGGTTTTATCTCTTCTGTTGGCTGAGGAACCTCATATCTTCCTAGTTTTCCTTTTGTGTTGCTGTTAGGAACTCTCCATGATCTATGATTTCATTCAATTACAATACTGTCTTTGTGATTGTCTCCCATCTCCCACTTTCTCTTTACTTTTCACAACACAGGTGACTAAGCTTCCCAAGGAAGCCCCGAGCATCATGTGACAGGCAGAAGTGGACTCTAATGGGTGCTCTGTCACACTTGTTCAAATGGAGGAGAACTTTGCATGCTGCCTGGGGGCGTGTTACTACTTAGGCTTATACATGACTCTTTTTTTTTTGGCTCTCTGTAGTTAAACCCTCTTTTGCAGGTAATGTCAAGACTATTAATCACCTATTGGAAAACTACACTGATGGCTGCTATCCCTGAGTTTCTGGTTATGAAATGGGGTTTACCAATGTCCCCTCCAGGAGTTTTGGGGAGTGTCTCTTCTTTTATGTTGCACACAAGACATACCCTTCATCTGTCAACACTGCAGTCAGTGAGCTGTGGTCTGTGCTGTGATGCCAGTCCCCTCCTGAATTAGCAAAAGCAAAACGAAACAAACCTGCATTTAGGAATAATAAGACTGTGCAATTGTTGTGTTGAAGTAGATATGGGGAGTGGCCTCATAGGATGAACTTCACGCTAAATGCAAAGTGTGACAAAGAGGTTATTTTTTCAAAAGGAGCTTCTTGGCTGGTGGTGTGGTTCAGTTTGTAGAGTGCTTGCCTAGCAAGTATCAAGACCTAGGTTCCATCTCTATAATTTCATAGAATGATCATAGGTAGACCTATGATCCCCCCACTGGGGAGTTGGAAGCAGAAGGATCAAAAGTTCAAGGTCATCCTCAGCTACATAGTAAGTTTGATGTCAGCCTGTGCTGCATGAGATATTACCTCAAATAACAAAAGCCCCAGAACCTCCATTGTCTTATTAATGAATTAATAATTAGAGCACTTGGTTACAGAGTTTCCGACCTCTGCTCATCCATCCCTCAGCTTTTTAAACTGAGAACCGCTCCCCACAGCATGCACGGAAGGGTCCCCAGGTCATATAATGTCAAGTGAAGACCCTGCTCCTTGTCACAGTAGCTGTGTTCATCTGGACTCAAAGCAGCCACTTGGCCAAGAAGGATGTTTATAACAGCTGAACCTACTAATCATACCTACCCTGTTGGGAATACATACCGGAGACATATACATGCAAGAACTCAAGTATAAGCATGGAGAACGGAAGGTTTTTCCATCCTGTGACCATGTTGGGGTCATATAGAGTAGAATAAGGTGATGAGAGGAAGGGTGGGGGGAGACTACAGGACCTGACACAAAACACAAAGAGGGATGTGACTCCCAGCAAGGCACTTGCTTCCTTTCACTGACAATACTCTGGTTCCACTTTTGATCTTTTCTGAGACCTGTAGGAATTCTCTCCTGCCTTCCCCTCTCCCCTTTTATTTTATCTTCTCTTCTCTTTTATTTAAATTTTTCTTTGCCACTAAAAACTTAAAGGCATCTATATAAAAAGAGGCATGGATCTAGCACGGCAAGTAGAAGAAAGACTCAGAGGCAGCCAATATATCTGTTATTTCCTTTGCCATGTGCAGTTTAACATGTGACGAGCATGCCGCAGACAGGGTTTGCTACATGCAAATGTGGTACATGCTGTATCATATGTGTTCTAGCAGGTGCTTATCAATAGGTTTAATCATGGCTGAAAGAACTCTCATTTTAATCTTTCTCCTCTCTCTCTCTCTTTCTCTCTTTCTGTGTGTGTGTGTGTGTGTGTGTGTGTGTGTGTGTGTGTGTGTGTGTGTATTCTAGAGTATGGGTGCACATGTTCATGTGTGTGGAAACCAGAGGCCACTCCTCAAACACCATCCATTTTGGTATTGAGGATAATCTCTCTCATTGGCCTGGAATCCATCACATCAGTTAAACCAGATGGTCAGCAAACACTGGGGATCTTCGTGTCTCTAGATCCCCAGTGTTGGGATTACAAATCCATGCCATCATGCCCAGATTTTTTCAAAGGATCTGGGAATCAAGCTTGCATGGCAAGCACTTCACCAATTAAATCATCTCTTCAACCTTTTTTTCTTTCTACATTAATATTAATAGGTTTAGAACCCTATGTATTGGATATTGAATTAGAAGACCCAGTTTCAATTGAATCTTTGGTGCTTGTGACAATCAACTCTCTGATAAAGTTTTTACTTCCTCTAAAACTTAGAGTCAAAGTCTTGTTTTTCCCTCTTGAAAATGGAGGTGAACATGGTGAGGTTAGGATAGGAACAATTTGGTGAACCAAAAGATGGATAAGCTGTGATGTATTTGGAGCAGTGAAATATGGTATAAAAGCAAGTATTTCTTGAGTCATGTGACTGCTGGGTACCCATGTGCCTGACCATTTGTCTTTCTCTCAGCTGAAAAAACCTGGCAAGACAAAAACAGGGTATCAACCCTGGTTGATTGGTTTTGGCTGCATGGGGAACTCTGTTGAAAAGCATTCTGGGGAGGCATCTGGCTTGATGTAAAATGTTGAGATTGATTGGTAATGTCTGCCAGGGTGCAGAGAGGTACATTTCTGCCCCTAGATTTGCCATCACAGAGTTGAGGGGGCCTCCCTGTGGAGTTTGTTGACTTAGAAAAGGGTTCACACATTCATTCTCAGGGCCAGGGTTCCTTGTTTTATAGTTGCAAGTTCAGAGCCTCCACAGTCAATCTCTGCTCCCACTGATGGCAAGAACATTCCCTCCTCTCCTTCCCTTCATGCTGCTGCTCTGTGGAGTACAGAATGGAAGGGCTGACACTGAGCCAGTCACCTAACTCTGAGCCTCCTCAGCTCCTGTGGCTTAGAGGACTCCCTTGGCTGTATTGGCCCCTTTGGAGCAGCAGGCATTTTAGCAGCTAACAAGCTCTGACACAAAACAGTCAGCCCAGTCACTCACCAAACGAAGCTCCTTCCCGGAGCTCAGCCGACCTGGCCTGGCCCTTGTGTGTTTGTGTGTGCTGAGCTGAGAGAGCACACACATGACTCCAGGTGAAAAGCTCAAAGCCAGATCAAAGAGTGCACAGAACACATGGTCTGCACTGCTTATTCTCCTGTGTGATTTCTTTGTTCTGCAACTCATTCGCACAACCTCCAACAAGGTGTGGAAACAAGTCATTTGTTGATAAAACAACCAAACCCAAGAGGATGGGCTGTCTGCCTTCCTTATTCCAGCCCTGAGATTAACAGTAAAAGACATAACCATTCAATAAAACAAAAGTATTGTCAGGAAAAAAAAAAAGTATGGTGACATACCAAGATACATGACAAACTGGTTAAAAAAAAATGAAGAACCCAGAAACACGTAAGACTGCAATTTAATCTTTATATTTGAAATATAAATATTGTTACTATCAAGATTGACAGTATAGAAAATGTGTGCCCCGAAGCCTCCTGACAAAACAAAATTTATATTTAAAGCTTCCTGAAATAATACCTTTTATCCATACAGTTCTGCCACATTGCAAGGGCTCTGAGCTACTGTATGGGCCCTGTGCCTTTATTTATTTTATGCCTAGAAGATACAGTTTAAATAGAAGAGGCGGGCTACAAGAGTTTTGACAGCTGAAGCTGATTAAAATACTGACAATACACACTCCATAGAATTTCCCTGAAATTTTTGTCAAAGACCCATAAGGAAAGTGAAAAATGAGACTTCCAGATTTCTCTTTAATTATTTTTACCCATCAGAACAGTTACATGCCCAGCTTGGGACATGTGCTGCTCGGCCTTTGCTGAACAAATTCTCACCCCAACTCTCTTTTTCATACATTACAAGGCCATGGTCCATTGATTGAGTTTGATAATCTGTTTCCAGTTAACAAAACACAGGGCTTCTCTCTGAGGCCAGCTGGTTCATCTCATCTGCAGAGGAGAAGACAGCCAGGAACGCTTGCTTATTTATTTATCGGGCCCTTTTACAAGGGTGTTACTAGCTAGGCCCGGTTCCTGGACCAGGCCAATCTTGTCTCCTTGTTGTTTCTCATTAGGGGAGTGTGACTATTAAAACCTCTGCTACAATCTAGTCTCTAACAAAACAATCATCTCGTTGTCCAATGCCTGGGGTAAGGAGTTCTGGAATTGCCGTAGAAAAGAAGTCAGAAATTTGGAGACTGATCCTGACAGCCATTGTCAGTGTCAGAAGTCTGATTAAAGACCTAGATTTCACATCCATTGTAGCTCTGTTGACTGGACACTTCTTTTAAGGATGCCATCCATGTAGGTACCATAAGTGGGGATTTCCAGAGAGGAGCTGATGGCCTGTGTAGTATTCCCAGACGCTACAGGACATTGTTATGGCTGTGGGTCATTTGTAAGGGCTCAGTAAAGGTGACCTAGGCTAGGGGTTTGGCAACGTTTTCAAGACTGTCACCAATAAACATAATGATCTGGCCTCACAGTGAACAAAAGTCTACTGCCCAGGTAACTGCATTTTTTACACAGCATCCACACCTCAGAGGGAAGTTCCTGGCTTCTTAGTAGATACACTGATCACTGCGAGTTTAGTGGCATAAGACAATGGCCATTCCTGTAACATTTGAAGGGGAAAGTATTATGGCAAGAATACAAAATACTTCCCCCAGGCCCATACATTGAGCACTTTATTAGCTGCTGAACACTTTATTTCAGGATGTCTGAAAACTTGAGGAGATGGGACCTAGTTAGAGGAAGTAGTTCACTAGGGCCATCTTTGAAAGGCGCATCACCTCTCTCTGTCTTTGTCTCTGTCTATTATCTATCTATGTATAATCTATTATCTATCTATCATCTATTATTCATCTATCATTTATCTATCTATCTTACTATCTATCTATTTACTATTTATCTTCTATCTCTATCTATCTATCTATCTATCTATCATCTATCTATCTACCTACCTATGTATCATCTATCTGTCTATCTATGTATGTATCATCTATATCTAAATATCTATTATCTATCAATCTATTAGCCATTTATCTATACCTATTTATCACTTATCATTCATCTATCATTTATCTATCAATCTATATAAAATCTATCTACCTATCTACTATCTATGTATCATCTATCCATCATCTATCATATCTATCCATCATCTATCTATCTACTATCTATCCTCTATCTATCATCTATCTGTCTATTTATGTACATATCATCTATATCTAAAAAATCTATTGACAATCCATCAATCTATTAGTCATCTATCTATAGATATATTACCTATCATTAATCTATTATTTATCCATCTATGTAAAACCTATCTATCTATTTATCTATCTATCTATGCATCTCCCCCCTTTCCTGTCCATCACCAAGTGAGCTTTCTCTTCCCCCAGTTCCCACCTTAGTGATGTCACTTTTTCATGACCCCAAATAGGTAAAGCCAAGGATTATGGAGGAAATCTCAAAAACAGTGAGCCAAAGTAAATCCTTATTCCACTGAATTGCTTACATTAGGGATTTTGCAATAAAAAAATAATAATAATAACAATAATAACAATAACAACAATAATAAACAACTATGTATACAGCAACACAGAAAGGCAAGTTTTTAGAAGACAAATAAGCCTTCTTTCAGAGTCACTAAGAGGGAATTCTGCAATCAGCCCTTCCGGCTTGAAACTTCAGGTCCACTACTTATAAGTTCTATGACCTTGGGTGGATAGTTGGTCCATATTTTGTGCCATAAAATAGACAGGAAGGCATAGATTAATTAAGCTGATTGAAATTCATCCAGTGGATACAGTGGCAAAGCTACGTGTCTGTCAGTAGGCAAGTTTTATCTCTTTACTGCTTCACAAAATGTCTGGTTTGGAGCAGATGTTCAAAGAGTGTTCGGTAAATAAAGAAATATTGAATGAGCTGCTGAGATGGTAATCTTTCCCCATCAGCATGTTTACTCTTGGTTTTCTTTGCGAACAAATCATCTAGAAATACTGAGTTTGAAAGAAATTAACTTCCCCTTCATTTAGGACTCTGTGGCTCACACAGTCCCCTGCTCAAAGCATATAGAGAGTTTCAAGATGGCAACACGGAATGTCAAGTACAGTCATAGCACCCTGAAGATACCAATGCCTCCATCTGAGGTTTGAGAGATTTCTGAAAAAGTCCTTTACATGGAGTCACAGGAAGGCTCAGCTGAACCTGATCTTCTCATTCCCACACTTTATTGTCTCTGACCAAAAATACTACCCCATTTAGGGTCCAGGCTGAATCTATCATCTGGTGCTCTAGACCAGTGGTTCTCAACCTTCCTAATACTGAAAGCCTTTAATACAGCTCTTCATGTTATGGTGACCCCCATGGCTACTTCATAACTGTAATTTTGCTACTGTCATGAATCATAATGTAAATGCCTGATATGCAGGATATCTGATATTTGACCTCTGTGAAAGGGTCATTCGACCCTCAAAGGGGTTGTGACGCACATGTTGAGAACCACTGCTCTAGATAGTTTAAACCCACACAGTCTTGACCTTACAAATAAGTCCCTAGATTTCTCCACTGGATGAGAACTCAAGCTAAGGATGGTGGGACACATATTGGTGGCTGCTTCCACTGTTTTTAACTGTCAAAAGACAGCCAGCCGTTTGCTTATTGCTTAGTAAAAGGATGAGATGTGTTTGGAAGACCCAGCATCGCCCACTGACAGTGCTCTGCCATGCTGTCTGTCTTAGTACAGTCACTAGACAGTATCTTACAGGTGGTTTTGATTTCTGCATAAGGGCTCAAGAGGAAAACACTGGACTTCAGAGCTGAGCCAAGTGGGACAAGGGCTCAGACGTCATACAAACCTCATTTGAACAGCTGTGTCTTCCCGAGAGATCTGTGAATCCAAGGCAAGCCAAAAGAACAAGTGGGAGGAAAGGACCACAAGGTTTCCAAACAGTGTGAACAGAAGCCTGAGCCATACATACCCATTTATGTACAAAGAACAAAGGTCACCCTGTGGGAAACAGGTTCCCTTGGGTGGATCTGGGAAAGTTAGGTTCATCCACAAGCTATTCTCCAGTTACCCTGACGTTATTCTAACCTTCTGATCACTTTCTAAGACAGGATGTCCCCAGAGGAACGATCCTACATCCTGCCGCCTACCAAGATCACCTGCAACTGCCTCCTCTAAAACTTAAAAAAAACAAAAAAAAAAAAAAACAAAAAAAAAACAAAAAACCTTGAGGCATGCTATTTTTCAAAAGCATCTTTTATTCAACCAAATCTTGGCTAATTTATTTATTTCGAGTGGATCTCATGTAGCCCAGGATTACTATGCAGTTCTGGATGACCTTGAATTTCTCATCTTCATGCTGGGAATGTAAGCATGCAGTATATGGTCACTAAGAGAAAAGCCAACAGCTCTATGGATAGGAAGCTCTTCAAACCTGTAACGGTGGAGGTGTATGGAGACATCTAATACAAAACATTGACTCAGTGTAAGACAGTCACGGCTCCTGTATTACCAGGAAAATTCAAAAGCTGATAGAATGGGACTTACCATATATCTTAGTCAGGGTTTGCATTTCTGCGCAAAACACCATGACCAAGAAGCAAGTTGGGGGAGGAAAGGGTTTATTCAGCTTACACTTCCACATTGCTGTTCATCACCAAAAGAAGTCAGGACAGGAACTCAAGCAGGTCAGGAACTGGGAAGCAGGAGCTGATGCAGAGGCCATGGAGGGGTGCTGCTTACTGGCTTGCTTCCCCTGGCCTGCTCAGCCTGCTTTCTTATAGAAACCAGGCCCACCAGCTCAGGGATGGCACCACCCACCATGGGCTGGGCCCTCCCCGATCCCTGATCACTAATTGAGAAAATGCCTTACAGCTGGATCTTATGGAGGCATTTCCTCCAGGGAGGATCATTTCTCTATGATAATTCCAGCTTGTGTCAAGTTGACACACAAAACCAGTCAGTACATCCTACATGAGATTCCGTTGACTGTGCCCTTGTTTACGCTATCTGATATAGTTCCTATAATCCCTAGTGTTACTCATTTCACCATGGGCCTAGTTCATTGAGGTATCCCCATATCTTTAATGCAGAGGCCGAGAATAGAGGACCAAGATTTTAGAGTCATGCTCCTACTACCTCTAGAAGGAACTGTCTTTCAGGCCATTATAAAAGTGAGCCACCACCTCCCACATCAGTGACTCTCAATCTTTCTAATGCTGCAACCCTATATGTCCCTCATGTTGTGGTGACCCCTCAACCATAAAATTATTTTTATTGCTGCTTTATAACTGTAATTTTGCTACTTTTATGAATTGTAATGCAAATATATGATTATGATATTAGAATATCTGATATGTGACCTCTGTGAAAGGGTTGTTTGACCCTCAATATGGTTGTGACCCACAGGTTGAAAACCCCTGTCTATGCTAATCACTTGGAAGTTTCTCAAGCCATCAAATCAGACCAGCTCATATCCTGCAAAGAAGACGACATCTTACCTGAATTCTCAGTTCTTACTCTGCATCAATTGGTCTCAACTCCCTCTGCCTTGTTGTTTTCGAGTTTACATTGAGTCTTCTTCCTGTTCTGTATTCAACAGAGCCCAGGGTAATTCATACACCAACATGTGTTTCCTTCCTTTCATCCCTTTGCATCTGAAACATGACAATATTTTTGCCTTTTGTTCCAACTATGAAGAAAGATGAACAAGGGAGGGAAAGACTCTTAGTATAGATCAGAAATAAGAGAGGCACCTTGGCTCCTAGTTGGCCTTGGAGACCACTAATTATGTTGATCTAACTTGAAATAAGGAGAAAAGAGACCTCATCAGTGGACCCAATCTCCAGGATAGGTGAAATGAGAACTCTCTGGCTCGTTGACTGGGGAGAGCTGAGGGTAATAGTTTAGCATGACCACTTCCTCCCAACCTCCTTACTTCCTTGCTGATTTTCCCACTGGAAATCCCAAGAAATTCTACAATCACAGGTACAATACAGAGGTTAGTCACGCTGCTTAGGACCACTGGGATGGGTAAGTACCTCGGAATGGTTAGTACTTAGTTATATTGCTTGCAGTGGCAACAGACATCTTTGAAAAACTAACAAATCTCATGCATAGGGATTTAAGAAATGCAAGAATCGAGGGGATAGGTTAAGAGGGGGAATGTCATCTCCAGCTGAAGATATTGAAGAACAAACCAACAAAAACAAGCTTGCACCTGGAAAAAAAAGTTGGCTATAAGCCTTTAAGAATGAGTTGATACTTGAAGACAAGATACAGGAAGCATAGGAGAGAAGGGCTAAAAGAAAAAAGGAAATTGCTAACTGAGAGGAACAAAACTCCTGTGGGTGATGCTTGAAGTAAGCTAAGGATAGAAACATTATGGAAATATTCTCTAGAAAGTACCAGAAAATAGGACCACACCTACCCAAATGTTATCTGAGAACAAAACTAGTAACTGACAATATTCTCAAATGTACAGTAATTTGTTCTGATCAAACTTTATTTACAAATACAGGGCACGAGCCATATTTAACTCCCAAGACAAAGCTTTCCAATTCATCATCTAGAAGGAAAAGGGAAAAACTCATCTTGAATCTGAAATGGTCTCCTGAAAAAACTAAAAGTAGTACCCAGCATGAACTCAAATAGCTTATCCTTCCCACTCAGGATTTCCTTAGCATCATCCTGTTGAATAGAGTAGACCCCCAAGACAGATACAGGATGGGTTTTTTTTTTCCAATTTGGTGAATTCTCATTGGCTTGGAGCAGACAAGTCAAGACTCCTCCCCCTTATGTTCAATCAAGGTTGGCTTCAACAGCTAGCACGGTGGACCTAGGTCTCAGAGAATTATCCTTTGGTGTTCATGAGTCATCTGGGAAAACACACCTGTAAAGATGCTGAACTAGGAGAGGGTATGGCCTCCACCTTGAAACCAGCTAAAACTGGTGAAAAATAGAGACAAGGTAGACTTGACTTGCTGTATTAGTCACTTTCCTTGTTGCTGCAACAAAATACATAGTAAGAGTCAATTTAAGGGTAGAAGTGTTTATTCTTACTTATGCTTTTAGGAGATACACTCCATCATGGACGGGAAGGCGTGGCAGCCGGGACTGGAAACCAACTAGTCACACAGCATATGTGGTCAGCAATCTCAGAACGGACAGGAAGTAGAGCTCGGCTCATGAGCTCTTCTCCTCCATGCTGAAATTTTGGCTGGGCTCTTCTTATGTGGGTCTTGTGTGACTAACTAACTATAGCTGCTGCAAATTTATAGGAACAATACCCAGGCCATGTCTAGAAGTAGGAATTCCCCATGTCCAGAGGTCAAAGTTCACTGCATTTCTCACCAAATTCCAGATGATGCAAGGGGAGATGGAAATAGCGTAAAACTCAGTCTCTTTTTAACTTTTCATCTTGAGACAGGTTCTCACTACGTTGCCTAGGAAGTTCTTAAACTTACCAAACTGTGTATTCAGACCTTGAAATTACAATCCTCCTGCCTCAGCCTCTGGGTAGGTGAGATAGCGGGGCAGTACCCCCAAGCCTGGCTATGTTGTTACAAGTGATAGGTAGGTGGGAAGATTGAGGAGAACTTTGCCTTCTTTCTGGGACAGAAACATTTAGCTCATCACAATCTCATTGTGCATTCATTCATACTTAATATCTTTCAGGATCACTCCTGTTAAGCTATTCTGCTACAGTTCCACTGCACGAGACCTCAAATAGAAATAAATAGCAACATTAGTTAACAGCCTTATATCATGCGAGTCTTAAACACCACAATGTGAGGGAAATAAAGCTTTATTAGGAGTCTAGTTATAAATCTGCATTAGACAAAGCAGCAGTTATTTTTGGAAAGCCTTGGTGATTTGTGCCCCCTGGAAGACAATCTGTTTCTTTGGATTCCTCTGAGATGCTGCTGTGGGTTTCACTGATGCCACCTCCAGTCCTTCAGTGCCCTGTCTGTGATACAAAGCAGGGTATCCATGACACTTGGTTCCAGGGTGTGGGAGGTGAAGAGACAAGTGGTAAAGGCTGAAGGTGAACTTAAGCTCACCACGAAAATAAAATAAAATAATAACGTGCTTCTAGGGTTGATGAAATTAGAGCTGAATTTGGAGAAACTAATAAACACACATACACAGAGAGAGAGAGAGAGAGAGAGAGAGAGAGAGAGATTTAGCTACATTCTGTTTTCTAAAATCTCAAGTCTAGATCGTGACAGTTGTCATTGTGAGAACATCATGACTTTATTTACTTATCAAAGAGGGGCTTTGGCAAAATAGGAAGAAAATGTAATTAATTAGTTTATAATTTGTGACCTTGAACGTGTTAGCTCATGACTTCTCTCAGTAGGGTTGCCCAGTAGGTTGGTTTTATGGTCTTTGAAGAAAAAAAAAAATTCAGCTAAGAAAGAAAGTTGAAACTATGCCTGGACCCCATTGGTGGAGTCCCGGAGCTGAGAGGACCACAGGGCTCATCTAAACTAGGTCACTGTAAAACCTGGGATGACCCTGAGTCTGAGACTTGGTTTGTCCTGATGGAAAGAAGGAACAGAGTAAGTCAATAAGGACAGTGTGATCTTTTGGGGGGTTCAAAAGAATTCCTGCGCAGAGAAGGCATCTTTACTCGAAGCAATAGCATAAGTGTAACAGGAATTCTGGAAGTTGGAAAACATCAATTTACAATTACATTAGCACGTTATCATTCTTTCTGTGCTACCAAGCTGGCCGTTAGAGAACATGTAAATCAAGACACCAGTCGTAACAAAGTTTGCAAAAAGCATACTATGACCCTATTGAGAAAGGCCATGCTTGTTGGTTTTACAAACCTAGACATATACAGGAAGAAGAAATCTCAGTTGAGGAAGTGCTTCCATCAGTTTGTCTGTAAGCAAGCATTCTTGACTGATGGTTGATGTGGGAGGGCCCAGCTCACTGTGGGCAGTGAGTCCGAGTGCTCCTTGGGCTAGGAGTCTGAGTGCTATAAGCAAGCAGGTTGAGCAAGTCATGGAGGGCAAGTCAGTAAACTGTATTCACACATGACTTCTATATCAGGTCCCTGTCTTTGCATTGCTGCTCTGGCTTCCCTTCATGGTGAACTACAATGGCAAACTGAAATAAACTCTTTCCTCCCCAAGTTGCTTTTAGTCAAATGGTCTTTATAGCAATGATGTAGAACAAACTAAGACAGAGGCAGTGCCTCAAAGTGAGAACAGCGTCTGGTTCCCACTAGAGAACTAATCTGACATATAAGTTCAGCTTCTGTTCAGTGGACCAGAGGCCAGGTATTCAATCCGATCCACTTACAATCACAGGAACGTTACAACTACCCATCCTGCGATACCATCTCGGCTCCACTATTCCAACCACTAATCTATTATTGTTCATCCCTGGATGGCTGACTAACTAATGCGATTAACATATGGTTGAGTTAGTGGCTGCAAAGAGATACCATCTAGGGTTGAGCTAAGAGGGAAAACTACAGAATGCAGATATACAAGACAGGAAATGGGACGGACAATGCTCAGTGCTTGAATCTGGTCCCAGGCTTTGTTGTAAACGAGCAGATGACCTATCCATGGGACAATTCGCTGACCAGTAGGGGCGAAGGTGTCACTCTCGGGTCAGTCTGGAATGACTTCATACTAAAACAGGAGATAAGCGCTCGTCAAACTTCAAACATGAGGCTCCGCGACTCAATCAGAGCATGTCGAATTCTTTAAAGAAGAATCAAATCTTCAAGGGAGAAGCCTGGGCTACTGTCCTGTTTAATATGTCATTAGCAAGAATCTGTCTAATCAACTGTGGCAATTATTGGCATTTCATTATAAATGCTTAAAGGATGAGAATGAATTGAGAGATGCATATTTGAAATCCTGGTCCTGTGTTTACAGCACCAGAAAGAAAATGAAATATTGCAGGCACTGTTCCTTAGACTGCCTTGAACAAGGTAGTCATTGCTTTTAGGGAATACTATGTAACAGCAAAAGCAAAGGCTTCCAAACGTTAAAATCAAGAGTCCCAATTCTGAAAGATTAGGGTGTTGGGGTAGCCACTGGTGCGGACTCCCTTGTTAACATTTAAGAGAGTGGGTCCATCAACTTTGTGGTCTTTACTGTCGAGAGTGCCCTCCAGCCTTGGGCAGGATTTCTTTCTTACAGAGCCACAGAGCAGATTTATCCTTTATGTTCAGTAGCAGTCCAAGTTGGCATCTCCAGAGGGGACGGCCATTCTGTTTTGCTTTCATAACCTCCGTGGATCATGTGACCAGACTTCCAGAACACCCAGATGCAAATTTGTGGCCTGCTTCTTTCCAGAGGACTAGAAGGCACGCCGTGTATTTATGTACTTTGTGTCCTGACCTCCGAGTTGGCTGTTTGTCTGTGGTAAGCCTGTACGTCAGTCCCCTATTTAAGAAGGAAAGGCTTTGGCAAGAGCCCTCCTTGTGATATCCAGTTTCATGCACTCTGCAAACTTTGCTCCTCACAACCACCAAGATGATTGTTGCTCAGGGCAACATCTTTTGCCAGCTTCGATCCTCCTTCTGTCTCCCCATCCCATGCTCCAGCCAAATCTTCGCTTACTGTTTTTTTTGTTGTTGTTGTTTTTACTCTAAACTTACTAGTATTTTAATCTGAATTCATTCAAGCATTTTTTCCCACCAGAAATACCCTCTTTCACTCCCACAGACAAAGCTCCAATCTTTCTTCCACTGTGAACTTGAAAGTCGTCCCCCAACATTTTCAAATGCTCTTTCTCCTTGCTTCTCTGTGTCCAGCTCTGTCCTCATTCATCACACAAGACCGCACTTAACTTGTCTGTCGGAAAACAGTTATATGGTGCCTACGGTATAAGTACTGTTCACTAAGTGACCGGGCCAACAGGGTTCTGCCAGTGCCCATTATCTACACAAACCATTAAGTAGGTCTTTGAAAAAATATAGCAAAGGAAAGGAAAAAAAATGAAGATTTTTTCTGAAAGCTTTAGTCAAGAAGGGAAAAGGTGGGCTGGAGCCGGGGCTCTATAAATGAGGGTATTTGCTACCAAGCCTGACAACCTGAATTTGATCCCTAGGACCCACAAGTTAGCAGGGGAGAATTTATTCCACAAGTTCTCTGATTTCTGCATGAGCACCAATGGCAGACCCCTGCTCCCACAAAACAAATAAATGGAATACAAAAAATATATCTAAAGGTTAGAGATTCTAAATGTAAAACAGGATAAATAATTCTGAATGTTTCTGTCATCCTTGAAAGGACAATGATTGCAGGTTGCTTTGGTCCAGAAACTGTGCTAAGCACTAAGGAGCAGCCATTTCCCATTTGCTAGGGAGCTTGTGAGCACTATGTCCAACTCCACTCTTTCGCACTCAGCATCCAAATGCAGCCCAGACTGCTACATCTTAAAACTCGCCAAGTCAGTCAGTGTGAGGAATGCCCATGTTTCCCAGATTCGCCAATAAGCCTTCACCTGGATACAACAAGGTCCCCATGAGCACTGGATCAGAATTTTCCAGACTGGAGGCTTGGGAAAGCTACATTTTAACAGGCACAGTGTGAATGTAGTGTATCATCAAAAAAACAAAACAAAAAAAAAATACACACACACACAGAAAGTCACCTAATTGTATTGCGTTTGCACAATAATTCCCTCATTTATGCACTATTATGCACAATGTACCAACCTCGCACTTCCAAGGGTGAGAAAACAGAGGGGCTACAAGGTCATACATACTGAGCCAGCATTCAAAATAGGTGGATTGTACCAGGGTAGGATCAGGACCTGCTGAGGTCCAAGGGAAAACAGGAAGGAGGGCAAAGGCCAGGTGGCAACAAGGACACTTTTAGGTGTGCCGTGACCATCCTGTTCCTCCCTATGTGCCTAAACTTACCCAACAGCAATTCAAAGCAATCATAGGTGCTCCATATTTGATTAACACACGAAAGAAATAGTTCCCGAGGCATGGTTAAAGTGCTGGCTTCAGCTGAAGGTCAACTCCTTGATTATTTGGATAAATGGCACTCACAGCCCTCGAGTGCTTTGAAGCAAGCACTCCTCAGCTTACTGTGTGACCAGCATTCACCGTGCCTCAGCCCTGAATCCGGGAAGCAGGAGGGAAGCCACTCATCTGCTTCCTCTGGTGGCATTTGGAAATCTCAAGTCGATGCGATGCAGACACCAAACAAGCGCACAAATGGGCGGCAGACAGCCTGTGCTTCGGATCCCGCACATGTGCAGTCTGTGGTGGTAAATTGCTCATTAGAAGCATTGTTGGGAGACCAGCGAGGCTCACCCACCCTGTGATTTCCAAAAGTTCTGGAGAACATCATCTAACTTATCATCCAGGCTCAGTCCCCGTCTCTCTGAGCTGTCTGTGAGGCTTGCTCAGAAGGGAGGAGATGGAGATGAGAAGAATTCTGATCCAGTCTGAAGAGAGGAGGGGGTGTGGGCATGTGACTCAACTCCCTAGCTGGTTTACCTTGCCTGAGCCCTTCACCTCTGGGAATCACAGTGTTTGTGTGAAAAAGGAGAAGTCAGTGGCAGTGAGTTCTTGGGTTCTGGTGAAAACCAAACACTGTAATGTCACCTAGATTGAGATAGATGCTGAGGTGGGCAGGCATCACCATCAATTTGTTCTTGTTGCAAATACCATCTGTATTTTTCTCCAGGAAGTCAGCATAGTCTTATGTGTTAATGAAGAGGATTCTCCCCAGGCAGGGACCACCATTCAGATGCGGATACGCACATACCTCAGGCTTCATTTCCCAGTCCCCATGTGTGCATAGTGATAGCTGCTTCACTGGGTGACTGCCAGCAAATGGATAATCCAAGCATGAAGTCCGCAGGAAGGGAACTACCTTTGATTGTTTTTCTTAAAAGCTCCACGGAAGGTTTCCCACTTAGTATAGAAGTTTGATCACAGGGGCTGCTACCATCGAGCCCCTCCCTGCCTTTCTTGCTTATTGCTTGCTCCCCCAAGGCTCAAGTGTGGCAGAGCACCTTAGGTGTTGGAAAACTACCACCTGGTTTGCCACCACAATCTTCCTTCTTGATCTTTGCTCCTCCTGGGACACCCAATGACATATTTTTCTCCTCTGATAAGTCTCTGTAGAAAAAAAAAATCTAAGATTTCAGACATTGATTAGCCAACCCAATTTTACCCCCACCTCTATCCATGGTTCAACATACATCCTAACGCATACCTTTGTTCTTCCTTAACTGGCTAGTGTTATGCACAGGTTACTTTTTACCTGTTTATTTTTGCCCTCCTATCACTACAATAAGAGGGAAGGGACTACGCATGACTTATCTTGCCACATAACTTCTAGAACCTAAGGAAATGCCATACCTATAACAAATGCTCAATAAATATTTGCTGAATGAATAAATGAGGGAGGGTGAAGGGCTGGGGGACAGATGACACACTGCCTTAATCCTTCATTGGTTGAATTTAAATAACTGTTGTCAAGTGGATATAAACTAAATACAATGAGAGTATCAGTTTCTCCTCATTCATTCACTCATTCATTCATTCATTCATTCATTCACTCATCTGTTCACTCATTCATTCATTCACTCATCTGTTCACTCATGCATTCTATATTTGCTGAGCATGTATATCGTGGCATGTTTTCCAGGATTCTAAGAGTCTATAGATAAAAAAAAACACTAGCCCTCTTCTTGAACGCTCACAGAATAGAGAGGGGCAGGAAGAATTGATGTGACTGTGACTGAGCCCTGACCATGTAGAACGATCCACCTTTCATAGTTTATATGGATGAACCCTGTAAGATGCCTTTTAGTCTACGAGAAGGAACTTGTTCTTCCTGTCACTGGACTGAGGGCAACACCGCAGCCCGAGGCACTGGATGACTTGTGCAAGATTTGACAGAGAATAAGAAAGACCAGAAAAGGCAGGTCTACTTCCCTTGTACTAAAACCTTTTCCTGTTCCCATTCTTCATAAGAGCATGTGGGCCTCTGTGTGGGTTTCTGGGAAAACAAGATCCCACCTGGAAGAGATCCATAATCTCTAGAAAGATGATTCAAGATACACAAATGGGCTGCAAAGATGATTGCCAATTCCCTCCACCTGTGAGCCTGCTCCACAGTCAGCATGAAGAATAAAGGCTTCTTTTAAAACCTAGGTCAGCTAGGACTTGCTATAACCAATGTAATATCGCACAGGAGTGTGCATGTCCTGGAATCTAGTAGTTGCTATGTTATTCTCTTGTTAGTTATCTATGGAAAGGCCTTCAGATAGGCCACTTGGAGACAGAAGACAAGTCACTCCCCAACCAACAAAAACCTCTTCCCACTTCTGCCAGTGCCGTGGGCCCATGAGTATGCCATGGGAAAAAACCCACACAGGACAGAAACAAGTCACCTCTATCCAACCTTGAAGCTACAGACCTCCAAGTGTTGCTTTTCCTGAGTGACCATATTTGAGAGCAGTTGGTTAGGCAATAGGTAACTGAAATACAGACCCTATACAATAGATGCCTTTGTTTGGATTTAATGCTTGTGACCATTTCCCTGGAGATTGCCTTAGAAGCAAATGTTGTCTTGGCAGCAAGTGTCACCTGTCACAGTGTTTCTTTGCAGCTCCCTTCTTTAAGCATGCCACACACAGGGTCCATGCAATGAACTATGGCCGTGGTGAATCATTGCCTTTGCTACGTCCAGAGCAGAGATAGAGGTTGTAAAAGGGGGAAGTCCCATTCTTTTCCTTTCTCTGGGACTTGGAGGCTCACAGCGCAGATTCTCAGACTTCTCCATTTCTTGAGGAGAAATGGCTGGTGTCCAGGTTATACAGCAGAGCCATGCTGGTTAACAGATCAATAGTGCACAAGAGAGTAAGGACCATAGAATGTGCACTTCACAGAGGAATAGGAAGCCCATCAGGGCTTTCAACTGGAAGCTGAGCCCCTGGCACTTAGAAGGCTCAAAAAACCAGGCCTAGCAGCTGCCTCGCTAAGTCTTTCCATAATGGCCAAATGGTCCAGAAATTACGCTAAATTATCCATATTGATTAAACTAATTCAGAGCCATAAACCAGCTTTTGGAAACCTACGGTGTGTGGGTCTGTCCAATTTATATCAAGTGTAGTCTAATTTCTATTATCCAAAAGGTGTCAGTTGGGCAAACTCACATTTATGTAATTCATGTATAATATTACTTTCTTCTGAAAGTGGCTTAACAAAGGTATAATTGAGAGGTAAAACTCTGAGCCAAAAGAAAGGGAAATCTTGCAGTTATAATTCACATATACAGTTGTGAATGAACACCAGCTTGGAAAGCTGGTTCCTTGGGTCCCTATGAACCAGTGAACAATGCAAACTCATACAAATATTTATGCATGTCTGAGCGTGGTGGGCATCAGCGGTTGCCTCGTCTGACTCTGTCTATAGTCCCCGCACTCTGGACACTTTCCAGGGAGTGGTGGCCGAGTAACAAACCTAGATCAATGAAGCAAAGTGTATAGCTGGCTGCGGGGAAATATTGGTTTAGAGATATAAAAAGACACTCTGCAAGACTGGCCCTTGACCCATGGAAACTTTCATCCTTTTTCCATTCTAGAAATTCAACAGGATAGTAGCAAGGAAACAGACAAGGACTCACTGTGATGCGCATGCGTGCATGCATGTGCGTGGTCTGCATATGCGCACAAACACACACTCAAGGCAAAGACCGATATTAGGTGTCGTTGCTTAGATCTTATTTTTTGATCTAGGGTCTTTCACTGACCTAGAAGTCCCTAAGAAGGCAAGGCTAGCAGCCCACTGAACCCCAGGGTTGAGATTACAGAACAGCACCGCCATTTTTCAAAAATTTGGATACTAGGGATCAAACTTTGTCCTTGTGCTTGTGAGGCAAGCACTTTACAGACTGAGCCTTGTATGTTCTGTTCTGCAGGACTAATCAGACTTCTCAAGAAATGTGCAATTTTATCACTTTGAGTTCAGGTGCCTAATTTTTATTTTATTTTATTTTATTTTTTGTACCTGAAAGAATTCTTTTTTTTTTAAAGATGCAAGGCTCTCCTTGATTCCTTAAGCTTTGAAATGGCCCCAGTGATCCCTGCAAGGCTAGCAAGGTTGTCACACATAAATGAAACTATGGCAAAGCAGAAGCCAGCAGTCATTCAGGATGCTCCTGGCTTCTGTTGGATGTCAATATCCTGCCATGGTACCATGATTTCCTGGTTAGGTACTCTGCCATTTGCTTTATCCTATAGGGAAAAAACAAAACAAAACAAAACAAAAAAACAGAGTAGATGAAGAGAAATGGAGATGTTGCTGTTAATATGTTAGAATGGTTCATATTTGACTTTTCCAATCCTTTTAAATGCCTAGCTGAATTCATCACTAAAAACTTGAAGACAGATTCAAAGATTCTTCAGCAGTTAAGGGAGCCCAGACTCCTTCTCAAAGGAATTAGGAGGTCTCTTCCCGGAAGGGTGTGGCAATCTGCACTTCTAAACCTTTACAACGACTTAAGCCACATGATGTACTTGCCTGAAGCAAGGTATGTGAGCTACGTGGTAAGCTGAGCAGTTAGTGTTTTGTTTTAACAGTGAATGGGAAATCAGCTTATTCTGTGACTTGGCTTTAGGGAGATTATTTCATTAGATTGCAGAGTAATGTTATTAGCATGCAGAAAATTCCTTTTGGCTTCTGAAAACTGTTAATCTAACTTGGGGACTCTAATCCATTCCTAAGGTAGTTTCCATTGTTCTCGATAAACTCAAAACATTGACTTCAACTCATAAAGCTGTAAAATATTTGCAGTTATTTTCGAGTAACAATACCAGAAAGCCTGCCTCATGCTGAGTTAATTCTCATTTTATTTCATTTGGTTCTACTTTATTTTTCCCCAGAAACTCTCAAGACTGAGATAAACTCCCAGCGAAGAGAGACAGTAGACCACATGCTCTCCTGTGGAAGACTGAAGGAAGGCTTCTGAGCAGAGGAGGCACAGGGCCTCCAAGGACCCAGTGAAACATCAGGAAGTATGAGCCCCCTCACTGGGGACCAACTTCAACTATTGCCAAAAGATCCGGAGCCCATTGTCCCTTGGACAAGTTCTCCGTCTTTGAATTGAATTATTGTCCTCTGTAACCAGGAAGCCAATTATTGGTCGAATGGTGTATTCCCAGAGGTGAAGCCATTCTGGTAATTCTCAGAGGGGAAGTGGGGGTGGGGTCAGAACAAAACTTTTAGAAAAATGCAAATGTCCTCTGTGGAATTTCTGGGGAGCCCTGGTATTTAGGGTCAGGATGTTAGCACGCCCTTTGAACAAGCTGCTATCCCTTTTTTTTCTGGCTTCCTGTTCCTGGAAGCCTACTCTCTCTGAATTGTTTTGATTAAGCCCAGTTTAGAGAAGTAGATTCCCTTGAAGCATCCTCCACCATATTTGATGATAAATCTCATTCAATTTCCCGTGTAAGGTGGCAAGCTTTATTGCTTAACAAACATTACATCTACTCCGCAGTAATTTATATCTGAATGGGTTTATTATAGGCGTTGTGTTTCATTCATTGTGCAGCTAATTCCATAGCATGCTGCCTGAGTTCTGGATGGCCGTTGGGCCATTATCAGCTTCCAAGACAATTGAATCTTTTCCCTTGCAGTTTCAGGAAAATGGTTTATGAATATGTAACACAAACTGTGTTAACAAGGCAAATATACTTCATTTCTTTTATGGCTATGCCCAGGCCATGGCATAGCTGTGCATCTCACTGAAAGTAAACTGTGCCTTAATATAGAAACAAGTCCCCTTCAACAGCACTCTCCCAAGGCCGTAATGCCTTCGCTGAAGCCATGTGCTCTAGTGCGACTCTCTGTGAAATGAGCCCCAGTCGACCTCCTACGGATTCAATTATCTTCTCTACACGGATGGCACGCTCTTCCCCTGACTTCCCCCAAGCCCACTTTCCTAGTGTGGTCCTACATGGCATTCTGATTATAAAACAGCTCCATTTGGGCGCCCTGCCGTCGTGGTAGAAACAGTATTATTGTTCATTTTCTGTGTGGTTCGTTCTCTCCGTACAGTTCCTTGTGACCTTCACTCCACAAAGGAGCTCTTGAGAAAGGGTATCCAAGTCTGCACAGTGGCTTCCTAAGTTGACCTCATACCTGCCCACTTATGTCTATAGATAGGTACACTGTACCAATGGTGGTTGGATGACCACCAAACCTCCCAAACTGGAATTTTAGGATGTTCCATACCCACTCATGTCTCTTCTCTGTAGCCATGTCTTATGTAGAACCCTCAGGAAGGTTCCTTTCCTAGGACAATTCTGTCTTCTAACTCCCATGGTACCAGGAATAGTCTCTGTGTATGTTATTCTATGAAAGGGACCCCAGGCCACATGGCTTCTAGCCTTAACCTGTGGTAAGACAGCTGTATTTCTAGGCTAATGGATTTTTGGGTCACTTCTATGAATATAGCTTTCCACTGCTCAACATTCTGACAGAGCTCACCATGTTTTAGCACAAAGCAATCTATTCCCGTCTTCTCCTGGTGAAGGAGACAGACTCCTAGTGGCATTTAAGAAGGCCCTACTTGTTCCTGTGGATGTTTTCCAAGCTGGGTTGAATTGTTCTCCCCTCAGTCTGCTTACCAGGCATGCTGGATCTCCTCACTTCCCAAACCAAGCCAGGTTCCCTCTCCGCTTGGGGTCTCCCATAGAGAATATGCATCACGTGGAATTTTCTTCCTCCAACATCTGCCCCAAATGTGCCAATACCCTCCTTTGAAGACACTTAGGGTAATGTCTCAGCATTCTAAGGGACCTCTCCTCCTCACTCCAAGTCTTTCCCACTCCCCTGGAGCCATGTTTTCCTATTACCTAGAAGGTCTTCTGGTCTCCTGGTTGGAGGTTCTCTCACTCTCTTACTTCTAAGAACGGCTTTAACAATTATTCTTAAATGTTGCATCTTACTCTAACACAATGTTATTGTCTTGTAGCTCTGGAAGCCAGAAATACCTGTGTTTATCGGTTTGGTTCCTCCTAGAGGATTAAGGGAATTTTCTGTTGCTTTGTCCTTTCCTGCTCCAGCTCAGAGAGCACCTGCATTTCTTGGTTTGTGGCTCCTTCTTGCCCATTGAGCCTCCTTCAACTTAAAAGTCCAGCTGATAGCACTGTACCCACCAGAATCACCCAGGAGCTTCCCCCCCCCCACACACACACACATACACACACAACCCCATATCATCATCATCTGTAGACCCTTCCCCTTAGCAAAGTTCTTGCCAGGCATATCTCTCATGTATCTGAGGATTGAGATGTGGTCAAATTTGGGGGTCATGATTTGTTCAACCCCATTTCTCAACAAACATATGAATTCTCTCACAGTCAGAGATTCCCATCACTATCCCTGCCAAATATAGTATCAGGCACATAATGTGCGTGTGCATGCACTGTGTGAGTTTAGTGTGTGTGTGTCTGTGTCTGTGTGTCTGTGTGTATGTCTCTGTATTCAGGGTCAAATGATACAATTTGGTAGAAACCAGTCAGCCAAATGAATAAGACACAGATCCTTGACCAGTTACTTAGTGTCTGTCTTTCCAAACCTATCCTTCTTATAATTAGCACTGACCATTCCTTCTAACTAGACATTACCCATGGATCTTCATTGGTAAGAACTCCTCATCTTCCTGCCCCATTACAAAGGCTCCATCAGCAGCCTCTCTACCCCCAATGATCTGTGGCTTCTCATGCTGAGCTGATAGCCTCTTTGAGTGAAAAAAGACAGGATGGGGGTTCAGGTAGAGTAGCACAGCCACCTGGAGAGAACCTTTGTCTGTCTCTGAACTGGCTCAGAGCAACATTGCCAGACAGCTGTGCAGACACTGAGAGTGGTGGAGTGGGTTTTGAAGGTGGTCACAGCTACAGTTGTCAATCTATAGTCAGAGCTTCTATGCATATGGACACACACACACACACACACACACACACACACACGGGTATTTTTGTAAAATCTATTTTTAAGGATTAGAACAGAAATCTCATGCTGGCAGCTGTTGCCTCAATCACTGAATTTTAAAGTATATGTTTTTCCCCCAAAAGTGTGCATAATTCCAGAGTATTTTGGGAGCTATGTTGGCATTAAAGGCACCCAAGTGTCCAAATATCTCTAGACCCTTCATATCAGAAGATGATCCTGAATCTGGAGTGGGTTAGTTTTGCCCAGACTGGTAATATACCAGAGGCTAGACACCTAGACTTGTATGTTTACAGATACCATACCCTTGAAAAATCACTCTTGAAAATCCTGTTCTTTGGGTTGAAAATTGTGTTCTTTGGGCTGGAGACCTGGCTCAGGGGGTAAAGCACATGCCTTATAAGACTGACACCATGAGCTTGATCTCTGGAGCCCAGGATGGAAGGAGAGAACTCACCCCACAAAGTTGTCTTTAACCTTTAGAGGTACAAGATTGTGTATGCCTGCACTTGCACACACACACGCACACACACACACACACACACACACACATACACGTGTGCACATATATACACACATACACACAATAATAACAATACTAACAAATGACAAAATATTTTTTATAAGTATATTCCTAACAGTAAATTTGGACTCAATGTCTAACCAATAGATTATAAACCTCGCTGATAGCTTTGTTTTTGGCAATGGCTATAAACTTCTCCGACCATCATCTTCTTTGTGTGTGAAAGAGAATGTATGAGGGAGAGAATATTTGCTTTCTCACACGCTTGTTTGTAGGATGGAATTGGCTGGGGCGTCTTTAAATTCCTGTTTCTGTTGTATTTCCATCTCTCGGTTCTTGAGCACTCTGGCTCTCTGCTTCCTCCTTTCTGTGGTGCCCATTTTGCTGAAGACTTGGCTCTGCTCTCAGCAGTTTGTTAAACCATTCTACCAACACTCAACAAGGATGCCGCTGCCGCTGCTGCAGTCACTGCCTCCGACAGGTCCTTGGGGTGAAGGATGGAGGAGGCACAGCCACGCCCACCACAGTGGTTAAAGTCTAGAGATATTGGGGGAGGTCCTGAGGAGATGGGTGGGTGATTAGAAGTGTTCCCTGCTCATTCAGAGGACCCATGTCAGATGAGATGAAACCGCCTGCAACTCAGCTCTAGGGGATCTGACACCCACTCCTGGCCTCTGCAGACACCTAGGAGCACATGCATATACAAGCACACATATACATGACTAAATAATAGAAAGAAATAAGGAAAAGTGCAGGGAAGTAAACAGATGGTGGGGTGTGGGGGAATCACAGCAATCCTAGAGGCCAGAGCAAAGCATCCTGGGAAAAATGCATGTCCAGGCTAGCCCCTGGGGTATGCACAGAGGTACGCAAAGGAAGCTGGACAGGTGTTAACTAGCAGAGCAGTAAACATTTAAGAAAGCCAGCTTACAAAGGGAAAGGGACTGAGAGGAGTGTTAGATGTTAACTGAGCCTGGATCCTTCCTTAAAAGGTGAGACTTGACTGGTGTACACAAAGTATGGGACAGACGTGCAATCCAGACAGACAGACATAGAGAAGAGTGGTAAGAGACGCTTCTGAATCTGGTTCCCTCACATGCTTTGGCCCATGCTTGGCCCTGAGCATTTGGCAGGAGGAGAAACCGACTAACTTTGGGGGCCTTATATGATACAGAAGAAGCAAAAGGCCTGGACTGAGCACAGAGGAGCTTGTGGAGAAGCAAGTGCGGGGCCTCCAAACCACAGAACACAGTAGAGATGGAGATTTCTTAGAGTCTCCCCGCTGGGCTGCCCTGGTGCTTTACAGCAGACTGTGGGATACAGCTCAGTGGGCCCTGACATCAGTGCTCACGGAGTCAGGAATGTGGGGTTTTCAATAAAAGTGCAGGCAATGAGCCCGGAGGGAGCCCCGGCTCAAATGAGCTTTTATATTTTTATGTGGAACGTAATCACGTTTGGTCATGATGGAGGCGGCCCCGTTACTGCTATTAGAGTGTTTATGGTTCTAGAGGGGATAGGAGACTGTGGTGGTACGTGCTTGCAAGTAAAAGCAACAGGGTATATGTGCAGATGCTAGAAACCACCTCTAAATACCAAGAGCACATAGCTTGGGATGAAGGCACTGTATCTATGAACCTGGTGAGTGGACTAGGTGCCCTTTGGCCAAAGAGGGTCCCTTTGGAAGAAGAGAGGGATCATAAAGTCTCAGTCACCGGAGATTCTTCCCCTGTTTCTTCATCATCTTCCAACCCCCACAAAGTAACTTGTGGTCACTGGACTACTCAAAAATCTCAGCCTCCCCAGAACACACAGTCAGAGGTATGGTAATTCTTGATGTTTGCTCTGACAGATGACCACAAACTGAGTAGTTTATTAGAAGAAGCAAAAGTACTCCTTCAGAGCTGTAGAGGCCAAAAGTCCCAAGTCAAGATGTTGGCAGGGTTGTTTTCTTCTGAGGCAGCTAGGGAAGCAACACCATCCAGTCTCTGGGCCATTCTGGGTGTCCTCCGTGTTTCTTGGCTTGAGGACACACCCATAAATGCTATCCCTAGCCACACACGGTCTCTTTCTCCGGTGTCCAATCTTCCAGCCCTCTTCTAAGGACATCAACCATGGAGATAGAGTCCACCTCATGTATAAAGATCTTATGGACCAGTGTCTACAAACACTGTCTTTGAAAATAAAAGCATGTCTTGAGGCCCTGGAGAGACATGGTATACCATAACATTTTTCTCTCGGGAGTGTGGGTGAAACACAGAACAGACTCAACATACAGGAGGAATGAGTTATTATGGGTCATGGTTTCAAAGGGTTCGGTCTGTGGTTGCTGGACTCTAAGCACTTGAGCACAACATCATGGCAACAGGAGTATGTAGAGGTGGAGATTCTTCTTATCATTGTGAGTAGGAAGGAGAGGGACATAGGGGAAAGAGCCAGAGCAGGATCTAGCCCCCAGTTTATATGCATCCAATTTGTTCTGGTCCTCCATGGAACTGACTAAGGACCTTTGTAAAGGTGTGCATCCCTATATCTACAGAAGAAGGAATACAATGTGTCAGTCACAAAATTCACTATGTCAGAGAGACTAATAGCCAAACATAGAAGTGGGTCTCACAAACATAATGTCAAGCAAAAGAAGTCAGTAAAACACCACACCTGCATTTATCCAAGGTTCACCAGCAGGTCAAACTAGGTCTCTGTGTGGTTGGGATTTGGGTTATTGGTTATCCTGGGAAAGGGAATGGTGATCATCAGGTGTGCGATTACAATGACGAGCCTAGCATGTCCGACATTGGTTTTTGTTTGTTTGTTTGTTTGTTTGTTTTTGTTTGTTTGTTTTATTTTTATTTTTTTCTGAACCCAGATGTCATAAAACACCTGAGGCCACAGAGTTATGATCTGTGGTCTCCATGGGTGTCATATTTCTGTAAACAATTTTTCCAAACCCTACAGCACAGTGTCTGGCTCTTAGAACCTACAAATCACTGCAAGGGGGCAGAGGGCAGGTTTGGTGACACCTCTTGGAGTATCAGCTGTATAGGAAAGGGGTCAACTAAAGAGACCATAAGAAGGTTCAGGAAGTGGGAGGAGCTTGAGAAGGCAAAGGTCTATTCCATATTCAGCAGCCCTCTAACCTTTGTAAAGGTGAGTACCCATTGATAACACCATCTATTTTCATCCTAAAAGCTTGGGATGTCCAGCCTATCTCTGCCCTGAGATACAGCCATAGCTCAGCTGATCTCACCCTTGTCTCTTTAGCAATGTGCCCTCTGTATCCCTTCCCTGCAACCCGCTGCTTTCCTGTCATGCTGACATCTGTCTAGCCTTTTCTAGATCAATCTATACAACCTAAAATAGCTTCCTCCTAGATAGCTCTCCTTTGTGACTATCTTTGTCATTACCTGGGAACTGTCTTGAATGTTGATCATGTTCACATGAACCTGTCCTTTGATTGGTTGTTTTATCTTCTCTTTCACTATGTTTATGCTCACTACTGCCCACCATGCTGCCTCCAGCAGGTACCAGGAAGTACTCTCCATACAAAGGGCACTATCCCCAGTAAATGAAATCAAGGGCATTTTAAATTTCTTAAGAAATGAATAACATGGCCATGCAGTGGTGGCGCACGCCTTTAATCCCAGAACTTGGGAGGCAGAGGCAGGAGGATTTCTGAGTTCGAGGCCAGCCTAGTCTACAAAGTGTATTCCAGGACAGCCAGAGCTACACAGAGAAACCCTGTCTCGAAAAACCAAAAAAAAAAAAAAAAAAAGAAAAAAAAGAAATGAATAACATATTTGGATCCTGAATAGAACTATCTAGCAAGGGTATTTTCCTTGGATTATTTTGGATCTATCTATCTTTCTTTCTTTCTATCCATCCATCCATCTATCTACCTACCTACCTTCTATCTATCTTCTATCTTCTATCTATTTTTTCTTTTTAGAGACAAGGTTTCATATAACCTGGACTGGCCTTAAATTCACTATGCCTCCAAAGCTGGCCTTGAACTCCTATCCTCTTGCCTCTGCCTCTTAAGTGCTAGAACTATGGGTTTGTGTTATCAACCCCATACTGACTGCGTATACTGACTCTTGCAATCCTAGACAATCCTAGGAAACATTTCTGTAGTACTGGAGATTCGTCCTAGAGCATCAGGATGCTAGGGAAGTACTCTAAGAGAGGTAAATCCCCAGACCATGTTTTCTGCTTCCTTGTTCTTGCTTTGCACTCTTCAGACAGAGTCTCAGTGATGCTAAGGTGGCATTGAACTTATTTCAGGTAGGTTGGACAAGGCTAAAATTTATGATTTTCCTGCCTCGGCCTGTTTAATAGCAGGAATGGCAAGCCGCTTCCCTCAGACCCAGCTAGAAAATTTTTCTTTCTTTCTTTCTTTCTTTCTTTCTTTCTTTCTTTCTTTCTTTCTTTCTTTCTTTCTTTCTTTCTTTCTTTCCTTTTTTAAGCAAAAGAGAGATTTCAAACTATGACCTAGAAATCCAAAAAGATATACATACACATGGAGTCCAGGTTTCGCAGAAGGGTGCTGGAGTCCATGACAACAGAGAGGGTCAAGGAGCAACCGAGCAAAATGTGACTGTTCCCTCCTAGTGCTGATAGGGTCAGAACAGAAGGGTCTCTTTGCCTGATAACCCAGCTTTATAACAGAGGACAAAACGTGTGTGTGTGTGTGTGTGTGTTTATGTGGATTCTGTGATTTTGGATGGATGTGTCCATATAGGAACATGGAAAAGCATGTATGTAGGAATCAGAGGTCAACCTTCAGAATCCTCCCACCTTGTTTATTTGAAACAATCTCTCTCACTGACCTGGATTGGGTTAGGCTGCTAGACTAGCAAGTCCCTGGGAACCTTCCTCTCTCTTCTCCCACCCCAACAATAGGCTTGTAAGTGCACACAACCATACCAAGGCTCTTTCACATGAGCTCTGAAGGCCAAACTTGAGCTGATGTCATGAGCCTTTTACCCACTGAACCATCATCTCCCTACCTCAAAATCTATGTTTCTCTGAAATGCTAAGGACATCAATATTTTAGAACTGGTAACAAATGCTGTACTTCTTAGCAGTGCGTAGTCAGTTATCCCAACTGCTTGAAGCTGCTCAGATGCCAAGAAACCATTTGAGAAAGAAAGAGAAGTGGTCCATCACTGGTGTTAGTTAGGAGTGGTTAGGCCTTGCTTGGAAGGCCCAGGCCTCAGTGCTCTTAGCCTTCTACTCACAATGAGACACAACTCTGTGCACACATCCAATCTTGTTGAGACAAACAGCCATCGTAAAACTAAATCCTACCTTGAATTCAGTGCAGTATTTTTAGAGTATCCTGTGTGCTTCTCTTTGTTAACTTTGCATGAGAGCCCACAGCCCCTTTATAAAGCCCATCTCGGCAATCCTAGGAAAGAGGAAAGAGGCTATGTTAACATCTGACATTAATTTACAACCTGCCTGGGGCCGGGGTGTCCATACAAGGTGCTAGGCTGGAAAACGCTTCTTTATGGAGACCGGAGCCCTCACCACTGGCAGCGGCCCCTTTTAATTCTGTCTCAGCAGCTTGGGCCTAACCCTGTTATAGAAAGAGTAACCGTAAATCTGCATGAAGTTTCTGATGATTAGTTTTGCTTGGAATTGGGCCAAAGAGCCAGACTTTTTGCCAATTCCATATGTACATGTAAGTCCTTTCAAGAAAGAATTCAATAATCCTCCCACTAGGCTGGGGATAAGGCGTTGGGGACCTCATGGAAGAGACAGCCTTCCTGACTTTAGTTCTGTGTTTAAAAGGTGTGTAAGGAGTCCATGGTGGTCATTTTAATAAGCGACCTAATAAAAACCCCATTAAACAAACTGTCTCACTTTAACTCGTTGTAGCACTGATGGGCACAGATTATGAAATTGTTGGGCAGATAATAAAACTGAGAGTTATATTTTAAGCCATTTTCCTGAGCCCGTGAAACTTAGTAGGATGTGAGGCTGGGCTTTAACCCTATCCTGTCTAGTTGCAACATCAGCATTTCAGAAAGGAACAGGCACCAGGAGAGTATTACATCAGACTGGACTGTGACCAGTAATACCTTTTACCAACTAGCCAGTGATAATGGATGCAGGCTGCTGATTATCCATCTCCCTGACAGATCTGAAGATATTCAGCCTGGGGAGATGGCTCAGTAGAGGAAGTGCCTGTAAGCATGAACATGCGGTTTGGAGTTTGGACCCCCAGAACCTACATAGCAGCCGCCCAGTAGACTTGATGACTTACCTGGTGTAAGGCCCGCTGGGGTAAGCTGACTAGTTGCAATAGGGAAATGAGTGAGCTGTGGCTTTTGTAGGAGTCCACACCTCAGTGACTAAAGTGGGGGAGTGGCCCAGTCTCTGTCCAAATGGGCTAGCTGGCACATCACGCTTTCAAATGTGGATACTTATGCGTGTGTGTGTGTGTGTGTGTGTGTGTGTGTGTGTGTGTGTGCGTGCGCACGTGTATACACACACACACACACACACACATTCTGGTAATACTCAAGGCAAAGTTGCAGTTGGCTCAGAAAGGAGCAGAGGAAGAAATAGAAATGAAGGCATACGTGGGCAGAATTGCTTCCTGTAGCTTTTTTAAAGGAAAGGGGAAACAGAAATGGGAGATCTCAGAACTCTGGCTCTAGACAAGATCTGAAAGCAAATTTAATTAATAGTTGTGTCATCTTGACAGGAAGTGTTGCTCTGTATTGGGCTGTAACAACCACAATCACGTGGAAGTGGGAAGGGAGGGAAGAGGGAAATCTAGGAGTCCAGGCTTTGCAAGTCAGGCTGACTCAGTTTTCTGCCCTTTCTTGTGTCTCAGCTCTGTCTGTCACTGGGCTTATTTCCTCCTCCCTAGGTTCCTTCCATCTCAATTCTCTGCTCTAAAGAAGATGCCCCAACAAAGGGAAATCAAGGGCGGGGGGGGGCGGGGGGGAGGGGAGTGGGGCTGGGGGGGCATATACTTGGAGGCAGGGGGTGGGAGGAGGAGTTGGGGGTTTTTGGAGAGGGGGGAAATCAGGAAAGGTTTTAGCATTTGAAATGTAAATGAAGATTACATTCAATAAAAAAAGAAAAAAGAAGGATGCCATCCTTGCTATGTGGTAAAACTGCCCATCACAAGCAGGAAAAGGTAAACCCAGCTTCAGGACGTTTTAAATCCACCTCTCCCTGAACCCCTGTGGTGCACCCTACCTGCTACCCTGACTTGTGATCTCCTCACCTGGCTCTGCTGCCCCAGTGTGGGAGTGGGAAGCAGAAACCATCTTGCTGGCTACACTCATGTTGGCCTTACTTGAGGAAGACAGCCATTTTCTGAAAGCGCTTGATTGGGGTGTATTTGAGATCCACCTGGAAACTGTGGAACCTCCCGACAGGAATCACTCAGCAGATGTGGGTGTGTGAGAAAGCATGGGAGCATATATGCGTGGGAGGTGACCCCTCACCGGGTCCCAAGGGCATCCTGAATGCGTTCGGTCATGTGATGTTAGAGGATTGATCGGCAGGTAGATGTGGCTTCAAGTCCCGCTGACAGGGGAGAACATAGAAATCCGTCACTGCCTCCTCATGGTTTCTTGTCCACTCAACGCCATAACAGCAAATCAGTCCTATACAGCGAGGAGAGGAGATGAAGGCCAAGAAGGTAACCCTTTTGTAGCACGGATGGGCTCAACTTCCCCGGCTGTTGCACCCCCACCACCCTAAGCGGAGATAAGCATGTGTCCCCGGGTAGGTTTACACTCAGCAATGACCTATCTTTGAATGGCTTTGGAAACTTTTAAAGGCTATCTTCCAGCATCTTACAATAAGGAGACCAAGTCCTAAAAGGGTTAACAGATCCAAGTAGGGGGTTCTGCCATCAGCTCTGCTGGCCTCTCCATTTCCAGAACCTTCAACTCTATTTGGATAGTTTGGTTGTCAAGGTTGAGGAAGAAGAGAGGTTTTGCTATCAGCATCTGATAAAGGGGACAAAAAGTTCTGCAGGGTATCTTATGATGTACAGGACACCACACCGCTACCTTCAAAAATGATCTAGTCCAGCATCGCAGGGTGTCTAGGTGAAACAAACCTGAATCAAAAAAGTGAATATGCAAAATCATATTCACTTATCAAAATCATCCTGAGCTTGTGAGCAACTGGAAAGTCCCCAAGTGTCCCTCCTTTGAATTGTCTTTGTTCCCCTCTCTACTGCTGACTCCTCCGGAGCCCCTGTGTGACTCTCTTTACCTGATTAAACCTCAGCCTCTTGATCACTAACTTTTAGAGATTAATGGCCATATTTAGAGACTATCAGGTATCATAATCTTGGATAGAGTTGCCTGGCTGAGTTAGGAACCCAGAACATCAGAGAAAACCCCTAAAAATAAAAGAAGTTAATGGAATATGTATATTTAAATATATAAATATATACATTAATATTTATTGTATATAACTTATATATTATACAATTATAATTATGCAACATAATTATATAATATATTAATATTTAAATATATATATTTAAAGATAATGTTAGAAGTTTAAGTGAGTTGCAAGCTAAAATACACTAGTTTGAGCACCCAACACGAATGGCAGCTACGGGTTGAAGTTGGTTGGGGTACACTGCAGTTGTAGGTAAATACACTGAATGCTAATGGTTTTATAATAGTCTTATTAATTCACCCTTCGTAGTTAATGTTTAAGATAAACTCTGTGTCTTTAGAGTAATTTATGCGTTCCACTTTTAGAGAATTCCAGCGGAATGAATATGAATATAATCATTTTTACACAAATGTTCTCCAAGGAGGGAGCAGAAAGCATGAACCAGGCAGACTCCCCACCGCTTAATTCATAATGGATCAGCCGATTCATTCCTTATTAATTTAATGGAGTACAAGTAAGCATCGTAGCAGCTTGAGTTTAGGAGTGTTTCACAAATGGGGCCTTTTGTCTGTAATCGCTTAATCCTGCAGGCTAGGCCTCATAAATTGAATAAAAGAGGGAACTGGGTTTTAATTAAGTCCAAGGAATGAGGCTGCGTCCAAGACACAACCACCACTGACAAGCACAGGGGGGTGGAGTGTGTTTGGTTAATACCCCCTGCTAATGGTATCCTGGCCCAGGGAACCCCTGGCCAGAACCTTTTGATGTCACACTGGAAGGGAAATCCTTTCCCCTTCATCAGCTGACTGCATAGAGGGCAGAGAGAGAAGAGAACAGATTAGTGTGAGCTCTTGCCAACTAGACCTCCCCACTGGGCTGAGGCTCAAGCTAAAAGGGCAGGCGTTGACTGTCTCTTTTGTGTGTGTGTGTCTGTCCATGTCTGGCTGGGAGGCTGACTGTTGGTGAGTCACACTGTCCACTGAGAATTCATTTCACGGAAGTGGTGTGCCCTGTGGGGGAAGAATCTGATGTCCACACAAGACAGACTTGGGGTACATGTTATGGGATTTAGAATAGAATAAGGATGATGCTATCCAGGTAACCATAAGGCCAGAGTTAGTCTGTGTACTAAGGCACTTTGCAAAATAACGAGTGATCTGTGCAGTGAGGTGACTTAGCTGGTAGCAGGGCTTGCTGCCAAATCTGACAACATCACTTTGATCCCCAATACCCCATATTATCAAAGGGGAGAACTGATTCCTACAAGTTGTCCTGACCTCCTCATATGCACCATGCCATGTGTACCCATATGCAAATACACATAATATACACACACATAATAAATAAATGTAAAAAGGTAATGGTGACCCAACCAAGATACCCAGTGGAGCAGTAGCCATTTCGGCCATCACCTCTTCATCAGACAGATGTGTTCTTTAATGAAAAGTGAGATAAAAAGGGGGAGACACAAAACTCACTCCCATGCTCCCACTCACCAAAGCCTCTGTGAAGTTATTCTGAACTTCTAGAAGATTCCTCTGGAGGTTCTGGTGTAAGCGTATGACTACCCTATGTCATAATTCCTGGATCGTGCCTTTAATGGCAGGGAGAACTTTGTGAAGTTGACCAAGGCTGTTGAGATGGGGGAGTTAACTCAGATTGGCGATGGAGGCTGAAGAGTTGTAGTCTGAAGGCTTCAACTAAAAGGCTGCCATCCCTGGACTTGAAGAGGCTGGAGGAGGCTCTGAGCTAAGAAATGCAAGCTGGCTCTAAAAGCAGGGAAAAGTTAAAAAAGAAAAATGGGTTATCCATGGAAGGTTATAAAAGAAACACAGGCCAGCAGACACCTTTGCTTTAAGAGAGTGAGTCTTGCATCGGCCTTAGAAACCCCAGAATGGTAAGAGAGAAAGCTTCTGAGAATGTGTTACAGCAGCAACTGGCAACTGATACAGTACACCAGCCAGATGGTTCCAGTCCCTGGGGGCACATCCATCCTGTGCCTTCCTAGCGGAGGTGCTCGGCCTGGTGAGCTCAACCTTGTACTTTCCACAAATACTATATATGACCCTTAGCTATCTGCACTGGGGTCATGAGCCTGTCCGTGACAAAGGCAAAACTAGCATCTGTGTCCAGAACACAGTTCACGTAAGACATTTTATTGAGAGGAGAGTCAGGTTAAGCCACAAATTATTGATATTGCTGTATGATATTGCTGGAACTGGGTGTTCCTTGAAGAATAGAACTCACTGTAACAGAAAAAGGCTCAGCTCTCAATGAGAGAGAGAGAGAGAGAGAGAGAGAGAGAGAGAGAGAGAGAGAGAGAGAGAGAGAGAGAAAATGAGAGAGAGAAAGAAAATGAGAGAGAGCTTACTACAGCGATGTTGATCATTCCCACTTACAGAATGAGTTGTATGGACCAACTCTTCCCTGCCATTTATCTCAAATTCTCACACCAGTCTCTCCGAGTAAGTATTTTTAACACCCACTGTTCCTGTGAGCAGGTGCTATGCGGGGATTCAAACAAACCCACGCTTATGTTTCCGAAGCTCCTCATCATTCCATCATCTGAAAATGAGACTGGATCCTGGCTTCAGGCATAGTTATTGCCTAACTACTTTATGTGATGACAATCACCTTAATATTTTAGGGAGAAAAAAAACCTTAAAAATAAAAGCAACATTATCTAAAATTCCTCCAAACAAAGATAACACCTCCATTCCCTTCTCCTTCCTTTCTCTCCTCCAACTGACATTATTGACATGCTACTCAGTTGTGAATCCATTCAGGATGAGGGTTAAAGACTGACTGGCCTCTAATGCCTTGTCCAGCCTTCATATGAGGGGATGTGCCTAGTCTTATTATAACTTGATATGCCATGTTTGGTTGATATCTCTAGAAGACCTGCCTTTTTTTTTCTGAAGGGAAAGGGAGAAGGAGTGTCATTCATATGTGTGTATGATATTCATTTATTTAAATCTAGAATCCAAATATGAAAAAATGGCATTTGTCTTCATACTCTCAGCTTACTTTGTTCAATATGATAATCTCCATTTCTATCCATTTCTCTAAATGATGCAATTTCATTCTTTATAGCTAGATAAGACTTCTTTACATGTGACTATCACATTTTACCATCCAGTCATCTGAGGAAGGACAACTAGGCCAATTTCCTATCTAGACTGTTGAGAGCAGTGCAGCACAAACATGAATGTCTAAGTACCTCTACCTCTGCAGAATGCTGACTTAGATTCTACAGTGTGCTTGCTTCATCCACAGTGGTCACTTCCTCAATGTTTCTCATGGCTGTGTGTGTGTGTGTGTGTGTGTATGTGTGTGTGTTTGTGGTATGTGGTGTGTATGGTGTGTGTGTGTATGTGTGCACCTGTGTATATGGCTGTGTCTCTATGTATGTGTGTCTATCCATGTGCATGTGTATGTGTGAATATATGTGTGTGCACAGGTGTGTATGGCTGTGCCTGTGTGTGTATCTGTGTGTCTGTGTGTGTGTGTGTGTGCACGCACAGGTATGTATAGCTGTGTCTGTGTGTATATGCATGTGTCTCTGTGTGTCTGTGTGTCTATATCCATGTGTGGTTGTATATGTGTGTATATGTGCACATATGTGTGGCTATGAATGAGTGTGTTACTGTATAGGCTATATCTGTGTATCTGTGCCTGTGTCTGTGTGTGTGTGTTTCTATATCTGTGTGTTTCTCTGTGTCTCTGTATGTGTATGTGTGTCTATGTGTTTATATCTTTGTGTCTATTTCTGTGTGTGTCTGTGTGTATGTGTGTTTATCTTTATGTCTGTCTCTGTGTGTATGTGTGTAGCTTGGGATGTCTTCAGGCATGCCCCGTACCTGTGTGGCCGGCCTCCTGGGGTTTCTCACAGGTAGGATAACTCTAGAGACTACAGACAGATTGGTTGGCTGCAAGACTGCATCTGTAGGAATGAATGCCTTTCTGGTACCTGTTAACGGAACCCACTTTCATAAAGGCAGGTCCCTTTGTCCTTACCCTGCCCCCCACCAAAAAGAAAATGAAAAGACCTCTTTGCCTTCATTCATATGCAAACCAAACAAAACAAAAATATCACCCAAAATAAAAAAAAAAAAAGAAAAGAAAAGAGAGTCAATTTCCTTTCCAAGCACCAAAACACAACTTTCAGACAGATTATAGGACCTTGAACCAAATTAAGCAAAAGATTAGGAGAGTGAGAAATTCTCTGGAAACACATAAGGCCTCTTTAATATCTCAGGTTTCTTTAACCATAAAATTATAGTGCAATGCACGAAAAGATGGCAGCGTTATCCTTTATCACAATACCAAGCCAAATTTAACTCCTCTCAAGTGTTATTATAAGAAATAGAATTTACTGCCATGGACTTCTCTTCAATACCATTCCTTCCCTGTTTAATGAAATGTCATTATTCTAATACAAACCGCTTTCTTTCTACAGCCTGTTTCCCCCCCCACCAAACCACTATATTTCATTTCCTGCAGTTACATGATATTATTGCTTTTTTTCCATGGCTATTGATTTAGGTGGGTATGGTTATTACAATGCAAGATAAAACAGTTCCCCCGCCCCTCGCCAGTTCTACCTTGTACCGTTGCGCATTAGCTTAATTTGTTTCAAATCTGCATTTGATTTGGCAAGGAAACCATTTATCTTTATGAAGAAAGCCCTCATAAAGTAAGAGAGTTTAGGAGCTCACTGCTTTAAAAATTTAATAGCCTTGTGTCTTACACACTAGAAAAATGAATTAAACCTTCCAATACTATATGTCTCAATGTAACCCTTTTGCATCTTATACTATGTTTAATTTATTATATTCTGGGGAAGGAAAGGAATTAAAGGACAGAGGTATGGATGTGGCTTGCCTGTTTACTCTATGAATAAAGTCAGGGTCTACCACTAGTGAGTGCATGGGTTCTCTGCAAATCCTTGTGCCTCTCAGAGCTCTGCCCCACAGTTTCATAACCACAAGGTACAAAGAACTACATACCCCAATCCTCAGAATTCAGAAGTTGGTGATACCATGGAGCCAACAGACAGATGTGCCAGTGTGAACAAATAACATGGTTAAGCACCTGGACTGGGGAGAGCTGGGGAGGTGGCTTATTTGCCAAAGCATTTGCTGTGTGTGAAAGCATGAAGATCTAAGTGCAATCATTTAGAATTCACATAAAGAAGCTGAACACAGCAGCAAGCATCTATGATCTTAGAGCTAGCAAGGCAGAGACAGGGAGGATCTCTGAGACTTCCTGGCCAGCCAGTTTAACAGAATGGTCTAGCTGTAGGTTCAGTGAAAACCCTGCCTCAGAACCTGAGATGAAGAATAATTGAGAAACATAGTTCATACCAATGCACATCCATTCCACAGCACATCCTCATTCATGTATACACATCTGTGTGTGCGCGTGCACACACACACACACTGCATCAAGGAGGCAGAAGAATTAGAGATACATATGAGAGATCCAAACATATCATGCCTGGTTTTAGAGATGGAGGGAGGAGCCACATGCTATGGAATGAGAGAAGCTTGTAGAAACTTTGAAAGACAGTAGAATGAGTTCTCCCCTAGAACCTCCACAGAATAGAAGACAGTATCGTTACATGCTGCTTTGGAGTACAGTAGGACCCATTTCAGAACGCTATCTTAGAACGCTACAAGGTAATTTATGATATTCAATTCCATTCCATAATCAGTGTGTCTAATCATGCCAATATTATGCTGTTTTTCTTACTATAGCTCTGAAATACAACTGAAATATGGATAGTCATACCTCCATGGGATCTTTTATTAATCGGAATTGGTTTTTAGCTGTTCTCTATTTGTGTTTTCATATGAAGATGATGATTGTTTTTTTTTCTTCTGTGAATTGTGTTGAAATTTTGATGAGGATTGCATGGAATCTGTAGATTGCTTTGGGAAGAATGTCCTTGTAGCTGTACTTTTTTTTGCTACTTCCTATCTGCCACCCTTCTCCACTCCAATCCTTTCTAACCTCCTTCCATTCTGCCTGGCCCGATATCTGGGTGCTACTTATAGCCATATTTTTTTTTAGTCTATATTATTTGGGTTCTTATATCTATCTCCCTTCCAACTTTTATTCCACCCTAATTCCTTCCAATCCCCAACATGAGGATGAAGAGAAAGAAGGTTTGAGGAGAAAGGAGATATAGACCTTTTTAGCCCACTTGGGGCAAGTCCAATTTTTACCATCATCAGGATATCTCCAAGTTCTTGTTTCTTTGCTCATGAACATTTGACAAACTCCAACAATAGCCACCAGAAGCAGCATGGGGAGCAGCAACCTCCCCAGGTCCTCTAGGAATTCTCTCACTTATAACCCTCTCCAGGATCCCCAGAATTAAAACATCCGCAGCTGGTAAAAATTATGCCGTTGCTAGTGCATGAGGCAAATCATAATCACCTGCTGTGAAGCAGCCTCTTATCCCACACCTGGGATTAAAACAAAAACTATTCACATTATGTAACTGTTTTTCTTAAGAAACCAAAGCTCTCACTACATGGCCCTTTTCACAATATTGGTTCTATTGATTCATGAGCAAGGGAGATCTTTCCATCTTCTGGCATCTTCTTCGATTTCTTCCTTCAGTGTCTTAATAGAAGTGTGGGGGTGAATCAGGAATCTAGAAATCAATCTACCTCGAGACCTAGCTACACTACTCTTGGGCATACAACCAAATAACTCAACATCCTACCATGCAGACACTAGTTCAACCATGTTCATTGCAGCTTTATTCATAATAGCCAGAAAATGGAAACAGTCCAGATGTCTATCATCTGATGAATGGAGAGCAAAAATGTGTACATTTACACAATGGGACATTATTAAGTTGTTAATGAAAAAGAAGGCATGAAATTTGCAGGTAAATGGATAGAGCTGGAAAGAAAATTATCCTGAGTGAGATAACTCAGACCACCACAACCCCCACCCCCTCACAAGACAGATGTTAGATGTTTATCCTGTATTTGGATGTTAGCTTTTAAGCATCTAATTTGCATGCTACTCTCTGAATAAACTCAGAGGTAAGGTACCTAGTGAGGGAGCAGCAAGAAGAAGAGAATCTCCTAATGAAGGGGAATAGAATACAGCGTTGTGGAGCAATGCAGAGGAAACTAGAATAATACCATTAAATAAAGAGGGGAAATGGGAAAGAAGAATAAAGGAGGAACTACAAGAGAAGCAACTAACGGCCATTGGGAAAGACATATGGAATCCTGCTACTGCAGAAGCTGCCTAAAATATGTACATATATGAAAGGAATATAAATGGAGTCACCAAAAAATTTAGGGGAGACAATGCCCCAAACAGACATTTTATGCCACCAAGTAAAACCCCCAGTTCCAAGAATAGGTTACATATCATTGATTAATTGGTCCAAGGAGTTCCATGGAACTCCCCAGACATCACAGGCCATTTCCAAAGCTATTATTGCTTTAAAAAACCTACAGTAAGGCCCTCTTGCTGAAGATAGTACCTAGGTATGTTGTTGAACAGAGAGAAGCCAAGCTGGTGCCTAAGTAGAAGCTTCATCCTTATTGACTAGTTGTCATGGTTCTGGTCCTCTGTACTCTACCAAAGGAGAAAGGCAATCACTAATACCAACCAGTTACAAACTCTGTGCCCTACAACAGTGACCCACTTAAAAGATAATAGTGGCACAAATCTTAGAGGGGTAGCCAACCATTTTTTAAATTGGTTTAAGGCTGATTCCATGAGACAGAATTCACACCTGAAACTGTTAAAACAACCAAGAAATCAAAACTTGATAGGTTACTTTCCCCCTAGGGGAAAAGTCTATTACTATTATTCTAAAGCATACTATGATGCTAAAGGAAACTGCATCAATGCAATGACTCCTGTTGATATATTGCTATATCCATAGATTAATGCCTCTCTCTGCCATCATCAGAGAAGCTTCCACTTGAAGTAGATGGGAACTAACACATAAACCCACAACTGGATAATATACAGAGGGTCAGAGCACTCAGTCCTAACTGTCTTCTTCAAACCCTGTTCCTCATTGCTCAAGGATCTATGCAGAAGAGGAGGTGAAAAGATTCTAAGAGCCAGAGCTGATGCCTGACTCCAAGCAAAAAGTATCTTTCACAGATGATGCATATATGAATTCACAGAGACTGTGGCAGCGTAAAGAAGATCTGCAAAGGATCAAGCCAGCTGGTGTCACAGCATGGAGAAGGAGAAGTAAACACAGGGTCTCACCCCTAGTGGCATGTCACCAGGTATATCAACCATACTCCAGCGTAAACCTCATGTCCAGGAGTAGCTGTTCAATACAAAAGGAACTCCATGTTTTTTAAATGGAATTTTATTTCATTATATCGTTTTTGTCATATTGCTCTTTTGTTTATTTGTTTTGATTTTTGTGGGCTTCTTTTTGTTTTGGTTTTGTTTTCTTGAAAGAGAGAGAAGATAAAGTTGAATGGGTAAGGGCGTGGGGAGAATCTAAGAGGGAGAATCTAAGCTGAGGGAGAGGAAACATGCTCAAAACATATTGTATGAAAATATTTTAAGTAAAAAATTATGTGTTCAGTTAGTACACACTGTACCCCTCCTTTCAAATTGCAGTTTGACTGGTGGCACTCAAATGTCTACCCTGATCATCCAATCGGACCATTATTCCTGTGCTTACCTTTGCATTTCATTTCAGTTGACTTCTTCTTGCTTCCTGTGAAGGTCAAACACTTAGGTGATCTTATTCACCTCACAGAAATGGCACTTAAGGGCACCTGACACTCTCCAGGGTTTCAGCATGTGGCTCTTACCTTCTGGGCTTGTAGGCCCACTTTGGATGGATGGATGGCATATAGTCTCCCACCATGACGAAAGGTAGTATGGACTCCATTTACCTAGGATTGTATAGAGATCGGGATGTGAGTGCTACCATCTCTCAATGAGTGGATAATAGCCCTAAGCCCAACAACCTCAAACTTCTTCTAAACGAAGGCTAGAGGTGACTGTTAGAAGTCAACTGTATGTGGAACACAATCAGAAACTCATTTACTGAGAGCGACAAAAGCCAGTTAATAGCATTTTAGAAGAAACTAAGAACATTGATTGAGGTTTGGGGACCACGGTAACAATAATAACAGAATAATTGATTGATGGATCAATGTTAGCTGCTGAACATGGTCTTAAGATATGATATCCAATGTTACACAATCTTCACATCAGCATTACAAAATGGGACCTGATCTTATTCCATTATGTCAGATGGCAAAGCTGAGATATGAGCAATTAAGAACTTTTCCTAGACAGATGTGGTGATACACACCTTTAATCTCATCACTAGGGAGGCAGAGGGAGGTGGGTTTCTGAGTTCAAGACCAGCCTGGTCTACAAAGCAAGTTTCAGGACAGCCAGGGCTACATAGAGGAAAAAAAAAAAGAACTTTTCCCAAAGTCACACAACTAATAAATTGCATAATAAATCATTGAAATAAGAACTTCATTCTGGTTACCTCATAGTTATACATTCCATAATAGATTCCATATATATGTATATATGCCTCTATATATGTGACATGTATATCTATATATGTAGATGTATGAATACCTATATATGTATATGCATACTACACAGGCATATAAATTATGTATATTTGATAATATATTCCATATGTATACGTGTACACATATACATATATATGTATATGTATACATTGCATATGTATATTTGCATACACATTATGTAGTATATTCCATAGTATATATTTTATATATTCATATGGTCAGTTTGGGATATGGAGTTTGAGAACTCTTTGGAAAACATAATTTGAAATGCTGACAAAGATAAAAGATTAAGGTCTACTTTGCAAGGCTTTGGGATACTAGGGCAAACATTTCCATTTGCCTAACATAACATCATTCACACCTTTAATCCTCACGATCCCATATGGTTGCCATAGAGACAGGGGGACCAGGGATGGGGAGTGAATGGCTTTGCCCAGTTTCCACAGTTCAACTGATCTAAGCTCAAACCCAGCTCACTTTATTGAATGTACTGGCTTGTTTCATTTTGCTCAGTTACCTACAACATGAATTCACCCAGAATAGACTGTTTGTACTGTGTGTCTTGAATTCTGCTCAGTCCTGAGAATTCAAAAACCTGTAAATCTAACTTTCAAGAAGTTAATGGTACATTGGAAGTGACACACAAATGTCCTCTTGTGACAGAAGGTTCAAGATGATCTGTTGCCATCCTTGAAGATGATGGAAAGGGAAGGAGCCAGGGAGGGCAGGTGGCTTCTAGAAGCTGGAAGAGGAAAGAATTTAGATTTTCAAGAGAGTCTTTACAAAAAGCTAAACTGTGGCAACGCCTTGATTTTGGGGACATCTTATCTACTATTTGGGACATCTTATCAAACTATTAGATAAGAAAGTAATGTTGTTTTAAACCCAGGAGGGTCGTGCTAATTTTTTGGAAGGGTAGCAAGAAAAGAACATAATCCTATTTGTTGAGTCATGTGCGGAGTGATTTACATGTATTTATTAAAAAGGAAACACTAAGTACATAGGATGCTCCGGGCGTTGGGCCAGGCTCCAAGCCTAGTGAAAGCTGGACAGATCTAGTCTCTGCTGGTAGAGAACCTATCCCAGTTGTACACGCAATAAATGAGAGCAGCCCAATAAGCTTGGCATGGCTTGTCTGTGCACTAAGCAAACAAAGGCTGTATCTGTAAAGTAATGTCTCCATCTCCTAAGGCTTTTGAGGTATAGATGGCCCAGGCAGGATCCCAGTGTTTCTGCCTCCCATAAAGCCAAAAGCATTTCACAGCTGTCTCATTTCCTCAGAGACACTGTGAATTCCTTGTCAGGAATCTCTCTACAGGCCTAACCCTCGTGTTTTCTTCTGAATTCCTGCATGTGCTACCTCTCTCTTCTCTGAGAGGGCAGTGGTCATTCCTAACTCTGCTTTGAACCATGGGCCCTAGTGGCTCCACTCCATCCTCCCAATACCATAGATATGTATCCTGCTATAGGCAGACTGAAATATTCTGATGCAAATCCATTGCCCATAATCAGTGTCCCTGTTTTCCAAATGCAATCAGTTTCAGGAGCATGAAAGAAAAAAAATAGGCAATTTCTGGCAGTCCTTGCAAGTGTCCATGACAGAAGGGACCTAAGTGGCTGAAAGCTATTTTCCCCATCGTCAATCCTTTCCCTGTGCAAACACATACCCACGCGGTCTGGCTAATGTTTGCCTCTCTGGACATATGCGAGCAAATAAATGCAATTACGAGCAAGATGTAATCACAATTGTTTTGCTATTAAAGCTGATGCCTTCTCTCGCAGTTTGGTTGACAATATATGCAGAAGGGTAGAATTGCTTGCCACTTTCCTGGGAAGAAAAAAAAAACAAAAAAACACGGCAGCAAAAGTATTGCCTCCTCTATGTAATATCTGGGAAAATACAACATTTAAATGCAGAATTTGACTTTCCAAGAATTGCACCAGAAAACCTTTTAGCAGAAACAGCAGGGAGAGAAAGCTTTTCAAATCGGGATAGTCCATGAAGGATTATGAAAATGGAGGTCATTTCATGAGGCAGAATCTCAAATACAATGAGAAGCATCTTTTACTCTGTGTAAATACACACGGGCAATTTATTCTCTGTTGAGCTACTAGGGGATATTTTTGGCTGCTGGAAAAACAGGAAAGGAAGGAAGCTACCATGTCCAAGTGGAGCTACCCAGGGTGATGAGCCGGGCCAGCACGGGGAGTAGTGGTCAGTTTCTTTTGTGTGAGCCTGAGACAGCTGAAAGAGCTTCCTTCTGCCTAGACTGCAGCTTGTACCTGGGGGTACAGAGGCTGACTGAAGACTTTCATCTGTATTCAGTCCTTAAGAGAGGATCAGGAAAGGGCAAATTCACCCACGTCAGAGTGTCAGTGTGCTCTCAGAGCTGGCCAAGGATGTGGTCAATATCATTAACTTTGACTATGTCTCTACACAATTTACCAGCGAGGTTATGTGGCCTCTTTGGTGAGACTAGAGAAGGAAAGAGGCTATGGAACAGCTTATCTGGTCTAAAAATCTTAATGGAAAGTTTTGTAAAAGTAGCACTTGCGTACTGCCACCTGTGAGGAGAGGTGTGTGTGAGTCATGCTCGGGGATCGTGCAGGGGAGGCGGTGGTGACGGCGAACGTATCTTCTGCGTGGCAGGATCTAGAATTACCTAGGAGACAAACCTTTGGGAGTACCTTGAGGATGTTTCTAGATTAGGTTAGTTGAGATGGGAAGATCCACCCTGAATGTGGGTCAGTGGGGTCCTGGAATGAATAAAAAGAATGAGGATTCATATCTCTCTTCATGCTTCCCAACTCTGAAGCAATGTGACCAGATGCCACAAGCTCTCCCTGCTGCTAGACTACACCCTGGAATCCTCAGTCACCTCCTTCCTTTGAGTGTTTTGATAGGAGGATTTTGTCACAACAGGGAATGTAACTAATAGAGCAAGTCAGATTGGTTGATTGATTGGTTGAGATTGACTGATGATAAGTGGATAAATACGATAATGGATTGATAATGGCGGACAATGATGACGGAATATCAGATGGATGATAACGATGGACAGATGTATACACTCATTCATATGTGATTTACTAGCACTTGATATTTCTTGATTCTTTCCATGAACTAGATAATTATATCTGCACTGGGAACTTAAGAGTAATGAAACTTGTGGGGACTCTGCCCTCAAGCGGACTGTTGTCTAGTTGGAAACTACAGATAACAGTTTAGATCAACAAAAGCAGAGAGAGCTCTCTGTGAGAAGACCTGAGGGGGGACTTGCTTCCCTGGTTTGCCCACAGTGGGCCCCAAGATCTTGATTCATAATATAAACTGAGTCCATTGAGTTTAAGTACTTTAGCTAACCTCCAGAAATCAAGTTGCTGTGGCTTACAAATGCAAACCCCAAACTTAGTGCTCTGCAATAAGAATGAGTAATTTGATGTGAATGACTCTTGCATAAAGTAAACTGTATAGAATTTTATGGAGGTAACACCATATTTCTTCAATGTTAAAGTTTGATTTTTCTTCACATTTTGGCATAGCTGGAATGTGACCACCATCTGTGGAATCTCAAAATTATAATTGACAGTTTCTCTTTCTTAATGTGGTATGGTCTAATTGAATATATTGATACACCTTAGTTATAATTGTATAGAGATTAGTGCAGTGTTGGTAAGTGGTTATGTAGCCATGAGCTGGTAAGTGTTTAACAAGCAGCCTGCCCAGGGGAAGATACTGGCCCACACCATTCAGCATCTCCAAATACCAAATATAAATAATCTATAACCAGGCTCCAATATTAATTTGCATCCAATTCTCATTAAGCTTTTGGTCTCTGCTCTTAGAAGACTATAAATCTGTGTCTAAATCCTGTGTCTTGTTTAAATCCATTTTTTGGCAACCTTCTAGTTTAATGCATAGAGAGATCTTTTCTCCAATCTTGGAGCAACTGACTCCTTCTCATTATCTGAGTCCTGATGCAAAATCAGTGCCTCTGAGAAACCATTCAGAGAGAAGGTCTGAATATGGACATTTGTATGGCCATTCATATATTCAGATTTATATCCTCTCCCTCTCCCTCTCTCCCTCTCCTTCTCCCTCCTTCTCTCCTTCACTCTCTCCCTCTCCCTCTCTCCCCCCTCCCTCTCCCTCTCCCTCTCTCAGATTCCAACCATCTCTAAATATGATGTGACACCACCCACATGTTTGCCTGTGTGGTACCCACCTTCTTCTGCACCACACTGAGAGTTTTCAGCATAAACTTTTTCTCCAGAGCCTACACCTAAACTATATGTCATAAACAGCTGTGGAATGGCCCAATCACCGAACCCAAGATTATATTAACAGTTAGATCCACACACTGTGTGCCTGTGTATTCTTATTTTTGTAGGGAGAACAAAATTTTCTTTTATATAGTAAAATGAGCTAGTCCATCATGTGGACAGCTAGTATATCATGTGGACATCGCAAGACTTTAAACCTTTCTGTTTTAATGAGGAATATTTACAGCAGACATAGGGACTTCTGCTTTTAGGCAAAGTGGATGGCAGAGCCTGGTTTATCTTACTAAAAGAAAGAATAGATAAGGATGCACTGCAGATGGTTTTGAAGATGCCGGGGACCAGAAGATGAAAAAAGAGATGGGAGACTAGTGAGCTGGGTGTGACTGAAGTTGCAGCAACCCCAACCTGACAAAGGGCACCCATGTACAGTCCATGGCTAAGACTACTCTTAAACACTCCATTCTCTCTCCTATGGTCAGAAAGACAGAGGAAAGGAGCTTACCTCTCAGGATCAGTGTTGCACTTGATGCTATAGCTTATACAGCAAGGCAATGCATGATCTTGATTGGAAATAAATGATTTAAAATGTTCCTTGTCGTCTAGGATGTTATCTTTTATGTAGAAGTCTGTGGGCCGTGGATAGAGCTCAGCGTTACAAAGCTTATTCTACTCTGGTTTCTGGTTCTTTGATAAAACTTTGACTTAAAACAATCTTGAGGGAGAAAGGGTTTATTGAACCATACACTTTACAGCCTATCATCATCAAGGGAACCCAAAGCAGGAACCTGGAGACAGGATCTGAAACAGAGACCATGGAAGAAGGCTGCTTTCCTCTGACTTTCCCAGTTACTGTTCTTATCCAGCCCAGGACAACATGCCCAGGGATGGCACTGTCCACAGCAGGCTAGGTCATCTTATATCAATTAGTAATTAAGAAAATGGCATAAAAACATGGTCACAGGCCAATCTGATGGAAAAAGTTCCTCAATTGAAGTTATTTCTTCCCAAGTGACTCTTTTGTGTCTAGAACACATGTCTGGTATAATCAAAATCCTGGGTTCAATCTCTAATATCTCAATGAAGAAAAGAATCTGGTTTAAAAAAAAAATCTCCTGAAATACACTAGATCTCTAAAAGTGTGTTTATCTAGGTTGTTGGACAGAAAATCAATTATATTTCTATAATACTATTAATAAATAATTTAATTCCCAAAGTACACAACCTACTAAACTTGAGTCATAACGTAACATGAAACCTGATAATACCATGACAGTAAAGCCTGTATATTAAATACCAAACACCCACAGAGGAAATTGAAACAGATGCAAATAAATGGAATGATAACCCTATTCATGAACTAAAAAAATTAACATTTTTAAAATATCCCAAGCCAATCTAGAGATTTGAAACAATCCTTATCAAAGTTATAATGACTTTTTTTCACAGAACCAGAAACACCATTCCATGATTAATAAGAAAACACAAAGGATACCCGATAACCGATGCAGTCTTTAGCAAAATGGGCAAAGTTGTATATGTGATGCAACCTTATTTCAAAATACGCAGCAAAGCATGATTATTAAAACAGAATGGTACTGTTATTTTTAAAAAGTGTAGAATAGAGAGGTAGGAGACAAGTCATGTAGTTAATCAAGTTTTGGGAAAGACCCCAAGAACACACAATAAGAAAAAGGATTGTCTCTTTAATAAATAGTGATAAGGAACCTGGACACCTAGTGGGAGAATTACACTGGACCCTTATTTTATATCATATGTTAAAAAAAAATAAAACCTCAGAGTACATTAAATAGTGAAGCGATAGAATTATAAGGAAAAAAAGCTTCCTAATGCTGGCCTTGACAAGTATCATTTGAACAGGGCCCAGGACCACAGGTAACAAGTATGTGAACAGACAGATGAGGCTGCCTAAAAGGGGCCTACTGTGGTGGGAGGAGAGGAGCAACGAACAGTGTGAAGAGACGACTGAGGAGAGAGAACACTAGCAAACCCACACGCCCAGTAAGGGGTTAATATCCAGCATCTTTAAGGAGCTAAAGCAGCTCATTGACAAGAAACAAGTAACAACAGTTTTTAAATGGCCAAAGGATCTAAAGAGACACTTCCCTGAAGAAGAAATAAAAAATATCCAAACGTATATAAAAATGGTCATTTTCATTAATATTCAAGGAAATGCAAATCAGAATAAAAGTGATAATGAAATTTTTTATCAGATCAAATGGGTGTGTATGTGTGTGTATGTGCACACACACATACACACCACACACCACACACACACATACACACACGTGTGTGTGTGTGCTCATGTGAATGTTTTAGAGAGATGGGTAAAGACACTGTCAAGCCGGATGACCTGAATTCAGATCCCTAGAATCCACATGGTAGAAAGAGAAGATTGATTCTTTTACATTATTATCTGACTTCTACATGTACACCATGGCACACTGTACTCTTCCTACCATCCTGTGACACATATACATACACATGCAAGTATGCATATATATATATATATATATATATATATATATATATATACAAAATAAACAATGTATGTAATTTTATCGAGAGAAAAGCAATTACAAAAATTGAATTTGATATGGAATCAATGGACCCTTGAAACAATTAGGTTAATATAGTCATGTAAACAATGTTGAAGATCATAATAGTAACAATGTAATTATCTAGCAATCCCACTATGGGTAAGTAACCAAACTAAGTCAAGGCAACATCTCAAGGAGAGAGATGCTTTCCTGTGTTCCCTGTGGCACTGCACACAACTACCAAAATAGGGATTTAACTTGTACGCCATATGTGAGAAAACAGATAAAGAAAATGTAATACAGTGGGGTCTCATTCAACCTTTCAAATGAAGGCAACCTTATTTTTGCAACAATAATGTGCACAAAGTTTGAAGGAATAGTGCTAAGTAGAATGGGTGAGCCTGTGAAGACAAGCACTGTAGGCTCTCATGGTTATGTGGAATCTAAAATAATGAACTCGGGCTGGAGAAATGTCTCAGCAGTTACAAGTTTGATCCTTGGGATCCCTGTGATGGAAGGAAAAACTGATTCATTCACAATGTCCTCTGACCTCTTTGGTCACACATGCACATAAAACACAGCGCACATATGCACATATGCATACACACAAATAAAATGTAATAAAAACATGAACATGTTTTTGTTCTAATAAGTAAGACAGCCCATTTAAATCCAATGCTAATAAGCATAACCTCTTAATTGGATAGTTGTTTGTATACCTAGTATATGCTAGACAATATAAAGGGGAAGAATATAAGCACTGGGATGCCTTTGGAGTGCTATTACCATGCCAAGAGGGGGTGTGGGGACCATGGTTATTATGGAGCACATGTCCAGGGTCTTCATCCTGGGGATGTGAGCTACAGGGACACTTTAGACCCTCTAGGAAAATGAAGTGAAGTTCAAAGTTTTGCTCCTGGAAGCTAAGGGTTTTGTCTACAACAGTTTGCTGTATAGACTTACTAATCAGCACTATAGCCTGCCTTCTCTGATGTTCCCAAAATGAAAATGGAGATAAAAATAAAATTTCCTAGTACTTTAATGTGAACAACAGATATTTAATATTTAATTCATTTTTTTCCATTCTTAAAAAGAAAACTGTCTGTCTCTGTCTCTCTCTCTCTCTTCCATGTATGGGCACTGTATATTTGTTCACTGTATATGTGTGCACTGCATGTGTGAACTGTGTGGGCACATTGTGTGTGCATATTGTGTGTACACTGTATGTGTACACTGTGTGTGTATTGTGTGTATACACTGTGAATATATGTGCACTGTGTTTACACTATATGTGTGCACTGTGTATGTACTGTGTGTGCACATAGTGTGTATGTACTGTGTGCACACTGTACATGTGCATGTGTGTGTACACTGTGTGGGCTGTGTGTGTGTATATATACACTGTGTGTGTACACTGTGAATATGTGTGCACTGTGTGTGTGTACTATATGTGTGCACTGTGTGTGTACTGTGTGTGCGCATTGTGTGTGTGCACTGTGTGCACACTGTACATGTGCGTGTGTCTGTGTACACTGTGTGGACTGTGTGTGTGTGTGTGTGTGTGTGTGTGTGTACACTGTGTGGGCACTGTGTATGGAGAAAAAGGCTGGCGTCAGGAATCTACCTTAATCACTTTTCACCTTAGTTTTTGAGACAAGGTCTCTCACTGATCCTCAAACTTGACCATTCAACTAGACTGCCCGGTCAATGAGCCTCAGGCATCCTCTTATCTCTGCCTCACCAGTACTACAATCACAGGCCCAACACTGACTTGTTTTGAGATCCTTCAGATCAAGACCAGGCCCTCCAGTTTGAGGGGAAATTCACTTTATTAACAAGGCCATCTCTCCAGCCCCTATCCTGAGACCTTTAGATATGTAGATATGGCTATGTTGAGGTATCTCAGACCCTCAGGTAAGGTAATAAATATTATAGAATGATAACATCTACCCACTAACAGAGAATAAATTCTTTAAACATGTCCAAGAAAGTGTGTGTATCCATCAAAGGCGCTGCAGAGAAGGGGGATCCTTCCCAGATCCACCTTTGAATTACTTCCCCGACCTGTTACTATCAAGTTCTCTGCATAGATCCATCATCCTTGCTATCAACAGTCAGGAGAATAGCACAGTTCTTCACATGAGTTCTCAACAGTGCTTGACAAGATGGCATTCTTATGGGTAGAGCTGTCCCACAGGAAATATGCATTCAGATGGTTCGTTTCCCACCTGGGAAAGTCATATAAAGTCAGTGACAACAGCAAACCCTCTCTGGTCACATGACTGCGGAGCTGAGAGTCATGCTAGAGGGAGAACAATATTTTACTAGCTCCTCCTCTGTTACAAACCTATCATTTCTGGTCCTTGGACTTCAGAAGTTTCCAAGCCACTTGCCCACATGTCTGCATATTGCGCTGGCACACACACACACACACACACACACACACACACACACACACCACCCAGATCTTATCCAGAGAATGTTTGCCACATGTCCCAGTGGAACTCCAGAACAGCCTAGCCTGCCCTCCATTACCACCTGCTGACATTGGGGGTAGGGGGCTCAACAAGCAGCAGGGCTCTGTCTGCTGTGGAATTTATTCCTCATTGATACTTAAATGGACAGAGAGAAGTTTAATGAATAAAGATTCAAGAAGGACAAGCCGGCCTGTGGCTGAGATGAAATCGGTCTCGATGACGGCCAATGGATAGCAGTTATAGGCTCCTGTACACAGTTTAAAAGTAATCTTGTAATTAAAAAATAAATGCCAATTGAACCTAACGGCAAGTGACATTCTGGCTCACTCCTGATGGGATTCTAGCAGCTTTTCCCAGGTAGGTGAGCAGAAATGGCTTCCTTGGGTTCACAGAGGGTTAATTTGGGGGATCCTCAGGGACAGCTTAAGTGGCCCCGCTTATCCCAACCTTGACTCAGAACCTAGGTCAAGCATTGCGCTTTCTCTGCACATCCTCAGACAGATTAAGCCTCAAAATGAAGATGACAGAAGGGGACCATCTCCTTCCTCCTCCCTAAAGCCCCAGGAGACTTATCTATGGCAACCTCCTCAGACCCTGGCTGCACTTTAGAGTTATTGTTCTGAGGGAAGATTTCCTTAGTGCCTCTAATACATTCCTCACAGTGTTCTCCTGTTTATTCTTGCTGGCGGCTAACTTGTAAAATTTTATTATGAATTTTTTTTTCCTTAGTTGGTGCCATAAGAGGAATGTTTAAAAACAACAATGACAATTCTGTCATCAGCTTTGAGGATACTTATATAAATCCACAGCAAGCCGTGTGTCTACAAGAGGGAGGTAAGGTAGGTGTTGTCCTCTTTTGGCTCGGGAGTTTGTAATTCTACCAACCTAGAGACAGAGGGAGGGAGAGAGGGAAAGGCAGGAAGTCAGTGGACATGTGGTACACTGGAGGGGTAGAGCGCTGGGGTCAGTTCTGACTTTGTAACTTACATCTCTGCTTTATTCGAGCAGATTTCTTTTTAAAAATATATTTATTTTGTTTTATTACCAGCGATGGATGGTTGGGAGCCATCACGTAGGTGCTGGGAATCAAAATTGCATCCTCTGGAAAGGCAACAAGTACTCTTAACTGCTGGGCCCCACAGAGGTTTTATTTTTATTTTTTGTTTTTAACTTAAATGTAACATATATAAAGTAATACTCAAAACTCTAGAGGTGATGAGAGAAAAGTCTCCAGAGGGTGAGCACACCATGTCACTAGCCTCAAGGAGAGAGGCAATGTGACAGCCAGCATGTGCCCTGCACATACATGCCTTTGCTTGCCATTAAACGTCAGAGCAAGTGTTAGAGGACCTTTGTAAGCCTAGAGACATGTGGTTAGCTTAGAGTCACCCGGTAGGGAATCACCCGAGACAAACTCAACCCCGGTGTCTGGCTTCCTCTCCTCAGCACAGTATTTGCAAATGTGTTTGTGCTTGTGTGTTCTGTACTTGGACATCATTGTCCAGGCTGTGTGAAGTATGTCATCTGGATGACAGCCTGTAATCAACTCATTTGTTCCATTGTTGATAGACACAGGGTTGTCCTCTTCTGATCTCTTCCATAAAGAGCCTCTGTGAATACTCTCTCTCTCTCTCTCTCTCTCTCTCTCTCTCTCTGTGTGTGTGTGTGTGTGTGTGTGTGTGTACTCACAAATAAAAATATCACATGTTGGATTCAGTTAGTCACTCAAATACTTGCCCAATTCTACACTTCCCCCCTCTCTCCATGACATTCTATACAGTCAGGATAGCCATTCTGGAGCCAGGGGGCTTCACTTAGGGTTTTACATTTATACTACCAGCTGATTTTCTTATGCACTAATCTGCCACACACACACACACACACACACACACACACACACACACACACACACACAAAGGAATACTTTGTAACAAAGTTAAATAGAAAAACAAGGAGTCAGAATGCTCTGCAGGAGGAGTAAGTCAGTGCCTTCTGCCCACACATGCACAGCAATTGCTTCCGCATTTACTAACCCTGAACCCCACCTGCTGCCTGGAGACAAATGATGACAGGGAGTGTGACCAGAACAACCAATCAAATGGTACCAACTACAAGGACCAATGGGGCACGGGTAGAGGGTATAAAGACCGCCAGGCTCAGAGACAGACAGGCATAATATCGCTTCGGTTTCAGGCAGCTTGTGTGTAACCTGCTCCCAGGTGCTGGGCTGATCTGCAGTAACCAGCGCGCCAGTTCCGCGGCGGGACCTTCTGCCTGGTGGAGGGACCCCGCGCAGGGAGGGAGCCTGCCAGCTTCCCTTCCGCGACCTCTGTTCCCGCGGACTGCGCTGGAGAGACCGGTACCCAGGCTCTCCCCCCGATATAACATCACTTGGGACACGGCCGGTTGGGGCTTCCGTCTGTGCCCGAGGGCGGGTCGGCGCTGTGGTCGTCTGGGTGCCAGATCGGCGGGCCATCGTGACCACAGGGTGTGCGGCGCCACGGAGACTGCCCTCCGCCATCTTTGCTCCAGTGACCAGGTAGTTGGGACCGCCAGGCTCAGAGACAGACAGGCATAATATCGCTTCGGTTTCAGGCAGCTTGTGTGTAACCTGCTCCCAGGTGCTGGGCTGATCTGCAGTAACCAGCGCGCCAGTGCCGCGGTGGGACCTTCTGCCTGGTGGAGGGACCCCGCGCAGGGAGGGAGCCTGCCAGCTTCCCTTCCGCGACCTCTGTTCCCGCGGACTGCGCTGGAGAGACCGGTACCCAGGCTCTCCCCCCCGATATAACATCACTTGGGACACGGCCTGTTGGGGCTTCCTTCTGTGCCCGAGGGCGGGTTGGCGCTGTGGTCGTCTGGGTGCCAGATCGGCGGGCCATCGTGACCACAGGGTGAGCAGCGCCACGGAGAGTGCCCTCCGCCATCTTTGCTCCAGTGACCAGGTAGTTGGGACCACCAGGCTCAGAGACAGACAGGCATAATATCGCTTCGGGTTCAGGCAGCTTGTGTGTAACCTGCTCCCAGGTGCTGGGCTGATCTGCAGTGACCAGCGCGCCAGATCTGCTGTGGGACTTCTGCCTGGCAGAGGGACGCCCCCTCCCCCCCCCAGGAGAGATCACACACCCCTGCACAGGGCAGGAGCCTGCCAGCCTCCCTTTGGCGACCTCTGCTCCAGGAATCCACTAGGCTGAGCCTTTAGATGTGCAAGGCCTCCCCAATATAAGATCACTTGGGGCAAAGCACATTAGGGCTCCAAAGTCACTCAGGAGCAGGCAGGCCCCAGAAATCGGTGCCAGGGGAATCCTGGTAATCCAGGGGGGGCAGAAATAGCTTTGCAGGCTCACAGGAGGTCCAACCAACAGCCAGTGGCAGCAGGACCAACTAACACCAGAGGTATCCAGATGGCAAAAGGCAAACGTAGGAATGTTACTAACAGTAATCAAAGTAATGTGGGACCATCCGAACCCAACTCTCCAACAGCAGCAAGTCCTGGATACCCCACCACACCCGAAAGACAAGATCTGGATTTAAAATCACTTCTCATGATGCTATTAGAGGATCACAAGAAGGACACAAATAAATCTCATAAAGAGTTACAGGAGACCATGAATCAACGGTTAGAAGCCCTTACAAAGGAAACACAAAAATCGCTTAGAGAAATGCGGGAGAACATGGATCAAAAGATGGAGGCGCACAAGGAGACAACACAAAAATCGCTTAACGAGATGAATCAACGGGTAGATGCACTCACAAAGGAATCACAAAATTTGCATAAAGAAATGCAGAAGAATATGGGTCAACAGACGGATGCCCATAAGGAGGCAACACAAAAATTGCTTAAAGAAATGAATCAACGGTTAGATGCCCTTACAAAGGAAACACGAGAACTGCTTAAAGAAATGCAGGAGACGATGGATCAACAGATGGAATCCCATGAGGAGGAAACACAAAAATCGCTCAGAGAAATGCAGGAGAACGTGGGTCATCAGGAAGAAATCCTGAAAGAGGTAATGCAAAAATACCTTAAAGAAACACAGGAAAATACAAACAAACAAGTGAAGGATCTCAGCAAATCCATCCAGGAACTAAAAAAGGAAGTAGAAACAACTAAGAAATCACAAAGGGAGACAACTTTGGAGATAGAAAACCTTGGGAAGAAATCAGGAGTCATAGATGCAAACATCAACAATAGAATACAAGAGATGGAAGAAAGAATCTCAGGTGCTGAAGATTCCATAGAAAGCATCGACTCAACAGTCAAAGAAAATGCAAAATGCAAAAAACGCGTAACCCAAAACATCCAGGAAATCCAGGACACAATGAGAAGACCAAACCTAAGGATTATAGGTATAGATGAGAGTGAAGATTTGCAACTTAAAGGGCCAGTAAACATCTTCAACAAAATTATGGAGGAAAACTTCCCTAACTTAAAGAGAGAGATGCCGATGAACATACAAGAAGCCTACAGAACTCCAAACAGACTCGACCAGAACAGAAATACCTCCCGTCACATAATAATCAAAACACCGAATGTTCTAAACAAAGAAAGAATACTAATTGCAGTAAGAGAAAAGGGCCAAGTAACATACAAAGGAAGACCTATCCGAATCACATCAGACTTCTCACCAGAGACTATGAAAGCCAGAAGATCCTGGGCAGATCTCATGCAGACACTAAGACAGCACAAATGCCAGCCTAGACTACTATACCCAGCAAAACTCTCAATCACCATAGATGGAGAGACCAAGATATTCCATGATAAAACCAAATTTTCACAATATCTTTCCACAAATCCAGCCCTGCAACGGATAATAGGTGGAAACCTCCAATACAGGGAGAGAAACAACACCCTGGAAAAAATGAGATAATAACCTTCTTGAATCAAACCCAAAAGTAGATAACCACTCAAACATAAAGATAGCGTCAAGAATGGCAGATGGCAATAATCACTATGCCTTAATCTCTCTTAATATCAATGGTCTCAATTCCCCAATTAAAAGACATAGACTAGCAGACTGGATACGTAAACAGGACCCAGCATTTTGCTGCATGCAGGAAACGCACCTCAGTGTCAAAGACAAACACTACCTCAGAGTAAAAGGCTGGAAAACAATTTTACAAGCAAATGGCCCCAAGAAACGAGGTGGAGTAGCCATCCTAATATCGGATAAAATTGATTTTCAACCCAAAGTCATCAAAAAAGACACAGAAGGACACTACATACTGATCAAGGGAAAAATCCACCATCAAGAACTCTCAATCCTGAATATCTATGCTCCAAATGCAAGGGCACCCTCATTCGTAAAAGAAACTTTACTAAAACTCAAAGCACACATCGCACCGCACACAATAATAGTGGGTGACTTCAACACCCCACTCTCTGAAATGGATCGTTCAGGAAAGCAGAAACTAAACAGGGACACAGTGAATCTAATTGAAGCCTTGGACCAAATGGAACTAACTGATATATATAGAACATTTCATCCTAGAGCTAAAGAATACACCTTCTTCTCAGCTCCTCATGGTACCTTCTCCAAAATTGACCATATAATTGGTCACAAATCAGACCTCAACAGATACAAGAAGATAGAAATAATCCCATGCCTCTTATCAGATCACTATGGAATAAGGGTGGTCTTCAATGGCAACAAAAACAAAAGAAAACCCACGTACACATGGAGGCTGAACAATGCTCTACTCAATGATAACTTGGTCAAGGTGGAAATAAAGAAAGAAATCAAAGACTTTTTGAAAGTTAATGAAAATGAAGGCACAACATACCCTAACTTATGGGACACAATGAAAGCAGTGCTAAGAGGAAAATTCATAGCCCTGAGTGCCGCCAAAAAGAAACGGGAGACAGCATACACTAACAGCTTAATGGCACACCTGAAAGCCCTGGAACAAAAAGAAGCAAATACACCAAAGAGGAGTAGAAGGCAGGAAATCATCAAACTCAGGGCTGAAATCAATCAAGTAGAAACAAAGAAAACCATACAAAGAATCAACAAAACGAGGAGTTGGTTCTTTGAGAAAATCAACAAGATAGATAAGCCCTTAGCCAGACTAACCAGAGGGCACAGAGATAGTATCCAAATTAATAAAATCAGAAACGAAAAGGGAGAGATAACAACAGAAACTGAGGAAATTCAAAAAATCATCAGATCCTACTACAAAAACCTGTATTCAACACAACTAGAAAATCTTGAGGAAATGGACAATTTCCTTGACAGATACCAAGTACCAAAATTAAATCAGGATCAAATAGACCATCTAAACCGTCCTATAACCCCTGAAGAAATAGAAGTTGTCATTGGAAGTCTTCCAACCAAAAAAAGCACAGGTCCAGATGGTTTTAGTGCAGAATTCTATCAGACCTTCAAAGAAGACCTAACACCAATACTCTTCAAACTGTTCCACAAAATAGAAACAGAAGGAACACTACCCAACTCGTTCTATGAAGCCACAATTACACTAATACCAAAAGCACACAAAGATCCGACAAAGAAAGAGAATCTCAGGCCAATCTCTCTTATGAATATCGATGCAAAAATACTCAATAAAATTCTTGCCAACCGAATCCAAGAACACATCAAAACGATCATTCACCACGATCAAGTAGGCTTCATCCCAGGGATGCAGGGATGGTTCAATATAAGGAAATCCATCAATGTAATCCACTACATAAACAATCTCAAAGAAAAAAACCACATGGTCATCTCATTAGATGCTGAGAAAGCATTTGACAAAATTCAGCATCCTTTCATGCTAAAGGTCTTGGAAAGATCAGGAATTCAAGGCCCATATCTAAACATAGTAAAAGCAATTTACAGCAAACCAGTAGCCAGCATCAATCTAAACGGAGAGAAACTTGAAGCAATCCCACTAAAATCAGGGACTAGACAAGGCTGCCCTCTCTCTCCATATCTTTTCAATATAGTACTTGAAGTTCTAGCTAGAGCAATTAGACAAGAAAAAGAGGTCAAAGGGATACAAATTGGAAAGGAAGAAGTCAAACTATCACTATTTGCAGACGATATGATAGTATACATAAGCGACCCAAAGAACTCCACCAGAGAACTCCTACAGCTGATAAACGACTTCAGCAAAGTGGCCGGATATAAAATCAACTCAAGCAAGTCAGAAGCCTTCCTATACTCAAAGGATAAGCAGGCTGAGAAAGAAGTAAGAGAAATAATACCCTTTACGATAGCCACAAACCATATTAAGTATCTTGGCGTGACGCTAACCAAACAAGTGAAAGATCTGTATGACAAGAACTTCAAGTCTCTGAAGAAAGAAATTGAAGAAGACCTCGGAAGATGGAAAAATCTGCCATGCTCATGGATTGGCAGGATTAATATAGTAAAAATGAGCATCTTACCAAAAGTAATACACAGATTCAATGCAATCCCCATCAAAATCCCAACTCAATTCTTCATAGAGTTAGAAAGAGCAATTCAAAAATTCATCTGGAACAACAGAAAACCCAGAATAGCTAAAACTATTCTCAAGAGTAAAAGAACCTCTGGGGGAATCAGTATCCCGGACCTCAAGCTGTACTACAGAGCAATAGTATTAAAAACTGCATGGTATTGGTACAGTAACAGACATGTAGATCAATGGAACAGAATTGAAGACCCAGAAATGAATCCACACTCCTATGGTCACTTGATCTTTGACAAAGGAGCTAAAACCATCCAGTGGAAAAAAGATAGCCTTTTCAACAAATGGTGCTGGCTCAGCTGGAGGTCAACATGCAGAAGAATGCAAATTGACCCATCCTTATCTCCTTGCACTAAGCTCAATTCTAAGTGGATCAAAGATCTCCACATAAAACCAGACACACTGAAACTAATAGAAGGGAAACTAGGGAAGAACCTTGAACATATGGGCACAGGGGAGAATTTCCTGAACAGAACTCCAATAGCTTATGCTCTAAGATCAAGAATAGACAAATGGGACCTCATTAAATTACAAAGTTTTTGCAAGGCAAAAGACACCGTCAAAAAGACAAAGCGGCAACCAACTAACTGGGAAATGATCTTTACCAACCTTACATCCGACAGAGGGCTAATATCCAAGATATACAAAGAACTCAAGAAGTTAAACTCCAGAGAGGCAAGTAACCCTATTAAAAAATGGGGTACAGAGCTACACAAAGAGTTCTCACCTGAAGAATATCTAATGGCTGAGAAGCACCTAAAGAGATGTTCATCATCCTTAGTCATTAGGGAAATGCAAATCAAAACAACCCTGAGATTCCATCTCACACCAGTCAGGATGGCTAAGATCAAAAACACAGGAGACAGCAGTTGTTGGCGAGGATGTGGAGAAAGAGGAACACTCCTCCACTGCTGGTGGAATTGCAGGCTGGTACAACCACTCTGGAAAGCAGTCTGGCGGCTCCTCAGAAAACTGGGCATGACACTTCCGGAGGATCCGGCTATACCACTCCTGGGCATATACCCAGAGACTTTACCTGCATGCAATAAGGACACATGCTCCACTATATTCATAGCAGCCTTATTTATAATAGCCAGAAGCTGGAAAGAACCCAGATGTCCCTCAACGGAGGAATGGATTCAGAAGATGTGGTATATTTACACAATGGAATACTACTCTGCAATTAAAAACAATGAATTCACGAAATTCCTAGGCAAATGGTCAGAACTTGAAAATATCATCCTTAGTGAGGTAACCCAATCACAAAAGATCACACATGGTATGAAGTCACTGATAAGGGGATATTGACCCAGAATCTCAGAATACCCTAGACACAATCAGCATATCAATAGATTTCTAAAAAGATGGAAGGAGAGACCCCTGGTCCTGGAAAGACTGGATGTAGGGGAACGCCAGGACAGAGTAATGAGAGGGGGTTGAACGGAGAAAAGAGGGAGGGAAGGGGGCTTATGGGACTTTCGGGGAGGGAGGAAACGGGAAAGGGGAAGTGATTTGGAATGTAAATTAAAAAAATAAAATAAAATTAAATTAAAAAAAAAAAAAAAAAAAAAAAAGGCGCACCCTATCCTGCAATGAACAAGTCCGCTTCTGCTTTTCACTTGACTCCTAGAGTCTGTGTCTTAGATTCTGGGTCTTCTTACCCCCTACCTCCCAAGGACCATCAGGAGGAGCTGAGAGTTAGTGCAACACTAGCTCCCTCCTTCATGACTCCAGTGCCATTCGCCTGCATTGCATCTTTTCTCCTTGCCTGACAGCATTACCCCACCTTGTTCCTTTCTCTAAATGTTAAACTATACCCAAAACATACATTTGTTTACATATGTGTGTGTATATGTATGTGTGTGTGTAACGTATATGTATAATACACACACACACACACACACACACACACACACGTGCGTATACATTATAGGCTGTGAACATATCTTGGCGAATCTCTTCTGTGAATGTCTGGAAGAGTACCTAGGATAGGGCCACTGAGTCATAGAGAATCTTATGTTCCACTTAGACTGAGCTAATATTCAAGTTTACCCATTCTGTGTTAGACTTTGAACATGTCATTTGAGATCTCTGAGCCTATTTACCTATCAGGAATATTCCATATTTAAGTGTTGGCCAAATATAGTATCACCAGAAGCTAAATAGCAGGGTCCGGGATTTAATAGCACTTTGTCTCAGAGACGTTTAGTGTTCATCAAAGGATTCATACACGTCCCTATCTTTCCGGTCCATGCTTTAGATTGATTTAAACAATGCCTTGGTTTTGTCTAGTGGGATTACAAGTGGATATGTGAATAATCTTAACTAGCCCATCAAGTCTCCCCAGGCTCCCCACTATTCTCTTATCCCCTGCTATAGAACCACGAAGAACAAGCCTAGGAGTGGAGTGAGATCTACCACACAGAGCAGAATGCCCTAGGTAGCTGAGTAGCCATCGGAACATAAGCCCCACTAACATGCTGCAGATGTTGCAGTGTGAAGAAGAGAAAGAAGAAGACATCACTATGCTAAGTGACCACGACTTCTAGTTTTTACTGTCCCAATGTGCCACAGACCCTCTGGCTACAAACGAGGGCTGAGTTGGGAGAGCACAGCTCCACCTCAAGAAAACCACTAGACGGTCTCTTTGAAGACCTTCAAACTTCAGTTCAATGGAAGCCTTCCACGTTGCCTAATTTCTGAATGGCAAAGCAAGCCCCTTCTTGTTGTGACTAAAGCGAAAGGTCTGAAAGTCATCTTTGACTGGGATATGTTAATTGACAATTCTTTCTTCTCTGCTTAAAACAAAACAAAACAAACAAAAAAAAAACCAGCTTGTAATTCCCAAATTGTGTCTGATGTACCCTGAGCCCAGCACTCCTTCCAAAAAAAGGAAGGTGCTTGGTGATTATTATTTTAAAAAAAAAAACATACACAATCCTCTCCTACCAGGTTCAAAGCCAGCCTTATTCTTTTGTTCTTGCAAAGGTTTTCTTTCTGGAGTTCCCTGGTGTCTACATGGCCTGTGAGCTCTCTCCTAATGATTAAACTCCTAAACATAATACAAAGAATGCTTAATAAGGCTTTTGTGTTATTTTCCAGTTACCATAGAGACTGTTTATTGTAGGACTTTAAGTACGTGTAAATATGTATTTTGGACAGTGGTTAAGAGCACGTATAATTTACCCAGCCATAGCAGCTGCTTCACAGTGTGGCAGTTCAGTGCGACAAGGCGTATGGAAAGCATTTTATGGTGTGTTATTTATAGTTATTTCCTCAATGGCCTCCAAGAGCTCCTTCCATTGTGCTGGGGGAAATAGGCATTTAGCCCTTTTTTAACAATGAATGTCATTTGCTCCATTGTAGCCGTTGATAGTCATAGGTCCCAGGAAGGCTGGTAAATACACAGTTGGTAAAGTGTCAACTTGAAAAAGAAACCACACTGACAGGGAGACACAAGGCAAACAAAGGCCCTGCCTCCAGGAGCAGAGCTCCTTAGGGAGGGAAGTTGTTGAAGAGTTTCTCTGGCAGGATAGGAAACCCATGGAAAGAGGTTACTGTCTGCTTTGAAGCTGTCCTCATGGGCAAAATAACACATAATAAAGGCAACAATAACTAATAACTATTAGCCAAAGTTGACTCTGGGCCAGAGGCATTGAGCACTATGTTCAAAGCCCATTTGACCTTCCCAACATCCTAACCCAGTGGGTTAGCAGGCCCTGTGAGAGTCTTCAGTTTGCTCAATAAGGAAACTGAGGTACGGAAATTGCTCAGCCTGCCAAATATCATCAGCCATGTGGAGGTAGTTCTAGGCCTTTGGTTCAACTCAGTATTTCCTCAGCCCTGTACTTGCAGGGACTATGTGATATGACTCATATTCTGCCAAGGGCTTGCTGAGCCACATGAGGGTTAGTTCTTGCTCAGCAATGCATTCTCTGTACCAGTAGCACATACATGGTCTCCAAACATAGAGTTCTTCTAAAGAAAGAATAAGACATAAACCATGCTGCCCAGGTCATCTGTGCATGGCTCATTCTTCAGTCTCAGCTTGACTTAACAGTCTTCAGGGCTCACTTGGTTCAGATGAAGAACTGGCTATTCAACATCAGCTGGCATGCAGCTAGCCCCCACTGAACTCCAGATGAGCCATTGACTCTTATAAGCTTTTCCTCATTAAGTGAAGCTACACGTACATGTAAGGCACCTTTTCACAAGTGTGGGGCATATTTCCTTCCTAGGGAATATTTGAAAAGGCCTTGTATTGGGTTCAGTGGCACACACCTGCCATCCCAGCACATGGAAGGCAGGAAGATCAAGATAGTAGTATCCTAGGCTACATAGCCAGACCTTGTGTCAATAAAACAAAAGGAAAGAAAAGAGGTGGAGGAGGAAGAGAAAAGGAAAGAAGGTGAAGAAAGAGGCAGAGACTGAAGGAAGGAGGGAGGAAGAGTGGGGGAATACAGGGAATGAAGAAAAGGAGGGAGAGAAGGAGGGAAGGAAGATAGAAGGAAAAAGAGGAAGAGAGGGATGAAGGAAAAGAGAAAGGTAAAGAATGGAAGGAAGAGGAAGAAGGTGGAGGGAAGGAAGGAAAGGAGGAGGGGGAAGGGAAGGGAGAGGAATAAGGGAGAGAAGAGAGGGAAGAAAAGGGAGGAAGGGGGAATGGAGGAAGGAGGACATGTAGGCCTGGAGACAGTTTTGCTTGTCACCATTGGGGGGAATTCAACTGGTTTCCAGTAGGCAGCAGCTTGGGGTGCTGCTCAGCCTCCTGCAGCAAAAGAATTAACCATCTTCTAATGAAGAAAGTGCTGACTTCAAGTAATTAAATATGGCCCAGCACAGAATGGGCGGTATTACTTCAGGGGACATTAAATTGAAATGAGGCTAAAGGTCCATTGATCAGCTTGCTTGAGACATGGATTGCAAGATTTAGGCATTATAACCATTGAATACTTAGCACATGGTTGCATACCCGGTTATTCTAGAAGATGTCTAAAATGTCCTTGCACTCCCAAAAGTTGGGGTCCATTTTGTGCTTTCTAGCACTTGAGAGACCTTAAGAGGCTCTGAGCTCATCTGGTATTAGAAACCAAGAGTGTTCAACTGGAACTTTTGCCTGGTGGAGGCAGCATTATTGTTCAGAATGGTGAGAGCCAGCACCTGGTACACACTCAAAGCCAGGGTTGCCCTGGCCTGGATTATGATTAACATGTTCTTGATCATTGCACCCAGTAAGGGACTGCTCCCAGGAGGAATTGGGAAATGATTCCAGGTAAATCCACACTATCTTCCTTCTTTTCCTAACTCTCCATATGATTACCATCCAGTATGTCACTCCAACAATGAGTAAACATCCATGCCTGTGACTTGGGTCTCTGTTAGGCTGGGACTTGTTCTAATCTCTATTTCTAATCCTGGTTTAAGAGGAAGATCAAATATCACATATTACGTTTTTGGGTTTTTGTTGTGGTTGTTGTTACTGTCTTGTTTTGTTTTTTGTCCTTTTGATTTTTTTTGTTTTTGTTTGTTTTGTTTTTTTGTTTTTTGAGAAAGAGCCTTGCTAATGCAGCCCTAGTTAGCTTGGAATTCCCTATGTTGACAAAGCTAGTCTCGAACTTGCAATGATCCACTTGACACTACCTCTCAGGCTCTGGATTAGAGGCATGCACCATCGTGTCTAGCCAACACTACTCTTGCAAAATACATTTAGAATCAAGAGGACAGCTTCCTTTTCTAACTTGTTAGGACTACATCCTTGAATGTGCCATTTCCTGGAATATTGTAGTGTATTGGAATTACTTGCTTAACACCTATTGTCTAATAAAGTAAATGAGGCTACTATACTCTACAATGACAAAAAATCATTGGAAAGCAGAAATAATATTAAAGATGATACAGAAAGCTACATCAGGACGAAACCTGCTCCAGATAAGGATTGGGTGATGGGCAAAATACTAGGTCATTCATACAAGAGACTGAGAAAGAGGCTTAAGAGGGCTGAAGAAATAGATCAGCAGTTAGGAGCATTTGCTGTTTTTCCAGAGGACCAGCATTTTTCTCTCAACATCTACATTAGGCAGCTCACAACTCTAGCTCTACAGGATCTGGCAATCTCTTCTGGTCTCCATGGGCATCTGTGCATATGGTGGTGCATGTATGCACACACAAACATATACACACATATGCACACATACACATATGCACATACATGAGCACATACATACACACCATACACACCCATGCACACACATGCGTGTGCACACATATTCACACATACACACATGTGCACATATGCACACACATACACACCATACATGCATGCAAACACATGTATGTGCACACATACATACATACATATATACATACATACACACATATATTCATGTGCACATACCACATATATATCATACACATATAAATACATATATACCATACACACTACACACACACACACACACACACGCTTGCATGCACATACATGCAGAGATGGGGCTCTTACTTGAGTTTCAGTGCTCATCTGTTAAAAAAAAATAGTCCTTTTAAAAAGTACTTCTGTGGGTCAGATCCTGAGCCCGGAAACTTGTTTCTCTTCTTTCATAGTTAAAATTTAAGGGACTGGAAAGAAGGTTCAGCAGTTGAATATGGTCTACGCTTTCGGAGGACCTGAGATGAGTTTTCAGAAACCACACTAGGATATGTACAACTGCCTATAATTCTAGCAGACCTGAATCTCTTTTCTGGCCTCTGTGGGCATCCACACTCATGTGTACACACCCTCACACAGACATTCACACTTGCATATAATTAAAAATAGAATAAATCTTTTAAAAATCTAAACCCCACAAGTTGGGGTGCAATCATCCTCACTGTGTAGTTGAAGACACTGAGCTCATACTGTTTGAATAATCACTAATGTTTTTTTCCCTTTTCCAAAATGCATTCAGAAGAGAATGCCAAGGTGGTAGAGAACTCTTCCTCAGAGATGGGTGAAAGGTTGATCTATCACTCCTGGTGCCAGCGCTGGTCTTGAAACTTTGCTGAGATTTTAACCAAGGAGGCAGGGGGATGCAGAGGAAGTAAGTGGAAAATGTGTCAAGCTTGATGTTAAGGGGGGGGGCGTATAGGATATTCCAGAATGAGTATCCAGCCTGGCTGGCCTATGGATACAAGATGGGAAATAGTATAGTCATGTGTTAGCTAGAGATGGCTCCCGGCTCCTAGCATCATGCTCCTGTATGCGCCCATGCTTCCCCACTGTGATGGACTCTTACCTGTCTGAAACCATAGACCCAAATAATCTCTTCCTTCTACAAACTGTCTTGGTCACAGTATTTTTGTCATAGCATCAGAAAGGCAACTGACAGACTGATGCTGAAGACCTGGAGGATTTCTGGAGAGTTGCCTGTTGGCATTTCTTCTAGGCTCGGGGCCCACAGTTACCTGGCAACAGCCAAGTATGCCTGGCTCACTGTAAAAGGGGCTGCTTGCCCCCTCCTCACTCTCTTCTCTTACTCTTTCTCTTTTAAACTCTTCCCTCTCTGTTCCTTCTATCCCCATTCCCCTCGCCCCCACCCTGGTCTCTCTCTCCAAGTGTTCATGGCCAGTCTCTTTTCCTCTTCTCCCTTTCCCTCTCCCTCTTCCTCTCCCTCTCTCTTTCTTCCTCTCTCCATCTCTCCATCTCTCTCTCTCTCTCTCTCTCTCTCTCACTCTCCTACCCCCTCAACTCCCTTCCCCATGCCCTAAATAAACTCTATTTTATACTATACTGTCATCACGTGCCTGGTCCCTCAGGGGGGAAGGGATGCTTCAGCATGGGACTGCAGGGTCAGCCCCTTCCCCCATATCATACCACACCTCCACCAAACATATCCCTGGCTTCTTTTTCTTCTTTATAAAACACAACACTGCCAGCCTTCAGTCTGTACTGGAACCCAAAGAAACTGGTGTTCTGCTGTCAGCAAAGAATGCTGAGAGCTGCAGAAACAGCAACAGGGATAGAAAACCTCGCCAGCAAGAAGCAAAGTTGATAAGGCAAAGTAGCACTGCCTTTTCTTCACACACTGTATACAAGAAGGTTCTAGCCCCTCTCCTTCCTGCTTCTGTCCTTGAAGATATACCCGGAGGTGTGTCCCTTAGTTGATTCCATATCTAACAGAGCTGACAGTCTAGATAAACTGCCACTGTTGGCAGTGTAAAGAGGGGGCCCTGATGAGACACAAGCCCAACCTCCAGATGAGGTCTAGCTAAGTCTAGGGAAAGGTCACAAGACATATGGTCTAGCTCTGGATGCCTGAGCTTTCTTAAAAGAGGTAAAGGATCCATCCTGAAACCCATGGGACAGTTGCAGGCCCAGCAGCCAGGCAGAGCATCAAGATGAGAAAATATTACACAGAGCAGCACATACTCCCACCCATGTAAAAGCAGGAGGGACAGGAAGCATTCACCTGTGAAGTGTTATCTAAGGCTTTTCCGTGTCCTTGGCACTGGAGAAACAGCTGTAATCAAGAAACAGGCAATCTCTGCCAAGTGTTGGTACAAAAAGACAGACCAATGGAATATGCAGGAGTCTCAGCTCAACCCAGCTACTGAATTCACCAATGGAGAGGAGGTGTCATTGACCTACCACATGCACACAGCTCAAAATGTTCTCCATAGCCCAGTTTATTAAGTGGAGTCCCAGGCCTCCTCCCACACCTTCTAAAACAAATTCTCAGTAAAAATGGAGCATCAGAGGTTTCTCGAGCTTCCCCCCTAGGGTGTGGTCTTTGGGGGGTGTCCTACCATGCACACAGTAATGGTACAACTGATATGTGGGGGGTCTGTCACTTCCTGTCATAGGCATCCTGGGAGATATGAAGACCACACCTGACCCCGCTGAGAGCAGGCAGGGGGGAAGCAAAGTCTATTCTCCAGGGTGCCTCAAAATAATTACCGCTCTCTTAATAATAAATGAATAGGCCCAAGTCCCAGAACACACAAGCACCAAGCAAAATATGTCAATATAAAGTCCAGCAAATAAAGCAATCAATTTAAAATAGATTTCTCCAGATTGTTTGCCTGCTTGGACTAAGCTCCCTGCTTCTGGACCCCTATATTGTGTCTCCTCCTCTCCCGGACATCAGTGTCTGCTCTTGAACATTTCATGTTGGTGTGTTCCTTCTCTCTCTCTCTCTCTCTCTCTCTCTCTCTCTCTCTCTCTCTGTGTGTGTGTGTGTGTGTGTGTACGTGCATGCATGCATGCATGAATGAGTTCGAGAATGCATACATATTGGGATTCACATATGCATGACTGCACATGCGTGTGGAAGCCAGAGGTTGATATCAGTTGCCTTCCTTGTTAGCTTTTCACCTCGGTTCTTGAGGTAGCGTATTTCACTGAATCTGGAGCTTACTACTTAGGTAGACTAGCTGGTCGGTGAGCCCTATGGATCCTTCTGTCTCCCCTCTCCTACACTGAGATGGCAGGTAGGCCCAGCCTTTTCCCTGCATGCATCTGAAGTCTCCATGCTTGCAAGACAAACCTTTTATCAATAGAACCATTTCCCCAGGTCTTATTCCCATTTTGGTTGTAGTTTTCTTGAGAGCACTCATTCTAACAATGAGAAAATTATTCTGATCTTTAAAAACTTTTCTGAAGCAGTTGGAGAAGGAGCTCTGTGTATAAAATGCCTTAAAGAGACAAATAGCAAGTGTAGTTCTAAACCCCTTCAACCAATAGAGGCTGGAAAAGTCACTTCTTCATGATTCTCTGATTTCTCCCATCTACCCCCTTGGAAAGTTCTAGATTCTCTAGTGTCCTCAGTGGCTCACCTTAGCAGTTACCATTTTCAAACCCACTGAGCAGAGTCAACTGTTTTCTAGGGCTCCCTAAAAGTTCACCAAGGATAAAAGACTAGCCTTGGCTATGGGTACCCTTCAAAGGGGCCTTTCCACATTGACTGGCCTCAGCTAAGGACAAAAGCAAATTCTAGACAGTAGGAAGGAGTAGAAAGAGCTCTCTTGCCTTTTGCAGTTTTTGTATGAGTTTAAGACTAGACTTGATTGCTTCAGGATCACATCACATAAAAGAGCCCAGGTGAGATCATCAACACTTCTTAGTAAATAGTCAATGGATTGCCAAGATACGGGTGAGTTCTACCAAGCCCAGAGTATCCCAGGAAACATATCTCTCCACCAATTCAGAGCTGAGCCAACAATTATCGCTTTAAAGTATTGGGGGTAGGAGTGTTTTTCATGGGACAATAGCTAACTGTAACAAGCCACTGCGTAAAGGCTGTGGCAATTCAGACAGCATCTGCTGTAGGTTGAATCTTGTTTTCCCCCACAGACTCCCAATCTTGAATTCTTGTTTCCCTGATGGTGGTGCTGAGATGTTCTTTTTAGACACATATTTTAACTTTGTTTCTATGCACATTCAGTCCTCTGCATTTACACTGTCTGTCTTGTCTAGTCTTCTAAGTTCCTGTTCTTGCCCACTTTCTCAGCTACTCATTCTCTCCCTCTTTCACCACATTCCCCGGTGTCCCTGGCACTTCCGGGATAGACTTCCTCTCTTGCTTCCACCACCCAGCCTGCCTCACACTTCCTCTTCCTGTCCCATACAGCTGGGCCCCATCGCAACCGTTTAAGCAAACAAATCTTCACAACAATAAGGCAGATTGTGCCAACCGCTAGATGATGAAGCCAAAACACTCTTGCTGATTAGTAGAAGGGAGAAAGACTGCTCAGCTTGCCAAGGCTGAGGCCTCCGTGTCGACACAGGGACCTTGCAGGAGCCACATAGCTCTGGCATTCAACCAATGGCCCCTTATCCACCCCCACACCCCCACCCCCACACACACACTCCTGGAACCAGAAGAGCAAGGTTGCTAAAACAGGAAAACAGGTGGCTTGATCATCCTCAGCTGCAAGCAACTGGGGGAGTTTCCAGGTTTGGCTTTGATGAGACTAAAACGGTTGAATCATTAAATGTTTAGAGAATTTGAGGCTGGCATCCAGCCTTGCGTTTTCTGTAATATCACTTATTCTGGCAGAGTGCTGGCTGCTCCAGGCAGGACTGGAAGGTACCAGACCCTGGGAAGTGTCAGCAGCTCACCTCTCCTCTGCCAGAGCATCACTGCCAGAGTGCAGGATAAGGACAATGGTCTTGAGGAAGACTCAAGGACAGGGCTTCTCTGACTGGGTGGGTGACATCAAAGAATAAAGGTGACCAGAGCCCCATATGAGGGCTAGACACACACTCTCTCTCTGTGGCTGAGCACGCAGGCATCCAAGAAGGATCTGCTTATTGAAACATAGTCCTTGCTTGCAAGGTTTCTGCATCCTCTTGCATCTCTGGAAAGAGAGCAAGTATGGGTGTTTTAGCAGAAAGGTTCTCCCCTGTGCATGTCTGGTCTCAATCTCCAGCGAGGTCTCTGACTGCAGATCTCCAGGCCAGACCTCTTCAAATTTCAGAATGTCACCTCCTGTCATCTTCTTCCAGACTCCTTTTTGATGAACCAGAAGGACTGAATACTCTCTACTCAATGAACCTAACATCAAACTCCAGTTCTTCCCACCTAAACCTGACTCCTCTTTGAAAATGGCCTCACCAGTTCTATATTAAGAGATGCTGAAAGCTTATTCAAACACATAGGCACATACCTTAGCTTCTCCGTGGTTTTACACAAAGAATCAATATGATTTATACAGTCAGTATCCTGCTTCCCCTTTTTGCTATGTGCCCAAGAGACTCTCCTAATCTGCTGTACAAGCTGATACCTTGTTTTTCATAGCTGCACAATGTTTCAATTTTTAGCTACTCCTTAACTTAAATCAGCCCTGGGACAAAAGTCTCCCTATCTCCAGTCTCCTCAACTTACAAATGAATGCCTCCCAGAACCCAGTCAACCAGTCATACCAACGATGTCATTGTGGCTAGTCATACTGGGATGTATGTGGTACCATCTGAGCTGGTCTCTCACCTGAACAAAGGATAAGAAACTATAACTGTTGTTTCCCCCAAGGAGCTCTCTTACACACCCCAGCAAACCTTCCAATAGCTTGCCAAAGGACTCTCTTCCTGCTCAGAACACAGTTACTCTGAGGACAAGAACAAGACTCTTCCAAAAGGCCTACGAAGAATACCTCCATCTCCTTCCTCTGAGCTTTATCCACTGGTGGTCCATTAGTGGTGCACACTAATCCGTCTTTCTAGTATATTCTTTGAGCTCTATGTATTTTATTTGTCTATCCACAATGTATTTTTAATATTCCTTTTGTAGAGGCAATACATTCACATAGTTCATAAATTAATACTCTAAAATTTATACACATAAAATTCTTCATCACACTCTGACTCAGTTCCCTCCTGATCTTTAAGCCCCACACTCATGGGGGGAAAAAAAGATGTTCAAAACAATGTTACCTTCTTTGGGTTTTATATATGGAGTAGAACAACAAACGTATATATGTGCCTGGTTCTCTCATTTTACTTAACAATATTATACTCAAAAGATTGCTCCATTTTGGTACACTTTAGTGCCTATTTATGTAAATAGGCACTATTTATTTAGTGCCTATTTAGTGCCCCATAGTTTATGTAAATCAGCCCTCCAACTTCAAAGAGACATTCAGTTTCTTCTTTTTTATTTTTTTCTGTTTTTAATGATATAACTAACAATAAGACATGCAATTGTGGTATACTATATAGCTACAGAAAAATCCTAGAAGTAAAAAAAAAAAAAAGCTATGTAGATGTTTATGTGTTTGTAATATATATTACCAAATTGCTATCCCAGGAGTGTTTAAATGACATTCTTAAATCACAAGAGCTTCTTCTCTACAACCTCCCAAACATCGATCTCATAGATAAAAAATGAAATTTATCAGGTATCTTAAGTACCATAAAGACTCCCCAGTTAACCAGTATAAACTTTTTGATACTTGAACAGCACTCCAGCAAATGGATACCACACTACACATGGACACAGAGGCAGTTTCCCAGAGACCTTCTGGACCTGGATAGCCATGGGTGGGGACAAATGGTTATGCAACACCAATGCCACAGTGAACCTGCCTGTCTGAATGGTTAGGAAACTGTAGTGTCAAAGGGAGGGAAGAGATTTTATTTTGGGTCTCTAATCCAATTAGTTTAAAGGTATGTTTGGGGACAGGCAAATTGGTTGGTGTAAGAGAAGTATACTGGAGATAAAGAGGAACCTGAAGGAGATGTGTAGGTAGGGATTAGAAAGGAAGGATGTTCCCAAGCTATGAGAATAGGTGCAACCCAGTATTCAGCTACTTCATAGCCGATGCTAGGTGACTCGCATATAAGGCAGGTGCAAAGGAGGGGTCTTGGGGTGATCAAAGTATGGAAAGACAAACTGGCAGTTCAGATCATCCCTGTATAAACCTCACTCCTAGTACCGGATGTATACAGCCTCGTGGAAATCTCCTGACCTCCCTCTGTGACTCAGTTTCTTCCTTGGTACTATAAAGGATCTCTGATTTCACAGAGCATGGAGAGGAATAACCAATGAGCTTTTGCAGAGTGTCCCAGTGCCCAGCTTATTGGAGACACTTACATGGTATTTGAAGCTGGACATTTGAAGGTGACACCCACCTGTAATTCCAGCCCTCTGGAAGCTGATGCAAAAGAATCTTGGGTTTGAGGCAGTCTGGAGCACATGGTGAGGGGCTCGAGGGTAGCCTGGGCTATGAGCACCAAGAGGCCCAGTCTCAAAACAAAGCAAAAGTAACAAAATTACAAGATATACCATTCGCCGCTCCGTGATATGGTGACTACTAAGTGGGTGGAATTAGTTACTAATGACTCATCAGGTCTCAGGAGTCTTGGGTCAGAAGGAGCTGAACACCAGCTATTCTATCAGGTCTGAGTCTAGCTTCTTCACCTATCAGAGGGGGATGCTGACAGCAAACTCACTTTTGTAATCATGGGATAAAGTCACATAAACTGAATGCCTACACCTAAAGGACTCCTCAGCAAAAGTTCATTATTTGCAATGTCAGCTTCTGCTTAGACTCAGGGGTCCTAGGGAATATCTGAGATCTGTGCATTTGACTCTCTGAGGCAGCTTTATATGGTTTCTCCCTGAAGTTTGGACACAGACACACCTTCCCAGAGCACAGGCGAATTTCCATCTTTGCTCTTGCTGCTCAACCAGTCCGCAGGACCAGAGAGAGGACGCAGAGAGGCAGCTGAACCCTGCCTCTCCAGCTCTGGTTGTCGCCTCTAATTCACTGTGAAAGGGCCTCGGCACCACCCCCGTGAGGTCCTTAAATGTTTTATGAGCTCCCTGAAATGCTCAGATAATTAAAAACACTTTCTTAATTTAATAGCTTGGCTTAATGAAACCAGGACTTTATGTTTTCTTTGGAAGGGGGTGAGCACCCCAGTCACACTTATTAATTTTTTTGAGACTGTGCCCAATTGTGCCCAGGGATAGAAGGAAAACCATTGCTTCCAGGGGACAGGGGTTTTCCTGAGCCTGTGACAAGTCTCAGGCTTATTAGAGCTCATTATATCCTGGGAGCCTGAAGACCTAAATTAGCAATCATCTCGGGTGACGTGGCAGGCTATTATTAAGGAGGCCACTTATTACAGAAACATGGAATTATCAATTAAAAAGCAGGCCTCCCAGGCCCCAAAGGTACGGTCGGATTACCTGGGCCATTCTGGGACTCACTTCCAAGGCCATGGAGTTGAGCAGGACCCTCTGGGAGGAACTGCCTGTGTCAAGTTTAATGAACATTATCTCCCAAGAAAGGAAATGCCATCATTTAAACAAGTTGCATGCAAGCCCAGAGGGTCTGGGAGGTATCCACCGGAGCCAAGCATTCCAGCCTGAGGTCCTCATTCAGCCTCCAGAAAGTGGGAGTCCTTTAGAGACACTTCCAGCCCTTCCCCAGGTGTGGTCGCATGGGAGGGTGGGATGTGCTGGGGTTTACAGTCAGAGGCAGTAATGCTGCCGAGAGGGCTGATAGCAGCCCTCAAGAGAAAATTCTTCCCAACTCCGCAAGTCAAGCACACAATGTCGATGGCTCAGAGCTAGTCATGGTAGCATCATGGACACCAGAAAGATGAGCAGAAGTTGGCAAGTGCCTTATCATCCTTTGTCCAGTGCATCACAGCTCTAGATTCAGGTCCAAATTTTGAATGTCCATTGAGTTCAATCACAGGGCACCTGTTTAGCTTCCCAGAGCCTTCTTCACTCTGATGAAAAGGAAGATCAAACACTTCCCATCTTTGCTTTGTGGAATTATGATCAATGTCTAGTTCTTGACGCTGCTGTTCTCACCCCCATTACGTATCTTTTTGTATCACTGCTGCAGAGCAAGAAAGTGGTTCAACCAGGCAAGTGCTTGCCTTGTGAACACAAGTACCTGAATTCTAAGCCCAGAGTCTGTATAATATATAAAAAAATGTTGAGTGCGGTGGCAAAGGCTCGTAATCCCAGTGCTCAGGAGGTGGGGATGGTTGGGTACTTGAGGTTCAGTGGACAGTCAGCCTTGTCTACCTGGTGAGATCCAAGCTAGTGAAAGACATCAAGGGAAGAAAAGAAGGAAGGGAAAAAGGAAGGAAGAAACTAAAACAACTATAACCAAGCTGTCCTTTACATGTACACACACAAACATTTATACGTGCATTATATATATATATATATGTATATATATGTATACAAAAAACCCATATCATCATATACACATATATCATATACAGATATATCATATGCATATACATACACATCATATACACATGCATATATATAACATACATGCATAAATGTATGTGTATATATATATATATATGTATATATATATATGTATATATACATATGCTGTATACCAACTACATCCTCCACACTGTTTTTCCGGTGGGGATATTAGCCATGAACTAAAAGAGACCAACACCCCTCCTCACAGAACCTGACAGTGAACAAGCATGCATGCACACGAGAAGGAGGTGAGAGCCGCAAAGAAAGTTCAGCAAGGTGGGAAAGGGTTGTGCTGTAACCAGAATCAGGCATTTCCCTTCTAAACTAGGGAACGTGATGAAATGCCTCCATTTGCGGTAATATCAGAGACTGGCTATTTGTTTAATATAGTTAAAGCAGAACTATAACCAAACACCAATAATACTTTTTCAGGCCCCTAGACTTGTATAGACATAGGAGCCACACACAGCCTGGAACAGAAAGCAAATAGCATAATGACAGTTGTTTGAATGCCTTGAATAATAGCAAATGCTGGTAACATGGCTGTCAAGAGCACATCTGATACTTTTCTTGTCTCAGCTCTGAGATGTGCTATGTGGCCTTAGAAAAGGCCAGTGGGATTTTGGTGCCCAGAATAAAGACAGCGGTCTCTTTCAGAAATTTTAAGTATTTCATAAGATCATGGATCAATTCCTTACTTATATGGCATCTCCTATGTCCTTGGGTGTGGGACACTGATCCCGGGAAAAAGAAACTGCCTATTTCTGTCATTTCTTCATCCCCTCCCTTTCTCAGCTATCTGCCTTCACAGCAACCCATGCTTTTCCAAGGGTGAGGTGCTAGGTTTTAAGGAAGCAATTTAATAGGATTGTGTGGCCAGGAGAAGGGAGAACAGAGGCAGGTAGGCTTGTGTGTTTCCATAAATCATGCAGATTTTAATTGGAAGTGGTCCTGTTTTCTATGGTAGGAAGGCAAGAAGACAGAAGCAGTTCATTATGCTGGTGTGTCAGTCTGATTAGGCGGGACTGGGTACGTGGAGAGAGGGCCAGCAGAGACTAGCCATCCATTACCGAGACTTCAGGAAATCAATTAGCTGTTGATGGAGGCTCATGAGGAATCCATACTGAGCTATGTTCCTAAGCAGGATGATTGGTGGAGGCAAGCCTGCTGGGTTCGAGGTGATTTTCCCAACGAAAGGAAAAATTCCAGTCTTCCTGGGTTATGAGAGAAAGAAGAGAGGAAGAGGAAGGAGAGAAGGAGGAAGGAGGGAGGGGAGAGGAGAGAAGAAGCAAGGAAGGGGAGACAAAAACATAAAGAGGATGAGTGTGTTTGTGTGTGTGTATATGTGTGTGTGTGTGTGTGTGTGTGTGAGAGAGAGAGAGAGAGAGAGAGAGAGAGAGAGAGAGAGAGAGAGAATAAAGCTATCAAATGAATATTCTAATCTAGGCTTGTGGAAATCTTGGGGGGGGGGGGTTCAGTGTCCCTCATATATTTTATCCCGTGCCTCCTGTTCCATCATAAAAAGAATTGAATTGAAAGTTAACACTAAAAAGAGATGCAACCCTGTCTGTCCATTGTGACTTTTGCCTTTGTAATACTAGTTTCCTCTTCCCCCACCAGCTTCTCTTCCCTCACTCAGATTCGTTCTCCCTCTAGGATGCTGGCAAACTCACAGTCACTGGTTCCATATCCCCTGTCGGATGCCCTTCAATCATCCCATGGCCTCGTAGTGGTCTAGGTCAGAAGCTAGAGGCCAGCTCAGTGAATGGTTTATAAAAGAAACAAAGACTTGAAGAAAATCCTCGCTCCCACACGAATACGTCTCACACGCTCCTAAAAGGAGAATGTCACCTAAGAATTTGTCGATGCACAAATGGGCTGGTTACTCCAGACTCAGTCTCCTGCGATTGCCAGTCCGTAGAAAGTGGACATTTCTGTCCTTGGTTTTTACAATTCAATGTCTAAGCTGCATGACTTCTAAATTAAGGGGGTATCTTTAATTTGATTTTTTAGGAGCACAGTCATGGCCTACAGTGTATTAAACTTATTTAGCTTATTATTGTTCTATTAAAATCTTCACTAATGTGCTTCTAGTTTTAATGCATAGTCCATTGCTATACACAGCTGTGTCCTCAGGAACGACCATCTACAAGTTACCCAAGAAACTGAGAAGACAGAAGGCTTTTTGAGATCACACGTCTTCAGGGAAGATATGTATTATATTTATATAATGAAGTGCTTGTCTGGGTCACTGTGTAACACCTCAAGATATTTTTTAATAGGTAGAAAAATATAGTATGGAAACTTAATTCTGCTTCTGAAGCAGGTTGATAAAGCTCAGTAAAAAACTTTATTTTTTATACTATATGAAGGGAATATTTTTATGTGGTACAGCCATTGATCTTCCAGGTATTGGGAAGTGTGTTCAGATATTGCTTTTCTATCTTCCAAATAGCCTGTTGAAGACATCTGCTCATGGGAATGTTCTATGGGCATTATTCTAAGCGAGAACTCTCTTCCCTAACCTGATCTGGATTCACTGGAGATCAAGCATAGTGTCCTTACATCTATCATTGCTAGAGGCATTGTCTACAGAAAGACAAGACAAGTTCTCGGGAAAGGATGCTAAACACATGGTCCTTCAACCCATTCTCTGGACTTTTGTAAGCTTCAGAAGGTCCCATAACAAGTAGTCATTCAAAAGGCAGGGGCAACAAAACAGAGAAAGGTACCTTCAGGAAAATTATTAAAATGTGTGCCTGTGGATGCATTAGTGTCCACTGTCTCCAAGACCCTTAAATCATTCTCAAGTTCAAGTGGGAGATATGTTATATGGACTGAAGATCTATCGCTTCCACAAGAATAAACAATTTTCACAACGCAAAAGTATTTGGAAAATCCTTATAAGAAGCATGGCCTCTCCCTCTCCCCACCCCTTCCACTGAAGATTCAGGAAGAATCTGCCATCCATAAGCAGGAATCCGACAAGTCAGGCAAGACTGAATCTGTTACAACTTTAAAGTTAAACTCTCAGCCCTCAAGTGTGGAAAAGGAGGAACTGTTTATTTAAGACTCTGGTCTGTGGAATTGCAAGTGAGGCCTGGACTTCCTGGAGTGATGCCTTCACTTAACTCTAGACACACTGTGTACGTGGATGGCATGGCTGCCACCAAAGGGTTCTGAGAGTGAAGTTAAGTAAATGATGTTCATAAACTGTGGGGCACTGAGAAATTTTCCTAGAGAATGTACTTACTGAATGCTCAAGGAGGAGCATGGCTTTGAAACCCTAAGGAAGCTCTGTGAGCTCAGGGGAGAGCTTGCATGCAGTTTAAAGAAGATGGAGACGAACGGTGTTTTGTATGTACTGACTCCCCAAAGCATAGTCTGCAGGGCTTTCAAGGTAGAGTTTCCAGGTAAATGAGGCTAGAAATCTGAGCATTAAACTTTATGATGAAACCTGATTTGTTTTAAATACAGTGACTAAAATTTATTGAATGGATAGGATAAAGAACTGATCATTCACTAGTTTGGATTTGAAAGAATATTGGTAGCAGTGTGAAAAAGGAGTCCAAAGAAGATTGGCCCCCATAATGATTACACACACACACACACACAGAGAGAGAGAGAGAGAGAGAGAGAGAGAGAAACAGAGACAGAGAGATAGAGAGACACACACAGAGACAAACACACACAGACATAAACACAGACACAAAGATACAATACACACACAGACATACACACAGAGACACACAGACACAGACAAACACACGCAGATATACACACACAAACACACACAGAAACAGACATAAACACACACATAGATATACACACAGAGAAACACAAACACACATGCAGATGTATACACAGAGACACAGAGGCACACACACACACAGAGACACAAACACACATTCAGACATACACACAGAGACACAGAGGCATACACACACAGACACAAACACACATTCAGACATACACACAGAGACACACAAACACAGGCACACACACAAACACATGCAAACATACATACAGAGACAGAGACAGACAGACAGACAGACACACACACACACACACACACACACACACACACACACACATTCCAAGATCCACTGATATGTATGCTGCCTCTAGGGTTCTTAGCTAAAATCTCTAAAAGACTAAGACAGTAAATTATGATATTTTTTTAAATAAGGAAGGTTCTAAGAATCAAGACTGTAAGACCTACACAAGACCAAGCGAGTCCATTCCAGCATAGAGAGCATGTCCAAAGCCACACCCTCTCGCTATGCAGCTACTGACAGTTGGTGGCTGCTAGGGTAGGGAGAAAGTTTTCTTGACAATTGTGGGCCCCACTAAGTCAACCATGTTGTAGTGAATGTCCGCACATATATGTATATGGGCAGCACAAGTTGGACCAAGTGAGTTATTTAAAAGAAAAAGAGGATATGAAGTAGGGAGGTGGCTGAGAAGTGTGGAGTGGATCTGGGAGGAGTTGGGAGGTGAATATGATCAAAATTCATTGTATGCATGTATGCAACGCTCAAACAATTAATAGAACATAGTATTGTTAAAAGGAGATAAACCAAAGGAATTTAACAAGTATTATCCCATAATAGGCCTACATGAAGTTTATCCCTAAAAGAATGAAGGGTGTGAAGTAAACAAAATCAGATTTTAAGAAACTCACCAAGTTTTAAAATTATTTCCTCAGTGACAGCAATGGCAGCCTACACTAAGAGAGATCATGACAGTTTAAAATGGAGAAGGTCTCACTGTCCCTCTGTGTAATCAAAGGATGCTGAGAAAGCTACCGTAGAGCCCAGGTCAGAGAAAAACAGTGTGTCAGAGAATGAACCAGAGACCCCTAAGGAGAGAGCGCAAAATAAAAGGAGAATCATGAACTGTGGAACCACTTCTAGGGTGAATTAATAGACCAACTTTACTATAAGTAATTCTCAGTCCCTAGAGGAGGGAGAATTGGAGGCAGGTGGCTGGCTGGATTTCAGAATCACTACTTAACAGTGAGGGCTAAGTGCCTCTCTTTCTTTCCCACTTCAACAGTCCTGCCTAGTGATGCTCTCTGCACTTAGCTCCTCATTGTCTACTGAGTGTGAGATAGCATCTCACTGGCCTTCCCAGTCTTGTTTCTCTGTGTTAGGAAGATTTTAATGCAAAGAGTCCCAGCCCCAGTCCCAGCCCCAGCCCCAGCCCCAGCCCCAGCCCCAGCCCCAGCCCCAGCCCCTCATTTGTTATTGAAGTTACAGGTCATGAGCTACTTGATTCTGAACCTCACTGGATTAAGTTCAGGGATGTCTGGGAGGAACAAAATCTGACTTGTCAGTAGGATGAAAACAAAGGATTTCAAATGGATGACAAACTGTGTGCATACACTACGTGTATACACTAGAGTAGCTTATATACTATAGTTGTATAAACTACCCATGGATGGGACAGTTTGACTTTTGTAAAGGCAGAGATGTCACTATGCCACATGCCGGCATACAACCTTTTCATTCAAGGAATCATACTATAAACATGCATAGAGTCTTAATGATTGCCTAACATTAACCGTAGGGAACTAGCAAATTGGAAACAAACCTTACCCTCAGAGGATTTACTTTTCCATGGAGAACTTGAAAAAAAAAACTATACATGAAGTAGTATGAATAGGAGAGAGGATTGGGAACAACAACAACAAACCCCTCAGATCATGTAAAGCACCACGGGAGATCACTAACACTGGTCACTTGGGGCCAGTTGTTGAAGAGAGGACTTCACCTGGGTCAGAAGACCGTTAGAAGAAGGAACAATTCATAAGAGTAATTTGTGTGAGTTCAGTTTAAGAACTGAGATGTTGGCTTTGGAAGGAGGGATTACAGGCATTAACACAAATCAAATATTTATCTATTGGGCTGTTTCAAATGTCTTAGCTAAACTCTCAAGTAAGTTCCTGGATCTTGAGAGGTTTGGGGTAGTCCCAGGGATTGAAATGTAAGACTCGTGCATATAACACAGCCCTTCTACCCCTTAGTTGCATCCCTGGTTCAAATATCAAAGATGCTTACGTTTGTTAATCATGTGATAAATATCTGTATATACATCTAAGTTGATATTCATCTTTTCTTTTTCTCTTAAATGTATATTGTTTGGTCAAAAAGGGAAGAAGGAAAGAAAGGAAGGAAGGAGACACGAAATAGCATCTTAAGGAGTCCCTAGTGTGGAGCCAGGAAGACACAGATGGATTCAAGGTAAAGAGTGAGCCAGTCAATCAGTCTCCCAGAGCCTTGGAATTATTTTGATAATGACACAGAATAATATACAGAATGACATATGGGGTACAAAGAAGCTAGCATGTAACTAGCATCTGGTAGCTAGTGGGTGTTTGAATATACTTCTCTTTCCCTGTCTCCTTCGTCTAGCCAGGCACACAAGGCTTTTTGTCCAGGCTCATGGATGCCAGCTCGAGAATATTAGGTATACATGGCTAATGGTCAATTTCTGCTGTTAGGTTCCTTAGGTCAACATGTTACATGTTTTAGTTAAGCTCTCTTTATATTTGAAAAAGCAAGATGAACCAATCAGGTTAATGTTGCGCAATGCCATCTCGACAAAGCACTTGGCATAGCATCAGAGCAAACAGACAGGGCCCAAATTGTGCAAGCTCCAAGTCAACAGAGTGGCCATCTTCAGATGTCCCATGGCACTCCATCTGGCTGGAGGAATATAGGAAGTGCTCTGTGGGCCTATGAGGGCTGCCTGGGTCAGAGATGCCTCGACAGACACTTCAAGGCCACATTGTTCCCAGCATCAATTAGAGCATAGAACAAATAGTTCACGAGACCCAGGTCAACAGTAAGGTCATCCTCCTCAGCCCATGTGGCAGCTGAATTATGAACCTTATTCATGTACGCATCTCCAGCTCAGGATAAATTATCCTCCAGTCTTCCTCATTATTCTCATGGGGTTGACCCGTAACATGGCCTCTTAAAATCACATAGGGTTGACACATCCAGACAAGAAACAGCTGCAGAGAAAGTCCAAGGTCAAACCAGAAGCTTGTTGCTTGCTTTCCTTGGCCACACTAGAGGAGGGAGGGGCCGTTTGTAGGATATGCCTTGACTATGTCTATGCAATGACGAACTTGCTGGTTCTAAGGGAGGGAATGTGAATAGATATAATTATAAATATAAATGAGCCTCTGTCCAAGGGATGTTGTCTCATTAAAGAACAAAGCAAAATTCAGCTGTATTTCTCATTCATTAAGAAAGGGCTCATAGATGATAGGTCCTATGCCAATAATGGGAAGAGCCTTGCAAGCTAGGATAGGCCATCGAGTCACCAGTAAGGGGAGCTGGGTTGTGTCCTGTTCTCTGGATGGCTAAGCTAGAGTCTTCCTGTGTGGTCTTAGGTTGAGGTTGGCTATCAATTTAGATAGCAGTAAGGGCTGAATTTCCTGAAATGCTGGGACTGGAAGTATATTACATTTGGGGTTGTTTTTATATTTCTGAGTATTTGCATATGAAAAATGAAGTCTCTTGGGATACAACTGGTGTCTAAGCATGAAATTCATTTCTGATTCAGCCACACCTAGGCACACTATCTGAGGGTCCTAACTATCTATATATTTAAATTGTTCATAAAATATAGTTCTATTGTCTAGAATGTTGTAGCTGTAAGGTTATATCAGGACTCATATTTTATTTTGGAACATTTTGGACATTAAATTTGGGGCTTAGGTTTGTAGGAGGCAAGGGTACAATGCTGTGGCTCAGAGAGTGCCTGAGAAGTCTTTCTCTTTGATAATTTGGACTTACTCAGCATAGCTTTTCTCAAGAGGTCCTGAACATTCTAGTGGTCCCTCTGAAAGTCTATCATGTCTTTAATTTGGATCTAACACCGTATCTGGGTATAACACTGAACAGCCCCCTCCAAAGTTTGCATAATATAATTTCTCAGAGAAGTCATTCTCTGTTTTGTCCCTTCCTAAACAGTACTGAATTGTGAAGACCTGGAGGAGGAACTAAAGAGTAATTATGAAGGTTGCCATGGCCTGATGGAAGAAGAGAGACACTGACGTCTTCTCACTTAAGAGCCGTTTGTTCTAAGGAGTGGAAAGGAAAGATGAGAATATGTATAGTTGTGGGGTCTACTGTTGATTAGTAGAGAAGGGAGCAGTATCAGGTTTGGGGGTGAAGTTTCTGTGCCCTCGGGACTCTTCCCAATCTCTTTTCTTTGCCTGTGTAGTTTATCACTCTTGTTATTCTGGTATAAATGTCTGTACAAGTTAAAATAGTTGAAAAGCTACTTACACTTATATACTCCAGAAGCCAGACAGATGGCAACTTTCTTAGCACATATATATATATATTCCTAGGAAGTAGTTTTTAGTCTTTGAGAATCATAGAACACTGTGACTCTATTCACTCTCAGCCAAGTTGCTCGTTCTATTGCACGGTGCATACACAGAGTGGACGGGACATCTCCCAAGACAGATAGCAAGCATCCTGCAGCATTGGTGGCTATCATGTGAGTGATGTCAATGGCCAGTTCAAAATTACCTTCTTTGGGATCATCAGAAGTGATTGAGAAAGCACCCTGGTATCCCAACAAAACACCCAGAACACCCTTTCCTAAAGAAGCTAATGGAAGTGGGGGACTCAGAACCTGACCCTGTGGGTGTGAGAATTCATCTCTTGCCAAACATCTTGACAGTCTTCTGAAATGTGCTTGCTCCAGTTGTCATCCTCTTTGATATCTCAAGAGCCCAGTGGCCTAATTCTTTATCAGTCCTAACTGGGTACCAGAACCTCCCTCTAATCCAGTGTTGGCCATACTGTCAAAAACTTTGACCTCTAAATTTTACCTTACTTCTCGTTAAGTGCTGTCCTAGTTAGGTTTGCTGTTGCTGTAATAAAAACTATGACCAAAGAAACTTGGAAAGAAATGGGATATCTTTTTTTTGGCTTGTACTTCCAAAGTATTGTTCATCATCAAAGGAAGTCAAGGCAGGAACTTAAGCAGGGCAGGAACCTGAAGGCAGGAGCTGATGCAGAGGCCATGGAAGGGTGCTTTTTACTGGCTTACTCCCCCTGCCTTGCTCAGACTTCTTTCTTATACAACTCAGGACCCATTGCCCAGGGATGGTACCACCATCAAAGGGTGTGGCCCTCCTCCATCAATCACTAAGAAAACGCCTTAGAGGCTTGTCTAGAACCCAATCTTATGGAGGCATTTTCTTAATTGAGGTTCCTTCCCCTCAGATTACTTTAGCTTGTATCAAGTTGACATAAAACTATCCAGCACAATTGACCCTTTGTCAACTTAACACACGTACACATCACTGTTAAACCACAACTTTTCCTTTCTTGTTAATCCCCAAGGTTACCCATTAATACCAACAACACAATATGAAATGTTTTGCAAACTCAAAAAGTCCCAGGGTCTTTACAAATTCAAACACATTAAAATTTAATCTCTTTAAAAATCCAGAGTCTCTTAAAGCATACAAAATATCTTTTAAAATTCAGTCTCTCAGCTGTGGGCTATTATAAAATTGAAAATAATTGAAATACTTGTTTTTACTTCAAGAGGGAAGAGCCAGGAGTACAGTCACAATCAGATCAAAGAGAAACCAAACTTCAGTAGTCTAACTCATTCAATGTCCAATATCTGGGATTCATTCACCGTCTTCTGGACTCCTCCAAAGGGCTGGGGTCACTTTTCTGTCTCTGTCCTTGGCAGCACATATAACTTGCCTTCTAGGCTCAGGCCATCTCTACCCCACAGCTACTGCAATGTCTTAGTGGTTGTCCCATGGTGTTGGCATCTTTAAAATGCTGGGGTCGTCTATTCTATCTGGGTGCACTTTCACTAATAGCTTCTCCTGGGCTTTCTTCCTTGTGAAAAGCATCAACTTTCTTTAAGGCCCCTTCATTCCTGGAGCTTCTGTTCTTACTCTGGCTGCACCGTTACCTCCAGGCCTCTCACAGTGCCAATAGCTCCAATAATCCCCATAAGCTGCTCTGTCTTTGAGGATGGAAGCCAGTGGCCTCCGCCTCACCTCCATCCAACGCTTCTTCCTGCACACCATTGAGGCTCACCCTTTGATAGTGAACTGTAATGACCCCCATTTCAAAGTGAATTGAAATGGATTCAGACCCCCATTTCAAGGCTCTGTTCCATCCCTAACCAGCTGTGTGACCAGGGGTAAGCTATTATTGTTCCAAGGCTCTGAAAGGCCATAAATTGAAGATTATGGAGAAAATAAAATAACATTCAAATCATGCAACATGATTGAAGAGATGTTTGGGATGTGGTAAGTATACAGCAAATATTATCTGCCCATCACCACCACCTCCGTCGTCATCACCACCATCATTGCCATCCTCACTGTAATCACCACCAACATCAAACACCACAACAGTCACCAAGAAAACTAATAATACAATCAAGCAATTAAGTTTCCAATTTCCCTCTCTCTCCCACTTCTCTACAGCCTAGTTGATTATAATCCTTTAATAAATGACCAATAAGAAGATGGGGACTCTGGGAGAGAAGAATAAAATGTTGCCTCATTAATAAGCCCTCACCATGCCTTCCCCAAGAGTTGTGAATAAATTCTTTTTAAAAAACAATGTCCCCTTCTCCACACACAGTAGCTAGGTCACCCTGGGCCCTTGCCTGGAGCTGCCTACACTGGAGCACAAAGGCACAGGACACAGGATCCTGGAGGAGGGAGCTAAGCTACTACACCCAGTGTGGCTCTACTGGCTGTCCCAGGGGAGGTAGATGACAGCCTTATGGTTCAATTGAAATAGAACATCATCAGAGAGATAAGGGTAACAATGTCTTTCTACACAGTGATAAATTACTAAGTCACATTATTTCACTTTATTTATATATGTCTGCCTTTATTGAATTTAGTGGGAGATAAATAAACAATCTGCCAGGCGTCTGGTTAATATGACTTCTCACTGGCTTGTTTCAGGCCTAACTAGACGCCTACTGATAACATCTCGAAGCTTTTCAGGAGGGAGAGCCATAACATTCGTTTCTGACAAGAACCCTCTGCCTGCCTTATCTGTTTCATTGGAGAGGCCATCGACCTTAGCTTCTCTGGTTAAAATGAACTCTTCCCAAGCAGGGAGACATTCTTGAACTTGACTGTGGCCACACAGTGTGACTGGGAGCCTTAGCTACATATCAGAGGACCTCTGTCACAGCCAGTCAGGGAGCCTTCGTGCTCCCTGATGGCCTCCAGGAGACATCGAGGAGCATGCTGTTGAGAATGCACTAAGACAAAAAGAAAATAAGTTTTCTAATACGAACTTTTCTCTGTGGTATAAATAGTGTTTCTCCGCCTTTGACTCATAGCACTTACAAAATAGGCACAACTTTTTATGTAATCTAGACCGGTCTTGAACTTGTTATGTGGCCCAGGCTGGTCTTAAACTAAACTCTTTTTCTGCCTCAGTCTTCTGGGTCCTGGAATTACAGGCATGTACCTGCAATAAAGCAATAACAGGCATGTACAGCAATAAAGATAACTGTTATTATTATGATGGTGATTATAATGCAAAAAAATGCTGATAGGGATTGACTTAAAAAGATACAACTGAGCTGTAGCAATGAAAGTGAACTGAGCTGCAATTATAAAAATAAATCTGGATGTCCTATCACATTCCATCAGAAGGCCGTAAGCTCAGAGACCCTCTTTATTCTTAATAGCCACCATTAGAATGCTCCGGCTCCGTATGTACCAAGTTGAAGGTAGGTTTAATGCACTTCTCCTTTGCAAGACATTCAAAGGCAACGGCTGACCTTAGCTCTGTGCCTCCATAATGCCTACTGCCTCTGTTAGGTGCTTCTTGATATGAGCACACACCGTACTGCCTTGTTGTCTGCACCTGCTCGGTAAGCTCTGTGGGTGATACATAGTATTCCGTTCTCTCTGCTCTTTCTGGGTTTTGTAGATTATGTGGTCTGGAGGAGGTATAAGCATCCCCAGACTTGATGGGATTGTGTTTCTTCCTGAATGAAGGTCTCCCAACTTTTTCTTCTTTCGTATTTCCTTTGAGGTGGGGGCGGGGTGTGGGGAATGAATTTCTCCCTTGTCAGACTAAGGCATCTGTGAGAAGACAACAGTGCTACTGCTGAAGTGGCCTATGACACGTGTCACTGAGTGAATGAATGAACAGTGAGGGAATGAATGAATGGGCAAGTCTATAGTGCTACTACAGAAGACCACATTGGGGTTAAGTTTGATTTAAGTTCTGTCTTAGTATAATCTGTAGGGGGAAATCCTTAATCTCCTCAATGTGTTGATTTCACTTATACAATGTGAGATAAGTCTCAAGCTTCATTGATAGAAACAACGAGCCAATGAGTCTGGAAGCTGCTTCCTTTGAAACACTTGGCATCAGTGACTCTTTTTGTACCCAGTGACAAAGTGAAATTAGCATAAAATCTACATATCCCGAGTACATCACTCTGGACAAAATGGTTACGGGATTTTATTTTATTTTATTATTTTTATTTTATTTATTTATTTATTTAATTTATTTTTGCCAATTCTGATTCCAAACCCTTGCTGGGTTTTCAAAGAGGTTGTGCTGACTATGAGCACCAAGACAAAACATCTTAACAAAACCCATCTCATTATGAGTTTCTCTTAAATTTCTCTCCGGAATGTTTGACATGATTTCTGTCAAACTTCTTCCTGAGCGTCTATCTTATTGCCCCTTTGATTTGTTCGGGGGGTCTCAGGATTTGAACCTAGGGGTGCCCAGCACCCCACCACTGAGCTGTACCCTACACCTGCAGCCTTTCCTACGCTTTTTATTTTTTGAACAAACCTGCTCAGGCTGCCCATGGGCTCATTCTACAGTCCCTGAAGGTCTCACTAACTTGCCCAGGCTGCCCACGAACCCATTCTATAGCCCTGAAGGCTTTGAACATGCAATCACAGCCTTGAACTGACACTTACTCAGTTACTACAAACCCTGCATGTTTCCTTGATCTTTATAGTCACTTGGGAAGACAAATTCACCCCTAGATACTCCATCATGACCAAAAGGCCATTTCACAATTTTTAATGTAAATACGTGACTAAAAATTTAATTACAGGAGATTTAATTCGATACTTTTCTTCAACTCCAGTTCTATGGAAATTGGACATAGACTACCTTTCTACAAGATTTTTGAAAATATTGGAAAAGTACAGAAGAAGGTAACTAGTGTAAGAAAGCATGAAGAAATCCACATTGTGGTAGCGAACTTCTTAATATTTAGGTCAACACTGCAAACATTTTGCTCTATTTTCTTCTGGCTACACACAAACATAATTCTTATGATTGTATAGACAAATGTTTGTCCTTCTTTCTTTTTTTAACTTAACATTATAAGTAGCAAATTTTCCATGACACTAAATATCTCCCCCAAACATTATTTTTTTATGACTGCATATGTTCTCCCATTTCTAGTTAACATAATTTATTTAACTGGCGTTGGCTTACATTCCATTCCCACATTTTTTTGCTATTTATAAATAATGTTCCAATGGATGTATTTGTGCATAAATATTCATACTTGTTTCTGACTTTTCCTCCAAGAAGAGAAAACACTGTGTCAAAGGGCATGAACTCTGCATCAACTCACTATATATTCTGCCAAATGCCTTGTAATATTCACCATATAACTTGAACTCCCCCAGCACACCACATGAATGTTTATTTTTTCAGAATTCTTGCCAAACCTGATTTGTTTTCCATTTTTAAACCTCAGCTAATTTTATAGTTAAAATGTTTCCTTATTTGTATCCTAATTTACTTTCCTTTCCCCTGAGGTTGAATATCTTCGTGTATTTATTTGCATCTCACCCCTGTCTTGTATCAGTTTGTATCTCTTTTAGCCCCAGATGCTATTAAAATATAAAGTTTAGTGATTTTCAGGCATGGTATCTCATAATCCCAACACTTTGGAGGTGGAGACTACAGGATCAGAAGTTCAAGATCATCTTCAGTTATGGGGAGAGTTTAAGACCAGCCTGGGCTACATGAGATCCTGTCTTTAAAAAGAAAAAAAAAAGTTTAGTGATTTAAAAAAAAAAGATTCATATACACGATCTCCTTTATTTATTAATGTTTAAAGACCATTTTCCAGATGCAGAATTCTGATATTTAGTTGCTATCCTCAAGTTCAATTCAAACATCTGTGAGTAACCTGTCTCGTATATGAATATGTACAATGCATCTCTCCTTAAGTTGCTTAGAGGGTGCTGGTCTGCCTACAAATAACCACACTGGCCGAAAAGAACAGTAAATACTGCAGGGCATTTCAAATGATCACCGAGACTGTGACTATAAGAAGAAAACATTTGAATCTAAGAGAGGCAGGAAGGTGCAAAGGACTGGCGTGGTCCAGCCTACTCTACTGGGGAAATTACCACAGTGGGTGACAGGCTTGAAGACACATCCATATCACCTGCAGGGGAAGGCATGGCAATGCACACCTGTGATCCTAGCAGTTGGGTGGTGGAGGTAAGAGAAATAGGCTTTCATTAGCTACTTAACCAGTTTGATGTCATGAGATCCTGTCAAAAAAGAAAGGAAGAAAATAAAGAAGGGAGAAAGGAAAGGAAGAGACTGGGAGGGAGAAGGGAGAGAGAAAAATGAAGAATGAATCATTTGCAGGATTTTTCAAAACAGAGATGGTGGATAGCTCCTCTTCCATGGAATCTAGGAGTTTGTATTTCCTTTTTTAAAAATCTTTATTTATTTACTTATTTATTGTGTGTCTGTATATATGTGTGAGTGTTGCACACATGGAGAGTTGAATGAATAAATTGCAGGACCCAAGTCTCTCCTTCAACCATATGGGTTCTAGGGATTAAACTCCTGTCCTCAGACATGATGGCAGATGCTTTTACCAGCTGAGACATCTTCATGGACTCAAAACTTGCTTTTCTAGAATGGTCTCAGCTGATACAATGAAGTTGGTTCAGGTCTCTGACATTTAGGGAACAATTAAGCAAAGAAAACTCTAGTTTTCTAGGTAGAAGTAGATAGAAGACCAGGAAAGAGCCTTAACAAAAGTCTGTGTTTTCTACTCTTAAGAGGTACAGCCTCACTGCATTCTGAAAAAAATAACGATAACAACAACAAATTAAAAAGCATAGCAATTTGGAATTCTTCACTCTTCCTAAATTATAAGAGTTCACAGACAAAACAATGGAATCATTTAAACTTAACCACAACCGTTCCTTACATACAATTTAAATCTAGTAACAACCAAAGGAAAACACCTTGGTCAACAATTAGTCCATAACCTTCAGGGGCATCCAACTTCACTGTATACTAACATTTTTTTAAAAAATACCATTCACATCTCCCTACCTTTTTCTGATGCTTGGGGAAAGTGGAAAAGTAGTTACATTGTATCTAAAGTCAGGGAACAGAGACAGATGAATGAATGCTACCGTTCAGCTCCCTTTCTTTATTCAAACAGTCCAGGATCTCAGCCAGGGAATGGTGCTACCCACTGTCGACAGGACTTTTCACCTCAATCAGTGCAATAAAAGTAATACCCCAGAGGCTGGATCTCCTGGGTAATTCTAGAATCTGTTAAATTGGCAAATTTCAGGAAAAAAAAAATAGAGGACACTTTTATCTGTAAGTATACCTGTTGCCCTATTCCGTGCATAGACTGAAAAAGTGTTTATTATTTGTCTAAAATCTAAATTTAAGTAGGTGTCCTGTGTTTTCATTTGCTAAATTTGGCATGCCTAGAGAGAGATTAGCACTTCCAACTAGCAACCCACAGACCTTTTCTGGTGGACATCTATAGAAACACTAGGAAAGAGTAACACACACCCTAACCCTTGCCTTATGATAGGCCCTATAACACTGGTAAGTGCCCTGTCCCTGTGCCACTTATAGAAAGAACAGCAGTAATGGTAAGGGGAACTCTGAGTGTGAAGATTGCTTGCTTTGTAACACAGCTTTAAAGTATGGATGGAAAGAGGTAGATTTTTCAGAACATCTTGGACTCTCAGTCGTCAAGATAGGCATCTCTGCTTTGAGGATAATCAATTGCTCTAACTTTTGCAAACCAGAGGAGAATCTAAGTCCCTGTGGGAACCATAAAGGGGGCTTCAGGCAAGAAGAAAGTGAGAGATTAGTAGGCAAGTCCTCAAGCCATTAGCTCAGCTAATGGGCAAAGTTTACATACAAATGGCTGGGCTTTCAAACCAGCTTTCTTTAAGATAACCATCAAATCCCTAGATGTCAATTGAGGTTAATAAAAAATTCTGAAGTGTTTCTGCACGCCTGCAAAGTTTTCTCCTTCCTGGCACCGTGTTAGTGCCTTACAACCTAAATGCCTACTACTAAACTCTTTCCCATACAGGATCTGCAGTTCACTGGATGCCCAAGGATACCCTCTTTTATGGTAACACAGCAGGGCTGAGCACCGACTCGCTTTCAGCCAGGTGCCAAGAGTTTGATTTCTAGTTGCAGACGTTGTCTCCCACAAAATCAAGGAAAGGAAAGCGTGGAGCTTGCTGAAAGGGAGAGCAGGGCAGAGGAGTCCATGTCTGTCTCTGCCCTCAGAACCTTCTCACTTCCTAGATCTTCCTGGAGTTTTCTCCACAACGCCTGGAATGTTGTGGAATATCTCAGCTTTGGCTCTGTGGAATCTAAGGTCTCATGATTGAAGGTGATAAGAATGACAGCAAGAAGGAAAGTATTTCAAATACAAATGTTGGAAGCAGGAAGTAGAAACTGGCTAGGCAGACTTAGGGCAGGGATCCCCAATGCAGTCATTCTGAAAAATATACCCTTGTGCCCTGAACCAATATAAGAAGGGGGTGCTGGTTTCTTATCTCCCCCTTAAATGAGCATCCTGGAGCTAAACATGAGGGTGGGACCGAAACTCTAATCCAAACACTAATCCTTCTTGGGAACAACTTTGAAACTATAGTCCTAGACCAGCAGTTCTCAACCTGTGTGTTGCAACCACTTTGGGAGTCGAATGATCCTTTCACAGGGGTCACCAAAGACCACGGGAAAACACAGAGATTTACATTATGATTCATAAGTGAAGCAAACATACAACTATAAAGTAGCAATGAAAATAATTTTATGGTTGGGGTCACCACAACCACTGATCTAGATTCTCATGGTGATTTCTCTGATTTCATTTTTTTTTAATAATCTTAGTTCATTTCCTAAGTGATCTTAGTGTTGCTTCCTCAGAGGGAAGAATAATCTTAAGAATTCCAAGAGAGGGCCCCAGATTTCCCTTGTAATATATGGTGATTCTATAGGGACTCCCCAAATTAACAGTAACACAAGTTGAAGACAGGTGATCATCTTCATGGGACTCAATACCCAGTAACTTAATCAAGAACATAAATAGAGAGCTGCAGAGATGAGGAACAGGCAGACATTGGGAACCTCAGCTATAGATATCAAAAACACCAGCATGGAAGAAACAGAACCATACTGGGAACTGTGTTCTAGGGTGGCAGGTGGTTTAAATAAACCCACACATGAAAATGATACAATGTACTTTATAGGCAGTGAAACTGTAGCAAAGAAAACAGGTGGGCTGGAGAGATGGCTCAGCTATTAAGAGCATTTGCTGCTCTTGCAGAAGACTTGAATTCAATTCCCAGTGCACACACAGGGTGTCTCACAACTACCTGTAACTGCCACATACCACACTCACACACACACACACACACACACACACACACACACACACATCTTACCAGAAGCATGCTGTCTTCTGATCATTCGATGACCCCAAGTTATTTGGCCAGTGTCTTGTGTACCCCGAGAACAGAGGGAGTTCTTCTTTTCCTTTTCATTCCCTTTCTTCTGTCTTTGCAGATCTGTCATCAAGAGTTTAAGACCAGGCCCCATTTTATTTTATTTTTTTCTTTTAACTTTTGAATTTATTTTTTTTATTTTCTAAGTTATTTTTAATTTACATTCCAAATCATTTCCCCTTTCTCGTTTCCTCCCTCCCCGAAAGTCCCATAAGCCTCCTTCCCTCCCTCTTTTCTTCATTCAACCCCCTCTCGTTTCTCTGTCCTGGCGTTCCCCTACATCCAGTCTTTCCAGGACCAGGGGTCTCTCCTTCCATCTTCTTAGAAATCTATTGATATGCGAATTCTGTCTAGGGTATTCCGAGATTCTGGGTTAATATCCCCTTATCAGTGACTGCATACCATGTGTGTTCTTTTGTGATTGGGTTACCTCACTAAGGATGACATTTTCAAGTTCTGACCATTTGCCTAGGAATTTCATGAATTCATTGTTTTTAATTGCAGAGTAGTATTCCATTGTGTAGATATACCACATCTTCTGAATCCATTCCTCCATTGAGGGACATCTGGGTTCTTTCCAGCTTCTGGCTATTATAAATAAGGCTGCTATGAGCATAGTGGCGCATGTGTCCTTATTGCATGCAGGTAAAGCCTCTGGGTATATCCCCAGGAGTGGTATAGCCGGATCCTCCAGGGGTGTCATGCCCAGTTTTCTGAGGAACCGCCAGACTGCTTTCCAGAGTGGTTGTACCAGCTTGCAATCCCACCAGCAGTGGAGTGTTAGAAGCCAATAAAACAATGCACCCAGCTGTTTTCTCTTCAAATTTCAAGACAAGAGCCTAAGATTTTCATCCATAGGAGATCTCAGAGCAACAAAACCAAGAGTGTTTAACAACTTGTGACCAGACTCAAGGTCACAACCTGTGTACCCAGCCAAGCCAACCATCTTCAACAAGCCAATTAAAAGAACCAAATTAATACTGAAGAGCAAAAAGACCATATTTATTCAATGTGGCCAGGTTGGAAAGAGAGACAAAGAAACCTTCCAATCCAAATCCATCTGGAGGTTTCCACATAATGGTAGTTCACAAAGGAAGAAGATATACAAGTAACCAAGCTGTCTGGTATAGGTGTGGCCCCCTGCCCTCTGCAGCTTTGGCAAGGAAGTTCTCTGTCAAAGGATCCGACAAGTTGTAAGTCTTTATCCAGGAAACAAGTCCTCGTTTTGCCTGTCCCTCCTGTCCTGACCCCTGCCTTCAACCTCCTCTTCCTCCAGCAATAAATTGCTTGGAGGATTCTCATTTCTTGGGGTCCATTACTTCAATAGTCAGATAGGCAAAAAGAATAAATACACTTGGTCCTGACAAGTAGGCTGATTACAAACTTAAGAGTTTCCCCCTTGCTTCCCTTTATGAGCATTTTTCCCATATTCTTTATATGACAAATGTTAAAAATTTCAAGCTGGATCTTCCATTTGTGGCGTATAGGACTTATGGTCTTTTGATTTTGTGTTTTTTTTAAATAAAAAATAAAAAACTTCTGCTCTGTCATCAAAGATTATAGTGTTCTAAAGTATGTAAAATCATAAGTAAGAATGAAATGTCTCGAGAACCTTCTTAGATTACATCAGAACAAATCTTGACATCCTAATTTTGAACATTTGGTTTGGTGATGAACATTTGGTCTCGTTCTGACTTCTGACCAGGATGGGAAAGGGGGGTTCATTTTGAGTCTGAGGGGATCTCCCTGAGCTCATGTGGACCCTCAGCAGGTTCCACTCTGACTTTGTGTGTTAAGGGCAAGCATCTCAAGCTCTAGGGAGACCCAGGTGGTGACAAATGAGTAAGCTCCCCTAGGGAGGCAAGGCCTGTTCTCCCAGGGCAGGAGGTCTGAGCAGGCTCTCCCCACTGTGTGTCTCTCAAGTTCTGGTTTGTAACTGGAGAGGAAACGCCAGGAAGAAATCCCTGATTAGGTTTGGGACTTACTTCAAGACAGCTCTTTGGGACAGATAGTCTTCAAGTTTTAGGGTCTTTTTCTTTAAGTTATAGGATAACAAACTCATTTAAAAAAAAAAAAAGATCAGCTTTCCAGCTTTCGTGTTCAGACAATCACAACAGGGTTGTTTGTTAGTTTGTTTTTAATTTCTGCTTCTTTGGAAATCTTGCTAGGGAGGCGATTCACACAAAAGGGAAGCCATTTCTACAAGTGTGCTAAATGTTCACAGTGTTGTCTTGAGAGCCTTAGGTCTTAAACTTAATGACTTCCCAGGGGTCCAAAGCCACATCTAGACAGAAGTGAGAGTCATTTTAACCTCTCTGAACCCCTCTTTGTCTCACACTGTGTATGACTCTATTCTAGACGGTCTCAGCCTATCTGAGAAGAAGCCACAGTGGGGTCACACGCCATTTCTCTCCCTGTTGGTCACTTCTAGTTCTATGTGTCCTTGCCTTACTTCCTGCATGATGCAAGGCTTGTCTTAGAAACATCTTTTTATTAATTCTTTGAAAGTTTAATACATGCATCCAATGTATTTATTTGATCATATTCACTTCTCCACCCCTCCTATACCCACGCTCCATGCCCCTCACAATTTCGTGTTATTTTTTGTATATATGTTCATATGTGCATATAATGTATGTATATATATTGTTCATATATATGTGTGTCTATATAATGTATGTATATATAATACATGCATATATGTCTGTATATATATAGTTCATATATGTGTGTGTATAATATATGAATATAGGTATATATAATGTTTATATATGTGTGTATATAATATATATGTAAATATAATGTTCATATATATGTATATACAATGCATGTATATATGTATATATGTGTACATATGATGTTCATATGTATGTATATATATATATACACTATATAAACCTATGGAGTCTAATTAGTGCTGCCTATATGTACATGGATATGGTGCCATTCACTGGAGCCTGGTCAACCTAGCAGAGGTCACACCCTAAAGAAAACTGATTCTCCCTCCCCCAGCCACCATCAACTATCAATAGCTCCTCAGCTAAAAGTTGGGGGCTTGCAGCTCCTCCTTCCTCCACGTTTGGAGGTTGGCTGACTTGATCTTGGCTGTCTTATGGTGTCACAGCTGTCTGCTGTGAGAGTGTCATGCAGTGTGCCTGTCACACTCATTTCTCCTCTGTCCTCCCCGAACTCTGCCCCAGATAGTTCATCTGCATGTTCCCTGCACATTGCAGGGAGGGGTATGACACACAATCCTCATTTATTGTTGAGCACTCCACAGACACACAAGGGAATGACCTTGCCTCATGTAAGAGATGTAAGAGATGGTGACCTTCTGAGGTTTAGAGTTCACATCCAACCAGCAGAGTTTCAGCTCTGGGACCAACCATGAGCAATGACCTAACTCTGATCTGAGTAGAGACTGGGCATGCAAGTCTCACAGTAAATCATTTCATGAAGAGAGGCTTGAAATGGTGTCTAGGTTTAGTTGCAAGTCTCCATACAGTCACCTTGGCATAAGAAACAACACATTAGCTGCTCAAACCACGGGTGGGGTTGCCCCCAGTGCCTGCTATTTGAAAAAAAAAAAAAGATTAGGCCACAATTTTGCAGGTCTTGTGTTGATCTGAATTTGATAGCAAAATAACAAGAGAGAAACCAAAACAACAGAGCGACAGGAGGACCCTTGGGTGGTAGCAGAAATTCCTTCCAATCTCCCATGATTCCACAGGAAGTTCAACCCCTAAAGACAGAGGATGGCTGATCTGCTGGTACAGTAGGAAATGCCTGGTGACTCCAGGGAGTAGAAACTGTGAACAAGAGGGTCCAGCTAAGTAGCCAGGGAGTTGCTCCTCCCCACCCGCTCAGGGGTAAACTCAGAGAAACTGTGTGCAAGAAAAGCAATTTACTTAGCTAGTCATTTTCTAGATTTGCTCAGCAATTATTTCAACTATTTCTGGTTAAATTAGACTGGTTGTTGTTGTTGTGGTTGTGGTTGTTGTTGTTGTTGTTGTTTCAGTTCCTGACCAGTGCCTTTCTGCTTCGCTGGGTGGGGAAGCCTGGGTAGCATTTTCTCTCCTGGTAGCTGAGCAATCCTGGGTGGAGACGGTGGGAGAGCAGAGCGGATTGTACCTCAAAAGTTGCAGGATCTCCTCGAGGTTAGCCACGGCAGTAGAGTCCCCAGTGGGAAGTCACTCAGCACTGCCTGGGAATCCCTGGTTTAGGAGGTTGGGCAGGGGCTGAGGAGAGCAAGTAATAGCTTAAACAGCTCCTTGGAAAAACAAATAGCCCTGATTTGAAGGTTTTTTTTTCCCAATATCCTAATGGACATATTTCCAGCAGGCCCTAGTTTTAGGCTATTAATAAAATGCCACTGTGTAGCCCAGAGAAGAATACAGGATGAACCAGCCTACCTCCATCCTAGGCTTAAAAACCGTCTTATAGTAAACATGAACTAGATTCATTCCTGTTTATAATTAAACCTCAAGGATCGAGCTATACCCCACCTGTAACCTTAACTACAAACGGTCATGTACTGCCTAGTCCAGGAATGACAATCACATCTTTATTTCAAAAGGTTATAAGACCCCTATGATTACTTTATTATGACTACTTCTTGGGATTACCTTGTTTTGACCACCTGTTATGTTCTGCTCTTATAACCCCCCAATTCTCCCCATTTGTAAACTCCCTACTCCTGAGCTATGGAAGTCTTGTCTTCCTCACATTGTAGGCTGATTCTTTGTATCCCACCTTGGGGCGGGGCTGGGGAACAGTCTATGTACATGAATAAGAAAAACTTGCTTTACTGAATAGCTTGCTTTAAATAATTTGACCATGATGGTTTGGGTCATGGTCTTTTTCTTCCCGTCTTTGGGATTAACATTCTGCACTTGTTAACTGATGAAAACTCAGTCCAGGGCACTCTTGGTCTAGACTGGGGTCCGCACATCATTAAGCTCTCATATTGGACTCTGAGATGGAGTCACAGTGGGTACATGACCCAGTGTCTGTCAATAGGAACAGGAGCAGAGAAATGAGAAGTCAACACAATTCTGGGCCTGGAGAAAATATCAATTTGTTTGTGGGAAGTAACAATGTCACTGTCACCATTTCTGTTTCATTTATATATACTCTGTGCTAGTTTTTATTTATTTCATCATTTATGATATTATTAATATTATTGTTTTTACAGTATTGAAGCTTGAACATAGGACCTTGTGATGCTATGCAAATGTCCTCCTACCCATTGAAGTATAGCCCTAGCCCTTGTGGTAGTTGTTTGTGGGTATTCTTGTTTTGTTTTGCTTTTGTTTTTGAGACAGAGCCTCTCTAAACTGTCCAAGGTGGCCTTGAACTTATGGTCTCTAATCTTAGCCTCCCTACTTACAACTTTAACTTTTAGTTACATTGTATAAGAAATCCTAATCATCACACCAAGGGTAAAGCTTGATCGCTACAGAAAAAAAAAAAAAGAACAAATGTAAATATCTGACAAAAGCCATATTGTTCAAGTCTGCCTCTATACCATCTCCAATCTAAGTTTGAGCCTGAGGTCTATGTTCTCTTTAACAACCAACCATTATATACATCCAAATGACTGACATTCACAAGATTGACCTCACAGAGATGAACCAAAAGGCCGTAAGTGTGAGGGTATCCTGGGCTATACAGGAAGAGTTTGTTAGAGGTGGGGGGAGGTGGAGATAAGGGGAAGAGGGAGGGAGAGAGGGAGGAAGTATCAGAGAGAGAGAGAGAGAGAGAGAGAGAGGAAAGATGACCAAAACTAAAGAGATATTAGAAAGAGAGTGGCATTCTGTCCACCAGAAGACAGGATATTGGCAAAGCCTCAAGACACCCCTCACAGTCAGGAAAGTGGATAGCCTTGAGCCTTCATAGAAGCAGAATCACAGGGGATAGGGGCTGGTGGCTACCATGGTCCTGATCTTCTCATCTTCAGTGGAGTGTGGGTCAAGAAGTCCACTTCCATCACCTCTACTTACAGGGAAGGCAACTGAGTCTTAAAGAGCTTCGCCTTAGAGAACATGTGGTGTGAGTCATGAGAGCATGGTTGGAAACCGAGTCAGACAGAATCCAGAGCCCACTGTAAGACTCATCCTTAGGTTTTAGAGTTGTTTGTCCTTTCCATTCTCCTTAGCTTTGTGGTAGAGTGAAGTAAAATTGTGTATAGAAAGGCCCTGGCCATTGACAGCCCACAATTGGCTCATGAGGGAGTCTGACATTCATGAATATATATAACACTCAAATGCTTATGAGAGAGGTTATCATTCAGTGACACTCACAGCCTCTCCTGATTCTTCCCTGAAAGACATGTGCAAAGTAGGGTCTCTTTAGCACCAACCAAGGCAGTTAGTTTCCTTTGGGACCTGCTGAAGGCTATGTCCTGGTCTCCTCATGACTCACCTGCCCCTTGAGCCCACAGGTCTCCATCTAAGAGCTTTGGACAAATATTAACTTGGCTCCCAGTTGATAAGATGTTTTTCTTCTCACTGACCTCAAGATAAAATGTATGAACCTTTGATAAGGTGTTTCTTCCTGGCTCCAGGATTCTGGAAGAAGGATAAATGACCCACCTGAGTGCCAAGCTCAGAAATGAGTAAATAAAGCAGATGACACTCACAGGCCTTTGAGGTTTTCAGCCCAACTTGCTGCACAGTGGCAAGAGTTTCGTTATTAAGAACCATCTGCATGCATGGTAATCTTGTCTTCTTCCTGATCATGTGACCTGCTTGAACTCCTGAGGTTGAACCATACACAATCCTCTAACTAGGGAACCTGGAAAACAGTTTCCAGACTCAGTTGTCCTTTTTGTATTTCTAAGATGAGAGAGCTAATAAATGCATTTTCTATTTTGTAAGGGCATGTCATCAATAATTACAATAGCTAGCACATAAGTTTTGAGATTATTATTAAATGAATTATAGTGACAACATATCTCAGTCATCTATAAATTATGCTACAAGGGGATAGAGTTGTGACTCAGTTGGTAGAGTAGTTGTGTAGCACATAAAGCACTGGGCTCAATCTACAGTGTCATATAAAAATAACAGGAATAGTGCCTCATGCCTGTAATCACAGCACTTCGTACATGGAGGCAAGTCTATCAGAAGTTCAAGATTATTCTTAGCTACATAGTGAGTTCATGGTGAGCCTGAGCTATAGGAGACCCCGTCTTAAATAAGCAATAACACACACACACACACACACACACACACACGACTCTAGAAATGTTGATTGATAACATGGTTTATCCTACAGAGAGATATGGGCAGAAGGCTAAAGTGACTGGTGGCTTTCTGTCTGAGTGACCCATTTAAAGCATCTTTTGAGAGCAAGTAGCTCCATGTCATTTCTTACTGTCATGTCAACCTTAGGTTGAGATCTCACTTTCCAGAAAACAAAATGGAGGCTCAGAAAGAATCATTAAACTCTGACATTAGGGCCAGAATTGTGTCCTTTCCCTGTCCATGTGAGTTCTTAGGCTGAGGTATTGACCTCTAGTACACTTTGATTCCATTTGGATGCAGAGTCTTGGAGGAGGGGAATAAGGTAAGTGAAATGGCATGGGTAGACCTTAAACCAATGACTCATCCTTGTGAGATAATGGGCAATGGGCAGTCCAAGATTATTTTCCATGTGACAACTTCGCTCCCAAGTCCAGAGGCTGGACTGGGAAAGCTGGTTTCTAATGCTTTGGCCCAGAGTTGTTCAACACATGGTCTGTCTTTGGGGTTTCATTGTGGGATTCCTACATCAGCCATCCCTACACAGAGCCTTGCAAGATGCAAGGGCTGAAGTTGTAAGACTTCCTTCTGATGATCAGACCTGAGATGTCCCTAAACTTCACTCCCGTCACATCACTTTGACTCACTGAGCCATTAAACTTACTCAGCTCCAAGAACTAGGGGGATTACACTACACCTCTCTATGAGAGGTTGGGTGGGGGGGAGTAGAAGCAAGACATTTTCAGTCACCTTTTGTTTTAACCGAAGTCCTTGAATCAAGTGTGCTTAGGGAGAAGACCATCTACTCAAACGAGTAGAGTACAACCGGACATCAGCATCCTAGGACCCAGGTCCTGCATGAGTCTGAACACTTCTTTTCCTTTCTATTTATTCTTCTTTCATATAATAACTCATCCTGACCACAGCCTCCCCTCCTTCTACTCCTTCGAGCTCTCCCTGTCTCCCCTCTTCCTCACGGACATTTCTAAGGAGTCTCACATATTCCAGAACAGCTGCTTTAACCATTGTACAAACCCAATGGGTTTATTCACAAGGACCCAAGGATCACATCCCTGGGACAAGAAGGCCCCCAGGCTATTGAATATTGAGATAGGAATGATTATTTTCCCCAGACAATTTAAAGTCAGAGTTCTTTACTCAAACTCCCACTACTTACACGTCCTGCAAACCCACCTTCTGTCCCTTCAGTGGGTAGCTATTATAAGAAATCATTATGATCATTTTCAGAGAATGAGAGCTCATTAGAGAGTCACAGATAACCAGGAGCCATTAAAGTCCCTGTCTTTCCTACCTGGTAGCAGGCACCTGCTTGTTTGGGCAACTGAGTTCATCACTGGGTTCAAACATTACAGGCTACCTGCTACACAACTGAGCCCATTGAACAGAAAAGGAGGGACTCTCCCACCCTAGGATATGTGTTGCACAAGGCTTTGTGTTATGAACTAATAGGACAGGAATTTTGGAAAAGAAGCGCTTCTAGACACAGAAAGGTTGTACCTCTCCAAGGAACTCATGCAATAATGGATTTAAGGGACAGAGAGATGCATTTAGGACTATAAAAGCCACTGTTTTGTGCTACATCAGTGCACCAGCCATGTTGGCCTTTCCACTACGCTGATGCTGGCTGGACCTTTGCCAAGGCAGAGGACAAACTGCTTTTCTTTTACTGCTCTGAATCCCCAGAACTCTCACTGTGAAGTGAGAATCCCTGCTTCTTGAAATGCTGGGCAGGATTCTGATGGCAACACGGACCTGGGATTGAGAACGTGGCCATAGTACTGTGCCCTCCAGGAGAACTCGGTACTGACAGTGCCCAGTTAGAAGGCATTGCCATGTGGCTGACGAATACAGGCTTCACCTTACAGATATAGTGTGTTAAATACACCACAGGAGCATTTTGACATACCCTACTGACAAGGAGCGACAGAACCTGAAGAGCCAGGTCCCCTGGGCTCTCTGGCACGCTGGAGAAACAGAGGAATTTTAGCTCTCCAGGGTCTGAGACTCATCTGATTGCTTTGAAACTCAAAAATTACTTACTAGAGTTGAAGATGTGGCTCCATACACAAGATACCGGCCACACAAGCACAAGAACCTGAGATCAACCCCAGAACCCACAAATACATAAAATAACATCATAGTAGTGGTGGTTTGAATGATAGTATTTCCCATAAGCTCAGATACTTGGACACCGTCTCCATTGGTGGCAATGTTTGGGGAGCTTCAGGAGGCATGCTCTTGCTGGAGGAAGAATGTCACTGGAGAGTATGTTATTTGAGAGTTAAAGTCTCAGGCCACTTCCTGATTTTTTTTCTTTGCTTCCTGCTTACAGTGAGCTCTCAGCTTCCTGTTCCTGCAGTCCTGCCAGCCATTTGTCGCCAGGTATCTCTGTCATGATGCTTATCTTTTTGGAACCACAAACAAAATAATTTCTTTTCCAAGTTACCTTGGCCATGGTATCTTATCACAACAACATCAAAGTAAGTCATACAGCAATGAGCATTTGTAATCCCGCCACTGTGGGAACAGAGTCAGGAGCATCCCCCGGGACTTGCGGACCAGCCAGTCTAGATTAATAGGCAAGCCCTCAGGATCCCTGAGAGACCCTAACTCACAAAACAAGTGAGTAGATCCTGCGAAACAACACTCGGAGGTTATTGTCTTTGCTACTATTCTACTGTTGTGACGAGACACCGTGAGCAAGGCAGCTTATAACCAAAAGCGTTTGACTGGGGGCTTGCTTACAGTTTCAGAGGGTTAGTCCATGATCATTATGGTAACTAGTAAGTGTGGCTCTGCAGTAGTAGCTGAGAGTTTACATCCTCTCACACAATTGTGTGAGAGTTTACACAATTAGGAGGCAGAGAAAGAGCAAGACTGAACGTGGCATGGGCTTTTGAAACCTCAACAGCCCCTACCCCCACCCCCCAACCCCCGTGATTCACCTCTTTCAACAAGGCCACACCTCCTCCACAGCCACACTTCCTCCAAGGCCACACCTCCTCCAAGGCCACACCTCCTAATCCTTCCTAAATAGTCTGCCAACTGGGAACTAAACCTCAAGTATATGAGCCTATGGGGTCCACTCTTCTTCAAACCACCACAGCTGTCTTTTGGCATGCACCTAGGCACACACACACAAACAAACCAGAAAGCACAACAAAGACATGTACTTTCTATTGATGCTGGAGTTTGTTGTGAGTGACCCTTGCCTTCAAAGGCCCAGGTTTTATGAGATTATTCCCCAAAGTGATACTATCCAGAGGTAACAAAACCTGCAAAAGGCAGGAAGACCCAGTAAGAGTTCATTAGGTTATTCAGGGATGTGACCCCAAAGATAGTTGTAAGTTCAATCTCCCTCTTCCTCTTTGCTCTCTGACTCAGAGTGTGAGAAGCTTTGTCCCTTCACACTTCTCCATGACTATCTTGCTACAGAGAATGAGGCCAATATATCACAGAATGTTAGCAGATATTAACCTTATTCTTTATAAGTAAATGATCTCGGGGGTTTGGTCCCAGGGGCAGGAAGCTGACTTACACAGCTAAGTAAACACTGTTGAAAGTACATCATCACCCAGCCTTTGATCAGTGGGAGGGTGCTGTGTCACTCTTGAACTCCTGACCTGTGGAAGAAATGTGATGCCCTCTGTGTCCTCAGAGGCTGTGGCTTCAGCTTCAACCTGCCTCTGTGGCACTGAAAGGAATGGAAGGAAAGGAAAGGAAAGGAAAGGAAAGATGTCTGGGAATCCTGGGGATCAGCAGGAAGAGTGGGAGAGGGGAGGGGATAAGACACTGTCCTCTGAACCTGCATATTTTTCTTCCTTCCTCCATCCCTCCATCCCTCCATCCCCATAGTAGCTGTGCCCTTTAGACCTGTCCAGGACACTACGAAAAGCCCAGTGAAAAATTCAGTACATCAACAAAACACAAGACAGGGGTGTGCAGCCCTGCCTTGGTATCTGATGACATCACATGCCAGGACAGGAAAATGACTTTCCATCTCTCCTTTCACCACTGAGTCCCAATTGTCCCTGGTGCTCTCTGCCAGTAATACTGGAAAAAAGGGGAATCTGTAGATCAGTGATCCTTCTTCTTTCCTCCCTCCTTCTACTCTTTCCTCTCCTTTCTTCTCTTCCTACCTCACTATCATTCTTCCTTTCTCCCTTTCTCTCCATCTCTTTCCTTCCTTCTCATCCTTTCCTCCCTCCCTCCATTTCTCCCTCCCTTCCTCCTTCCTCTCTCCTCCCTCCCTTCCTCCCTTCCTTTCTTCCTGTATTATTTTCGCTCCAAGAGCATCCCCATTATGACCAGCAGATATCACCTTAGTAGTCTTCTTCATGATCTCAACCCCAGATCCAGCAGGAAGACCTCAGATGCAGACCTTCCATTCATCCAGGCATGTGAAGAAGGAAAGCTTTCCCAGGAGAGACAGGACTCTAACAACACATAGAAGAAGAAACTCCCTATCTGCTAGAAGGTCCATGACTCTTTAGAGTCAGCGCACTCCTGGATAAGTCTAGTGTACTATCATGTGGCTTCACAAACCTGGTCCCTGATTCCACACAGGTCTTGCATTCAAATCCTATTTTTGATACTTACTCATGAGGACCTTCTTTGCACCAATAACTTAATCTTTAAGATAAGAATGCAGTGTGGGTAAGCAGGTGATCTAAGGGACCAGAACTTGTCACAACACTGGAACTCAATAAACACTGGCTCGTGTCCTAAGAAACCAACCCTCAACAGGAGCTACTGTGTCACCAATCTCTCAGTCGAGGAATACCACAGCCAGCTTGCACTTTCTGCTCTCCCTGAAACCTCATTCATCCAACTCTTCACCTCTCCTTGCTTCCTCTATCCCTCCCTTCCCTTATTTGACAACATTAATCCACCACCATGTATGCACCATCATTGGAAAAGCATATGAAAGAAAGATAGGAACACATGCTTATTTTGTTCTTAGGCAGCCAGTCCTTCTGAGGCCACGAGTTGCTAGGACAGGGATGTGTGTCACTATGATGTCATTCTTTCTTCTCACTGGTGTCATCACTACCTAATCCCCTCTACAGAGCTTCACAGCCCATAATATACTTTCACATTTCAGAAAAGCACAACGAGCTTACACGTCCAACCAAGGGGGTATCACAGGCTCATCTGGCTTTGTTCCTGACCGCTGACCTGTAAGCAGGACAGCAGTGTGAGCATAGAGGTATTGTCTCTGCTGGGAGAGGGTAGAGCTGGGGCATGGGTGGAGTTTGTGATGACAGTTTTCAGCCCCTGGAGCCTCTCCAGACCTGGCTCAGGATCCAGCTGCTTAATTTCTGCCATAGCCGAGATGTCACACAGACAGTAATGTACATAGTCACCTGTGATACTACATAGTGTGGGACCCAGTGCACGATGTAAGGACGCTCCACATCTGGAATGGATATGGACACAGTTTAAACAAAACCCCTGAAGATGTGATGTTGGAGATGGAGTTCATTTCACAGAGTGTTTGCTTAGCCTGCAGAAAACCCTGCACTGGATCCTAGAACCACATTAACAGGCATAGCGGTGGATGCATTGAGGAGGTAGAAGCAGGGAGTTACCCGATAGAAGGGGAGAACAGAGTCCCACAAGTTATCATCAGGCCTCTAAGTATGTCACGGTACACACACACACACACACACACACAAACACACATAAAAACACACACATACAAACACAAACACACACACACATATATATACAAACACACACATACACACACACACACACACACACACACACACAAATGTCATGAGAAATATTTTGGTAGTAAGGCTAAACAGCAAAATAAAGCATGCAAACCGAACTTTTTATGCAAGTTTCTAGAGAGTTATTCTAAGCTTCTGAGCTCTTAGAGTCTGAGGTCAAGAGCTAGCTTTGAAGATAGGTGGTGCCCCTTGACAGTAGCTGTCAGGTTTCCATTGTGTGCTCACATACGTGGATGTGGAGATGGTGCGGTTGCCATCTGGCCTTTTCGGTTCATTTCCCTCTGCACTCCTTCTCAGGTACCAAATCCCCTCTGCAAAGACTATAACTCACAGGTCTAGCCTAGACCCAACCTGTTCTGGTTGTCGTTCTCCTTTTGTTTGTTTGTTGTTTGTTTGTTACAGGTCATGCTCGATAGCCCGGGCTGTCCTACAAGTTATGAACCTCCTGCCTGAGCTTCCTGGGTGCTAGGACTACAGGTGTGAACCAGCATGGTGACTCCAGAAGGAAATACAGAGGATGTCTGGGTGTAATGAGGGCATTTGAAAAAAAAAAAAAGCAGTACACCCTTCCAGTCTCTCTCCCAACCTCCACAACAAGTACTCTGGGGAGTTTGCATGCATGTAACCCATCAAGTTGATCCGGTGACCCCCCACTCTCTGCTCACATTGCCACTAACACAGCAGAGCCGCGGTCAACCCCGCTACTCCCACAAGCTCATGTGTTCTGTAAAAGGGGAGCTGAAAGGCCAGAAGTTCAGAACACAGATCACCTGAAGACACCCATCCCTCTTGTTACCCAAGCCCCCACCAGAGTTCAGACTTTCTTTTAAAGAAAAATAATTGTGTTCTTCTGAGTACGTTAATAACAACAACAAATGCACCTCTTCTGAAAGGGAGCGCGTCTGGTTTTAATAAACTCTTTGGTTACAAAGATGAACTGGGCAGACAACAACAAAGACGATGTTATTAACATAGTTTTGTGTAATTAGATAGAGGGATAATGTTTATTTTAATATTACAGAGGAAATGTCCCACAATGCAGACCCTGGATGAATTCTATCTTTGGACTTTCACTCATCAAATAAAATTGTGCTTACAGAGAAAGGAAGCACATAAGTCTTACCTCATTGTCAGCTGGCGACTTTCACCAAAGCCTAATTGTATCACATACACACACACACACACACACACACACACACACCTTCTGCAGCCTGGCCTTGCGATCAGCACAGTAGTTTATTACAGAAAGTCTGAGCTTGGAATTCCACAAAGTCCTACAATGTCCCCCTTCTCAGTGTTGGAAGGCAAGGAAAAGACCACCAAATGGAATCTCTGGGAATACTCTTGAGAAACATCAAATCAAACTGTAGGTAGCATTCGCTGAAAGGTCCTGGGATGGAGGGCCAACTCTTGGGAACAATCAATGAACAGTTTCTATTCAACCAAAAGAAAGACTGGTCATGAGCGGCCAGAGACTGAACCAGTATTGGGGTTCACCCTGTTTCTCAGAAATATAACATGGTAATGGTGGACCCCCAAGGGTTTGATGAGTTCATTTCTTCGATAGACAAAGAACTGAGCAACCAGGAAAGGGAAAAGAGAAAGGCTCTATCCTTTTGTGATGTGAGAGCCCTGGGAGTCTGCTAAAGAAACAGTGACTTGGATAATATCAGGCTCGTGGGACCACCCCTTTCCCCTTGTTTAATGTCCAACATCCTCCTTTCACACGGGTTCTTGGTTCCTCCTAGCAAAGTCTTTTGCAAATAAGAAGCTAGCCTCCCAGAGAGCTCACTTTTACGTTCCTTATCTGCCTGTGTTCCTCTAACTCTCCTTCAGTTAACAGGGCACTGGGTACACATGTGCCTCCTTGTTTCTGTTTTCCTTCTTAATTCTGACTCCAATTGTGCCTCCTTCTGTCCTTCGTGACCAACCCCATGTGGAAGTCTTGCTGATACCACCTTGCCTTTTCTGATTCATTTTCCAGCCAGACACCAAATTAACCTTCACCTCCAAAGCAGACTCATGGGCGTGTCCCATTATTCCAGAACACATCTAAGCCACCACAAATGAAGCATGCTTCTCTTTTCTCACCTCATCCCCTGCATTGAAGTCTAGGCCCCAAATCCAGCTATAGTAAATTCAGGTTGTCTTTCCAACAGTGTTTGGTGTGTATCTGTCCTTTGGAAATTTCATGGATTGAGTGAAGCAGGATTTAAACAACCCTTGCCCCTCATGTGAAAAGTAATTTATAAAAATAAGTCATTAACACAAAGCCGTTACTTGTTGATGAGTTAGCTAAACCCTGCAGACAGTTCCTGTGACTAGGCACTAAGATGAGTTGTCTCCTACATACATCGCTACCATGCCACCATCATACAGAAGATTTGCCCCCAATTCTTGTTGAGGAGGCAAACATGAAACCAAGGTGTAAATCAAGACACAGCACCTTCATGACGCCTCCTTGGATGATCCCAGAGACACAAAATCTGCAGAGCTTCCCAGATAATGAAGTAGTGTTTTCCACAGCACTGGGGAGTTCCTTGGACTTTGTCATTTTCCATTCATAAAAATGTTGTTATCAGAGAGGGAGCTCACCACCCTGAAGGTTGTAAATTCTTTGATGGTTAAAGCTAAATCATGGTTGACCTTAGCTCTCCTTTTGGAACCTTAGATAAATCTCAGTAAGTTCTCTTTTGCCTGGGGAGGCACGTGCATTCTAAGGAACTTGAGGTGAGGAGAGTAGGAACTCCCTAGTTATTAGCCAGGTACATCTGTACATGTACATATGTACAGATGTACACAGGGGACTGGTAAGGATGTCTAAGAATCAAGACAGGGAAGACCCAGGGCAAACCCAAAATGTGAGAACCCATATTCCAAGACTATTAACCACTTCTCTTGTGGGCTGGAGCTCCTATATGAAAAGTCTTATCCCACAACCCTGGGGCTGGCTCTGTCAAGAGACAGCTATAAACGGTTGTCATGGCTTCTGGAGAAGGATTCAAATAGAGGCTAACTCAAGAAAATACATGTTGGCTACAAAAAGAATGAAAAGAAAGAGAAAAGAAAAGAAAAGAACAGAAAAGAAAGAAAGAAAGAAAGAAAGAAAGAAAGAAAGAAAGAAATCACAACCTTCAAATCATGTGACTATATAAATTGTTTGCAAACCAGGAAGAGCTCACAGAGACAGGACAGAGAGAGAGAGAGAGAGAGAGAGAGAGAGAGAGAGAGAGAGAGAGAGAGAGAGAGAGAGATTCAAAACAGTTACCCATGAGAAAGTTCTTCCTGCTAGGTTTCCCCACAGGACCAAAGCCGGTCCCTGCGGGTCCCATTTCTTTTCCTTTCTGCAGTTCGCAAGAAGAGAGGAGAAGTGAGCACCAGACAAGTGGTCCAACGGAGAAAAGCGATGCTGTGAATCTAGGAACTGGAAGGAGCCTGTTCAGTTCGCCCAGCTAGGAGGTGAGCAGACAGTGAGTAGAGTGGACTGAAGGATCCTCTCACTACACACAGATTTGCAGGCGAGAGGTCTAGTTTAAGGCTATATTGGCAAGTCATGGGATTAAACATGAATATTAAGGTATATACACAAATGACATGATACTCATGTATCAGGGATACTCAGGTATCCCTGGATACAGCAGGGAGCTCTGTGAGCCATGGAGAGGATGAAAAGTTCATGGACAGAAACAAAGGAGGTCTGAGCGAGACTCTAAGGAATGCTTCTTTAAATCTACTTTCACCTTGTGAATCAGGAAAAGGGAACCATTTTTCTACCCTAGTAGCAGAAACCTGTCAGGGCTAAATAGCCTGTAGCCCATTTGAGTGTTTCCTATGTCTGCTTACACTTAACAGGATAAAAACTTGTCTGCGTAAAGAAGGTATGTTTAATGCTTATATCTTAGGACCAAGATATACAAAGACTCATCAAAACAGAAGAATAACAAGATGAAGCACAAAAGACCTATGCAAAAATAGTTGGTTTTTGTTTTTTGTTTTTTTTTTATTTTCAACCATGTGTCTCTGTGTAGGTGTGCACATACGAGTGCAGGTGCTCAAAAATGCCAGGAGAGGGTGTCAGAGCCTCTGGAGCAGGAGTTACAGGTGGTTATGAGATGTTCTACTTGAGTGCTGAGAACTTAATGCAGGTACATGCTCTTAACCACAAAGCCATTTCTCTATCCATAATATTAAGATTTTAGGGGGGGAAAAAAACAAGGTGGCCAATTGTTGAATAGAAGTCCCCTTTTTTCTTTAGGAGACAGATGGCAAGGATAGATTTTATTTTCTTTCTAGATTATATTTGTTCCACACTGTCCCCTTAAGTGTGAGGCTGGACTACTCAGATTGCTGACTTCCGGCAGTCTTTTCTCCCAAGAGAGACATTTAACTAAGCCATCTTCCATCCAATTTCCAGAGGATGCTGAATGATGTCCTCCTATATGTTAGAGAATAACATCTCACCCATTGATATTTAAAGAGGTTGAGGGTGGAGGTTGTATTGCAGGAACTTTTTACCCCCACCCCCAAAATGTAGGCTTTGACATGTAACCAAATTAACAAACAGTAATTGCACATAAACCCCACTTTGCTGAATTGCAATGAGCCATTTAACCCTATGGACCGATCCACCAGAGAATTTGGAGGAGGAGAAGCGGAGTTGGCAGTTCTCAAACATTAAGACACTCAGCTGCCTACACCCAAGCTCCTTCGAGGTCAGAGAAAGCTATGTTGCAGAAAAAGAATGAGAGGCCAAATTAGCAATTTGGCAGCATTCTTCAAAAAGAAAAATGCCACCTCAGAACTTTCCAGTACACTTGGCTCGGTCTTCTGAGACATACCCCCCGGATAGCCCGGATAGTAGTCTTATGTGTACCCAGGATGAGTTTGCTCTCCACAGCTCCCCCCTTTTTTGCATAGATATAAAAATTAAAGCAGTTTCTCCCATCTTCAGTTTTTTTGGGGGTGTGGGGCAGGACCCATCTCACTCTGACTAATTGCTGATTTTCTCTTAGCCCAAGGCTATGACACTTTCTGTCACGTTAGCTTCCTTGCCAGCTAGCTATTCCTCATCTCAAAAAATCATCTCTGCATACTGTCTTCTTCATGCCATGAGAGGATCAGAGCCTACCTCCCCACTGAGGTTGTAATTCCTGGGAACAGGTAACCTATCAATATGGTATGATTTGCTTTATAATCTAGTGGGGGCAAAGCCATCATCCCAAGAGAGGGAGTAGGAACTTCCTCTGCCTTATTCACCATTCTAACTTCAGGGGTGGTCTCCTTGTCAATCTATATTAAATGCTCAACACAAATCTGATCACTGAAGAGTGAGCTGGGATGAGATTTTTTTTGTTTCCCCCCAAAAATTGTCTTCCATGGTTCCAAAGAACTCACATCTGGCTGCTATTTGTCTGCTTGGCCCCAGATGTTGCCCTGAAGTATGTGCTTGGATCAGTAGTTGCTTTTCTTTAGGACATGCATATCCCTCAGCTCCAAAAAAAAAAGCAGATCCAGTGTGTGAAGCCATCTTTCAGACATGTAAGCTTTTCAACCCCAGTGTCTCACTGATAGCTTCTTCAGGGATAATGTACCAAGAAACGAATCCTTATTGTAACACATAGAAATGTTGGGCATTGTCATGCCTTCATCTTCTTTTTCTAGTGGAGTGTTTCCAACACTAGACATTAGAGTTGAGGAAATTCTAGTGGAAGATGCTTCTCTACCACCATGACAGAGTACAGATACATACTGTGAAAACACAAAGGTATGAGAGACATGGAATAAAACTTAATATCTGGTAAACAAAGAAGAATTAAAACTTAAGTGCAGCGCAGAGTATGGATTACCATCTCATTTTATATAGATAAATGAATTACCTATATTTAGTGTAAGAGTCACAGTTATATAGGCAAAATCACTATATAAAATGTTTTATATATCTATATATTTTATATGGGGATTTTGCATATATATATATATATATACAATAGAAATTAAATATAAATCAAAATAATGCAATAGCAAAGAGACTTCTGTGAGTCATGAACTCATCACTGTCCACATTTTCTGCAGCCACAAACTAAGCAGAATTTGTTCTCCAGACAAAACAACTTTGTCCCTGACAAAGCTGACCCAACAGCTACTACTTTAGACTTCCATTGCTGAGACAAAACCTGATAGAAACAATGTAGAGATATTTGGCTTTACAATTTTGCAGGCTTCAAGTCACCGTCTACTCACTTCATTATTATATGTTTGTTGTATGGAACGAACATCCAGGCAACCAGGAAGCAAGAAGAGAGAGAGAGAGAGAGAGAGAGAGAGAGAGAGAGAGAGAGAGAGAGAGAGAGGGAGAGAGAGTGTTTAGGGCAAGATATAGCTCTGAATAACCCACCCTCAGTGACCTACCTCCTTTGTCCAGTCTCCACTCTCTCAACTTTCCAGCACTTTCTGGAATAGTACCAGCGGCTGGATACTAAGTGTTCCATTCATGAGCATGTGGAGGTACTTTATATTCAAAATATAACAAGGACTCAAATGGAAGGACGTAGAATACACTCTTTGAGTGACCAAGGAGATGAAGTTTTAACTAGCATAGACTGTTTTAATTAATATGCAAAACAACCTGTGCCTTGCCTGCATAGAATAGTGATATATTTTTTTAAATGCCACTGCTGTATCAATAAAAACTGGTCATCTACTTACAATGCAGAAAACAGCAGTCTCTGAACACCGTGGTTTAACCCCAGAGAATGGAGAGTGGACAGAAGAAGATACAGAACGGGAACTTGGTAACTTAAAGAGAAGAGCAAATTAAGGAGATCACTCAATTGGTAAGGTGCTTGCAGTGTGAGCATGAGTAGATAAGTTGAATCCCCAGAACTTACACTTTAAAAAAGACCAGTATGGTGGTGCATGCTTGCAATCCTAGCCCCAAGGAGGCAAAGACAAGAAGGTTTCTGGGATCACTGGACAGCCAGCTTAGATAACTTGGTGAGTTCCATGACAGTGAGACAGTGAGAGACCCTGTCTCAAACATAAAAGTAGACAGTGTCCGAGGAACAACATCACAGGTGACCTGCAGCTTCCAAATGCAAAGGCACATGCATATCTCTCTCTCTCTCTCTCTCTCTCTCTCTCTCTCTCTCTCTCTCTCTCCCTCCCTCTCTCCCTCTCTCTCTCCTTCTGTCTCTCCCCCGCCCTCCCCTCTCCTCTCTCTTTCTCTCTCCTCTCTCTCTCCTCTCTCTCCTCTCTCTCTCCCTCTCTCTCTCTCCCTCTCCCTCTCTCTCCCCCCTCCCTTCCCTCTCCTCTCTCTTTCTCTTCTCTCTCTCTCTCTCATACACAGATACACACCCTACATCAGAATGTCTAAATCTTGGACTATGTAGATAGACAGAAAATAAAGTCAAGAAATCCCCTCCCCAACACAATGAAAGGGAAAAGAAAGCAGAAAAGTGGCACATAAGTTCGATAGATGCGAAAAATTGGAAGGAGATTTTAAAATCAGAACATTGTACCAAATTATAATAATGCATTTGAAAAATCTCAGAGAAATGTTCAAAACGTTTTCCAAGAGGCTATTAAAATCGATCCATCTGTCTAGATCAATAACTATTTATTTTCAAAAACCGAAGGGAAAAAAGTCACACATAATCACTTAAACAAGATGTCTTTGGATCCAGGGGATTAATAGGCAGGTAGTTTCAAAGATTAACTAATTTTCACAATAGATAACCTTATTCTGAACATACACAAAGGAAAGATAATTCCCCAATTTATTTCAAGAATCGAATATGGCTGTATCCCTGGGTTGAAAGAATCTGAGGTACAAACCACATTCCACTCTCATTTGGGAGTATAAATGAAAATGCTAAATAATATACTATTCACTTGAAATCCAGCAATATATTTAAATTAAATACTCACCGAGGAGACCAGTGTAGCACCATGAAAGTGCCATTTAGAAGCAGAGAGTCAATTAAAAGATTGATTCTCTTCTGTCTGTCAAAGAAGAAAAATATATTTCATCTCAAGGAAGCCAAACTTTTATTTAATAAAAAAAAATCATCAAATGCGAATAGCATATTACCTAACAGCTCTCTTAACACCATAAATAACAGCCAACTACAATGGGGAAAATAGAGGTGCTCAAAGCTCAGAGCCAGGATGCTCCCCGGGTGGTTGTGAGCTGGTGTGAGTGCTAGGAACTCAGTTCAGGGCCTCTGCAAGAGCAGCAAGTACTCTTGGCCACTGAGCTTTCTCTCCATCCCAGAGAGAGCCATGTTAACAAAAATAAGTATACAAGCAGGTATTGGGAGAGTAAAGACAGAGGTACACTTGGTATTCTTGACTGAGTATCCAGTACCGGCACAGGCACAGTACTCAGGTCTTCCTTTCTAAACAGCATCTGCTGTAATTCCTAAAACACCTCAGCCTCTAGTTTGGTGTACTGAGACTGAGGCATTAACTCATCTCTTATCTGAAACACTAGAGACCACAAATATTTCAGTTTGGGGACTTTTTCAATGTGTAGCATGCTTGCACACGCATGATGAGATATTTTTAGAATCAGAGACAAATCTAAGGAAAACATTTGGGAAGGATTTCATAACACCTTATATATCACCAGAACACGATTTTATTAAATATCCTAAGTAAGCCTAGGTGTCACCATGACCTGTCACACAGGATCAGGTGTGGAACTGTCTGTTATGGATAGGTCAGTGATGAATAGATCAAAGGTTCCTGACTTAGGACCTGTAGGTTTTAGACACTTACTCTAAACTTGCCTGAGGTCACACTGCTATCAACAGACAAGGACCCAACTCTTAACTGTTATGATACACTCATCTGGAAAGGGGATGACTCCAGGGGCAGGTCACTAAGCTGGGGACCACTGGAGGTGTGGCTGCCGAAGCAGGGCTAAGGTCAAAAGTGTTAGGAAGAGCTGGGGACAAGGTTCAATCAGGAAAGGGCTTGTAGGCATAAGAGTCAGAGTTTGATCCCCAGCACCCAAGTAGCCAGGCATGGTGGCACTCACCTGTAGAGTGCCTTATTGGGGTGCCATGCCACCTGGCAGGAATTTGACATTGTGACAATGTGAAGTTCCTCTCTCAGCCTTTGAGCAGGAACTCCTGTGTTAGCCATAAGCCCTTCCACCTGGGGTGGAGGCTCAGACCAAGGTGAAGCCTTGTGTATTTCCAAGCACCTGCAGTTTCCTGAAAAACACAAGCCACCTGTGGAGAAGCTTCCAGCCTTTGGGGGAAGGGTTTTCCCTGCCTATATATTTGGAGTTCTCCGTTAAACTGTGAGACCTTGAATAGCAGGTGTTGGCTTGGTCTTCATCCCTTTTCACCGTCTTCCCATCCATCCCCAGCTTCCCTTCCAGGAACCTGGGCGATGTAACTGCGGGCAGTTACACAAACCCGTAATCTCAGAATAGGATGAAAATGGGGAGACCCAGCCAACCTCACCTACTCTGCAAGTTCCAAGTTCAGTGAGAGATTCTGTCTATAAATAAATAAATAAATAAATAAATAAATAGAGGGATGGAGGTGGCTCCATGGGTAAGGATGCTTGCTACATAAGCATGTGGGCCTGAGTCTGAATCCTCAGGTGTAAAAAGCCAAGAGATCCCACAAGTGCCTATAACTACAGCACTGTGGGGAAGACAGGACAATCACTGGGGCTTGCTAGGTTCTAAATCCAGCTCTAGGTCCAGACAGAAACCCTGTCTCAAGGGAATAAGCCAAAGCAGGACACCCACCATCTTCCTTTTACCTCTGTAGGCACACAAAGGTACACATATAACACACATATGGGTTCATATACTACAGACATACACAAGACATATATACTGCATATATGTGTATTCATGCCCTCACTTGCATGTACTGTGTGTGTGTGTGTGTGTGTGTGTGTGTGTGTGTACCTGTGCACATAGAACAAAAACTAAGCTGGATGGCACTTGAGGAATAGCACCTGAAGTTGACCTCAGGTCTCCATGTAAATATGCTTACACATGCACATATGCTCAAATATAGATGTGTACCTGCACACAAACACACATATGCCCCTGTGCGCACACATACACACATACACATGGAAAAAATCTAAGCAGATGTTAATTTGGGTTCTTCAGTCCTGGCTCTCCACTTGGGTAAATCTAAATCATTTGCCAATGGCATCCCAAACTTCCTTTCTCTTGTCTACACCATAGTGATGATAATCTCTCTTGCTACAGAGCCATCAAGAAGACTGAATAAGAATAATTCAAGGAGGCACTTTGTTCAGCACTTGGCACATAGTAGATGCTCAGTGAATCTTAGTTTCCTTCTCCAGAAATATCTGGGGTGAATCTTCAGAGGAGAGCTCACTGTGGTCAATTCAGCTATTCATATTCTCCCTACTGTGGTAAAATTATAGATCTGAAAAATCTCTTTGTAAATCAATTTCTCTAAGTCTATTGAGTTATAGAGAAGCAGCCCACGCATTGAAGCAAGAGGGAAGAAAAAAGGCCGCAGATGGGTTGTTTTTAATTGGCCATGAGGAAGAATTGTTGAGCTATAGTCAATGTTCGTCACCAATTTCTTCATAAAGACACACATGCTGGTGGGAGCAAGGGAGTCCTGTGCTAGAGAGGAGGCTGTTCTCACAGGTTGTATAAAACACAGACAGTTTTTAATTTAATATTTTCCCAGAGGTCTTTAAAAATCTTGGGTGCATTTTAGAAATCCCAGGGTTAATGTCTGTCACTTTATATAAGGCCACCATTTTTTTTTGTTTGTTTGTGTTCAAACACAAATCAAGTGACATGTTTGAGACCTGAACCAAGATCCCAGGAGCTTATTAAGAATAAGTCCAGAGGGGAGTGTTGGCAAATGCCTGAGTGTGGAAATGAGGTGACATTTAAGAATCCCAGAGTGAGATGAAGAGGGAATGAGATACATGAAGCCCTGTGGGGTGAGTGAAGAATAGAAATCTGAGTAGCTGAGAATGAGCTTAGCTGGATAGGAAGGGGGAGGGGATGGGTAAAGTACACCAAAGGCCAAGGGTCAAAGGCCAACAGGCAGGAAGCACAGAGGATTGGGTGTATGGAAAATATGATTGAGAGCCAGGTGCCCCCCAAGTCCATCTCTAACACACACACACACACACACACACACACACACACACACACACACACGTATGCTCAGTGGGGAGGAGGGAGGAAAGACAGAGGAATGGGGAGGGGAGACAGAGGGAGGAAGGAGAAGTGGGAAGGAGGGAGAGAATGAGAGCGAGATCTGTCCGTCAGGGGTTTCCAGCTAAGCATGCCTACTTTAGACCAGCTTCACCACAAACCTCAGACCTCAGTCCCTTTGTCCTCTGGCCGGTTGTCCTATATTCATATGTTCCCATATCAGTTTCTATAAACCTTGTTTCCAACGTTACAGGAATAGTTTTGCATTTATTCTCTCATGCCTATTCGTCGTGTTTTTGTGTTGGCTAGTATTGATTGGCAAAATTTACAGGCACCTAGGAGACAAACCTCTAGGTGTACCTATGAGCAAGTTAATAGACTGTCTTAATAGAGACAGGAAGTCCTACCCTAGCCAGATCTGTGAACCAGGCTCCTGAAAGCTAAACACCAGCATTCATCTCCTCTCAGACTATGTGCATGACTTTACCAACTGCCTCCTGCTCCTACCATTGTGACTGCCCAGCTATCCAAAATGGGCTGTACTTTGAATTCATGATTGCAAGATTGCAAACAGATCCTTCCTTCTTCAAGTTGCTAGTGTCGAGCTTTTCTTCATAGCAACAAGAGCAGTAACTAATGCAGTCTTTCAGCTGGCAGGTCCCTCACAGGTTTCAGTTTTAACTGCTTGGTCCCAATTTTATGGAGTTATGGAACATTTAGGGGAAAGGAGAAAGCCTAGCTGGTATAGGTAAACCACTAGGTTCTAATGTAATCCTCACTTCTATGCTGTGCCACACTGCAAGTAGTCTGCACCACAGATCTTGCTACCATGAACTGTCATGATTCCCCTATGAGTAACTCCATCAAGCAAACCTCTGAGGCAAAATAAGCCCTTTCTCCCTCAAGCTGTTTCTGTCAGGGATTTTGATCAGAGTAGCATATGAGCAGCTAATACTTTGTCTCTCTACTGATGTTTGAGCCCTTGTAGGTTCATCGGAGAAATAGAAGTGAAAACTGATGTAGAAACCTCTTACTTACATTGGTATTTATGCTGGTGTTCTTTCTGTCCATCCTGGTCTCACCCTTCCACCGGGCCCTCCTGGGTCCCCTCTTTCCATTCCACCTTAGTCTCTGTGTTCAGTCTAACCAGACCCAGGGGACACAAAGTGGATAGCATCGTTCTCCTTAGATCTCATGACTCTCCATAAGAGGAACAAAGTTGCAGGTCCTCACTAGAACTCGGGAGGCAGAGGTTTCAATTCCCCTCCAGCCTCATCTTTATACTCTGCCCCAACTTGAGCTGCACATTTGAGCATCCTCAGAGGTACTGTTCCTAAGATCCAGCCTGGCTTTGGAGCTTTTGCCCAACCAATGTGTTATATTCAACTGAGTTATGTTAAGCTGCATCTCTACCTCTATCTATGCCCTATGTCTGGTTGGCCTGACATATTGGACATGCTATTAAAAATGATCTTTTCAGTAGATTATCTCATGTTACATGATATATGCCCATGCTAGTGAGTCTTCCATCTGAGAAAACATCTACTGAGACTCAACCTCTCTCAGACTCACTTTGGGGACTCTAGCCCCACCACTGGGGCTCTGCAGTGCGAGGAGGTGAAGGATACACTGTCACTCCCTGTTAGTATAGCTGGGGTGATAAGAATGGCCATCATCATCCCTTCCCCAAGGGCTATAGTCCTCCTTTCCTCTCCTTGCAACTCTTGCTTTCTTCATTCCCAGCAAGTGAGTTCATGGCCTCTGCAGAAGTGACCCACCCAGTTCTAGGTAAAGGTCCATCTTTCAGGTCTCTCTCAGAACTGGTACTTCAATTTGATTAAAACAACCCTTTACCACAGTGTACCTCAGGCTTCTCAGTTCTTCTGCTGTGGCCACCTTCCCTCCAGCTGCCTGCCCTGTCTCACCTCATCCCAGGCCTGGAGAGGACTTGAAGTCAGGAGTTGGGTGTGGCCCCTGTTCTTTTGGGTGCTCTGCATCCGTTCTTTTCACTTCCTGTTCTTGAACCCTTCGGTCTCAGTCAGGGCTTCTATTCCTGCACAAACACCATGACCAAGAAGCAAGTTGGGGAGGAAAGGGTTTATTCAGCTCACACTTCCACATTGCTGTTCATCACCTAAGGAGGTCAGGACTGGAACTCAAGCAGGTCAGGAAGCAGGAGCTGATGCAGAGGCCATGGAGGAATGTTTCTTACTGGCTTGCTTCCCCTGGCTTGCTCAGCCTGCTTTCTTATAGAACCCAGGACTACCAGCCCAGGGATGGCACCACCTACAATGGGCCCTCCCACCCTTGATCACTAATTGAGAAAATGTCTTATAGCTAGATCTCATGGAGGCATTTCCTCAAAGGAGGATCCTTTCTCTGTGATGACTCCAGCTTGTGTCAAGTTGACACACAAAACCAGCCAGTACACCTTCCTTTCAACAGGAATGCATGCAATGGGGTGAGTGGGCAGGGCCACAACTCCACGTTAAACAATGGAATGACCTGGTTCAGCCAATCATTTCACTCCTTTTTCCCAGTTGAAGCCTTGATACTGATTGGTCCAGATACAGAAAGTCATTCTATCAGATACTAGAACTGCACATCGAACTCAAGATGTGTGAAAAGCATGCCACGACCCAAGTGCTCCTGGTCTAGGGTTCACTCCCAATCATTTTATCCACCCTCCATTTTTCAACTGTTTTGCTACTGTTGTTGTTGTTGATGATGATGATGTTATTTAAATTAGGATATGAAGTAACAGGACTCTTGAGATCGTCACATATGCTTGTCATTATCCTTTGTCGTAGTCTATCTACCTGCTTTCCATGTGCCCCATACCCCCTCTAGCCAGTTCCCTTCCTTCCTCTCCTAATCGCCTACTTCTGTTCTCACACCACACATTCTACCAGATCACCTTTCTAGATCCATGTCCATTTTCTCCTTGTCCCATTTCCTGCCTCTCAGACTTGAAAATCAGCTGCCTAGGTCAGACTAGTCATGAATGGTGCCCAAAATTGGATGGAGAGCTCTGGTTGGCTCAGCTGAACTTTCTGGGAACAGTCAGTCTCTTACCAAGTCAAACTCTGCCCTGGCCTTCCATTCCTCTCTTCCTTCTCTCCCAATCCCCAAAGGTGCTAGTAAGCAAGCTGCCCTCAGTGGCAATGGAGACACCCATGTTTCGGAAGCTCACTCACACCTCCAACAGTGTTTATTCAGGGTGAGTGGAAAGAAGCTTGGAGACAGAATCTGTCACTCAGATTCCCTTTAGGAAATCCCACCTCCATGGCCTCTGAAGTGTGTCAAAGGCAGGCGGCCAGCCCTTGCCTGTGTGCTGAGAGACACTTTGGGGACAAGACTGTTCGGTCCTAAAAGACCCAAACACTTCCCAAAGCTGAATTTGTGGCATGCATATATATATATATATATATATATATATATATATATATATATATATAATTGTTTCTACTACTTTCTCACTGTTAACATGCAAACCATTGTCTAGGGTGGCTCTTTATGAAGAAATGAGAGCAAGGCCCACATTTACACACAATTAGGGGCAGGCAGAGAAAGTAGCCTGAGTTAAGCATCCTACCTGTGGTTGGCCCTAAAGAAACCAAGGCTCTGGAAATTTCTTCTATCTCTACAGTTTTGTCTGTCTGTCTGTCAGCTCAAGAGGTTACTCCACGCGTTTCTTTGAAAGTAGTTGAGTTCAGAGCAGCAAGGAAGCAGAGACCCTGTGATGTGCTTGGCAGGCAATTTTTTCTTTCCTAAATGCAGCAGGTCATCCACTGTGATGGGGTAGAATAGCAATCGAGTTCTGGGCTTACCATCAAAAGTAGATGTGAGTCTTGGATTCGGCCACACATTTGCTTTGCAGTTGCTGGCAATCTCTCTAACCTCTCTGAGCCCTGATATCCTCAGCTGTAAAGTGTGAACTATGATACATGGACTTCTTGTGAACAGCATGTGGGAATCTACCTGGGAACCCTCAGCCTGACCCTTGAATTGCTCTGGGATTGTGTGTAGGTCAGTGTGATAGTGACAGTGATATCAGGCCTTGCAGCAGTCAAGGTTGGTAAAGGTGTTCCTGGTCAGGCCTGATGAATGTCAAGTGGTAACCAGGAAGTTCTGGGTGTCAGGAGACACTGTGAGAAAAGTTGATCTTGCAGCAATGACAATGGATAGAAGCTGGTGACCCCCTGCTGAGTGGGTGGTTTTCTCCAGCTGGATCAGCAGAAAGACAGTCACTCAACACCAAGACCTACAAATGCCCCCTCTCTTCTCTCTGGACCACAGATTCCAATGAAAAGTCCCCAGAGGTGCAAATCTCAAGAGACTCAAGGGCCTCCCAGAAATACCTCAAGAAGGAGCTGGCTCTCAGCAGACTGTCCCTGCATCTGGTCAGGAGTGACCATGATTGGGAGCAGAAGGCAGGAGTAAGTAAGACCAGGAGGAGACCTTGGAGGAAATCCTTTAAAGTTCACAAATTTAATTTTGTCCTGGTTTTGTTCAAGGCTGAGGGGTCGAGACATTTCTTATTTTATCCAAATCAGCTCCTCCAGAGAGAGGACAGGGTGCTGCTGTAATCTTTCCAAAGCCCTCAGAGAAATCAATGTCCCTGCTCTGCCCTGAGACCCCTGAAATGTCAGTGGAAGTTAGAACCTTAAATAGCCTAAAAGAAGAGCATCATCATTCCTACTTTCAATGACAAACACATGGAGTGGAAGAGCCAGGGATGTGTGGTCTGCGTGTGCTGGGCATGATGATCAAATCTCCTACTATCATTTTGACAAGTCCCTTCTCACCAAGGTCATTTCAAGGATGTGTTCTCACCACAGTAGGCACCAGCATTTGCTGACAAGTTCTTATTGGTTGTCCCAGCCAGCTTTTGTCTGTCTCCGGGTGCTTTTGCATACCTCACAACCCAGGGAAGATGAGGAAGACATCTGAAGCTCTCATAAGGCTTCTTCTCTGGGACAAGGTTGTGGCAGAGGTTCTTAATCTGTCTTCAATACTCGGACAAGCTCTCCACACTATACTGCTGCTCACAGTTGATAAGAAAGTCTAAATGGGGGACACCATTGGCCCCAGAGCTTAAAATCGTCAATATCCGGACTAAAATTCAAGAAGAGACAGTTCGGTGGTTGGGAGTACTTAGGGCACTTGCAGAAGACACTGGTTGGGTCCCCAGAATTTACATGGTCACTTAAAACTGCCTGCAACTCCACTTTCAAGTTACCTTATGCCCTCTTCTGGCCCGCATGGGCACCAGGTATTTACACTATGCACATATGTGCAAGCAAAGCACTCATAAACGTGAAGTATAATACAGTTTAATTCTTAACAATTAAAAATGAAAATGTCCAAAGATTAATTGATATTCTCTCTCTCTCTCTCTCTCTCTCTCTCTCTCTCTCTCCCCCCCCCCGTGTGTGTGTGTGTGTGTGTGTGTGTGTGTGTGTGTGTGTGTGTCTGTGTGTACATGCAGAAACCCAAGGAGGCCAGTAGAGGGCATCACATTGACTAGAGCTTGAGTTACAGGTGGCTGCAAACAGGGAGTGCCAGGAACAAAAGTCAGGTCCTCTGTAAAAGCTCTCAACTGCTGGTCCATCCACCCACAGCCTTTTTAAAGGGCTTTATATTAAATTAAGGTCATCTAATCCTAACTGACTGTGGTTTCCACCAAGTCTCAGCCTCTTGCTCACAGATACACTGATAAAATTTGATTGACTCCCTTCTGAACATTTGGATGTTAAATTAATGACATACTATTTTTGGAAAAATGAAACTTGAGGACTTCTGTTTCTAAATGGAAACACACTACAGTAATGATTCTTTTCTTTCTTTCTTTCTTTCTTTCTTTCTTTCTTTCTTTCTTTCTTTCTGTCATTATCCAAATGTTTGAATTAGAAAACAATTTTTCCCCTCAGACCCCATTCTAAAGTTTCTCGATGTGACTACTAGTCTCATTGCACACTCCATTTGTGTCTCAGTTTCCATAATTTGAAAGATGATCCATAAGCCTCCAATGTCATTGTGAAAGCTCCAAGTCACACTTTGGACATCCACTAGGTAGCTGTCTGCTGGGGTTGGCTTCCTCTCACCTTCCAAACACACCTTCATGTGTCCCCCAATCTAGATTTCCTTCTCTCCCCCACCTTTCTTCCAATTCGACTTTTATTGGTGATACAGGCTGATCTTAGCTCTGCAGAGAACCTGGTACTCTCTAGGGTACACTCTGACCTGTGAGTCACCCCTGTCCTTGTTTATAGCAAAGGAGGTTTCTCTATCATGGACTCTCCATCAGCAATGGGCAGAGATGCCAAAAAATCAAAGTGCAGTCTTGGGACATTCAGCAAACATTAACCACCTCGTTAGAGGTTATTTCGCATCTGGCTCCATCATACACCAATTAATCATGTCCAAAGGATGGTGAGTGTGGGAAGGCTACTCACAAGTGATGGATGAGTACCACCATGCTTGGGTGCTTTTAGATCTAAGCTGTGTGGAGGAGGCAGCAGGGCAGGCTGGGCATCACTATCCTGTGATGAATCTGGGTATCTTTGTTTGCTTTTGGGAAAAAGTGCTGAGGTGTCCGACAGTATCTCAAGGACCCCACATGGATATTCTCAGAGTAAAATGGTTTGGTATTTGGATATAACCTATGCATATCCCCCTTATACTTTAATTACTTATCATTCCAAATATGTGATGTAAATCATTGTCATATCAATGACCAGAAAGCAAGATTGTACATGTTTAGCATTGATAATTCCTTTTTCCCCATAAACTCATCTCAACATACAGAATAGCTCTGTGGACACAGAACCCATGGATACTGTGATAGTTAATGTTGACTGCCAATTTGACAGCATCTAGACTCACTTATGAAACAAAACTCTGGGCGTGACTGTGAGGGAATTTCTGACTAGGTTAACTGAGGAGTGAAGATCCATCCTAACTGTGGGGTGGTATCTTCCCATGGGTTGGGGTCCTGGACTGAATAAAAAAGGAGAAAGTCAGCTGAGCACCAGAATTCCTCTTTCTTTGCTTCCTGACCATGACTGTAATATAACTAGCTAGCTCAAGCTCCTGATAACACGGCTTTATTGCCATAATAGACTGTGCTGCTAACGGTGAGTCAAAATAAGCCCTGTTCCTTCTTTACATTGATCTTTGTCAATTATTATCCAAATTTATACAGACCTACTGCAGATTGACAGACCAATTCTATATGGAAAATCAGACTCACAGACTCCAGCCATGTCCCTTTGCCATGTGAACTAGACAACATAATAAATCACATATCCTGGGTAGGAGAAGGGACATCTCTTAGAAAGAAATTACTCAGCCTTTTTCTCTTTTACCCTGGGTTAGATAAAAGTTCTGATAAAGTCTAAGAAGGAAAGAAGTACCACATCCATCGGTCATTCACATCAGTGATCCGTCACAAGGAAATGGAAGGGGATGGAAGAAGCTGAGATCCAAGGGATCTGTTACTGTGAGCAAGGCTGACTTAATCAAATGGGAGTAGTCTGCAGCTAGTCTCCATCTGCGAAGTGAGAATTAAGAAATGTGTTACCAATCACATAGATGTGAGGTGGAGATTAGAGAATATTCACAAAGCATTTGGTACGATGTGGAGAATGTCATGAAGACACTAAGAATTCTCGCAGATGTCATGCCTTCTTTGCAGTTGCCATACAGTTGAGGCAAGAAGAAAGGGCTCCCTGAAAAGAGCTCATGGGTAAGTGCCACAGTGGCTTCTGCACAGGGGACAACATCTCTAATTAACTTGCACAGAAGACCTCCCAGACTTCTGCTGTCAGCCCTAATCACATTCCCTTTGAGTTTCTAAGAAGTAAAGGAGGTAGATGGTAACATGGAATCCTCACGACATTTAATCTCCTCCTCTCCCCCAAACCTCCTTCTTTATGGATGTGTTAATTCTCTGTGATAGGAGGAGAGACAGAGACAGAGAGACCAAATCCAAAGCCAAGTGTTAAGAAGTGATTAGTCCTACTTTTCCAACTCAGTGCTGTGGCTTCTCGAATATGGCACTGGCTCTGTGTTTGGTCCTGTGGGCTATATTCAAGCACTACTTCTGCAAAAAGCAAGGGAAAGGAGTTCATTGGAAATCCACAATCAGGGAATTCAATTTCAAAATACGTGGCAATGAAATGACTTGCCATAAGTGATATCACTAGACATAATTTTGTGTGTGTGCATACACATGTGTGTGTGTGTGTGTGTGTGCATGTAGGAGGGACATGAATACGTGTTCATGCATGGACCATAAATGTGGAAACCAGAGGATAGCCATGATGGATATTGCTTCTCCTCAAACATGGTGAAGATTTTTTTTTGTTTGTTTGTTTGTTTTTTTTTTTTTTTTTTTTTTTGTCTCATACAGGGCATCTCACTGATTGGGGACCTAGCAATTAAGCTAGCACACTCCAGAGATTCTACTGTCTCTGCCTCCCTAGCGATTACAAGTGTGTGGCACTCAGTCAGACTTTTTAATGTAGATTTGGGAAATCAGATTGTACCCTACTACTTAACCTTTACTGGCTGAGCCATCTCCCCCAGTTCCTACTGATAATCTTTATTATTGGCATTTTCTTTGGGGTATTTTCTTGGGACACCATAGGCAGAAGTTGAACTGATCTGAGTTGTTAAACCCATTCTGATGTTCCTAGCAATGTTTGGCTCAGTGTCTGAACTCCTCTGGCTGTCAGTAGCAGCTCCTGTTCAAGACAGGACCCCCATTACCATCATTTGAGATAAATATGCAGGCGAATGCAATTCCTGTATCTGATTGGTTAGGGTTATTCTGTCTTCACTGAAATGAATCAAGGAAAATGAATCAATCCCTCTAGAACCTTCCCAGTTAAGTGGGAACAATGATACAAGCCAACAGGTTTAGGTAAGGTGACTCTGGATCTACTCCTAGGTATCTTACCCATATCTCCTAGTGACACTTATCTAGGAAGCTAAATACTTAGATGTTAAGAAACCCTTCTTCATTTCTCTGGAACTTTTTACTTCACTTGAACTCGAAGAGTTACAATTGGGAAGGTATATTGTAAATCCAGTGACAGGGCTCCTGGAGCTGATTGGAGATGCTCTCAAACCTAATTAAAGTGGTTTCCTTTCTTGACTTGGCTCCAGGTATTCATTTATTGCCTGGGCTAGAAACTAATTTGTACAAAGATTTGGGAGCCCTTATGCTGGGAGGGTTGTTTTGTGTGATTAAGTTAAAACATTTAGTTCAATGCTAAAGACGTAATTTGAAATAAAAGAAATTGCATTCCATATTCAAGTAATAAATGTGCTTCTGAGTAAAAAGAATAGAGAAAGAAAGAAATGGAAGTTCATGAAAAAGTATTTCTGAATAAGTACTTCTCTCAGGCACTCTATATGGAATTAGGAGGACTCATCTTGGGGTCCTTTCTGCAGTCATAAGCTCATTTCTGTCCTCCATAAACTCAGTGATTTGTTCCCCCATTGCAGTATTCATTTTCATTTCTGTCTAATCCTATACTGACCTCTTTCTGTCACAGTGACAATGTAAGGAATGGATACGATGCTATAAATTGCCAGCCACATAGATGTCACCTAGTACGTGACACACCTCCAGTGTCCACCATCCACACAATAACCATTACCTTCAACATTAAACCCACCAGCATCAATGATCTAGAGACCCTCTCTTCAGGTGATGGGAAGTAGAAGAGCAATCTATCTAGAAACTAGAGGATGGCAAATTTCAGGATCTGATCCATGTATAACAACAAATGTGTTTGAGTTTCGACAGACAGTGTGATGAACTTAGCTAACTCCAAGTTCTTAAAACAGGGAGAAATGTATTGGCTCACAGAAACAGCTGAGAGAGGAAGGGTTTAATTTCTGCCATTTCAGTTGTTTTAGACATCTGTGCATGGTCAGAACATCATGGTGGTAGGAGCATAGGGAAGAAGAGAGCTGATCATCTCACAGGAGGAAACAGTGGAGGAGGATACAGGAAGAAACCAGAGATAATTATTCCAAGTAATTGCCCTTTCTAGTTATTTACCCACTCCAACAACATCCCATCTCCTAAAGTTTCCAGAGCCTGTCCGATTAACATCTGCACCCAGGTAACAAGCATTCAACATATGACTGTGGGGACCTTTCATATTCAAAACATAAAAACATATTCTTAATATTACTCATCATAGGTATTGGCTTCCTTCTCCTTCAGTCCAGTTGCAACTCACCAATCACCATCTGAGGGAAACTCTCTGAACTCCACAGATCCCTAGGGTAAGTCTCTTAGGACAATCATTTCCATCCTCTTGAGCTTTTTCTCACACTGGCATGTTCCAGTATTATGTGACGGTTACATGTCTCTATCACAGCACTGTATGTATACTTAGATGATCTTTCTTATTACATCCCCCAGTCCTTATACTACATAGGCACTCAACTAATTGCTGTATATAGGAATGAATTAATGAATGAGTAAATGAGTGAGTGAGTGGATGGATGGATGGATGGATGGATGGATGGATGGATGATGGATGAATCAAAAAAAAACTGTAACAAGTCTTGGTAAATCTGAGAAGATATCAGGACCCTCCATATTGTTGGAATTATTAAGTATTGTAGTCTCTATAGGAAAAGGATTGGGAAGTTCATCAAAATATTAAATATAGTATCGCCATGTGTCCCAGTAGCTCTACTCCTAGATTAATGCCCAATATAATCTCTCCACAAAAGCATTCATATGAATGCTCATAGTAGCACTATTCATAATTAGACAACAATAGTAAAACTAACCATACATGTGAATTGCACTAAGAAGCATATAAACAAAAGATGTTCTAGCCACACAGTACTTTTCTCTTTCACAAGGAAAAGTGACCGTATCACAACAAGGTTCACCTTGTACCAACATTTCACACAGTGTAAGAAGTCGGTTAGAAAAACCATAGGTTGTAAGATTCCATTTATCTAAAATATCCAGAACAGTCAATCCAAAGAGACAGGTAGTCACCAGGGGCATATACAACAGACAGTGTGGGTTCCCTGAGAGATAAAGCGTCTCTTTAGAGTGAGAGAGAGGCTCTGAGACAAGGTGGTGAGGATGGCTTCACAACCTGTGAAAGTACTGAAAACCAATCCACAATGAATCACACACTTGAAAGGATGAACTTTAGCACAGGTGTCACCTGAGCCTGATCGTGGTTACTCATGAAACAGATAACACCAGGAGCCATCCCTAAGGTAAGCTGTGGGCCATGAGTGACGACAACAACATGGGAGGTTCATCACTTTCACCAAATACATCACTCTGGTACAGGACTGAAAACAGGGGAGGCTGTGTGAGAGTGGAGCTAGAAAGAACAAGGGAAATCACAATAGCTTCTATTCAATGTTAACGAATAACTTCTATAGATACATAGATACTGGGTCTATTCTTTTGACTGATGAATGCCCAGCTGCAAGTAGGACATCTGTATCAGCAACCCTCTAAGGTTCAGGACAAAGGTCAGAAGATGGAGAAGAAAGAATAATGAGAGTCTGCAAAAGGGATGTAGTTCTGTAAAAAGCTATCTTTGCTGCAGCTCTGGTCACCAGCACAAGATCTGCACAAGTTCCAGCCAATGATGTTAGTGACCATTCATTCCAACGGGATCCATTAATTTGGTTCAATGTGTTAAAGACAAGAAGGAGAGGACACTAAGATGGGAATGGGACATGCACAGGGTGCTTAGAGATCATGAGAATGAGAATAGGGGTTGGAAATAAGCAAGGTACATTGAATGCGTCAACGAAATTGTCAAAGAGTAAACAAAATAAAAATGATGTATTCTGAGACATGCAGATAACAGCTTGGTAGAGCAGTTGTTTCATAAAAGAACAAATAGATAACGTGCTGGAACTTGTCTGCCCAATGACCAGACTCTGTTCCACACACCAGGATACCTTGATCAGGCAGAGGGAGCTCGTCGGGACCCACACAAGTCCTTTGGCCACTCGCTCGAGTCTTCCCTTTTGGGGACAATGAGGCCTACTGGAATCAAGGACCCTCTACCAATTCTTGTCACACATACACACATTCTAGGAAGTTGGGCTTTGAATGTGTTAGTAATGAACCGTTTGGGCTTCTGTCCCCAGAAATAATAATATTGCACCTTCAGCAAAGTCTGTCGCGCAGCTTGTCAAGCTGATCCACCATACAGCTGTTGGTGGCATGTACGCTCTCAAAGGATGGAATCACGCATTGTCCTAGCACATCCTTGATTGCCTCTTGTCTAGGCCAAAAAGCACAAAGCTTAGTTTTGCACACATACACAAAATAAATCCAATACAAACATTACCCCCACAGTTCTACCCATTCCCTACCAGCCACCCCAACAGCTCTGCAATCCTAAAAGTTTATAGGTAAAAGACGCATGAACCCAACACAGAATCTCATCAGAAAGGGATTCAAAGCCAAGTTTCCTGAGCCCCATGCCTGGAAAAGGCTGATGCAAGAGATTGTAAGTCTTGGACCTGGATGGGAAGCTCAGTGAGATCCTGTCTGAAATAGTAAATAGGGGTTTGAGGATATAGCTCAGTATGTAAACTATTTGCTTAGCACATATAAATAAGACCCTGAGTTCAATCTACTGTGCTAGGAAAAAAAAAACAGGCAAGAAAGAAGGGAGGGAGGGAGGGAGGGAGGGAGGGAGGGAGGGAGGGAGGGAAGGAGGGAGGGAGGGAGGGAAGGGATTAAAGATAAAGTGAAACTAAGGTTTGTAGAGAACTGGACAGGAGAGTCTACAGCCACCTTCTGCGTGTAATCTGTAAAAATATGTCTTCCGTCATGGGTCTTTCTGTACCATGTACCCTTGGAAAGATATAGGAATCTAACTTTGAAAGTTTATATGAATGTACTAGCAATTGCTTAGATGTTTTTAAGAAGCAGAAGATAGTCCTTTGTCCTGAACACAACTTTCTTTTTCCAAAAAAAAAAAGGATCTTCAGCTATTTCTAATACCAGTTTTACAACAACCAATCCAGCTCACCAGTGGATTCTGAGCTCAGTGAGAGACCCTGCCTCAAAAGAGAAGGTAGGGAGCAATAGAGGAAGGCACTTCATGTTGTCCTCTGACCTCCACACACATGCATCTGTATTAATGTGCACATATGCAGACAAATGCTATATTCGTGTACACACTCATATACACAAATGAAAAATCTTTATGGTAGAAACAAGGCTCTATAAATGTCTTGCGATAATACAGATGACTTTTAACAGGGGTTGAATTACTTCAAGAATAAGGGAAGCCTTGTGAGATGGGTTATCTCAAAGTTACTTTCCTGGGAAGAACTATTTATCAGAGGCCTGGTAATCAGCAATGCATAGATGTAGCACCTGGGTTACCAACAGATAGACCAAACAACACAGCACTTGGTCTCATCATTACAACCAGTGCACTTTCTTCTTCCTTATAGGGACTGAGCAAGGGCAGATGGTTTTCTGCTTCTAAGTAGAGAGGTGAGGTATGGTATCTAGTGCATAGAGATAGATAATGTTCCTAAATATTATCTAGGAATGTGTAAGAGAGCCGCCTATAACAAGAGTTATACAACTCACAACCGAATAGTGCTGAGGTTAAAGAATCCTTCTCAAGAGCCACTGTTCAAAAATAAATTTGTTCTTTGACAATTTCAGAATGTATATAAAATAATGCAATCTGTTTACTCCCCTAGTCATCTCCCCCACTCCCCCCACAACTCCCCCTAACCTGCACCCTCTCTTCCTAACAATCTTGACCCAGATTCACGACTATTGGTTCGGTTTTGTGACCCATTTACTTTAACCAGGTCCACTTGCACAACCGTCAGGGTCTAACCATTGGGACTAACGATTGGATCATGCTAGGATCACCAGATCCCATTTTTTAATTCTTTGAATTCCTTCTTAGGCAAACCACTGGATGTGGAAGAGTAATCGCCTGCCCATCAGCACTCTACCACCTGCAAACCTTCCCTTATCCAGTCATTGACCAAGTAACCTGGATGTCAAGGGTTGGATTCCTGATAGTTGCTGAGAGCACGGTATCTAAATGGTTACTTTGTTTCTTTTTACCATTAGTTAGTTTAAATTAGGGTCTTCTTTGAATTTTAATTATAATATCCCTCTTCTTGGTTCGAATTTAATATAAATAGAGGCAGGTAGCTACCTTCCAGTGTATTCTTTTTTGTGTAAGTGCCACATTTGGCAGAGGTGTAAGTGGATTTCTGCCCAAACCTGTTCTTGTTTGCTCTATATATTCAGATTTCTTGACTCAAGAGACCAGAGAACAATGATGTGAAGTAGGATTTGGGTACCACAGGCTGACACACAGGACTCTACAATGCTAACATCACATTAGAGTCTGTCTTTCCAGCAATTCTACCACCTGTGAAATTGGAAATTGGGTGTCAGAGGAAATGGTGCGGAGGTATTTCATTTGCAGTGAAAATTCTGCATCGTCCCCAAACCAATGGGTGAGACGAGATCTCAGGAAGAACAGATGGGTGCCTGCAAGCCCGGGGTCTTGGATGCTCAGGGGAGGAGGGTGTTTCAGCCAAACCTCCTGGGGAAGTCCATCTGGTCCAGACCAAGATAATACAGCCCAGGAGGAAAGGAGATGAGGCCTGAAGATGCCTGCAGTTCTGGGACTAGCAGGGGGAGGAGGTGCTTATGTAAGGGACAAAAGTTCTCATTGGCTGGGAGTTTGTTTGGATTTTGATGGTAATCAATTGACTATGGGAAGAAAAGAAGAAAGAAAATACAACTCTGCCCAGGGAAGCAACTAAGAATTTAATCCCCCTTCTTGGTGGTTGTACGCTATGTGTGTAACCCCCAGGGTGGCCCAGCCAGGTTTCTGCATAATGGAAAGGTTGATAGTCCCAGTTTCTGTGAGCTTGCGGGGTTTAATAGGGACACTTCCAAGGGCAATATTCAGTGGGCATTCGATTCTCACAAGCTACTTGCTATTCTTTTTAACAGAATGGTTTTCCACACTATGAGGTATTATGCCCCTGCAATCCCAAATTCATTTGCTAGCTTTGCAAAACTTCCGCTAACACTGTAATGTGACCATTCTCTGAAATGCAACACCCTTTGGAGTGCACACATTCCCAAGTAGAAAGGATGGTAGTGTAGCTGTCAAAAGAGAAGGTGAGTTAAGGCCTTGAACAGTTCTCAAGATTTTTCTCCGAAGGCCTTTGGTTAGTGAGTTGTGTCTATTGATAGTTTTACATTTATAAATTCAAACCAGGACAATTTAAAGCTTATTGGTCAGTGCATGCGAAACAACAAATCATTACATGTTAACCTACATAATGTAACTTCATTTTAAAAAAATGACAGTGAGGGATGATGAGGTGGCTCAGCGGTTAAAAACACTTGTTGCTCTTGTAGAAGGTCTGGGTTTAGTTCCTAGCACTCACGTCAGGCAATTCACAACTGCCTGTAACTTCAACTCCAGGAATATGACACACCCTTCCGGCATCTACAGGAACCTATACTCACATGCACATAACCACATCCTGACATCACACACACACACACACACACACACACACACACACACACACACACACAATTAAACAATTTTTAAAAAACCAACAGTTTCTGAGACATACTTAGTGTCTATGTCAAGTCTTTTAGGTGTCCTTTAATAGAAAGCAGATTCTCAAATCACTTCCTATATTTAAACTATTGTCTTTATCATTAGCAGTTAAAGTACACGATGACAGAGATAGAAAAGAACAGACAATGTTAGTAACCTTCTCAGATAACAGGGAGAGTGTTTTTAATACTACTCTTAAATTCAACAAGGAGTATTTCTCAAAGGTTAGTTGCAGTGTGGAACCTGAAAGACATAGCAATATACTTTTTGCACTCCATTTAATTGGAATTCATTGGCCCATCTTGCATTTTAAATCGGCCTTTTAGTACATTATGCATTAGTCATTTGGAAAATATAGGTTCCTTATATCACAGGAATACTTTTCAAGTCTTTCCACATTATATTAATATCTTTTTTTAATCTGTTAACACTACCAATCTCATCCCCCAAATATTTGAGTTTTCAAAAGCAATGGTGTTCCCAGTTGCAAAATACAAAATTTCCAAAATTCTACTTGTCTCTTAAAGGTTGGGCTCTCAGCACAGGCAGCGAACGGTGTCAGTTGTTGTCCTGAAGTGACGGGCTCGTTTATTCTTTTCCCAGAGACTGTCTGCCAAACACCCAAGTCCGAAGAGTCATAATTTGTCTGTCAGTTGCTCTTCCAAGTGAAAATGGTGTTCCATAAATAAATAGCAAGTTCAGCTCACAGATCAGCCACAGCGCGAGCGGTTGGCTCGAGCCAGTCACCATGCTACACTCTGCACAGGAGGGTTTCCTGTATGCATTCATCTTATCAGACTCTGAGTATTAAAAGATGTGAACACGGAGGTGGAGATATGGTGGCGTTTATCATTGTTACTACTTCATCCAGGGCATTGTGAAGAGCGATTGCTTTTGCTCCTTCTCTTTTTAGCTGTGATAATGGCATGGTGAAGAACAAGGCAACTGCTTATATGCATGGGTACGGCTGCTGGGAAGTGTCACCAGGAGGGTGACCTACTGTGGCTTTTGTACCATCAAAGCAGCAGCTATGAGCTGCTGACAAAGGTGACCACATCTTTATATTATTTAGAAAATAGTTTTGCCCTCAAAGGCCCTCTGAGAGAGTCTATGAACCTCTACGAGCTAGAGGACTACACCACAGTGAGTCTCAAGAAACTTCGAGGTTCAGAAGTTCACCTGACGGAGGCCTGCTGCAGGCATTCCAACTGCCTTCTGGTTTGTTTCATAAAGCATATGTTTATTGAAAAGATGACTCAAGGTAGACATGTAAGATATTCATAGAAAGATGGACCTATGATCAAAGCCATGATTTACGGATTTGGGTAGCCTTTCTACACTATTTTCTGTGCCCTGGATATAGGTAGGTAGACAGGCAGGTGTGTGTGTGTGTGTGTGTGTGTGTGTGTGTGTGTGTGTATGTGTGTGTATCTGTGTCTGTGTGTCTGTATGTGTATATATGTGAATGCATGTATATGTACATGTGAATTGTGTATGTATATGAATGTATGTATCCATGTGAATGCATGTGTACACGTGAATATGTATATGTATATATTTGTGTGTGTGTGTGTGTATGCATGTACATGTGAATGTAAAACCAGATACACTGAAAATTGTAAAGGAGAAAATGGGAAAGAGCCTACAACACATACATGAGCACAGGGAGAAAGTTCCTGAACAGAACACCGGTGGTTTACACTCTAAGATCAAGAATCAGCAAATGGGACCTCATAAAATTGTAAAGCTTCTGTAAGGCAAAGGCCACTGTCAATAGGACAAAATGGCAACCAACATATTGGGAAAAGATCTTTACCAATCCCATATCCGATAGAGGGCTAATATCTAATATATAAAAAGAACTCAAGAAGTTAGACAGAGAATCAAATAACCCTATTAAAATGGGGTATATAGCTAAACAAAGAATTTTCAACTGAGGAATATCGAATGGCTAAGAAACACCTAAAGAAATGTTTAACATTCTTAGTCATCAGGGAAATGCAAAACAAAACAACCCTGAGATTTCACCTTACACCAGTCAGAATGGCTAAGATCAAACACTCAGGTGACAGCAGATGCTGGTAAGAATATGGAGAAAGAGGAACACTCCTCCATTGTTGGTGGGATTGTAAGTTGGTACAACCACTCTGGAAATCAGCCTAGCAGTTCTTCAGAAAATTGGACATAGTACTACTGGAGGACCCAGCTATACCACTCCTGGGCATATATCCAAAAGATTCTCCAACATATAACAAGGACACATCCTCTACATTCTTAGCAGCCTTATTTATAATATCCAAAAGCTGAAAAGAACCTAGATATCCTTCAACAGAGGAATGAATACAAAAACTATGGTACATTTACATAATGGAGTACTACTCAGCTATTAAAAACAATGAATTCATGAAATTCTTAGGTAAATAGAAAATATCATTCTGAGTGAGGTAACCCAATGACAAAAGAACACACATGGTATGCATTTACTGATAAGTGGATATTAGCCCAAAAGCTGGGAATACCCAAGACACAATTCACAGACCACATGAAGCTCAAGAAGAAGGAAGACCAAAGTGTGGGTGCTTTGGTCCTTCTTAGAAAGGGGAACAAATTACTCATGGGAACAAATATGGAGACAAAATGTAGAGCAGAGACTTAAGGAAAGACCATCCAAAGACTGTCCCACCTGGGGATTCATCCAATATACAGTCACCAACCCCAACACTATTGTGGATGCCAAAAAATGCTTACTGAAAGGAGCCGATATAGCTGTCTCCTGAGAGGCCTTACCAGAGCCTTACAAATACAGAAGCAGATGCTTGCAGTCAACCATTGGACTGAGCATAGGGTCCCCAATGGAGGAGCTAGAGAAAGGACTGAAGGAGCTGAAGGGGTTTGCAACCCCATAGGAAGAACAATAATACCAACCAGACCCCCCAGAGCTCCCAGGGACTAAGCCACCAACCAAGGAGTACACATGGCTCCAGCTGCATATATAGCAGAGGATGGCCTTGTCAGGCATCAATGGGAGGAGAGGTCCTTGGTCCTATGAAAGTTCCATAGATGCCCCAGTGTAGGAGAATCGAGGGCATGGAGGCGGGAATGGGTGGGTGGGTGGAGGAACACCCTCATAGAAGCAGGGGGAGCGAGGATGGGATACAGGGTTTCCAGGAAGGGAGGGGGAGGAATGGGAAAGGGGATAATGTAAATAAATGTAAATAAAGAAAATATCCGATAAAAAAAAAAGTGCAGTTGATTTTCTCTGAGATTTAAGGAAAATTTATTGAGAAAAATGTATTTGTCCAGAAAGAAGGGGCGACCACAACATTGTACATTGAGGGGAAACATTTAATTTTCCTAAAACTCCTTTATAAAATAGCATGTTTTCTAATATCAATAACTAGTTATATATTGTTGGAGATAGTGATCTCTATAGCTTCATTTGTTTTAAAAAGAGAGTTTGATGTTTGTGGATCTGTTAAAAATCCTAGTTACTTGCCAATTAAGTAGCAAATACCAGGAGCTAGAACAATAAAAAAAAAAAATTCTTTGCTGTCATAAAAAAAAAATTCTGAGGAAGAGATAACTCCTTGCTGTGGGCAAGGATGGACTCACCCTATAAAGTAAAGCTTCAGAGACATAAGGCAGCTGATGGGTTTTATTAGAAGGTGAACATTCATTCTGGCAGTAAAGATGGCGGAGAGAAAAAGAAGCAGCTGTCACAATCATGGAGAGAAGACAGGCTGGCATGTGCTGGGCAAGTGTGACTGCCATGTTTCATCTGGGTCAGGAGAGGGGAGGCAGGGAGGAGCAGGTGAGAGGCGAGCTAGAGGAGACTAACAGCCTTCTAACCAAAGGTCCTGAAAGCCGAGATAAGAGGGTTGGCCTTTATCCAGAGAGGAAGGATGGTCACTGAAAGGTTTCCCTAAAACCAGAGTGGTAGGAAACGACATTTAAAGAAATTTCCCTTGACCACAATATGGAGAAGGATTAGAGGGGACTGGGTAGAGACAACACAGGAAAATAGATTGGGCCCACTGTGTCCACTTGCTTGAGAAGCATATAGGATCTGCAGGGAGGCAGTGATGTGGCTGGGTAGAGAGTTCAGGGCAAGTGTGTAAGGTTGAGCAGATCTCAAACCTTTCCCTGGGCAGGCAATCAGAACTATAAATCAAAAATCAACCTTAAAAAAATAAATAAATTGGCCTGGGCAATTATTTCAGTCAATACAGTACTTCTTGTGGGCAATCAAGAAGACCTGAGTTCTTACCACATTAAAAGAGCTTGGTGTGGAGGAATTCTCTTGTCATCCCAGCACTGGGGAGATAGAGATAAGATCCCTGGAGCTCACTGGCCAGACAGCCAGCCTACACTAATCGGTTAGCTCCAGACCAAGGAGAGACCCTGGCTCAAAAGCAAAGAAGAAAGGTTCTGAGAGATGCCAGAAGTTGACTCTGGCCTCCTCATGCATGCACATATGTGTGCACCCAACTGTATTCAAATGGTTCACATGCACATACAGAGAGAGAGAGAGAGAGAGAGAGAGAGAGAGAGAGAGAGAGAGAGAGAGACTGAGACAGAGACAGACAGACAGACAGAGAGACAGAGAGAGAGAGAGACAGAGAGAGAGAGAGAGCAAGAGAGACTGAGCATAGGAAGACAGTGGTGCACATGACTTCTCCCTCTGCCCTGTGTATATGGATTTGATGACTCTGAGATTTTTCCCCATGCAAAAGTCAATGAGACAATTAAGTCCCTGCCCATTTTTCCTCATCCTGATCTCAAACAGTGTTTAAAAAGGCTTGCACCACACTTTCTCTGCCTGGCTTTGTTAATAATTCATGCTCTCGGCCTTCTTCAATTCTTTTGTCTTTGCTGCTTACACCCAGTGGGAACCCTCGGACTTTCATTTGCCTTCCTGAAGCTCCATCCTTACAAACAGCCCAAGGGCCACTTGGTGAGTGGCCATGATTTGGGGCTAGCCACTTTCTCTTTAATTTCTATCCAAACCTCACTTTGTGACCCTCTGTGCTTGTCTCAATCCTTTTACCCAGGGTCACTGTGGCTAACCCAGAGGAGGAGACTGTGTCGTTAATGACAGTGTGGTCTGTGAACCAGTGACCTGACTGTGGTCTGTGGACCAGTGACCTAGGCCTCTTCATAGAAGGGGAGTTCCTCAGCCTCTATATTTCAAGAATTAAAACTGTTTTGTGGTGGGGACAGTCCTGTCTATCATGGGGTGCTTGATAGCATCCTCAGCCTCTACCCATTAGATGAAAGCAGTGTTTCCACTCCAGTTACATCAACCCAAACTTCCCCAGACATCACCTAAGGTCCTCTGGGTCTAGGATGCCCCAGAGAACACAGCTACTCATGAATGTTTCAAATGCAATAACCTCAGAAAATCCCAGCCCTAGACAGTTCTGAAGAGTCAAAATTCTTTCTGCAAGAGCCCAGCTGGGTCAAAACCACCAGGCTACAGGGCCAGTTTCCAAGCCCAACTCCACATGGGAATGTTAAGAACCATCTAGTGTTAGGACCACATCCCTCAGAGATTCCTGGTGAGTTGTAGGTGCAAGGTCGCAACATTATTATTTGGAAGATCTGTATGAAACCACCATGAGTCACAAGGCTTAATCACAATGTTCACCTTTTTTCTGATCAGAAAACAGGCCCAGGAGAGTCTAGGAACTTCCCCCAAATGGCAACCAGTGGCGCCAAGATTCATGATGTAAATTTTTGACACTGCTCCCAAAGTCCCTTCTAGTGCCTCCGGTAAGATTGGTCCCAGTGCTTATATGTTTCTCATTTAACTTCTCCTGATTAGAGGGTAAAGTGTCAAATGTAAACATGACCATGTACTTCTTCAGAACATAGTACATCACCTTGCACACAGTGGAGAGGCAACACTGGAGTGAGCAAATGCATAAAAGAAATGCACACACTACACTGCAGAACTTAGTACCCATCCTTCTAACGCCAGAATCCAATCTATGCAAAACACTAACAGAGTCAAGAAAAGTGACAGATGTTCCATCTGGTCTCAGTGCAGCTTAACACAGCTCATTCTACCTGGTGCTAATGAGCCTTCCCATTCAATATATGATAGCAGGAACCCCGTGGGGGCTAAGTTTCAGACTCAGGCACTGCTCTATTTAGCTTTAAGTGTCAACTTGACACGACTTAGAGTCATCTGAGAGGGAAGCAATTGAAGAATTGCTCATATTAGATTGACCTGTGGTTATGTCTTTCAGGAATTGTCTTGATTATTAATTGACATAGGGGGGCCCAGTCCACTGTGGGTGGCACCATTCCCTAGGCAGGCAGCTCTGGGTTCATTAAGGAAGCAAGATGAGCACGATCCGGAGACTGAGGCAGAGAGCAAGCAGCATTCCTCCATGGTTTCTGCTTCAAGCACTTGCCCCGACTTCTGTTTCTCAGAGATGGACTGTGAATTTGAAGTATAACCCAAGTAAATATTTTTCTCCACTCAGTTGTTTTTGGTCTTGGTATTTGGTCCAGCAACTGAATGAAACTAAAAAGACAGTAACAAGAGTACCAGCTCCTTAAAGGGAGCCTTTGTCCACCAAGGGGTGAACCTGGCACTTGTCTCCAAACCACATATCCTCCTGTGTGGCCAAACCAACCACATTATCAGTACATAATTACACCAACACTCAGAGTGGTGGTAAAGTTCTTAAGTACTCCGAGCTAGAATTCAAAGAGACTACGTGACCTCCCCAATGACAAAACAAAACCATTCCTCTTTTATGGACACACTTGAGATATGGCCAAGGATATGTACCAGTGTCTCGATGGATCAGAACCTTGACCCAAGTCCACAGTCCTCTCCAGTTTATCACATTAGGTTCAGGAGATAAAACACTGCACTGAAGATGGAGGACTCCAGGGAGGACTTGGCCATAATGATGGACAGTAAGAAATGTCTTAGAGAAATATCTCTGGCGGTAGGGTAGAAGATGGATGAAAACTGAAGAAGCACAGTAAAGAGATCTCTGAATCTGGGTTTGCAATGGCTGAAGATAAAAAAGGAGGTGTAGGTTAAAGAGATTTGGGGGACATCAGTGTCATGTAGTAGTAGCAAGACACAAAGAGTAAAAAATAGAAAGTTTAAAATAGCGGTTGAGTGCAAGAGTTCCATGCAGCTGTCTGGATGGGGATAATGTTTAGAATGGAAGAAGCGGGTACATTTTAGGGTCATCTGCTCTGTCCTCGTCCTCCTTTTCCTCCTCCTCCTCCTCCTCCTCCTCCTCCTCCTCTTCTCCCTGCTTCTCTTTCTCCTCCTCCTCCTCCTCCTTCTTCCAATCTACCTCCTTCTCTTTCTCCCTTCACTCTCCCCTCTCCCTTTCTAATCACCCATCTTTGGCATAAGTTATTAGACTAAAATTCACAAAACATAAAATTGCTAGTTTTAAAGTCAGCTGCGGTTAAGTGCACTCCCTGTTATACAATCACCACCTTCATCTGATTCTAATATATACCCCTTATTCCAAAGTAAAAATCCCCAGGTCCCTCCCTTGGCAACCACCAGTCTAATTTCTGCCATTTTGGTTACATCTGATTGGACTAAAAGTTTCATAAGAGTGGGATCATGTCGTATGTGGTTCTTTGTGACTAACTGCTTTCCCTCAGCATGGTTTGGAGATTCATCTGCATTATAGCTGTATCAGTCTTTTATCTCTCCTAGCATGGAGAGATCACCATTTGTTTCCACACTCATTCACAAATGGAACACTGGAGTGTTTTCATCCTCTGGTTGTCAATGGTACCTCTGTGAAGGCATGCTTGCCTAAGTCCCAATATTCTGGATATGTGGCTGGGCATTGTTACGGAGTCATATGGTGATGCCATGCTTCTCTTCTGGGGCACCCTCAGTCTGTTCCCCATGGTGGCTGTACCATTCGATGCTCTCTGCAATGCCCAGGGGCTCCAATTTCCCTAGTGCTGCTGCTTTGTCAACAACCCTGTCTCTTCACTTCCTGCTCAACACCAGGACATGCCAGTGTCCTTGAACATAGCACAGGCACCTGATTTCCTTGCAATTAGCCCACTCTGCAAATCAGCATTCCTTCTCACCCTGCAACTCACCTTGACCAGACAAAGCTTCCGCACTCTCTGCACCTTACCACAACACCTTTGATTCAAATAAGTCTAATAAGCCAGCTACACTTGCAGGCTTCACACATTCATCCTTTAACCCTCCTCAATTGTGGAACTGCTCAAGACATGTCTCTCAGATTGGCTGGCCGCTCTGCTGTGGTAATGATAGATAGATAGACTGCCTCTTTTAACTAAGGTCTTCCCAATGACTCTGACTGGACAAATCAACTATGTTGAGAAGGAGGCTGGGGCTATGTTTGGTCCTGCAGACTAGGGCAGAGTTAATATGACCACCATCACTAGGAAGAATACACTACCCTGAATATCACCGGATCCTGCAAGTTATCTACTTATCACCCCCACCTGAGTGTATGCTCATCCCTCAATTCTGTCTCAAGGGTCTCTCAATCACAAGCCAGTATTATTTCTCCTCATCTCAGTATCATTTGGCCAAAACACTTGAGAATTATCTAAAGAGAGAAAATGCTGATTTGGGCTCATATTTTTCAGAGGACACTGTCCACAGTTGCTTGTCCCTATGTGCTTGGGCGGAACAACATGGCAGCAAGGGCATGTGGCAAAGTCTGTCCTTCATTTCTTAAGGAAACAGAGAAGGGGAGAGAAAGGAGCCCAAGGCAAGATGCGGTTTGTTCACAGGACAAAAGAGATGCCTCCGCATTTAAAAGCACCTGCACCCACATTGGGCGGTTCACAGTAACCTGTAACTCCAGCTACAAGGGATCTGATACCATCTCATGTCCTCCACAGGCACCTACACACAGCACCTAACACACAGGCATGCATGCACACACACACACACATTAACATTTTTAAAGTATTGTTCCAAAGTGTACAGTCCCCTAGGACAAGCCTACTAGTGACCTACTTCAGCCAGCCAGGCACCATCTTCTAAAGTTTTTACAAACCTTTGAAAAATAGCACCAGCATCTGGGCCTAAGCACACCACGCATGGGCCTGGCAGGGACATTTTATATCCCAACCATAACCATTTGCATCCTATGCCTTGTCTCCAAATGTGTCCATTATACCCTGACATTGCGAGCAGGAAGAGAGGGCATCTGGGTGGAACAGATGTGAGGGCACACGCTACTCTTCTCTTCCTTTCTCGTTAGCAGCCAGCACTGTGTTCAATAGCCAGTGCACTGGCCAAAGGAGTTGCGTGGCCAGATCCTGCTGCGTCTTCATTTTGTCTGACACACAACTGTCAAGTCCACTCATTTCAAATACAGTGATTATTTGAAGGCCAACAATGAGCCCCTGCTCTCTGGCTCACTCTGTGAACTCCACGGGGTTTTTAAATTTTGTTTCTTTCTATTTGGGGGTTTAGATCTTTTGAAAGCAAGCACTTCACAAAGCAGAAGCAGACAAGTGAATTCTCCCAACCAGAGCCTAGCACATGACCAACCGTGAGCCTTAAAGGGGCCATCCAGCAGTGCCTGAGTAAAAGTCAGTCACATGTAGTCAAGTGCACATGGGGGTCGAGTATAGATGCTAACCACTGGGACTTTTGTTCAGGGATCGGGGTCATACTGAGAAGTGGGGCTGAACCAGAATGGCAGGCATCCTCCCATCTTTCTGTCCCCACTGCACCTCAGGCACCTCTCCTGCTCTATTCCTGGATCCTCTCCTCACCTGCACGTTTATCCTTTCCACTGCTCCACGGGGCATCCAGAGTCCTCAGCCCCAAAGCGAGACTCACAGCTTCACTGTACTTCTTCAAAATCTTCCCTGGGCCTCTGACCTCTACAGCCTGGGCTGAAGCATTCTAGTAAATGTTTTTTACAAAGGTCCAGAAAAGAAATAATTGAGGCAGGTCCAGAAAATAACCATCACGTCATCACTTCTATACTTCTGGACATGAAAGCAGTCATAGGCAACATGCAAAGGCGTACCTGGGACTCTGTTATTTATTTATAAAGCACGTGCCAGGAACCAGATTTCACCTACAGGCTGTAGTTTGCCACCCACTCTCTGTGCATACATCCAGTGATATGCAGATGAATATTTTTATTGGAGCAGGTTCACAGGTTTTGGCAGAGTTGAGGCCCATCGCTCCTCAACTGCTGATGACTGAAACTGGTCTCGCTTAGCCTTCAGGTCCAGCCCCAGTTCTGTGGATTGGCTTTCGCTACTGATTTTTTTCATGCTTGGTTACTTTCTTATGTAAAATAATGTAACCCAGAGAAAATTAGAAATGAATTCAACTCCACTTTGCCATCATTAATGTAATCCCAAATGTGTATTCTCCAATATTACTTAAGAGATCACATCAATATTGTGAATCCTGGCTGAAATGTGTCCTCTGGGCACATGTCCTGTCTGTAGTCATAGCAATAATAGTTTTAGTTGATTTTAGTACAACCAACATTGGATCATCTCTGGGAAGTATAATTCTACCTCTAATAAGATAGTTGTTCATTGCCGGGCAGTGGTGGCGCACGCCTTTAATCCCAGCACTTGGGAGGCAGAGGCAGGCGGATTTCTGAGTTCGAGGCCAGCCTGGTCTACAGAGTGAGTTCCAGGACAGCCAGGGCTACACAGAGAAACCTTGTCTCGAAAAAACCAAAAAAAAAGATAGTTGTTCATTATAGATGCAATGGGGAGAAGGGAAGATGGGTCAGAGCCAGTCAGCCAGATGATAGATGATAGATTATCAGAAAGACAGAGAGAAGATATATAGGCAGACAACCAGATAGGTGATAGATAGATAGATAGATAGATAGATAGATAGATAGATAGATAGATAGATAGATAGATGATTGATAGATAATATGATAGATGATAGACATGCTAGATCAATAGATGATAGATAGATGAGCAGATAGATAATAGGTAGATCAATAGATAATAGACAGATAAATAGATGATAGACAGATAGATGAGAGGTAGGTAGGTAAGTAGTTGTAGAGAGATAGATGGTAATCTTGCAAGATCTCGGAAAGGTCTATGCTTTAAGTGAACTATTATATCCGTTCCATATAGAATGAATCATTTGGCAGTGTAAGCACAGGACCCCTGCACCAGGCACATTTTCCAAGTCACAAACAGAATAAAATGAGCTGGTGCACTGTCACTTTATCTACTGGACCGAACCGCATAGAACTTGCAGTTTTGTTGCATGAAGATACTCAAGTGTCTCCATGCATACAGGCTCAGTGATGCGAGATTTTGAATTTCATTCATCTTGGATAACCACCCTCTGACCTTGCTTTCCTAAAAGGCCATGGGGTGACAGTGCGGGTCTGAGTTCAGTTTTGCAGTGTGGACAGCATGAGCACACTGCTCACCTCTCTTAGCTTGAACAAAGAATGTCAACTCCACAGAGTTCTTCTGAAGAAGGGATCATATTCCCAGGAATTGGAGTTACAGATGGTTGTGAGTCACCGTGTGGGTGCTGGGAACTAAACTTTAGTCCTATGCAAGAGCAGTAAATGTTCTTAATAGCTAAGCCATCTTCGGCTCTTTTGAAAGAAACAAAGCATAAATCTAATTCAGGACGGTAAAGCCTACCCTCTCTGTCAAAGACCTCACTTCCTACCATTCCCTGAAGAGTTATTATTTCAATATAGGAGCATTTCTGGAACACACACTTTAGGCTACAGCAAGTGGCTATTCCGAGACCATGATACATACACAAATAAACATATTTTTAAATGGATGCTGAAAGTAGAACTACACTTTTCTGATTTTGCCTTGTCCTCCTCTGTGGGAGAATCCTTCTCCACAAACTGAAGTAAATACACGGGTCTCTACAGCCTCAGCCATTTAGGAGAGTGAGCACCCTGACGAGCCTACTCAGGTTTTCTTGTGCATCATCAGATGCGAACATCTCATGACACTTTCCTTCCTAGCTATTAAAAAAAAAAAAAACTTGTTGATTGAGAGAAAGCAGTAGAGACTGCACTGAAGGGTTGAAATGAATGTTTCAACACCCTCTCTTTTCTACTCTTTTGCCCCACAATATTGTTTTTGCAGAGCTCAGAGAATGGTTCTGGCACTCAACAGGAGAAAAAAGGTGGCCCTAAGAGAGGGTTTGCAATGCTACCTATTTTTTCAACTCTGAAGCTAACGGTAGAACTGAGAACAGGAGAACCAACGAGTAAGAAAACAAAAAAATAATAACAGGTCTTAGTCACCCCCTTCTATGTCTTGTGGACAGCCCCACATATATAAGCATGCTAGAAATGAGACAAGGCTGCTAGATGCTTGCCTACACCCATTCTCCTTTTTCTTAGCAAATGTTACTGTACTAACAAAACCATTTCAAGCCTCCCATGCAGCTATATGAAAGCCACATGACAAAATGGGCTATCAACAGAAGTAGATAGCATAATCTCAAAACAAATGACCATTTTGAAGAAGGGAGATACCCTAAATTTCTTGTGTCCTAGGATACATATGAAATGGTCAGAAATCAAAAAGTCTAACATAGACTGTTAGGAATGATGCTAAAGATAGCCAAGCAGCTTATAAGTTATAGGCCATCATTGAGGGAAATCAAGACAGAAACTCAAGCAGGAACTCGAGGCAGAAAACACACTGCTTGTTTGCTGGTCAACAGGCTCGTGCCTAGCCAGCTTCATATATGGCCCAGGGTCACCTGCCTAAGGAATGGGTGTTGCCCACAGTGGGCTGGATTTTCCTGCATCAGATAACAATCAAGACATTCCCTTACAGACATGTCCAAAGACAAATCATATGTGGGTCATTCCCCAATCAAGGTTTTCCTTTCAGAGAATGAGGATGTAATATGTCAAAAATTCTTATGTCCTAGATAATTAGAACAGAAGCCAACTCAATTTTAGTAAAAACAAGGACTGAATCTATCTATGCCCTGTATGACACACATAGCAAATATGGGTGCGGAGTGCCTGGAAGCAAGACAAAAATATAAGAGTCTCTCATCCTTCTCACCTCCGCACCTCTCATACATCTATCTCTTATTCATTCCCCCATCTCTTTCCCTCCTTTCCTCCTTCTCTCTCTCTCTCTCTCTCTCTCTCTCTCTCTCTCTCTCTCTCTCTCTCTCTCTCTCTCTCCCTCTCTCTCTCTCCCAATTCTGTATCGTAACTGTTTGTAAAAAGAAATATTATTGTATGTTCTTGGACGTAGTCGTGCATACGTATCAAGTTTATACTCAGGAGAATTGCTGCAAGTTTGGATCCAATATGAACTACATTGTGAATTCTAGGTCAGTCTGGCCTACAGTGTGAGACTTCAGTTCATAAAAATTAAAAGGAGAAAACAAGTTCATCACATGGAAGAAAAAACATGTATTTTCTTTAAACTGTGAGAAGACCTAAAAATCAAGCGCTGTATTTACACAAGTAACTGGATCTTGTCATAACAGAGCATAGTTTAGCTAGTGTTAGGATCTTTAAAATCCTAGGACAGAACAGTATCTGGTCTAGAATGATTCAGAGAATTCTTCCCATGGTATTTACACCTGTATGTCTACAATAGATGACCAAACACAATTCAGTTCTTGTTAGTTTTCCTCTTGTGTTGGGGATTTTGAGCTAGGATCTTCTTTGGTAGCCCAGTCTGACTTTGAATCACAATCCTCCTGCCTCAACCTTCTATGTGTTAGGATTACGGATGTGTGCCTGGCTCTCAACTATGCTTTTAAAACAGCTTCTCCCTTAGTGATGTTTGTCCCTGGAAGTGGCACCACCAAACATGGGTCACCCTGGTGACATCCCAAATCCCAGACTCTTCCTTAATCCTGGAACCAGGTTCATCAGCAATACAGCCACAGATGTGTATCCTAACAGCGGCAGAAGCTTTCGCTCTCTCCCTTGGGACTCTATACTTTCTCCCTCAAAGAGCCAGGGTGACTCTCAAATGTTGAGTGTCTGGGGTCTGGAGGGATGGCTCAGTGGTAAGGAACTGTGCTGCATCTGCAGAGGGTCCAGCTTCGGTTCCCAACACCCACCCGGCAGCTCACAAAGCACATGTAACTCCAATCCCTGAGGAGTTTCAGCCCTCTTCTGACCTCCACAGGCATTGCATGCACATGATGAACTGGCATACACACAGGCAAAACACCCCTACATGTAAAATAAAAATAAAAAATTATTTTTTTAAAAAAAAAATAAGCACCCACTCATTTTGAATCTGGTGAAAATAGTTCAAAGGCTTCCAACACAATTCAGTGCAACATTGTCCCACTCCCTGCCCCTCCCCTGTCATCTCTAACCCCTGCCACCTTCTCTCTTCTCTGCTTCAGTTGCTGACATTGTTTCTATTCCTATAGATGTTTGACTGATTCTTCCTTTGGAATTTTGCATCGGGTTGTCACCATTGGTGCAAATCTCCACACACACCCCAGTCCCAGGCATGAATACTCAGATCTCTTCTGAATGTCACCTACCCTCTCCTCTGCCCTCACTAAAGACTCCCTTCCTTCCTCCACCCTTTTATTTCACTGTGTATTACCATTGCCATAACACATAATCAAATACATGATACTGTGGGATTGGTTAGTTCCTTAAAATCCCCCCACTGGACTGAAGCTTCCCAGAAGTAGGAACCTTCCGTGACATCTTCAAGGTGGCATTCCTCCATGTCTGGCACTTAGAAGATGCTCAATGGTTATTTACTAAATGGGTGAAACATCGGCTATGGCAATAAGACATTAAATTCAGACAGAACGATTTGATTCTTCCCCTTAAGTTTATAGGACTAAATTAAAATCAAAATCCTTACAAACAGACTTGCTTAGCTTAATCCACCCACCAGGATGTCAGGTGTTAGTGGACCCACACCCCACACTCCACACACCCTGGGTCTCTCCTTGCTCATCAATTCCCAGCAGCTTGCTCTTCTACCGTTATTTCTTCAGCCAAACTAGCCAAGGAGGGGCCAGATTGTTCATCAGTAATCAGTAGGGAGTAGTGAATGATAAAAATATCACCGTGTTTACATTCACCCTTCTTCCCTCTCTTCATCGTCACATTGTTAGGACCGCTTTATCTACAGCTGATGGGTAAGCTCTAATTAAACTAATCCTATAGGCACATGTCAGGGAAGAGGCAATCTTATTGTTTCTTGAGGTTTTTGTTTTGTTTTGTTTCCTTTTGCCTCAGAACACCATATCTGCAGGCTGTCTGCCCACTGACAAGGCCCCCTGCCACGTATTGTACCTTTAAGATAGATACAGACAGATGGTTGGCCATGTTGAATGGTCAAAATGTGCTGATGCTTTATCAAGCCAGAGACCTGTGAGTTAAACAGCAGTTAATAAGTTCAGCTCTCTTCCGGAATAAGAGGATCTGTGCTGCATTTTCTTGTTGGGAGTTCACGACTTATTAAGGCTTCCGCATGGTGCCTTTAACAAAGCAAGCACATTGCTGTGAGTTACTGTGTTGAAGACCACTCATCCAGGAACTGGGCAGACCTAGATTCAACTCTCAGTTTAACATCTTGTCCCCTGTCACCCACTCAACTTTCAGTCACTTACCTAATGTCTTTGACTTTGTATTAACTCAACTTGAGAAGCAAGGATGAGAAAGAATCCAACTTGGGAGCCTGTGGACGTGTTACAATGTAACAAAACACCTGATGAAATCGACTTAAGAAAAGAAGGGTTCATCAGGCTCCCAGTTTGGTGGTGCAGTTCATCATGGTAGCAGGATCCTTCTCCACAACCCCTGACAATATTTAATGATTATTAATCACATACTATATATAATTAAATATATAAATGTATAATTAAACAAAAACTTAGTGAGTGAATGAGCAAGAGAACCTGGTGATAATATGATTGTTTGATTTGATTTTCCACCACAGGACAATAAAACAAGTAGGGTTGGAGAGATAGCTCAGCAGATAAGAGCATTGGCTGCTCTTCTGGAGATTCTGAGTTCAATTCCCAGCAACCACATGGTGGCTCACAACTATCTATAGGGGGATCTGATGCCCTCTTCAGGCAGGTGGATGTATATGCAGCAGAGGAGTAGAGGCTGGTCATGAACACTCGGAGAGAGTAGGGGAGGGGAATGGGGAGAGAGGGGAGTGGGACAAGAGGACAGAGCGAGATCTAGAAGGCAAGAGAGCGAGGAGGGGGCAAGCAGCCCCTTTTATAGTGAGTCAGGCATACCTGGCTGTTGCCAGGTAACTGTGGGGCGGAGCCTAGACAAAATGTTAACATTAGACAGAAGTACTTGACCTAAACAGCAAAATTGGAAATACAGGAAAAATTAAGATAGGGGAAAGAAAGAACCTAGGGAAGAAGTAGATTTTCAAGGCCGTTGGCCACTCTGGGCAACTGGAACTGTTGCTGGAACCAGAAGAGAATGGACCTCTGCCCTCCCCTCAGGTGGGGCTTTTCTACCCTTCCAGTGAGTTGCTTACTTGCAGGCACCCAGGAGAATCAAACAGTAAGGGGTGGGGTGGGGGGGAGGGTTCACAGCTAGAAAGGAGGTAGGGTGTGCATACCAAAGAGATGAGCTCCAGTGCTATATGCAGTCGAGATTTAACTAAAAAAAAAAAAAAATGGGTGCATAGCCTGCCACTAAAAAATAAGGGGCTATCCATGCAGGTCCATTAAATACACCTGTGACACATCAGAGAGGGCACACACATGTGACACACACACACAGCACAGCAGCTAACATTTCTGCTATCGCTTCCAATGACCTCCTGAAGGATACACAATGCCCTCTCCCCCACATAAAATCATGTGACCCCCCCCACTAAAGGGAGAGTCAGGGCAGCAGATGGAGATACAGCTCCACATGTTGAGACCCTCAGAGTATGACTATTGCTTGAGATGAAACATGACTTTGAAACAGACAATATCACATTAACAAGGTTTATGGCCCAAATTATCCTCTACAGAGAGCCATTTAAAGTCAGCGATGGGTGAGAACAGCCTTTGCAATTTCAGGTCCACATTCAAGCCCTCGATCCGAGTTTCTCCTCTCAAGTTCCATTCAAATGATGATGCTCTCTGGATAAATGACTTTCCTATTCAATTGTGCCCCCGAGTCACGTGTTTGTTTTATTTGGGTGAGAGAGAAATGTATCTTAATTTCCCATAACAAGAGCTTGCGTGGAAGCTAGCACTTTGGGGGCATGACAGTAATCAGAACCGAGCTCTGTACAAGAGGAAAATTATATTACCGTCCAAATTAATTTGCAAACGGTCGCAATGCTAATAAAATGCAGGCAGGGCTGAGATTTCCCTTCTGAAGAGATCCAGGTCCTCAATAACCAGGAGAAGCAAAGGGAAGAAGGACATTGTGCTGTTGCATTGGGAAAAGCCTAAGCCCAGTCTGAAGTAGACAGCACAAGTCCTGGAGTCTGGAGCCTGGCAGTGGTAGAGAGCATTTGCCTCATATCCATGCTGGCTGTCTCCTTCTTTAAATCAATTTTTCCACATTTTTTTGAGAACTTCAGACAGGTAAGCATAGAAATATAACCATATTTACCCCCTATTTTCCAGCCTTTAACTCCTCCTCCATTTTTCTACTACAAGCTCTACCCCTAAATACAAGCATTTATTTTTTTTTCTTTTTTGTTTTTGATAACTCACCAAGACTGATTAGTACTGTCCGTGTATGCTGGTGTGGGGCCAACCACTGGAGCATGGGTGTGCCAGGGGCCAGAACCTCACAGAAAAACTAGTTAGTCTTCTCTGCATCCTCACCCCTAGCAGTTAGCCCCTCCCAACAGCTCCTCCCCTAAATGGGTGGGACCTGGACCTTCGCCCTGCCCCCTCAGCAGTAATCCACTCCCACCAGCTCCTTATGTAAATGGTGGGGCCTGGAGGTCATCTGTGTCTAAGCCTTGGCTGGCTTCATCTTATACAGGTCCTGTGCAGGTGCCCACAGTTGTTTTGAGTTCTTCATTACGCTAGCCAGGTCCTATCCAGAAGACAGTGCTTCACAGAACTCACTCTAATCCTCCACGGCTCTTAAATGGTTTCCAGAGACTGGCAGGTAGCTGCTGATCTCCACTGTGTTCCTAGAATCTCACCCAAAAAGGCAACAGGCAGAAAATACAGAATCATAGCTGCATAGCTACACCGTGAGGGTTTTCAGAGCCGTTGTGTTCAGGATGACATCAGGCAGGCATAGCTGCGACCTGACCGTAGCTCTGCATAAGCAGAAAGAATTTCCTGGGACTCTCCGAGTCTGCTTCCCTGAATGCTGGACAGGATATTGACAGCTCTCTCCGTCAGTGGTTGGTAGAGCACACTAGGTGAGGTCTGTTGCAAGTTCTCCCCTAGGCTACTTGTATTCCCAGAATCACAAGCACTGGGAAGCCAGAAGGTGCGTTTTGTAAGGGAAGAGAATAACAATGTTCAGCTTTAAAAGAGGCTGGTCCCTGCTGTGGCTCTGCTGCCCTGCCAGGGTGCAGGAACAACAGTCAACAACACATAGATGACCCGGCAAGGGTGTGTTCTGATAAAGCTCCATTTGTGTGCACTTGGCTTAGAACTTCGTGTAGCATTTTTGTCTTAGTCAGGGTTTCTATTCCTGCACAAACACCATGACCAAGAAGCAAGTTGGGGAGGAAAGGGTTTATTCGACTTACACTTCCACATTGCTGTTCATCACCAAAGGAAGTCAGGACTGGAACTCAAGCAGGTCAGGAAGCAGGAGCTGATGCAGAGGCCATGGAGGGATGTGTCTTACTGGCTTGCTACACAGCACACTTTGCGTTTCTGTCTCTTCTTCACCCAGGCATTTCCAAGTGTAAGGACCTCCATTCTTACCTTGCAAGCCCTTCAAAAGTAGGCAGTGAGCTGGAGTTAGTTCATGGGCTCCAGCTTGCTGAAGCATGAACTAAGAATTTCTCAAACTCCCTTCTATCTAGGAATCTAGGCTTCTTCTACTCATGTGAATCTAGTGCTGGAGGCGGGGTCACAGTCAAAGCCAAGTTCCTGTTCTCCTGGATATCTATGTCACCTCTAACAATTACTTCCCTTTTCTGGGTATCTGTTTCCTCCTTGGCCAAATGAGAGAGACGTGCCTTAATTTAAACTGGAGATTAGAATCAACCCACTTCCCTCACACAGTAGTTCGTTGTCAGACATTAAATGTCTTCCAACCTGAGGAAAGGCTGTTTCATTTTGGGAAACATTAGCATCTTAGAGAACTCTTCCAATGAAGGAGAAATTTCTGGAAACAAGATAAAATTGACAGAGAAAAGGCTCTCTCATCTGCAAGCAGCAAACCAGGTCCAGGACTTTCCCCAATGGTAGGATGAAGCAGTCGCCCACTGTAGTGACACTGGATGTGTCTGCAAACCATGGTTCCCTTATCAAAACACCACTTATCTGAGCAGAGAACACCAGGATGCTGGGTTTCCTCGGAATATACCACTTCCTACTGGAGGCTGATTCCAGTGTGGGAATACTGAGGTAGATCACGGTTAAGCAGAAGATTAGGTACATCTCAGCTTATTGAGAGATGTTTAAAAAGAGAGAGGGGAAGGAGGGGGAAAAGAGGAAGAAAGCAATGTATAATGCCTTGAATGTCTGCCTCCCCCTCTCCCACCCTAGGGCCTGCAGCAGTGAGCAGACTCCTGATAAAATACCAGCTAAGCGCTTACATCATTTTACAACCAAACAGCTCCAGATCTGTTTATCTGATCAGCCCCAAATTCTGTCAGAGCGTTGACATGTGCATTTCTAAATAATTTCAGATGTCAACCTGAATAGACCTACAGAATGGGAAAGTTAATTATCTTTGACAACTTTGCCAGCTAATTTCCTATTTATATGTACCAAACCGGGGGCCTCTTTCATCCCCTCCTGTCACAAAGGATTTATCAATCAAATCAAGGCCTAAAATTGTCTGCCAAGGCATTCCAGCTTCCCAACGGGACATTTATCTGGTTGAAATCTCGTGGGCAGCCCAGTGACAGAGGGTTGATCTGTAACAGAAGAGGGCCCCACTGGATGGTCTCCCCTGACTCTCAGTAGCACCCCCATGCTCTTCCTCTCCTTGTCTTTCTCTGACTACACTTGTCATGGCCCTATTTTCAAATGTCACCATCTGAACCTCTGGGTTCCAGCTGACGGGCCTCCAGTGAGCACCAGAACCCATCCTTTCTGAGCCAATCCACTGACCCTCGCTCAGGTCAGGACACCAGGCATTGACAGGCACTTTGATGGTGATGGTGGGGTCCCGTTGTCACTCCTGTTCTCTGACAGTTCACCATGTTCAACTGTAATGACTATTTCCGCTGCCTGGCTCTCTGGTGGTGCTGTGCTAGTCAGTGCTATGGGCTGTGACTTGGTGAGGAGACTGCTGTCGTGTCTGCCGTGAGCTTCTCCTATGACCAGTCCAGCTCCTGGGAAGGGGGCTTGACAACTACAGACTGAGAATTGGCTGGAATGTACCCCATCCTTTCCCCTCCTCCTCCAAAGATTCCAAGTAGGAGAAAGACCAGGACAACAGGTAGGTTTCCTGCTATATACACTCAAGTGTTTTACAAGTCGCCACCTCCAGTGTTCTCTGAGATGACCACTCTGTATGTAGGTCTCTGCCTTTCATGAACTGCCAAACTGACAAGCGATGTACACTCATTTCTCTTATTCAGCAAATCTATCATATATCTACCCATATGTTCATCTGTCATATCCATCCCTATATCTAGATATCATCTGTTCATATTGCTATCAGTCCCTCTATCTATCAATCTATCATTTATCATCTTCCTATCGACCCAGCCCTTAATCACCCTATCTATATCTATCATCAAGTACCATCTATATCAGTCCATCTATTCATTTATCTATTAATCAATGTATCATAGCTCAATCATCTATCTGCCTAATTTATACCAATAGTATCTTCTGTATAGCATGGTCTATGCTGAAACAGTAAAATTTCCATTAACAGATTACCCATAACCAGGAAAAAATGAATTCTCATTTTCTCATGTACACTTGGGGAACCTGCACTTAGGGCATCCTCCTGTTAGTATGACCTCTGAGAGAATTGTTTGAAGCCAACATTCAGGGTGGTATGAGGGTGGGATGGCTCCATCAGCCTCTGAAGGGATGCCGTTTGGCTAAATGGCAATGGGATCTGCAGAGGCTGGAAAAGCTGTGCTGTTTTGGCAGAAGCAGGTTACACGAACCATGGCATGGTGAGCGCAGCAGCATTGCTCTGTGGCATGGTGAGCGCAGCAGCACTGCTCTTTGCTCTTGGAGGAAGACATGAAATTAGCCATACTTGGCATCTTGGGTAATTAAAGAACCCAAAGAGATGGTACCTGGAATCATATAGTCTCAGTTCTTCAAAGGCTCTGACCACACAGAAATAAATGTGTGTTCTCCAGCCATGGCTCTGCATCTCCATCACTGACTCCCTTCATGTGGACCTATGGATTATCAATTACATTTTATCATCTAGCTATTTATGTACACAAGGACCTCATGTAAGAAATTGCCCATGGTCACCTACTCCAGCCGTGGGTCAGAAGACATGCAGCCTCAGAAGTATCCTGTTTCAGAAATATCCTGCTTCAAAGGGAAGAAAACTAGAGAATTAAGCAACATAAGTCCTCTTGGTTTACTTCATTAAATGACACCTATCATGGGCCAGGGGCTTTGATTGGATGCCCTTTCCTCTCCTCCTGGTCCTTACTCCCTGCCTGCTCCAGAACTTTCCACTTTATAAAACTCCTCCCAAGTATCTAGCCCCTCTTCCCTTCCTCATCTCTTCAGAATTCTCCCTCCCCCAACTTCAAATACTGTGAGCTTTCTGTATAACTGGGTTTTATCTTTGTCCCCAAGTCAATCTACAGCAAAGCTTCTCTACTCTGCCACACATTCATTTCCTGATTCCTCTTGAAAATCTAGAAGTGTCCCAAGAAGCTGGAAGCTTCACATCCAGCTTCTTCTTCATGGGGCTTTGGCAGCTATATGGGGAGGTCAATGTTCTCATACCATTGGGTTGTATGTTTATTACATAGTCTCTAGATTCTCCTCAAGGGCAGAGGGAGGGAATACAAGTCCAAAGAAAGCCCATGGTGCTGCAGGAACATTAGTTACCTCCTGCAGTAAGGACTTAAGAGGCTGGACGGAGAGAAGGCTCCATGAAATAAGTGCCTGTCACATCAGCATGAAGATAAGATTTCAGAGCCTACAGAAAAAGCAAGGTGTAGAGCATGACTCCTCAACCACAGCACTGGTGGGAATGTGAATATGGAAAGACAGATGAGTTCACCGGTCAGCTGATTCAACAAGCGTCAGGTTCAGTGAGGGATTCTATCTCAAAAACAATAGATGCCACCCAGTGTCAACTTCTGATCTCAACACACACACACACACACACACACACACACACACACACACACACACATCTTCAAAAACAAAAACCTTAAGACCTTGGGGGAAATGATTCAAGAAACTATATTAAGAAGATTTTAAAGTTAGGTGTCAGGTTGAAGGCACACCAAAGAACACATAACACACAATTAGGAACATTAGTCATAATTTGCAATTGATCAAATCTTGATCCTAAGCAACATGGGCTTGTGCATATAAGAGTAAACAACAAGATGATATGAGGAATGAGGGCAAGCCAGGCCATTGTTCACATCATTTCTATATTCAATACTATAGGAACAACTCAACTGTGTGTGAGTGTGTGTGTGTGTGTGTGTGTGTGTGTGTGTGTGTGTTCTGTGTCTGAATCTCTGTGTGTGAATCTGTGTGTGTGTGCATGTGCACTCTGTGTATGAAACTCTGTGTGCATCTGTGTGTATGTCATGTATGCACCTATCTGTATGTGCTGTATATCTCCCTCCCTCTCTCTCTCTCTCTCTCTCTCTCTCTCTCTCTCTCTCTCTCTCTCTCTGTGTGTGTGTGTGTGTGTGTGTGAGAGAGAGAGAGAGAGAGAGAGAGAGAGCGAAATTTCCAAAGTACCTACAAGTCTTCAGAAAATAAAGAAATGAGATTTGTTTTAAAGTCATTTTTTTCTTTATTTGTTGAAATTTTCGTACATGTTGCAATGTATCTTGATCATATTTACACACTCTGCTCCACCCCACCCACTCCACTAGTCCCCCCTATACTTCCTTTTCCTAACTTTATGTGTCCTGTTTTCTTTTACTAGTAATCCATTAAGTACAATTAATGCTCCCCATATGTGAATGAGTATGGGCCAGCCACGAGGGCATGGGCAACAGACTTGCAATGTAAAGTGCCTCTCCCTCCTCCAGGAGCAAATGGCTCTGTAGCTAGGGACGGGGCCTCAGGAGTTCCTCTCCACTTCGTATAAGACTTTTAAACTGACTTAATCTTCTGTCTTTTTTTTTCTATGTGGCGAGATATCCTTTAAATCAATGGACTTTGGTTTTCAGGTCAATTCTGGGATTGCAGAATTGAGCTAACATATGCTGAGCTCCATCTGCTGCTCCCTCCCACCACCATCAATTGCCCACTTTTGATCCTTTGCACACAGGCTGGAGAGATGGCTCAGTGGTTAAGGGCACTGGCTACCCTTCCTTAAGACCCAGATTCAGTTCCTAGAACCTACACTGAGCAGCTTACGATCGTCTTAACTCTATTCCGGGGATCCCAACAACCTCTCCTGGCTTCCACGGGGGGTAGGGAAATGTACTTGGTGAACAAAACCATGAATACACCTTGCTCTTTCCTATACTTTCCAGTACCTAAGGGCTCCTTAAAATTTTCAGTGGACCCAAAGCACTCACAAGAATAAATTACAATTGGCTTCCCTTTTGTAATCACCTAAGGATATATAACTGTAAACACTTCCAATCAATTCCATCCACCAACACATCTTTTATGGAGCAATCTACACGCTGGGTGCTGACTTTAACAAATAAGATGATTACCCAGTATATAACGGGTGGGGAGGGGGGACTCACACACAAGAGCACACAGAGGCTGCAGGAACGCAGCTCACAGGGAACTGAAGGGTGGTGCTGACACCACGCTGACCTGCACTGAGGCAAAGCGCTCAGCTGTTCCGGTTCACTCAGTCCTACCTCTTGAGTCAGCTCACGAGTTTCTAAGAACTTTGACTCATGTGGAAGATGGCTTACATCCCACTGAAGTCTTCCGGACCCACCCCACCCCCGCCTCCCAGAGCCCCCACATTAAGGAGGCCTCATGCCCATCCTGTAGGAATCAGCCCCAGGGCTCCGGGTGTCACCCCCTGTCATATCCCTCTCTCTGTGGGAGTGAAGAATTACCCGCCTCACTACATTGACACGCTTTATCTGGTAATGCTGAGCTGGCCAGTTCATGCCTGGATTTATTTCAGTCATGAATTTCCTGAGTCGCAAGGGCTGGCTGAAGGGACAGGAACACTTTGAGACTCTTCGCCTTGTGTATGGAAGTTCTATGGCTACCATAACCCAGTAGCACAAACTCGGTGGTTGAAAACAACTCATATTTATTTATTCAATATACGGGCCAGAAGTCCAGAATCAAGGCATCAGCTGGGCTGCAGCTCCATGCCACCTAGGCAATCTGTCTCATAGCTTCTTGGGGTAGAAGCTATCTTAGCATCCTGTGTCCTCTCTAATCTCTGCCTGTGACACATAGTACTCTCCCTATGTTTCTGTTTCTAAATTTCCCTCTCCTTAAAAGGACACTGGTCACACTAGGAAAGCCCACCCTGGTCCAGCATGACCTCACTTTAATCTGATTAAATGTAGAAAGTCCCTATTTTCGAATGCACTTGTAGTTGTAGAAACCAGGAATCAAGGATCGAAGATCTCTTTGGGAGAGTTAGGGGCGTACCTTAACCTACACACAGAATCCACAGAGTTAGTTCACAGCTGATTTCTAAGACCCAGAGGTAGCAAAGCAGAAGTCAGGAAATCACAGGCACTTTTCCCTGACTCTTCAGCTGCTGTGGGTCACCAGTGATTGACACCTGGGTCTCAGAGCTTAGCAAAAGCCAAACGTCAGAGGTGAAGGTGATTTAAAGACGGAACAGGCAGGAAGAGAAGCAATTCTAGAAAAAACACTTGCCCATCTCAGAGGAGACCCAGATGGCAGACACAGGCTTCCTGAAGTCATTCATTCCTGAGTCTACCCCACTAAATGCCTGCTCTGTCCTAGGAATGGTAGACGGCACACTGGGAGAACACAGCTGTCAGAGTGTACATCAGCCAACTCTCTTTGTCTGTCTGTGCTTTCAGTCTGAAGGCTACAGGCAAGGATCCTCTTCCCAGACACTGCATTAATGAGCCAGGGGAACATCCTGAAGTCAGTTCCCTCTGATGCTTGGAAGTGTTTATAAGGGGAACGGTTCAAGGGGGACACTGAGACAGTGGGAGAAGGATTCAAGGGAGACACTGAGTCAAAGGGGAAGCATTTAAGGGAAACAACGAGACAGGGGAAGGATTCAAGGGGGACACTGAGACAGACTACAAGGAAGCACCTGGTTTATTAGAAGAGTTAATAATGCCATGAGCAGACAGAGGCAGCAGTTTGGAGGGGGGAATCCAAGGAGTGTTCAGAAACAGATTGCATGGGGGAGTCTCCGAAGAGACTCGAAGTCCACTTGGCAGAAGTGGGGTATGTCTTTCTACCTTTCTGAAGACGTAGCAGGTGTCACTGCATGAGCCTCTGATCCCGAGGCAGGAGGGCAAGGACTGAGGTGGCTCACAAGATGCATTGTCATCAATATCCCCTTTGGTGTAAACTCCTGGCCCCAGATGGTCTGTTAGCTAGGATTCACAGAATCTCATCCGGGTACTGGCTGTGGTCTGTGGAAGGGGGAAACCCTGCTACCTGCGCATGAGCAACAGCTGGGTCCTAACATCACACTTTTACAGCACTGCCTGATGCAAGGAAACTGTGGACCGTTCCACGAAGTCTAACCTGCTTCAGTGATGGTGTGTGACAGACTCACCGTGGTGTTATCGACCCCCTCCGATGGCTCTAACTCTCCAGCTTTGTGGACTTTGCTTCCTCTGAGCAGTCATGCTTAGCATCTGCTGTGTTTCAAAGCAATTGTGAGACACGTGTAGAGTTGATGCGTATACCTCTGCTCCTACTTCTAAGGCTTGCACTCTCTGGTATGCAAGGATCACTGGCCGCATTGGGTTTGGTATTGCCCATCTATGGGAAAGCATCCTAACTGCTAAGGAGCTCAGCCCTTGGTGTAAGCACGCCCCTCTCCCACGTGACTCTGAGGATCCAATGAGAAAAATCCTTTGGAAAGGTCTCCTGGAAACAACATGGAAACTCCTTTTAGTGGCTGGGTGACTTTAGCGGGGAAGGGGGGAGGAATAAAATAAAAAACAGAAGCTTGATCGCCTAAAATCTCATCTAGACAATAATTGTACTTTCAATCAACTTAGGAATATTTTTATTCCTACCAATTTATCTGCATAAATTTCTTCAATTTTATCAGAGATAGTGTCCATGTAAATCTTCAATTTTATCAGAAAATGTTTTTAATTCTACTGTCAATCAATTTAGGAATATTTTTATGCCTACCGTCTTGTCTGTATAATTTTTCATGAAATAGTTTTAATGTGTTTTTCTATATATTTCTTGAGTTTTATCAGAAATATTTTCCTTGTAGATCTTCAATTTTATAAGAAAGTGTTTATAATTCCACTTTCAATCAATTTAGGAATATTTTTATGCCTACCATTTTATCTGTATAATTTTTCCATGAAATAGTCAATCTTAACGTGTTTTTCTACATATTTCTTCAATTTTATCAGAGATATTTTCCATGTATATTTACACAATGGAGTACTACTCAGCAATTAAAAACGATGAATTCTTGAAATTCTTAGGCAAATGGGGAACAGGGGGAGGGAAGAGGGCTTATGGGACTTTTGGAGAGGGGGGAACCAGGAAAGGGGAAACCATTTGGAATGTAAATAAAGAATATAGAAAATAAAAAATAAAAATAAATAAAAAGAAATGAATGCTTCGTTAAGAACCTTAGAGATGGAGCCGAAAATGCTATCAGTTCAGTCAAGAGTGTTACCTGCAAGATGTTACATGGCAAAAGCAAATTCACTGTAAGAATAAAGACTAAAACCCAAATCAGGTATCTCTAAGTCCCTGTACTTCGTCACTACAGAGTAGTGCATGGTTTTACAAACCTTTGTTGTATTTATGTCTGTCGTAAAACTCCCAGGTCTACCCAAGGAAAGCCACACAGGAGAATCAGAATATTTTGTCCCTGGTCTCTTGGAGGGACGTGAGTTTTCTCTGTGATTGATTCCACACTGATAATCTGCCCTGGAATGAACTGCCCCACACTGTCCTTCATATATACCTCCCCATGGCCTAAGTGTTTTCTAAAAGTGGGATCCAAGCTCCGAACAATCTCAAATACCCTCTTACAAGACTTGAGTTTCTCTTCAACTGACATTCGAGCCAGATAATTGGCAGGGACCACGATATGATTGGATGCCTGACTCTTCTCACTGCCTCTGATACCCTATCTCCCCTACTTCAGTTGTAGCAATCAAAGTTCCTCTAGAGGTTCCTAATGCCACTTGGGGATTGTCAACCCTCATGAAGAATGACTTACAGGTGTGAATCAGAGCTCAGGACAGGAAACTTTTTGAGGAACGGCCTCTTCTGGAGCATACTCTGTCTAGACCAGCTGTCCTCAAAAACTCAGGTTATCCATATTGATCCCAACCTGATCTACAGTTCGTAGTCACCTCTACCATTGCTTAAACCAAAACAGGAAGTCTTGTCAGTGCTCTGAAAAGGAGTGGTGGAGCCTCATCTCTCTAAAGACACCATCCCAGCCTGTGATGGACCTACCACATTGCTGTCCTGTCTTTCTGGGTCACCAAAACAAACTATGAAACATATTCTAGTACCTTCTGTAAACAATTTTCAACTCACTTAAATTTTGAACATTACTGTGTGTGTGTGTATGTGTGTATCTGCGTGTATATATATGTATGTGCATATGTGTATATGTGTATGTGTATATAGATATATGTGTGTGTATGTGTGTATATGTGCATATGTATATGTATGTGCACATGTGTATATGTGTATGTGTATATAGATATATGTGTGTATGTGTGTATATGTGTATATGTGTACATGTGTGTGTGCATGTGTGTATGTATATGTATGTATGTGTGCATGTGTGTATATATGTATGCATGTGTGTATGTATATGTATATATGTGTTCATGTATATGTATGTGTATGTATGTGTGTATATGTGTGTGTATGTGTGTATATATGTATGTACAAGTGTGTATGCATGCATGTGTGTGTGGTTTTGGTATGTCCCAGGCTGTGGATAGCCATGAGTGTGCAGGTATACATACACATGAATGTGTGAGTATAGAGGCCAAAAGTCAACCTCAAATGTTGATCCTTGGGTCTGTCACCTCATTTTTTGAGGTAGTCTCTCCTTGGTATGGAGATTCCCAGGTTGGCTAGGCTGGCTGGCTCCCAGCGCTCTCCAGGAATCCACCTTTCTGCTTTCCCAGAGCTGGAATAACAAGCATTCATCACCATACCTGTTTTGGTTATCTGCTAATGTGAGTTCCAGGGATAAAACACAAATGTTTGTGCTTGCTGGGATCTTTATCAGCTGATTTATCTCCTCAATCCATTTTTTTGAATGTTTGTTTTAGGTAATAGGCCCATGGAATGAGTCTACTACTGTTGTTTTGCTAAATGGATTTGTCAAAATGCTTTCCAAATATTTACTCTTACATCCATATATTAGGGCTGCCCTCAAAGCCGTTCGGAGAAGCTTTTCTCTGTAGTGGTCAGGACTTAATATAGGGAGTCTTAACTGATCAGAGTGCTAAGAATGAGAGCATTGAGTATACAGCCCTAAAGGGGAAATCTACATCAACCCTCCCCACCCCAAGGCTCAGGGAGTGTTATGGCAGATGGGGAAGGGAGGCCCTGAGAGTCAGAGATGTGAAGGAGTTCTGTGAAATGCTGTCTTCTGGACTTAGCATGACCATTGCTTTCGTGATGTCACTGAAGCAAGATGAAGCCAGAGAGGCCAGCCAGCATCCCCAAAGGCAGCACTAATTGGACTCAATCAGTTACAAAACAAGAATAAAAGAGAATATGAGTGGGTAGGGTGGTGGGGTACATTAAGGAGGCCTGGGAGGAGTCAGAGGGAGCAGATGGGAGTGCATATGATCAAGATACATAGACAGAATTCCCTATAGACATATAAGAGATATTTTATTGAAAACAAACACAAATAAAATGCTTGTTTTTAAAATGGAGGATTAGTGGGTAGAAAATTAGATCCCCAAACCCTAAACAATGACTTGGTAGAAATGCCACAAACTAGGGTCATTATCTCTACACCCACCTTTATCTTCTAAAGTCGAGACACACAACTCTCAGTCTGATGAGGACTGACCAGGATAAGGACATCTCGTCTTCGGATTTCATTTCTGGCCGTCAATCCAGTTGAAACTCCAAGACACCACTGAATGGGGATTCAGAGTGCTGAAGCGTGAATCAAGATTTCCATTAAAAGAAGGAAAGAAAGAAACGAAGGAAGGAACTAGCCCATTCCCAGGCTTTTCTCCATTTGTATACCTATAAGAAGCAGCTGCAACTTTGCATACAAGTGATTTCTTTTGACATAAATAAAATGGTGTGGTTTTTTTGCCATTTTTAGTCACTGTAGCATTAAAATAAATAAATAAATAAATAATATGGAAGCTGTTGAAAGGCTTGCTTAAGAAAACAACTTTGTTGGCTTCCTGAATGACTGGCTCTTGGTCTGTTGTTGGGTTGTTTTCTTTCTTTCTTTTTTTTTTTTTCAAAGTCTACCATGCATGCCATCCCCGATTCAATTTTCTTTTACCTCCATAGACCTCTGCACTTTAAAATGCTACTCAGCTTTTTGATGCGAAGATTTCTTTCTCTTAAAGATGTACTGCCGCTCAAGATAAATGATATTCAGGGATTTTGAAAGCACTTTTAAGCATGGCATAAAGAAATCTAAACGCAGAGATTCAACATCAGAAACATGTTCACAAGTAGCTGCCTCCAGATCTGTTTATAGAGGAGCCTTGTGTCACAAAATCCTGTCCCATGATTCATTGCTGCCCTGGACCCAAGACTGCATGAACCATTCAGCAGGCTTAAAAATATTAACAAATTTTAGAGAGATACATCTCTCTTTCTCTTTCTCTCTCTCTCTCTCTCTCTCTCTCTCTCTCTCTCTCTCTCTCTCACTCACTCACACACACACACACACACACCACACCACACCACAACAGGTCAAGAATATAGGAAGGGAATTATTGGAAAGCAAAAGACGAAAGAGTCATGGGAGTGAACAGGATCCCCCAAATACATCACATACACATGAAATTGTTGGGGAATACCTAAACAAAAGAAAATCAGGAAGGGGAAATTTCAGTTAAAACAAACAACAAAAGCCAAAGGAAGCATATCCAGAAAAGAGAGATTTTTTTTTTTAAACTGGGGTGTTTGTGTACTTGCTCTCCAACTGGCTGGTGCTATTTCTTCCCTACATCCTCTGCCTCATTTGCTACTCCTTGGGCATCAGTAGAAAAGGTTCAGGTCCTGCTTCCCTTGTGCAAAAGCCCTTATGGGACCAGTGTAGGACCCTTTGCCTATTTCCACGGCTCTAATTACTTGCATAAACATTTGTGCTTTCGAGTGTTCTTGGACACTCACTGTGCTAATTGACAGGCTCTCCAGAAATGGGAGATTTGGTAGTTTAGAGCAATTTGCTTCTCCTATAGCTCATAGACTTTTGACTTCTGATTCTGCAAGTCTATGATATATGATGGAGGGTGGTCTCAGTCATAGGTCCAGTTCACTTGCTCATTGTCAGACAGGGTGATAAGATAGATATACTTAGCCAAGTCTCTCATCATCCAGGAGGCCAACAAGTACCCAGGAATGTTAGCCAGAAAAGACCTTGAGTACTTCCCCTAGTTCGCCAGCAATTCCCAAGTTTCTATTTGCTTTATTCAAACAAAGCAAGCCGAGGGGGTAGCTCAGAGGCAGTGCGAAAGGACACTCACTACCAAAGTTTGTATTCAAAGGAATAAAATCACAGGTTGACATTTTTACTTATTTATTCCATTGGTTGGCTAAACAAAGAGAGTTGACCCTGCTCCTTCACACGGTCCATACATACTTGCAGGTTTATCCACTTGCTGATCTATTTGTAACCCTAAAACTGATAGTCTAGAAGTCTGGTGGTTGTACACACATAGATACAGGATTGAGGAAACCGAGTTGCCCAACAGGCATATCCCCAACTAAAGTAGCACCATGTAACACCTTCTGTCTGTTTCAACAGCCACAGACTAGATCTCCATTGCAATTTACTTGTGACAGAGTTGGTTTAAGATGCCTTGAATGGATTTCTGTCCAGTGTTCCTAAGCATGAAAGTCAGCTGTGCTACTTGGAAGCTTTGTTCCAGTGTGAGTGATAATGCTGTTGGCTATTAGTCAATGTTAATGAATCAACAATATTGCTCATGGAGTGGGGAGGGCCCCAGGAAGGGAGGGTAAGTGGATAGAATATCAAATGCATTCTTAGCTAACAGGATGGATGAAGAGTGAGGGGCTGAGAGGTGTTTAGGAGGCAATGCCAACAGAATTTGAAAGGAAAAGGAAAGTGTCATAGGGACTATTCAACTCATGTTGGTCTGGAAGGATGAGTGAATAGATGAATGGAGGGAGGGAGGAATGGTGGAGGGATGGATAAAGGGTTGATGAATAGAAGATGAATGGTTGGATGGATGGATGGATGGATGGATGGATGGATGGACAGACGGACGGATGGACGGACGGACGGACGATGGATGGATGGATGGATAGATGGATGGATGGATAAAGCATGGATGAAGGATCAAGAATGAGTGGGTGACTGGATTAATGGATAGATGGAGAAGCCCTGTGTTGAGGTGGAGACTACCAGAAGAAGACCATATTTAGAGGTGGTTATGAAGATGTCTAGCACCTTATAATTTTTCACATCATACCCAAAGTAGTAAAATGATATCTGTGTGTCTGTCACACAGAGGTTTATGACAAAGATTTAAATTCTGGAGGTAGTAGAAATGGTAGCGGAAGAATGGAAGTTTCTGGTAGGGATTAACCTATATGGGGATCAGAGAAACAAGGAAGAGGGTGCATGAGCATCCCACATCCAGTGACAGAAAGAAGAGACATGGACAACAAAAGACCATGAGTAAATTAGTGAAGGATGAGAGGATAGAAGAAGTCTGAGACCCCCAAAAGATAACACCATGTCAAGAGAAAGGGGTACACGGTCAGGCGCTGTAGGAGCCTCCCTGGGAAAAAGATTGGAAACTTTCCACAGATAAATAACAAACATCAGAGCTGAGGTCCACTGGGACGGAAGGAATCTTTAATATAAAACTTTCTTTATTCATTTAACTATGGTTTTTACAGAGATGGACAGCATTGCCTTGCTGGATAACACATTCTCTTTCTGGTTTTTTGTTTGGCTCATGGGAGGAAAACCTACAGGAATGCTTGGCACTTACAGAAATGACTGTGCAGGTGCCCAAGCCAGAGAATCACTCCACCTTTGATTAGCTTGGAAACAGCCAAGTCTCTGTTGCTAGAACGATGAAAGGATCTAAAGGAAACCAAATACATACAACTTATGCAAGAGCAAGATAGTCTCTGAAACTGAAATCCTGCAAAGCTCATTCCTAACTTCTTCTGGTTATCTGTTCATCCATCCCCCACCCCATTCACTCCTTGAAAATTGACACAGTCATTTTGGAAACGATGGGAAAGTGTACCAAGATCCATAAAAACAGTCTCATATGATGAGGTCATGGATTTACTTTTATAAATAGTATCCAGAGGTGTAATTCAGAAGAACCAGCAGAAAACAAAATTAGGCATATTGCAAGTGTTCTCAAAGCAGATCGTCTCAAAAGCAAAGCTCCAGAAGTGACATGGGTGGGTGTTCAATAGATAGGGATGATTTCAGTGTTTGCAAAGTGGCAGGATATAGTGCTAAAAGGTCATTAAATGACTTTTTTGGCACCACAGGGAAGAATGGTCAAACACAAGCTCTCAAAGGAGCAGATTTGGTATCAGTTATCTAAGTATGTGACTTGGAAATGTGGGCTCATTGATGGGGTCATCAAGCACAGAATCATGCCACAGATCTTGTGTGTGTGTGTGTGTGTGTGTGTGTGTGTGTGTGTGTGTGCAGCCTTGTGTGGCTGTGTGCAAGTATGCACATGTGTTTGTTGGCCAGAGGTTGACCAGGTGTCTTCACTTGCTTCTTTCAATACCTTATTTGAGACAGTCTCTCACAAAGCCTTGCTGATAAAATAGTCTGATTGATCAATAAAGTTCAAGATCTTCCTGTCTCCACCTCCCCAGCACTGGGAACATAGGTTCCTTCTGCAACACTCTGACTTTACATGGGGGAAAGAATCCAAACTCAGGTCCTCATACTTGTACATAAGCCCTTTACCATCTGAGCCATTTCTCCAGCCCCAATTTTCAATTTTTAAAGTCATTAATTTTTTTTTCATTTACTTGTTCACTTAAAGTCCACAGGGTTAATATCTGGTGAGGCGTGGGAAGAACCAAAATGGCAAACAAGAGCCTTCTGAGAAAGGCTTTGAAATGAAGCTGAGAAGAACCGCACAACTGCTCTGAAATGTGCTCCTGTCTTGGCAGGACCCTGAAACGTTTGGGATGAATTATAGGCTAATATTGCTTTCCTTTGTTCCCTTGAGCCCTTCCTGATGGACTGTACAGAAGTCTTCTCCCATTGGCTTAGGTGTTCTGAGTCTTAGAACACCTTTCAAATTGCCTCTGCGGAAAGTGTGTTTTGTGCTAGCCAAAAAGCCTACATAATTAAGCAGGCAGAGCCTACTTCTCCTGTAATTATACCTGAAGGGATTTGAGCTTCTACTTCAGCAGACCCTAAAGGAAGGCTATAACTTGTGTGTTGGTGGATGTGCCAGGTAACAGACCTGGAAGAATGTAACATCTCCCAGAGCATTCGGTCATACTGGAATGTATAGAAGAGATGTATGTGTAAGGCTGGACCTGTGCTGGAGAGGCTGATCTCTGCTGCTCCTCCATCTTAGTAGGAATGACCTTGCAGCTTCCTAGAAGAAGGGTCTGATTTCTTGAATGTGAGCATTGGAGACAAGAATCCATGTTTCACCAGTTTTGGAGTTGTGTGTTTAAAGCCACATACTTCCCTACTAAACTTCACAATACTTTCCCCTACCATATACTCCCTGGATCATAGGCCACCCTTAGCCCAGGGTTTCTGTATCCAGGTATGCAATGTCTTCTTTTTTTTAAGAAAGCATTTCTAAAAATTTATGCATATATGTGTGCCTAAATAATTTTATATGTGCATCCCACGAATGCAGGAGTCTGTAGAGGCCAGACGTTTTTGGATCCTATGGAACTGAAGTTATACATAGCAGTGTGGGTGCTCGGAATTAAACTCAGGTTCTCTGCCAGAGCAGTGAGCATTCTTAACAGCTAAGCCATCTCCCCAGCCTTTTTAATGTCTTCTAATGCTTAAGACTGAAGCCATGATATTATGGGAAACTCTTCTACCAATGAATGACCTACTTCCTCAGCCCTGATCTGAATTCTGGGAGAGAGAAACATCCTTTTGATTGAAAGCAGGATTCTTTTTCCATGACATTTTTATGAAGTTGTGACCAGAGACCAGCTTCTGTGCGGTTATCATCAGTCCCTGGAACCTAGCTTCTGAGGTACGTAGAGGTTGAATTGAAGGTGGTGCTTGTAACAGTTTCTATGGGAGAGAACATGAGAACTCTTTCACAGCATACTATACCAGTTCCATGCACACACACACACACACACACACACACACACAGAGGAATAATCTTGTGTTGATCTCGCAGATTGGGAAGCCACTGATCTACCAACAAGGTTACTTCACTTCCTCCCCCAAAATTGTGACTTTGGTGGACCCAGTGTTTCAAGGCTCCTAATGTAGTTTTATTTCTGTTGCCAAGATAAAATACACAGGCAAAATGCAGATTAGGGGAGGAAAGAGTTTATTTGGCTTAAAATTTCAGGTTTACAGTGCACCACTGAGGAGAGATCTAGGTGGGAACTCAAGCAGGGAACATCACATCCATAGAGCAGCAAGAAACCAATGCATGCAAGTCTAATTTTGGCCTTGCTTGCTTATTAACTATGTTCAGTATGATGGTTTGTATATGCTTGGGCAACGGAGTGGCAGTATTAGAAGGTGTGGCCTTGTTGGAGTAGGTGTGTCACTGTGGCTGTGGGCTTTAAGACCCTCACCCTAGCTTCCTGGAAGGGAGTATTCTGCTAGCATCCTGCAGATGAAGATGTAGAACTCTCAGCTCATCTTGCACTATGCCTGCCTGGATGCTGCCATGCTCCCACCTTGATGATAATGGACCGAACCTCTGAACCTGTAAGCCAGCCCCAATTAAACGTTGCCATTTTTAAGAGTTGCCTTGGTCACGGTATCTGTTCACAGCAGTAAAACCCTAAGACACTCAGCTAACTTTCTCCCTTCTTATACTGTGCAGAATCCCCATTTTAGGAGAAGGCACCACAAACAATGGACTGGGTCTTCCTATACCAATTAACAATATAGACCAATCTCTTACAGGTGTGTCCCCAGGCCAATCTGATGTAGACATTCCTCACTAAGACTCTTTTCCTAAGGGATTCTAAGTTGCACCAAGCTGACCATTAAAACTGACCGTACTGGCCCTCTGGAGCTTTTAGGAAGAGCAGAGCATAAACCAAGTATTTCTCAGAGCTTCTTAAAACTCTATGTCCCCCTAACATTCAGGCTTCGCACCCTGGCCTGACCAAGAACCCCATTTCCAACCCTGGGTGGCAAAAATCAGCATCTTAAATCATGACTGCAGACTAGCCAAGAGAAGCAAAGGCCCTTTGCCAAAGTCTAGGTCTTGATAAATAAATTCTTCCTTGACAGCAAAGAAAGGCCTGGCCCAGCCACTGGCTCCTTAAACATTTTAATTTAATTCAACGGGAATTTATTATGCACCTACAATCAGGAGCCAAATTCAAGAGCTGAAACTTGGAGGATGGGAGTAGCTGCGTTTTTATGTGCTGTGCTAGGAAAGGGGTGGCTCTTTCTGGAATGAGTGCACGTTCATATCATGGAGGCAGTTTTCTTATTGCCCCTCTTTCATTCCTTTGGCCCCAGATTTCTGTCTCCCAACACCTCTCTACCAAGACCTTGTCCTTCCTTATATAAACTCTCACATTCTCACCTTGTACAGACCCCAGCCCACTCCCCTTGTCCTATGTCTGACTCAGTGTGAGACTTAGAACTTACCTCCCACAGTCTGCTACTCTTCCAGCCCTCTCATTCTTTTCCCAGTATGAATATCTGACCCACCCCAGTAAGTTCACATCTGCTTACCTCCCAACACCCAGAAGATGGGCACATCCCATAAGTGGTACAAAACTCTGGGCCTATGGCACTATCCAAGCAGGGGAGACCTGACTCATCCTATGCTTTTCTACATACACTGAATCATACCACAAAATATATAATAAGTAGGAAGAACCAAAGCGAGGCTACAGGAACTGAGAGATGGCTCAGTGGTTATCAGCACTTGGTACTCTTCCACAGGATCTGAGTTTGGCTATCAAAATCCATACTGTGTGCGTCACAACTACCTGTATGTCCAGTTCCAGAAGAACAAACATCTTCTTATGGCTTGTGGGAATCCATATACATACACACATACATGTAATTTTTTTTAAATCTTTAAAATACATGTAATATAACACATGTGGCTACTATAACATGTAGGGAAGGAGAGAAGAAAAAATTCACACAATACTAAGTTTCATATATTCAATTTGCAGTGGCACAATATTGACTCTAAGGTTTAAGTATCCACAGTTAGGACTATGTATTCATGTACACCCAAAAAAATAAGCTTACTGAAAAGCCAACTGATAAATTAATATGTAATTCATTTATATATATATATATATATTTCAGTCTAACATATAATCAAATATCCCAAATAAAGTATAGAAGGGGGAACATAAGACCAAAATGAATAAGGGACTAATGAAATATAATAAGTAAACCCAAATATTCAAATACAATTATGTCAATAATTATATTAAATATGAATAGACAAATAGCAATTCAAAGGTAAGAGAATGTCAAAATAGATTTTTAAAAATGAAGATTGACCTGTGTGCTATCTATTAAGAGATGTGTCTTAAACGTAAGACTGTAGAGAACATGAAATTCAGTAAATGTTAAAACTAAACCAGAATAAACAACAGAATAAATAACAAATATTTACAAAGACAGCAATGGGCATGTCTTAGTTGAGAGAAATTTATCAAGAACACATATAGATTCTCTCTCTCTCTCTCTCTCTCTCTCTCTCTCTCTCTCTCTCTCTCTCTCTCTCTTTCTCTCTCCCTACACACACACACATACACACACACACAACCCTAATAACAGATTTAAAACACAAGGAATGGGAAGTTTTTAGAAACTCTTAACTTCCAAAAAGAACTACTGGCCACCATTACCTTGTGGTAGTGACACATCTGCACTCTCCCTGCAGTGGACTGACCACTACTGGCCTCACACCTGGCTTCTATGTAGACTCAGGCCTGGTCTAACAGCCTGTGTCCATAATAGATTTGATGAGATTTAGACTGTGTCTTTTAACTCTTTTTGAACTATTGAGAAAAACAGTGTAGTATCCTTTGGGGTAACCAAGAAGCTGAAATGGTGCCAATAGCAGCCCCCCTGATTTATGAGAAATAGGCTAATATAAAGGAAAGGAAAGATAAGAAAGGAGTCTTATCATTATTGCTGGACCCTCTAGATCCAACAATACCTGAAATCATAACTCTTAGGCTGTTCTGTCCCATTTACTAATAAACCTCCTTCATTGGATTAAGTTGACTGAAGTAAGAAACACTTGTCTTTTTTTTGTTTTGTTTTGTTTTGTTTTGTTTTTCGAGACAGGGTTTCTCTGTGTAGCCCTGGCTGTCCTGGAACTCACTTTGTAGACCAGGCTGGCCTCGAACTCAGAAATCCTCCTGCCTCTGCCTCCCAAGTGCTGGGATTAAAGGCGTGCGCCACCACCGCCCGGCAGAAACACTTGTCTTATGCAGGCCCGAGAGTACCCATAAATATATTGCACTAACCCCTCTGCAGACACACAAGGCACCAATAATCTTTGGCCTTAGTAATGGATCCACAATTGAAGAATAAAGTACATGTATTTGGCAGGTGAGCAGAGAGTCAATCCCTCGGGTGGGTGAGACGTGACTCTAAGAGTCACTGTCCCCATGTGAAATACCGGCCTCACAAGTGTCACAAGAGGTCCTTGCTTCTAGCTGCCATTCTTACCAGATGGTAAATTAGGATGAGTCCTGAGCTGGCCAGCTGAGGCTACTCAGTTCCTGTTCTAGGAAGCATGAGCACAGTCAATGAGGTGAGGGCCTGGAATATAGAGGAAGGGTGATGAGGTGGGGTGGTTTGAGAGTCTCCATGCCACCAGACCAGGTAGGACAGGGCCAATGGCTGACACCCTGGCCCAACTCTGAGTCTGAAGTTGACAGTAAATCAATGAGGACAGTATTTTCAGAAAGGCCATTACACACTTGGCCTTGCTGGCACGGTCTGAAAGCATCCAAGTCAACAGAGGCCACAGAATGGTAGAGTTGCCCTATGAGGACTGTTTCTTAAGGGATCTAGTTCTTTCCTGGCATGGCAAAGCGTGAGGAGAGAAATTATCCACTGTGGACGGAGCTGATTGAGATGGAAGAGAACAGAAATAATCAGGACACAGGACACCTTCTCAGACAGGAGATGACCTGCTTTGCATTTGGGTAGCAAAGAGGCATCTGCTCTTGGTGGAGAAGCTGTAATGGAAGAAGAGAAATGGAAAACTATTGTCAAGCGCGCTTGGCAAGCCCTCAACCATGTTCTGAAGTCCATTGTTTGCCTCCACTAGGCCTCAGAAAGCATCCCCAGTGAGATTTCCCTGGAGCTAAGGATATAGGCAGTTTTAAGATGCCAAACATAGGTGCTAAAACCTGAACCTAGGTCCTTCGGAAGAGCAGAAAACACTCTTAACCATTGAGTTAAGCCAGCTTTCCAAAGCAGTCTTACATGCCTTTATGACTATTTACTTTAACTCAATAAGATCCAAAGAACATACAGGTTCAAACTTAAAATCCTGCCCAAGGTCTAAGGCCAAAAGAGGGCAAAGTCTGGTGGTGTTCTCTCCACAACCTGAGCCTGGATTTCAAATGCTGTGGAGCCCTCTCCTATGTTTGATCAGCCCGACTGCAGCCTTTTGTCCTGCATGGCAGGCAGGTATCCAACTTGACGACAGGCTGAAGAGAAAGTATCCCCTTAGGAGATGCCACCAAGACCTTTCTCCTGTTACAACATTTATACCAGGGTGTATACATATATGCATATATGAGTGTATACGTGCATATGTTTGTGTGTGTGCACATTAAGCGGGTGTATTCTAGAATTTGAACAGCAGTAAACATGTAAAATTCCCTGTGAAACCTTTCAGAGGCAGTAAAACTCAAAGAACACAAAGTCAAGCCAACTACTTTGTAGAGATCTTAGCACTGGCTTTCCCTGCTCATCTCTAGAGTCTACATATGTTCTTCCAATCTCTCCCTACCTTTCTGCATCTACTTACTTACTTACTTACTTACTTACTTACTTACTTACTTACTTACTTACTTACTGTGCATATGCCAGTGTATTTGTCAGTGTGTAGAGGTCAGAGGACAACTTGGAAATGTCTATGCTCTCCTTCCACCATGTGTATCCTGTATCCTAGGATCAAACTCAAGTCATCAAGATTGATGGCTAAGCCATTTCACAGTTTCCTTTCCTGTTCATTTAGATAAGCTAAGCCTTAAAGTCTCCTAATGCATGTCCCACGCCCAACTACACAGGAGTCTGCTAGATGGTTACCAGGAGGGATTATCATACTAGGTCTCATCAGAGCCACTTACCAGGCATCTGTAATGCTTTGAATACTAACTGCCCCCCACAGGCTTTTGTGTTTAAATACTTGGGTCTCAGCAGGTGGCATTGTTTGGAGAGGTCATGGAGGAACCGGTAGGAAGTGAGTGGAGCCCCCAGCTACAGGAAGTAGGACACTGGGGTGGGCCTTGAGATTGTATAGCCTGAACACACTTGCTCCTCCTTACCTCCTGATTGGTAACAGGAAGCAGACAGTTCCCTATGTTTCAGCCACTGTGGAGCCTCTTGTAGCCATGTCTTTCCTACCATGACAGACTGAAGTCCCTGAGCTGTGTGCTGGAAAATATTTTTCTTCCTTAAGTTGCCTTGTTAGGTATTAGATCACAGTGATGAGGAAAAAAATGCCTAATATATATAAAGGTATATACCTTGTGCCAATTCTAGGCTTCATGCAGACACCACTCACTCTTTGCATATATGAGTTAAATATTGTCCTTCTTTCGTGACCAGGCAATAGTAGCTCATAGAAACTAAATGACTTGTGCACAAATCACAGAGCTCTTCAAGGGCCAAGGTCAGACTCCTTCCCTGTCCAGACACTCAATGCAGCTTCTTAACCCTCTGAAAACAGGAAAGCTGAGGCTATGTGGCAGAACTTCAGCATGTGAAGACACAGAGCACCCCAGAGAATGCACAGCACCTCTGGCCCTCTGTTCAGGGACCCAACTGGTTAAAGAACTCTGATTTTCCTTTGGGAAGAAATAATTCTAATACCAGGACTCCTCAATTACTCTGTGCAATTAAGTCCTGAGTGCTTGTTTGAACAATTAACCAAAATAATTATAAACGTATCTCTGTTACTACAATTGCATATTAACAAAGGCTCAGGGCCAATTAATCATTACTCCGTCAATATCTAATTTGCATAAACCTATCGTCTTTAAAGACTCCATGTTTGGGGTGACAGGGCCCCTTCATCGATTATGGAAATGTCCCCATCAAACCTCCCTGAGGCCGTCAGAAGGAATAAAAGGGGTTGTCTGTTGTGGGCTGTTTAGTGTCCTGCCCACCCTCCCTGGGACAGGCAAGGATTGAGAACAAAGGGGAGAGATGCAATTAATTTTCAGTTCTCCTTCAGGGAGAGGAAACTGATGGGGCTTCAGATTGTGGGGGTAATGGGTAGAGGGGATGCATCAAGCCTAAGGTCTAGGTGGGGGTGGGGTAAGAACTAGCAGCTAAGATGTTTGTGGGGTCATCCAAATTCATTCATTCATTCATTCATTCATTCAAAAGGTCTTTTAACAAATCTCACTCTGGAGTGTAAGAAGGTTTGAAAGGCAGTAGTAAATGAGATTCTTCCAGTTCCACGATAAGCCAGGTAGACAATAAGATGCCATTAAAAGGGGTGTGTTTTTCAAAAATCCAGTACTGAGAGTTTGGTGTGTAAAATGATTAGTGATCAAGTCTTTTGGAGGAAGGAAAGGAAAGGAACAGTGTTTGACAGGGAGACGCTGGGCTTTGATCAGGTCTGATAGATCCTCAAGCACAACTGATATGTCAGTATGATGCAAGTGACACCAGAGCCGTTTTGACCCAGGTTGAAAGACTAGATGTCCACAGCCTGTCTTGCCTTCCCTGCCTGCCCTGCCTGCCTTGCTGGCCCTGGAAGTAAGCTGCCTGGGCTGAGCTGACTCTTCGATTAAGGGAAATGGGACGAGAAGCAGCTGAGGTGGAAGTCCCTTCTGCTTGTGCATATTCGTGTGTGTGTGTGTGTGTGTGTGTGTGTGTGTGTGTGTGTGTGCGTGTGTGTGCACATGTGCATTTGTGTGTGTTTGCACCTATGTGTATGTGCAGGCCAGGTGTCTTACTTGATTGTCGATTGCTCTCTACTTTATGTCTTGAGGCAAGGTCTGCCACTTAATAAAATTGTGGTTTATCAATTTGCCTATAATGACTGGCCGATAAGCTTCAAGGGTCCCTCCGTCCAGCTGGTTTTGCATTCCACTTCTACGTGGGAACTTTGGATTTGAACTCGGGTCCCCATGCTTGAACAGGAGGCTCTTAACTGACTGAGCTTTAGCCCCAACCCTTGAACCTTTTTTTTTTTTTTTAAAAAAAGAGAGATTTAGACAGGTCTAGCACATTAAAACAGGTAAGGACATTGCAGAGAGAAAGTAATGAGGCCACAGCAACCCAGAGAGGCTACAGCCGAAGCTGACTCGATAGGCAAGAATATCACGGTGGGCTCTTTGAAGCATGATGTGAAATATGAACAGATCCCATCAGGCGAGGAAGACAGGAAAAGTGGGTCTCAGACAGAAGGAAGTGCTGAAGCTCACTGGGGAGGAAGACCATTGAAACATCAAACTCAGAGAGGCAGTAGGCATGGAAATGGGAGACTGTTCAGTGCAGATCTTGCCTGACTGGTACAAGTCATACATGTCCAGGTGACAAGATATACACGTCCAGGTGGCTCTCTCTGTGACCAGGCTTCTATCCCAGTGGGCTCCTCTGTTTCCCAGGAACAGGGCAAGTGAGGTGACATCACCTTGGAGATGGCTGGCCTTGCATTTCTGGACCTTCCAGCATCTTACATCCTCTCTTCTGCGTGTGGGAACAAGCTGGCCTCTTTGATTATGCATCAGTTGTGAGGAGGACACCCAGATGGGGCATATGTTGTTGTTTCTGGATCACGTTCTAAATTTCTGTGTGGGGAAGGGCACACCACCCTGCTCATGGGGCAGTTAGGGGTTAAACCTTCAGAACTCAGTGCTCTTATCACCACTGAGATCAAACTTGGATCATCAGATTTGGGGCAAGCTTATCCATTGAGTCATCTGATTTTAAAAGATTTGTTAGTATGCATTAAGTGACAAGTTTTAGAATGGCACTGTCATTGATATGTATATGATGTATATGTATATGCACATGCACATGGACATGTATATGTATATAGTACATTGATCACACTTACCTCCCATTACCCAGGTCCACATCCTTCCCTCTCTCCTGCTTCGCATAGTCCTCTTCCTCTTCACAAGTAATCAATCCCCCTTTCTACTTCCATTCATTTTAATCACACACATACACACACACACACACATGCTCACACATACACACACTCACATACACACTCATATACACATATACTCACATACTCACACATTCACAGATACAACATACACACTCACATTCACACACATATTCATATACACACTCACACACACTCATATACACATACTCACATGCTCACACACATTCATGCACACTCATATACACATATACTCACATACTCACACATTCACACATACAATATACACACACACATTCACACACACATATTCATACATACACACACACACACACATGTTGGTAGAGAAGAACAGAGAGAGATACAGGAAGAAAGTCAGACAGGAAAGAGATAGAGAGACACATTTTTGGAAACAAAGCGCTGCACATGTGCTGTTTTCGCTCACTTTTCAAGATGCTAAGTGCAGATAAACTCATCCTTAGACACCTATGGATGACATTTCAATCACCAACCACGGGGCCTTCCAGGAACCGGGCATTCCGCAGGACTCGATGAGATCATGGCACAGACTCCTGAGCTCAGAGCCTTTTTGCAGGGACAGCATATGACAGGACTCAAAGTAAAAGTTTAGGCAGAAAAATAACGATCACTCGCAAAAGAGCTACAGATAAAAGAGAAAGTGAAGTAGAAAAGCAGGTAGCTTCAGAAATGTACACACTGGCTTTCCTCCTGCTCATCTGCTGGACAGAGAACCCTCTGGCTAGTTGGGTGTGACAGGAAGAGGAGGCTTTAAAAGAAAGAAAACTTTACCTATCTGGTTCCAGATAAATGCTAAAATGCTATAAGGTGGTCACATGAGGACAGCAACTTCTGTCCCCACAATGAGAGCTACTGCCACAGCAGCAGGCTTATCTTAACCAGCGTGGACAGCTCAAACACTGGGGCTTAGGCCCAGCAGGATTTAGTGAAAATAAAGCAAACGTGAGAACCCCAGACGCAAGCAGAACTTGTTGGAGAGGCAAAGCCCTGTGTGGTCTGAAGGTCAGGGAGCTGTACTGGAGCCCAGGAAAGGGCAGTGTGACCTGACCCGAGAGTGGACAAAGGGACATGAGACATGAGCTGACAGTAGTAATTATACCCTGGACTCACAGTTGCTTCCAGAAACTTAGTCTTGCAAAACCACCAAACCTGCTTCACTCAAGAGAGAAAAAGGAAAACGTTTTCCCAAGTTGATTCTCCCCATCAAAAAGTACCCTCAGCACAGGGGAGGCACATTTGTAATCTCCTGTAATATCAGGGCTCCAATGCTTGAGGCAGGAGGCTCATAAATTTGAGACCAGCCTGGGCTACATAGTGAGTTTAGAGCTATTTGAAGCTATGTATATACTCAGACACTGTCACATAAAAGGGGGAAGAGAAGGAGGATGGGGGAGGAGAAGGAGAGAGAGAGAGAGAGAGAGAGAGAGAGAGAGAGAGAGAGAGAGAGAGAGAGAGAGAGAATTTGAGATGGTTTAGCAAGTAAGGGGTGAAGATGCTGGCTGCCAAGTTCAAATCCCCATCTTCCATATTGTGGAAGGAAAGAGCAAAATTTTTCAAACTGTCCTCTGGCCCCCCATTTGTGCTGTGGCACATATGCCACTCCCTCAATGCTGACGCACAAATTTTAAAAATAGAAGGAATGATTGATTGAATAGTTGAATAACCTCTTAGATGAATTGGCCTGCAAGGTCAGTTCAAGTCCACAAACACCTCAGGATAAATGTGTATGTTGTGCCTACTGTGTGCTGTATTATATATAAGTCATGCCTTCTTTATTCCATAAGGAAATGTCTTGCATGAAGCAGGAATGCACCAGATGGAGGATCCCATAACCACATAACTACCTGGGTTGACAAGGAAATGTGATGTTTTTCCACAGGGAGAAACAGACCTCAGTTAACATTTCTCTAGCAGAATACCACTGGTGTTTAATATGTAAACTCTAAAAGGTACATCTTCCTCAATGTGGCATCCATCTACCACTGTTTAATAAGGAAAGCACACTTCATCCTGAATAGCAGTACACTGCATTCTCAAGAAAGTGTACAAAGAAAAAGCTGAGCTACCATGTGGTGGCTCAATGTGTCAGACGGATAGGCAGATTGTTTTTTTAATACAACTATGTGTACTATGTGTGTTGAGGTGGGGGGAGAGCATGCTCAACGTCACAACTGTGGAAGTCAGAGGACAACTTACAGGAGTCAGTTCTCTCCTTCCACCATGTGGGTTCCAGGGAGTAAATTCAGGTCATTAGCATTGGTGAAAGGATCTTTACCTGATGAGCTATCTCACAGCCCCAGGAAGAAGATGTTTTCAAGCTAACCCAGATGTGGATGTTGCTAAGACTCTTGATGAGCATAAAGAGAGTCCAGCAGATGGACAGTGTGGTGGTTTGAATTCAGCACTCTGGGACTAGAGAAAGGGGGGATCTTAAATCCAAGGTCATTCTTAACTACACAGTGAGTTCCTTCAAGGCAAGCCTAGGATTTAAAGACTCTTTCAAGAAAGTGAAGAAATGGGGAGGAGAATGAAAGGAAATGGCTAGTTCCCAGGTTTGCATGAGGGTTCCTGGGAGAGGAGCCCCCAGATTGGAGTTCTAATGAGACCTCCTGAAGTTACAACTGTCAGGCAGAGTGGGGGATGCTGGTCCGTGGTTCTAGTGATAGGAGAGACAGGAGGTTCCAGAGAGACGGATTTTGAAAAAGCAGATGAGCAGATCAATAAAGAATGGTGGCTACTTTTTGATAAATCTATATTGCAGAGTCTCATGGAACTATTAAGAATTAGATAATGCACACAACCCAACAGGCACTCCTGATGTGCTATTCAATAAAAAGGCAAAACGCTGAGTACACATTAGAAACAAGCAGACGACTATCTACATGGGTGCATACTTGGATGTTTACATAGGAGAAGAAAGGGCTGTAGGACGGTCTGTACCAAAAGCATAACCGCCGGTGCCCTAGCTTACCGAGTGGAGGTGGGGAGAGCAATTTACTTAGATCTTACTACATATATTCTTCTTACTAATTTATTCAAATAATCTTTTTTTTTAACAAACTCCATTTTCACTTAGCACTGAAAGAGTTTTTTAAGAGCACAAGCATATAAAATTGTCCTTTGATCGCTGCTAGGCAAGCAGGTTGCACTGTGATGGGAGACTCTGCTCTAAAGCTCTGGGGAGAGGCATCTTCCAGAGACTCCGATGCCCCTTGCTTGGGTCATCCCATTATCACCTTTGTGTTGGCATGCCCAAAATGAGTATGTTAATCCACTTGAGAGTGGAGGGCAACATGGGTGGGGTTAGAGGAAGGGTAGGTAGGAGGAGCTAGAGGGACCAAAGGGAAGGGGGAAAGTGATATGATTTTATTTCAATTAAAAATGTATTTTTTATAAAAAGGCTAAAAGAATTGGCATGAGAGCCGGAGCCAGAAAAGGTTTCACTCTCCACCTGTGAAGAGGAATGGAATTCCTCAGCACAGAGTCAATGATGCCAACCTGGGGATCACGTCACTTCCCACTGGCCTAGTTTGACTGTCTTACAGGTAAGATTGACACCTGCCCTACAAGACTTTAGAATGGGGCTTTAGAATGAGAAAGCCCGCTGGGCAGAGAGAGTGCATGCTTTTAATCCCACCCAGCACTTGGGAGGTAGAGGCAGGCAGATTTCTGAGTTCTAGGCTAGCCTGGTCGGTCTACAAAGTGAGTTCCAGGACAGCCAGGGCTATACAGAGAAACCCTGTCTCAGAAAACCAAGAGAGAGAGAGAGAGAGAGAGAGAGAGAAACCCCAAGATGACCACGGATACCACATGAAGGAATTTAGACTTCCCTCGCCCCCTACTTTAGGTAAATAACTGTAAATAACTTCACTTTCTGTTGCCCATTTCCGCTTCCTGGTTTGTGTGGGATACAGAGAAGCCGAGGCTACAGGTGCTCACTAAGACATAACTGCTCAAAGAATAAAGAGGAAACCACACCACCAGACCTCACTGGCCTGGTCAAGGGGTCCCACCTTTTGCTTTGCTGATGCACCGCCCCAGGCAGAAGTTTACACCCCAACTTCAACCCTGTTCTGTTCTGATTCCTGTGTCCTTCCCCCTTTGTCATGGGGCTACTGGGGAGGACAGCTGCACCTCCTAACTGCTTCTTGTCACTTGCCGTGAGCTCGTGGCTCAGGGTCCGCCCACATTATTTGGCAAAAAGCCTTCTAGACAAATTGGATTCCCAAGACCTGCTTTAGGGGACCATTCGACAAGAGGCTCTTTAGGATTCCTTTCTATCAACCACATGTCCACTGTAGATAATGGTGATTTTTCTCAAGATTCCTCACGGGGTCAACCACTGGCCCTTGGGGAATGTAGGTCATCCCCAGGCTCAAGGTCTGTGCTCAGGAGACCATGATCAACACCACAAAAGCCTGCAGAAGAGGCCCTTATTGGTCCCCCCCCAAAAGCATCAGCACCAGGGTCTGTGATGGGGGAGAAGAGAAGGGGCCTTGGGCGGAAACAACCTTGTACACTCAAAAGAACCAACTGTGCTGATTCAAAAAAAAAATTTTTTTTCCAGAAGCGCCTGTGGGTAAATTTGAGCTGCCCACAGCTCCCCAGGGGCATCGCGAACTTGCTGCCGAGCCATTTCTGTGGATTTCAGTCAAATCCTAATTTTAGTGTTCATTAAACATGGGTAATTCCCCAGCCTGTCCCTGCCTCACCTCATACACAGGGAACATCGGCAATATAGGTCACAGAGGCTCCAAACACACTCCACATCAAAGGGAAACCTTTTCATTATAAGTATTAACTTTATAAATAATGATGAACTTTAAAAAGTTTCCCAAAAGCTGTGGGGCCTGTGTAAGGAGAGTTTTCCAATCTCCTAGTCTCTATGGATATTTGCAAGAGCCTGGTTCCTTGGGGGAGGGGGCAGTGCAAAGTCTACATTCCAGGCAAGAGCATGATGACACCCTGTCTGCAGCTGCCCTCCCAAGTGGGATATTTTTTCAGACTGATACAGCAAAACATAGCTGAAGTGTGTGGCCCTGGAAGAGAGAAGCGCACCCCAACTCATGTGCATGGACACACACACACACACACATACATACACACCATACAGACACACACAGGTAGAGAACACATCTACCAGGGGTATACATGTGTAATGACAACAAATTACTTAAACAGTGTTTGAGCTCACATCGTGAAGGAACAAGAGGAGACGTGGATACTAAGGTTATTTACCACTTCACTGAACGTCTAAAGGGCATCCATTATAACCCTCATAACTTCATGAGCACAAGGTGGTGCGGAAGCGCCAAGCATCACTTTTTCCATCGAAATACCTGCTTGATTTGACAAGCCTTAATCTTCCCAGGCATAAGTGTCACACTGGGCAATACTCAACAAGCGTTTACCCTCGTATTCCTGTCTTTGTGTAGTCTGTCCTCAATGTGCTTGTCTTTCCCCCATTGTTCTGCCCTAACAAACCCTTTGCACCTCTTACTACACTGGCACCAGTTGCCAGAAATCCCCTCTGATGACTCTACTCTCCCCTGAATAAACCAACCCTGCCCCTCAAGGAAAGAGTTGATGTAGCCTAGGCTGGCCTCAGACTCATGTGATTGAAGATGACTGAACTTCTGTCCCTGCGATCTCTATGCCAAAGTTCTAGGATCACAGCAGTATAGCTCCCTGCCTCATTTACACAGTGCTGGGGATCACAACCAGGCCCTCATCTATACACTCTGCCCACTCACCCTTCCACTCTACTTACTACTATAAAAGTAGTTCTAGATCATTCGTGTAATGTCTCTATTATCAGCACTCCACCCCCAGGACACAGTGAGGTAGGTGAGCAGAGAATTGGCCTGTTATGTCTGGAATCCCTGTGCTTTGGGCAGGCCTCGGTCATCTGTGTCATCATCACTGAATAAACAAGGAGAAGGAGAATGGCCCAGGTGCTATCCTAAACTTGACAACCAGCTCTCTGTGCGGGGCACAGACTCCACAAGAAGATCTGACATCACCAGGGCACACTCAGATTTTCCAGATTGTTCTGGGGAGCTTCATAGCTAGAGGCCCATGCCTCCCCACAAAGTCCCATGGGATTCATACATCCCAGAGGTCCCAGAGGTTAGGGCAAGCCTTCAAGGGGCCTGATTTAAAATCAGTCATCTGCTTATAATTCCAGCTCTGCAGATGCAGACAGATCCCAAGTTCAGATCCAGCCTGAGCCGTAGAAAGAATTCCAGATCAGCCTCAGCAACAGAAAGAGACCTTGACTCAAAGCAACAGCAAACCAGTTATCTTGGCGCAGGCTTATAAACCAAGTACCTGGGAGGTAGGGATGGGAAGATGAAATGTTAATGTTATCCTTGGCTACATAGCAAGTTTGAGGCCAACCCAGACGCCATGAGATCCTGTCTCAAAATATCAAATGACAGAGACTGGGAAGAGGGCCCCCACAAACAAGAGGGCCTGAATTCAGATCTCTGGCATTCACATAAAAAGAAGCCAGGTATAGTATCACAGAACCAACCAAGCAGAACCCTGGAGCTAACTGGTCTTTCAATGGAGTCAGTGAAGCCAGGTTCAGTGAGAGATCCTGTCTCAAAAAAATAAACATACAGAGAGCTCAAGGGAGACAAAAATAAAATTAGATCTCTGACCTCTAAGTGTGTGTGCACACATACAGATGCATTCATACAATTTGTATACACACATACAGAGTGGGGGAAGGGAGAGAAGGAAGAGGAGTAGGAGGAGAATGAGAGGGAAGAGGAAGAGGAGAAGGAGGAGGAGGAGAAGGAGAAGAGGAAGAGGGAGAAAAGGGAGAAGAGGGAGAAGAGAAAGAAAAGAGGAAGAGGAGGAGGAAGGAGGAGGAGGAGGAGGAAGAAGAAGAAGAAGAAGAAGAAGAAGAAGAAGAAGAAGAAGAAGAAGAAGAAGAGGGAAGAGGAAGAAGAAGCTGTTTGGAGATCATGTATATCTTAGTCATAAACTCCAGGACACAACACAAATGGGTACAACAGGAGATTTTGTCTTTCTTTGCTAGCCGCCCCTTTTCAACTTCCAAGAAAGGATCTGGCTCTGATGCTGGGATTGGGCATATCTGCGAGTGGCATCAAACCCAGGCCATTGGAGCTTTCTCCATCTTGGAGCTGACAGAGCATAGTGGTTTTCAGCAAGTAAAGAGAAGCAGGGGTCCCCTGTGTGTTTCCACTCTCATCCTCATACGGTTGTAAAAGCCAAGGCTAAGGGAACAGACACAAATGAATCCCAGTGTAGCAAGGGACCAGGATGGCCTAGGTCTATGGAAAGCTTCAGCACAGGCACTAGATTTGAATAAAAAGGGGCTCTGCGGAAGGGCCAAAACTACCCACTGCCAAGAAGACAGCTTTGGGACTGAGATGTGTGTTTGAATCCCAGCTCTGTAGTTTCCTGGCTCAGACATCGTGGGGGAGTTGATAAATCTTTGAACCTCGGTGTCTCATCACCATATCTGGTACATTGGATTGTTGAGAAGATTAAATCAGCTAATATCCTTAAGTGCTTGAAAGAATGCCTGGAACCCAGGATATGGTACAGAAATGCAATGTAAATAATGCAGAAAGCTCTTTTGCATTATGCCAGGGAAGAGAACAGTATTTCCTGCCTGTGGATAGCAGACTCTGTCTGAACAACCCCGAAGCCACTACTAGTTAGCCTGGATAAACCAGGTAAGGAACACAGAGGTAGGAAAGCATGGAAGCCTGTGTCTGCATCTTTGCTGATTTGTTGCTGTGTTGATGGCAGTTGGATTTAGTGTTAGCCTATCTCCTGGGTGATTCTGGATCCTGTCAAGGTGACAGCGAAGATTAAGCATCACAATGTGAAGTCCTCATGAACCAATCATCTTCCTCGTTGAGCTGAGTGTTTGCCTTGTTGTCAAGAGCAGCCTGGAATACATCTGGATTCCCTTGCCAGTGAATCAATGGAGTCAATGCATAGAGGTTATGTGCACCCCAGATCCAAGTCAGTTGGTCTCTAAAGCTTACCTGAAAAAAAATTCCCTCAAATTGCTGTGTAATGAACCTATGGGAAAAGAACAGGACCTTCCCTCAGAATAAAAGATGAAATGCCATCTCTATCTTTGAATATCAGTCACTAGCCTCGTTTCATTTCTGTCCCTGTCATAAAACAAAAATCTGACAAACATCAACCTAGTGAAGAGAGGGTTTGTTAAGTTTGCAACTCCAGGTTCCAGTCCATGATTATGGAGAAGTGAAACAGGAAGTTGAAGCAGCTTCAACAGTCAAAAGCAGAAAGAGAACAAATACAGACTCAGTACTCAGCTCTATATCTATGCTCTTATTCAGCCCATGGCCCCAGATTAGGGAATGGTGCTGCCCACTGTAGGCTGCATCACCCCACACTAATTAACATAATCAAGACCATCCACCCATGGATGTGCCCATAGGTCAACCTGATCTAGACAATAGCTTCTTTGAGACGCTCTTCCCAGATGATTCTAGGTTACATCAGGATGACCATTTAAACCAACCATCATACTTATCAATCTAGAGAAAGAGCACCTTGCCATTCAGGACATCAAATATTCAAATATGCATCCCTCTAGGTCCTCCAAGGCAATATCATCCCACTTAAGTGTTATGGTTCAGTGGATAAAGGCCCTTGCTGTCAAGTCCCAAGTGATTCCCTGGTACCCACATTGTAGCAGGACAGAACTAATGCTCCCAAAACTTTCATCTGACCTCCACATGCATCTTATGTGCCCCTACTACATACAAAGGTGTATGTGCACACACATGTACAGCAAACAAAATAGTCATGAAGCTGCCGCAATGAAGCTGAATAATGGATTGAGAAGACAAGCAAATTGACACATAAGAAGCAACCCCTAAACAGGAGAGACTTTACTGTTCTTGTTCATTTTGCTTTTTAGTAATGAGTTGAAGGATGGAGGACAAGTAAGTGTATTCCGGCAGAAAATTCTGGGTAGGTGGGAAGGAAAAGCAATGATGCTGCTTTCACCTGGATGATGTGATAGCAAAACCTGAAGCATGTCCATGTGAATAGTGCTTTGAAGAGAAAAAAGAGTAAACAGAAACTATTATACCCAGCTAAATAGACAGGGACATGAAAAAGTGATTAAATTGCAGGTGAATGACCACATAGGATTTAAAATTCATTTATTATTGGGGGAGAAAAATTAGTAATATGGTTAAATGTACAACTATAAAACCCTACATTTCCAATGATTACAGTCATTTGAAAGCATTTTGCAGAGAACCCCAAGGAACCATAAAACTTTGATTGCTGATAAAAAGCTGTGAGCATCCAATACCTTGACAGAGTACTGTCTCCTTCAACATCAACAACAGTGAGAACTGGAGATGAATCAGATACCTTAGCTATAAGAAGAGAAATAATAGCTAATATGGACTGCAGCTAGGTCTCAGTGGGTAGAGACATTGCCTAACATGGACAAGTCCTAGGTGTGATCCCTACCTCTGCATAAACCAGGCATGATGGTATACGTGCATAGTCCTAGAACTCCGGAGGCAGAGTCAGGAGGACCAGGAGCTCAAGGTAATCATCCTCTTATTATGTAGAAAGTTCAAGGTCAACCCAGAATACATAAGACCCTATCTCAAAAAAAAAAAAAGGAACAGAAGTAAAAGGAACTCCATGTGGAATAAAACCCTTGACTGCTAGAAATATGTTTGTTAGAAAAAGGCAGACTTTGGCTACTTTGTTTATTGAAGCTCTGGTGTGAAGTTCTGCCTTAACCTTAGTTGTTGCTACAGACTGAAATGTTAGGTGATTATGACATGTTTATAATGGGAAATATTTATTTACCCATTGTGTTTTTGTTGTAAGGAACTGAAATTTATTTATCACATAACTACCATGAATGCACTGAAGTTAGTATAATTACCTCCAAGATGAAACAGCCGGCATTCTCGTGGGAGTTATGAAACAAATGCAAAGAGCCAACAGAAAACATTTCTCTTCCACCTCATACAAATTACTGTGCAAGTAAAAATAAATGGCAGCTCAAAAAGAAACACTTGAGCAATAGCATTGCCTCATAGCTTCTGCTCATTCATGCACAGAATAACAGCGAGAAATGGATTAAAGACAAACTCAGACATTGTACCTTTTACACAGTGAGAGGTGGTGAATGTGGAAACCTTCCATGTGGCTCTACAATAAAAAATACACAGGCTGAAGATGTAGCTTAATGAATAGAGTGCTTGTCTAGCTTGCAAGAAACCTGGGGTTTCATCCCCACTAGCTCATAAAGTGGGCATAATGGTGTATTCCTGTATAGCCAATACTCAGGAGACATAAGCAAGAGAACCAGAAATTCAAGGTCAACCTGGACTACCCAGAAACTTTGAGGCTAGCCTATAATACATGAGACCCTGTCTAAAAAATATGTACACATATGTTAAGATAAAAATGACCACTGAAAGATATAATATACAGAAAATCACAACCAGCTACAGAGCAAAAGATGGCAATTTTCATTAGTTCACTTCCATAGGGACAAGAAGGTACCTGCTGTGACATGTTAAACCACCCTAAATTTAGTGGTTCAAAGCTGTTGGCTGCCAATGCTGACAACTTTTTTTTGGGGGGGGCGGGGAATGACACCAATCTGGTCAGACTCAGACCTCAACATGACAGATGGCTTGCCAGATCACCTGAGCTTGTTTTTCAAGGTCACCTTCACCCAATCTGTTAGCTAACTTGTCATCTGTGACCTCAACTGGGTGGTAAGACCAAAGTTTTCATCACAGAACAGACCAGACCAGGTGTGTTCACACAGCGGCAGCTTTCTTTCTAAGACAGAGATGAGTTCATTCGAACCACATATGGCACAACATCCCTTCCGCCCAACCCTCTTAGCAAAAGCAATTCTAGGGTCCAGCAGCTCTAGAACTCTGTCCCCTAAGGGAGAGGCTGCAGAGCTGTACTGCAAAGAGTACAGGCAGGAGAGAAGGTGCAGATCTGGGTGATTCTTGATTGATGTTTGCAGCCAATCACAGTTAAGGAAAGGACAATGAGATGGAACAGAGTAGAACCTTCTTCTTGCTATGAATAGGAAACTCTTTTATGGACAGGAAGTTTTATTAATCACATATCAAAATTAAGAAAGGTATATGACTAAACAACATTGTCTTACATGGGTAAAATAAAGAAGTAAATAAGAAAATTATCAGTACTCTGAAGTTGGACAAGAGGTATGATGATGTAATTCCTAACAGAGGAGAGATAACTGCTGGACCTAAACAGTGCCCAACCCAACTAATGATCAAATGATCACTATTTAATATGCACACGTGTACATACATACAAATATATGATAGGTACCGACATCCACATGAAATATGTATTCCTATACTTTATTGAAATATATAAATTTATGAATATAGTTCAAGGAATTGAAAAGGTACAGTTTTGCCTCTCAAATGTGAAAATATTCTCTTAAAATATTCTCACATGCCACCTGTGAGGATGGAAAACAGAAGAAGTGCCCTACAAGTCAAACCATCTACCTCTATCAAAAGCATCAGAAATGAGTCTGGTCCCTGGCAAAAGACCCAGGGAAAAATAAAACACCAAATAATAATCTAACTATAGGTTTATTCTTTGGTGTGTTATACCCCACCATTACTATTGATGACAGTAAAGACATTATCACCATGACCACCACCACCATCACCGTGACAACCACCACCACCACAAGCATCACCATCTTCATCATCATCACCACAATCGTCACCTAGCTTCTGCTCCTCTGGCTGCCAGGTTGACAGACATTCTGCCCATGGTGGATAGGTTTGAACACTTGAAGCTTCCCTGCCCCAGTGAAAGGGAGAAAACTCAATCTCAATGGCACTACCACTGGAAACGGCAGCCTGGGAGATAGAGAAGGCAAACACATCTGTTTATCTGAGGCTATGTCTTGCTCATGGAAGTATACCCTTAAGACCAAGTTTGCACATATTCAGTATGGGGCCTGAAGAGACCACAGAACATGTTGCAGCCACACAGTGAAACACTCTTTAGCAAGAAAAAAAGCAGCAACATGCTGGCATATGTTATAACGGCACAGGAGAATGTAAGAAGAAAGCCAGGACTGCAGTTAGTATGCTCCCATTTGATAAGAAATTGTCAGGAAGCACAAATTAGTTGAGACAGGAAGCAGATCAATGGTGGCCTATAACTTGGGATGGGCATGGGACTAACACACAGATAGGCAAAGGGAGCTTTATGAATGGGTGGATCGCCTAAAACTGGCTGATGATGCTATCCGGATGCACCACTTTATAAAGTAACCCCTCAAATCACTGCATATTTACAAGAGTTGAATTTCATGGCATGTGAATAATACCTCAATATAACTATTTGCAAAAAAAAAAAAAAGCAAGATATAGTATCTGGGCATGCATGTGACTAAAAGGTAAATTTTATGAAAAAATACATGAGTTATTGGCTTAAAAGAAGACAACTAAACAGATGGACAGCCAGTTCCCAACAGAGGGATTTCAGGCAGCCTTCCTCACAGGCAATGGTCGAAAGGTGCCCTGACAGCCACGTGAAATGCAAGTTAGGTTGATGAGACAGTGTGACCCTTTCTGCTCTCCTCAGCAACCAGAAAAGAGAACATGGTTGCTCCCATTTTACTGAGAAGAGCCGGAGACCCAGAGGGCATTGGCAACTTGCCCAGGCTCACTCACTCAGTTTCATGATGAAGAAGTGCTTTCTCATGACTTCATATCATGCCACCACCTGGATCTTCAGTGACTTTAGTCTTAATCCACACCTGTGTGCTGAGCAAGAAGCAATTGAGACGTTACAGATTGTGATGGGCTGGGCCGGCTCACTTACTTCCGTAATGTGCTCCGCGGGACATTTGTATTACTCCCATTAACACCTAATGGCCCATAAGGGCCTGCTATGGATTTTTTGTTTTTCTCTTCATGGGTAGATATTGAGATTTCATTAATGCCAATTTGTCACCAGAACTCTGTTTGGTGAATACAGCCATGATCGCTGTAGAAGCTTAAGTGTGAGTCTCTTGTTCGGTACAGTTCTTAGAGATTAGGCTCAACCCCATCTACTCAAGTACCAACCACCTGGGAATAAGAAGACCTTAGCTGTTGCAACCTTGAAGCCTAAGCAGGTCACTCATCTTCTTGGACTTCAGTTTTCTTCTGTAGGATGACACTTTCTATCCTTGCTGAAACGAGAGAATCAGAGAAGTTGGGTGTAGATGGATTGGAGGACAGAAGCAATATGAAGTCACTAGAAGCAATGTCTACCCTACCCTAAACTCCCCAGGCTCTGATCTCTCAGCCACAGGCTTATGTCTAATGTTGGGCTTTGACAGTCCACACCAGACATCAAAAAATACAACCAAGTTCAAGTTCATCTGAACAAAAAGTACACTGCAATCAATGTGGCTACTGAGAGCCCTTGCTCTGTGAAAAACCTCTATAATCAGGCTTCTTTCCCAGGAAGCCTCTGGGTCTTCACACAGCCAACTAAAGGGCACAGGAGAGAAAGGAGAGGTGGGGGTGTTCAGGGAAGTGTCATCCTGTGATTCTGGCACAGTATGAATTGTGAACGAAGGTCATCCTTGCCTAATCAGCAGCCCCAACCTCCACAAGGTTGGTGTGTTCCCTGAAGTACAAGGACTCTTAGGGTAGAGGATGGGCAGTGAGGTGTAAAACAAGCAGCAGCCAGGTAGTCACTAAAATATGAAGGGCCAGAATCCTTGACATGAGACCCTTGAGAGGCTGAAGGTGTAACAGCTCAATTGATCGGTTGCTTTTCTAGCAGGCACAAGGTCCTGTGTTCCATCCCCAGAGCTGCATATATATGTTATCCAAATGGTCTTGGTGTCACAAGAGCTTGAAATGTTTGATGAATGAATCAGTCCACACCCTTGTTGAAAAGGTGTCCCCATCACCCTAAAGTGCCTGGAACACAAGTATCTCAACTTGACCCAAATCCTACATATCTACCAGGAAAACAAAGAATGAAGGACAGACACCCTAAGGCCTGGTCAGACTGTCCTTTGCATCTTAGATGTCATCATTACTGATCACAGCTGAGCCTGATCCCCAACTCTTAGTTTCTTCTTCTCTACATTTCCCCATCAAAGGTGCTTGAAAGACAATAACCATCAATGGTGGTGGCTCATTTGGCAACTCCCCTATGTGTGATAAGCTCCAAGGGCAGGGACCTCTTCTTTGTCACTGGTTCAATAGCACTTCAAACAGTTAGATATGGTTCTACAATGCATTAATCAGGCTGCCAAGTGCCATTCAAGTTAGTACTCCAGAAATTTATGTGTTGAAACTTAATCTGCAAATTCCTCTGCTAAGGGTATATGGAAGCAGGCCCTTTGGGAAACGCTTAGTACCAGATGAGGTCATGAGCATCCACAACTCATGAGAAGATAGAGATCTCATCCAGCACAGCCGTTTTGTATCTTCATGTGTTAGTTATCCTGTTCCATACTATGATGCAGCAACACGGTCCTCATCAGATGCCAAATAGATATGGCACCACACTCTCTGGCTTTCCAGCTTCTAGAAACAAGAGCCTAGGAAATTTAATTTCTTAATCAATTACTTAGTCTCGGAGATTTCGTTGTCACAACAGAAAGCTGACAAAGATGCTATGCATAGCTAGGTGTGGGCAATTCAGTTACAGTCAAGTGGGTTTCATAAAATCATAGCCTTCTGCCTCCGTGTAATACATAAACCCAGGTTGGCCTCAAGTTGTTTGTCGCCTTTTCTACTTTCACTTCAGTTCGTGTAGCAACTGCCATGACAAAGAGCAACTAAATGGGGGAAAGGTTTATTTGGCTTATACTTAGGGTCATGGTCCATCACTGAGGAAAGTCACACAGGAACTCTAGCCAGAACATGAAACAGAAATCACAGATGAATGTTGCTTGTTGACTCACTCACAGATCTATGCTTAGCTAGCTTTCTTATGTAACTCAGGGAATGGTGCCACCCACAGTGGGCTGTACCATCCTACATTAAGTAACACTCAAGACACTCGCCTATAGACATGTCCACAGAACAATCTGATCCAGGCAATCCCTCAGCTTGAGACTCTTTTTCTCAGATGACTCTAGGCTGTGTCAACTTGATAATTAAAAACTAGATAGAACACCTCCTGAAATATTTTTGACATTCCTCATTCTCCTGGTTCCAGTCTTTCTTCAAAATAAAATTCACTATGTGTCTGAACATGACCCACCAAAGACAAGACCACTGTTGAGCAATTTTAAAGATGGTACTTGACATAGACTTCAAATCTAAATTTGATAAGTGGTTCCAGCAGATACACTTGAGACAATCCAGAGAAAGAGGGAGAGAGAGAGAGAGAGAGAGAGAGAGAGAGAGAGAGAGAGAGAGAGAGAGAGAGAGGAGTGTTCAGCCCTCTTGTCAACAGTTTTATTTTCAGATCATCAAAAGTATAAACTACACACAAAGAAGAGAAAGTGTGTCTTGATAGAGGACTTCTGAATTCAAGGTCCTCCAAAACCCCAAGCAATCAGTATTTCATTGAGGCAATGAGCAGAAGTGTGTTAAATAATGACATGAACCACGCAGCCTGGGAAGATACTTGGGACATGAGAATGTGGGCTTTCAAAGGAATTTCACTCTGGGGACTGTGAGCCGACATTTAGGCTTGTCTGAGATAGAAGGTGCTAGTGAAATGTCAAGAAACCAAGTGGTCAAGTCTCAGCCACCAGCTCTCCCCTGACCCCCCCGCCTCTCACTGAGCAGCCCAAAAAAAGCATCAAAAACTGGGAATACTTCAGGGAGCCAAACTTACACGACGTCCCACATCTAAGAAGCTTAGACTCTCACAGCGGAGACAGATAATAATCAAGCAAACGTTCTGGGTGCGGGAAAGTACTATGAGAATAAAACCCAGCAGAGCTAGAATTGAGAAAATGCCGGAGATGGGGGTTCAACTGAAATACGGTAGACACAAAAGACAGAGGGATTACAGACCAGAAGATGAGGGTCTCTGGAACCTTGGAAGTCACAGGCTCTCTTTGAGAACACTTTAGAAGTTAGGGCATGAAGCATGAAGTTTCTCAAGTGGAAACGTGTCTGCCTGTTCTGCTTACAAAGCACAGGGGTCCCTGTGTGAAGCTGAGAGAATAGGCACAGAGACAAGCAGAGTTGGGGGAGCAGGGGTTGGGGGTATGGGGAGACTAGGGGAGCGCAAATGGCATCTGCTGGGTGAACAAGAGAGGGAGGGGCATTAGAGAAAGACATTTGAACAAAACGCAATGCCTACACTGTATACTCAGAAAGATGACAGATATGTAATGAATGAGCAACACAAAACTGATTCTTTACTGCGCACTCGCGTGCGTGCGTGTGTGTGTGTGTGTGTGTGTGTGTGTGTGTGTGTGTGTGTGTAGTATGTGTGTGTGTAGTATGTGTGTGTGTAGTATGTGTGTGAGTCTGTGCATGTATGCATATGTGGGAATATGCCTGGTGTGAGTGTACCCGGGGGCAACTTTGAGTATCATCCACCACCACCCCTCTTTGAAACAGGGTCTTTCACTGGACTGGAACTCACCAAGTTGACTGTCCCGTGAGTCCCACAGATCTGCCTGTATCTGCTTCCCCAGGGGTAGGGCTATTGCACATACCAAGCCTGGCTATTTTATTTGGGTTCTGGGGACCAAACTCAGGTTCTTGTACTTACAAGCCAAGTACTTTACTGGCTGAACCATCTACCCCAGCCCTCCTGCTGCCCAGCTGTGTATGTCTGTATATACACAAATAACTTAATATCACTTATAGTAATTGACATGCCAGCAGGAAGTACCTCACATGCATTTTGAGAATATGGGACAATGTGCTTCCTGCTCCCCACTTTTTCTTCTGAACTAGGGATGGAGACAGATCTTCAAGAATGTCCCCACCTCTCACGAGAAATGAGAAAAATTGCCCTCTCAGGACAGCAAAGAGGTACCTTGATATTTTTAGGGCTTGAGCAACTGGACTTAACTGAACTCAAAAGTGTGCCCTTGATCAAAGAGAGCAAAAGGAATTCTTCGGCCCAGAGAGCTATGTCTCTAATAGGATTATGCCTGAGTTTAAAAAATTTTTTTTTTAAATTAAAAGTCAGAGATGTTTCTAACTTCAGACTTTCTAGGATTGAAGTTTGCCTCAACGAATGATCTGTTTTTACGTATTCCAAAACTGGTGTGTGACAAGGAAGCCTGCAGCGTCCCCCAAGAAAGCCTTATACAAGATACTTGGGGAGAAGTGATTGTGTGTGTGTGTGTGTGTGTGTGTGTGTGTGTGTGTGCACATGCACACATATATTTACACTGTTCAATGCAGACTTCTATATGTTAGACCAGTGTGTATCCAGTATTAGGATTAGGCAGATACAGATGAATATAACATAAATTTGCCTTCAAATTATTCACAGAGAGAAGTGGGGAAAGAAGAGAGAGTAACACAAGAATGGAAACACAAGAGTGAGATGAAGGAGGAAGAGGATGATGGAGGAGGAGGAGCCACGGGGAGGAGGGACTAAGGGACGGGCAAAGCCCTGAAAACAACCATGGAAATGTCCATAGTGATTGAGTTGCTGGCTAAATGCTTCTGCTCTTGCATCCTTCTCAAGCAACGGACCACTCATCCCTTTATATTTGCTCGATAACCTATCCCTTTCCTGATCTCCCAGCATGCCCCACTCTAACAAAGCACTGAATTCTTTCTGCACCTCAGGGTCTCCCTCTATAGGTCTTATTGCTGAGGTAACAATCACCACCACAGTTTTGTTACTTAGTGGACACCACAAAGGAGTCCTCCTATTAATATGGATTTCAGATATTTGATCTGAGCCTTAGATTCTCTCTCTGGAAATATCTGTGACAATTTTCAGTGCCCATCCACAGATTCCCTTTTATCATGATTCTTGCTTTCATCACATCATCAAAGGTCCTCTGCTCTAGGAGGAAGGTTCTAAATGTTAACACAAAGGTATTTTGGAGTACCATTATATAACCTACTATATTCACATTCTCCTTTGTTGTTTTGTTTTGTTTTTTGTTGGGTTTTTTTTGGGGGGGGTTAGGAATGTTTTCGCACATATGCGACAAATATCTAGATAAACCCCACTTAATTTCCCTCATCTAAAATAAATCTGGAGGTAGCAAACTGGCGTTTGAGAACAAAGTTAACACATGCAACTCTGGAATTGCCCTGGTCATTCTCTCAACAACAAGATGGTGTTCACGGATTTGGGCAGCACTGTGAAGAAGCTATTTGTGGTGACATCACACATACCTTTCACATATACACTGGGGAAAACAACGTTTCCCAGAAACCCTCCCAGGAGACTTCCTTCATACTGCCTTAACCAGGCCCACATCTTAGCTACAAGTTGTACATGATCTCCATTTTTTTCTCCTAATGATTCCAACAGTGAGCCATTACATTCAATCCTCAATCCAAAGGAAGAAAATTAGCCTCTGCCTCTCGAACATAAAAGGACCAAACACCTTATGAATGTGCCTTAAGCTGCCACTCTCTGAGATTTGGTACAATTTGGTCAGAGCCTATGCTGGAATCCATGAGTAAGGTACCTTACATGGGGTATATATGGGCCTGGATTAGGTGGTATTGGCAGATAGAGCTTACAGCTGCATGGTTTGGACACACAGGAGATTCTTGGACCTGTGAAATGTTTTACAATCAATGACAATGTGTTAGCTCATGTTGCCTTTTCTTATAAAGACGTTATCTTACTTTTTAGGTTATGTGTCTAGGGAGTTTGTGCACAGGAGTGCAAATGGTTGCAGAGACCAGAAGAGGGCATTGAACCCCTGGAGCTAGAGCTAGTCATTGAGAGCTGCCTAGTATCCGTTCTGGGACTCAAACTCAGGTCCTCTATGAGAGCACTGTGTTCTCTTAAGTGGGGAGCCATGACTCCAGCCTCTGCTGCATTATATTTCAACAACATCCTTGTGAACCAGGCCGTTGCAGAGGAACAGATTATCGGTTATTGTTCAGAAATACTCTACCAGACCATCAGGGGAAACAGCTCTGCTTGTCTCGCATGGTGCTGGGTCAAGTGAATCGCTTTGCCCCAGGAGATGTTAACAGAAGTGTCAAAAAGCTTAACTGATAATGTCTGCAGGACTGGGCCTACTCTCTGACCCTTCTTCCATCACCATGACAAGAGCTTGCATCAGTTAGGCTCCTGCCACAAAGAGGATGAGGAGTGTGTGGAGCAGAGCTTCCCCAGGGTGACACCTAACCAACCCACGAGTCATATGAGTGAGCCCAACCCAGATGGGAAGAGCCAATAGGCACAGAGGACACTATTCTGCACGGGATGCTTAAGGAATACAAATGAGATGTTTGTTTCAGCGGGTATGTTTTGGAATGTTTTGGTATGGGTTTTAATGTTTAAATTAACAAGCATCATGTCTATTTTATGGACGTGGATACATACCCAAAGTTACACAGCTATAAAGCAAGGGAACTGAGCTGAACATCCAAATCTGCCTGCAGTTCAAACTTAATTCTCTTAATTATTATGAAAGTCTGTCAGTTGTTGAATCTATTGCTAATTCTTAAGCCAGTCCCCTGCAGCCTCAGCCTTTCCCTTTATAATGGAACACAGGGCTTGGGAGTTAGCTCAGTCAGGAAAATGCTTCTTGCACAAACTGGAAGACCAGACCAAGCCCTCAAAGCCCACAGAAAAAGTCAGGTGTGGGCACACATGCCTGTAATTCCAGCACTGGGGAAGCGGAGACAGAAGGGTCCCCAAGCCAGATGACTTAATCAGGGATGCCCAGGTCCCAGAGAGAAACCAAAACACACAGACACACAGAGACACAGGCACGCAGACACACAGATAGACACGCGTGCCCGAGCACAAAAACACCCTCGTGCACGAGCATGTACACAAGAAAGAGAGACAAGAAACAGTAGTGTCCTGACGCCCCGAGTCACAAACAGTCAGTAAATATCTTTGTGACAAAAAATAAATAAAATTAAACATAAATATATAAAGCAGAGTCACTTCTGACCCATGTATGTGGGGAGGCAGAGCAAACACAGAGAGGATTTATATTTTAATTTAACTGTAAGGGTTTCTTTGGCTCAATAACAACTCATTTATTCCCCTTTAATTTATCAGAAGATCTGGTAATAAAATCAGACAAAACACCTTCCAAGAGGTAAAACACATCCGCTCTCAGACTGTCTCCAAATTGTCTATTAGTTCACACTGAGTTTATTCTCCTGATGAGATTGCTTGCTCTCCAGAATAGCTCAGGTGTGCCAGGGCAGCTGGAGAGAGAGGCGTCAGTGCCAGAGAAAAGGCTGCCCCACGGATCCAGGCTTCTAGAACTCTCTATGAAGAGACACTCCACAGACACAAAGCAGGTCCTGCCTGGATATCCTCAGTAGGGTCAGAAAAGCTGGAAACCTGATGTATTATGGGAGCTGCCTGTCTTGCGCATCCCCTGTGGGCTCCTGTTTTCAGTGGATTAGCTGATTCACCCTCACTAGAACTCTGTAAGACACCTATGGTCCCAGTTTTACAATTCAAGGCCAAATTTTGGAAAGTTTCAAGAAAAATTCGGCCAGGGTTGGTTAGTACAAGCCTATATTATATACCCAGCTACTCAGGAAGATCGCAGATGTAACACTTGCTTGGAAAATGTAGTAAAATACTGCTTCAACTTCTTTTTTTAAGTTTTAGAAAGAGAGAGAGAGAGAGAGAGAGAGAGAGAGAGAGAGAGAGAGAGAGAAAGAAAGGAAGAGAGTTGGGAACGTGACTCAAGGGCAGAACACTGCCCCACATGCAGGAGGCCTTGAAGTCACTTCTACATGTGAAAATGAAATATAAAAAGGAATAATAAGAAAATATGCTAAAATGTGTTAAGGTTGGGCCAGACCACTCAACTAGAAAATAAAAGAATGGGGAATGGGGAAAATAGCTCCCTGGATGATAATGCTTGCTATTCTTCCAGAGAATCTGAATTCAGTTCCCAGCATCAGCATCAGGTGCCTCACAAACACCCCAAACTCCAGCTCCAGAGGCTCTAGAACCTTCTTCTAGCCTCCTTCTCTCTCTCTCTCCCTCTCTCTCATCTCTCTCTCTCTCTCTCTCTCTCTCTCTCTCTCTCTCTCTCACTCACTCACATGCATATACATACAATTTTTAAAAGAAAATTTTAAGTAAAAAAAGAATATTTAAGAATCTGTGTGTCATATATGTCTCTTATTCAAACGTATTACTTCTTCTTGGGCAAAAGTCATAATTTCTAAGTCAAAAACTGCTCTTGAAAGTTGGGGAATTAGCGAATAGAGAAAATGTTTAGTGAAGACACTTTTAGCTGCATGTTAAAACACATACACACACACACACACACACACACACACACACACACACACACACCCGTTGGGCTGGGCCTATAGCTCAGATGGTAAAATGATTGTCTACTGCACTGGCAACTCTGGGCTGAACCGTTTGAGCACTACAGAAAGCGACCATGGTGGTGCGTACCTGTGATCTCATCACTTGGGAAGGAGAGGCAGGATGAGCGGAAGTTCAAAGGTCATCCTCAGTGAGCTGAAAGCCAACCTGAGCTACTCCAGGTCCTCAAGAAGAAAAGTGAGCTAACATTACTTGGTGTGTTATCTCATGCAATAGCATTGAGTGGTATGGAAGCCCCAAGGTCTGGTTTATTCTAGGTCCCAACAGCATATGAATCCCACAAACCCTTGTGCCCTTGCAGATGATATCCTTACCCTGGGCTCAAACTGATTCCAAGATTCTTTCTTAAGTCAAGATTTTAAGAAGACCCTGTCATGGAACCAAGGTAGGAAAGCATATAAAGCCAATGGTTTGTGATTGCCTTTCTTTCTTGCCCAGTGAACAAATAACTATGAGCCATCTCCCATATCCCAAGCTCTCCTGACGCCAAAGTGGGGAAAAATCCAAGAGAAATGGAGCTTCTGGTCCCTGGCCTTGCTGGAGAGACAATGTAGGCACAAGAAACCCAGAATGCAATTATTTTAAAACTATATCAGGACAGACAATAAAGAGCAGGCTGTCTCCCTAATTGGTTTTGTTTTTGTTTTGTTTTTTAAAGACTTTATGTGAACAGTTAATTTGAAGAATTCCCTGTTTCTGCTTTTGGTTTTTGGGGGAGTATGCATTATGGTGACTTTAGTCTTGGAAATCTTCCTACTGGCTGCCTCCCCCTTCCAATCAGAACACAGCTGACTGCGCCTTTGCTTTGTTTTGGGTTTGTAAAATATATTCACAAAACTAGAGAACTCTGACAAAATACTAGCTTTTGAAATTAGAAAAAAAATGGCTTGTAGAATGAATATTTTATTTAGCTGGTAATAGACTTAAACTGGTGTGTATTATGTGGCTCCTGGCTTGTTTTTCAGAATTATCTTCTGACCATGATAACAAAGATAATTTTAATTGTCTTGTGTGTGTGTGTGTGTCTGTGTGTGTGTGTGTATACACAAGCCTGTGTACTTGTGTGTGTACTTGTGTGTGCATGCGTGTGTATGCATGCATGTGTGTGTGCGTGCATGTTGTGTGTGCTTGTATGTGTGTAATTGTGTGTGTGTGCATATGTGTGCCAGTGTGTGTGTGCTTGTGTGTGTTTTATATGTTTTAGCCCCAAAGGTAAGATTTTTAACTTTCCTTAACTAGCTTTAAAGATGGCCTTGCCTCCAACCTTCTGTCTCCTTTCTTTATAAGTTAATAAACAAAATTTTATATATAATCTTCATTTTTGGTTCCTGGGTTTGTACTTTTTATACCAAATTTCTTTCAAGAAATCACTTCTTTTGATAAAAATTTAAAGACAGCACCAGATGGAATTTTAACTGAGCTGTAGGGTTTTCAAAATAAGGTTTGTCTGGGTGGGATGGCATTTAGCAGGAAAAGGACCTCATTTCAAAAGACTCGGGAACTTGCTGGGCACTTTCTGGGGTATCTGTCATGACCAGTTCTCTGGCAAGGAGCCAAACAGAAGGTCCCTGGCGTTCAGACTCAGGGCAAGAGGTTATTAGGAGAAGGTGTAGCTGAGTCTGGAATGAGGCATGAATTTCAGAGAAATATCAAAATTGAGGAAGAAGTGAAATTTCAGACACGTCCCAAATTCTCAAGCCTGTCTGGCAGAGAGCTACCCCGAGGCCACGGTAGCCTTGTATGTCACCTGTGCACAACCCCTGCCAGCACCGCTCAGTACTGCACTGGGCTGCTGCCATTCTGGATGGGACCCTGGATGGGGTCCTCCCCACCCCCAGTTTCTGTGAGCCCACACTCAGCTTTTGACTGATCCGTGATTCTTAAGAGACTGAGACCCTCATGTTTTCTGTTTCTGACTCCATCTTTAAATTCTTTACCAAGTGGATTGTTTTATGAACGTGAGCTGTTTGCCTTTCTAGCCTTACCTTGGATTCTTTCAGCAAATAAAGGCAAACGCTATCAAGAGCTTTAGGAAAGCCTCCTAAGATATCGTTTTATCGCCATCAATAAACTAGAACAAGTTTTATGTAAACATTAAAAATAAACGTCTAGAAGTCTTTAAAGATACATTCACGGCAGCAGAGCCAGACATTTTCTGGACACTAAAGGAAAAAATTCCTTCTTTGTTGCTGTTGTTTTGTTTTGCTTTGCTTTGCATGAGATCCAGGCTGTAGCCCAGGCTAGCCTTGAACACCAATCCTCCTGCCTCCAGCTCTTGAACGTTGCAATCACAAGAGTATGCTAACACCAGCTAAAAGCAAAAATGTCGATGTCTTTGATCTCTCAGAGTGACACTGATGAATATGTCAGGGCATGTCACTTTATACGCATGTACCTATGTGTACATGGAGTCCATAAACGGGATCTTGTGTGTTTTCCCGCTCAACAATATATACCGTGTTGTATCAGTGAGCACAGATAGAAACAGTTTGGATTCCACCTTAGAGGCCGCAATGCATGCTGTTAATCTCCTGCTGTTGATAGGGTAAGCAGATCCCATATCCTAGCACTGTAAACCTGTCAGCAGGCTCCCATTCCTCCCCCTTCCCCTCCCCTCCCTTCTTTTTCCCCTCCCCCCATTTATCCTGACCTAGCTTGCAGGAGCAAAATAGACTAATGGGCAGACTGCTTTCTAATGATGGCCTCTACTCTTTCTGGATATTTTGAGGCCTGTATAGATCCAGAGTCCCTGAGTCCTTGACTCTAGGAACATTCCTTTATACCCAGTTGACATGACACCAAGAGAGGAGAGGCAGGGTTGTCTCTGAAAACTCTTCCAAGGGTTTACACGAAATAAACCAAAAGGCTCTGGAAATCATGCAAGAATTGATAGCAGTGGGTTGGAGCTCAGAGAAAGCCAGTTTGCTTCCCTTAATGTAATTGAGTTTTGGCATGCAGGGAAGAAATTTGTATTATGTGAAAGAAAGCAAAAGATAGCCTGAGATAGGTGAGGGGGGCGGCGTACCCCAATACTGGGGCGCTTAAGGAAGGAGGATCCTGAGTTCCTGGCCAGCCTGGGCTACGACGCAGCTGCGAAACACCACCTCTATAAAAACAAAAATAATTAAAATGTGAGAACGGAGCCATGAGAAAAGGAGACCTTTTGCATGCTAACAAAGGGAACTGTTTCCAGTTTTCCCCCAGAAACAAACCCAAGGAGACAGCAACCCCAGAATCACTCGGAGCCAGCCCAGAGGACACCAGAGAACCTTGCTGACCCATAGAAGTTTCCTCAGCTGTAGTCTGGAAGCATCCAGAACCGGTACCGCCACTGCCCAGAGAGTGTCTCCATCCATTAGCCAATGCTGCCCCCTTCAGCTGACTGCCGGCAGGTGAACTTTTCTTTCCCCAGGAGCTCAGCTGCTGACTTGGGGCTTTGCTGCTGGAGTTGGAAGAGAGTCACTGCAGGGGATTGGGGTGCTCTGCTGCCCATGACTGCTCCCCGACAGAGGGAAGCATTCCAGTCCCTTAACGGGGCTTTCCCTCTCATGAGGAATGGGCAGATAAACACGGCAGCATGTTCGTGAGGCCGCCGGTATCATAAACGGCTCGTAATCACCACGCTCTCTCTGAAATCGGTCGCTTCTGCAATTAATGAATGATTTCACAGCGCATTAAGCATCCCTGGAAACAAGTCATTAGCTGTCAGCAAGTGGGAACGGGCTGTGGTTCAAAGGTCCGTCTGCTACCTTCAGGAGACTTCCCTGTGGGACACAGGAACTTGGGCCCAAGGAAAGCAATAGGGAAGATGGTTGTTCAAGGCACTGGGTATCTCAGTGTAGGCTGACCTCGGAAAGGTACTTGTAGTGTCTTAGCTCTGGCCCAAAGCCGCAGAACTGAACCACCCTCTGGTCAGGGACATTCAGGCCCACTCCTGCCAACACAGGAGTACTGGGGTGTCTTTAAGGTCAACAGAGCTAAAGACTTTCAGGTTCTCGTCCTGTGAATTCACAGAATGAAATTTACCAGGAAGGATGAGTTTTACAGAGAATTTTGTTGTCCGTCCGTAGGTGGACGCTTAGGAGGGAGTACGGGAAATGCGCAGAGCTCCATAGACCAGGAAACAGGGAACCAAAGAGCTGTTAGTCCGAGGCTCTTGAAAGAACTTGTGGCAGGAACTGGGGACATTCTCAGAACTGATGCTCTGGGGTCCCTTCCCTGCCTGATCAGTTTCTGTCACAGGTTCTTATCACTGCTGCCCAGTACAGGAGGAGGGAGATCTAGAGTCTGGTCTATCACCAAGCTTCTGTGATAAAGAGAGGGAGGAGGAGAGGGCTGGAGAGATGGCTCAGTGGTAAGAGCACTGCTCTTCCAGAGGTCCTGAGTTCAAGTCCCAGCAAACACATGGTGGCCCACAACCATCTGTAATGAGATCCGATGCCCAATTCTGGTGTGTCTGAAGACAACTACACAGTGTACTCATATACATTAAATAAATAAATAAGAGGGAGGGAGGGAGGGAGGTCAGTCCTTGGAGCTCACTGCCCAGCCAGCCTACCTGAGCCCCAGGTTGAAGGGCTTGGGAGATGGCTCAATAAGTATAAGACCTCTATGCAAGCATGGGCACCTGAGTTCATGTAAAAGCCAAGTATGGTAGCATATACCTGTGACCTAGTACTATGTAGGGGAGAGAGACAGGTAGATCCAGGAGGCTCATTGGCCAACTAGTCTCTTCCTGATGATTCTGCCAGATTCAATGAGAGATGTGGACCCCAAAAGTTAAAAGGAGGATAGGGGGCTGGAGTGATGAATCAGCACTTTTAAACATTTACTTAATTGTTGTTCTTACAGAGAATCTGAGTTCAGTTTCTAGCACCCACATCAGGCATCTCAGGTAACTCCAGTTCCAGGGAATCCAACGCCCTCTTGTGGTCTCTAAGGATACCTGCAGTTGCACACACACATAAATAAAACTAAATATATAAACATATTTATATATATATGCAAATAGATGGATAGATGAGTAGATAGATAGATAGATAGATAGATAGATAGATAGATAGATAGATAGATAGATAGATAGATAGACAGACAGGCAGATAGACAAGCAGGCAGACAGACAGACAGACAGACAAGGTAGAGATTAGTAACAGAGGAAGATACTTAATGCCAGTCTGACTTCCAGAAACAACAGAATTAATAAACATGAGCACATATACACATGCACACACACATACACACACCCCGATTGATGATGATGATGATGATGATGACGACGACGACGATAAAGTAATGTTTCCCAGGAAACATCACCAGAATGTGAGACAAGAACCCAAAGTCATGCATGAATATACACACAACATACCCCACCTATTCATTCACCCATCAAAATAAGTAAGTACAGTAACAAGGAGAAAACGCCAGGAGAAGACAAAGCAGGTCAACATATGAGCATGATCTCCCCCCACGTCCTTCCTGAGCATTTTCCTGGGCCTGCTGAGGCAGTACCAGCAGCTCTCCCGGGAGGCTGGGTATCTTCACAGATGATTTCACCACAGGCAAGCATTTGGCAAGGGTTGACTTGTTCTCATCTAAGTTGACACCCTGACACTGGGTCTCTGGGCTAAAAGATACTCATCAGAAGCATGTGGCACTTTCAGTGAAGCCAAGCAAAGATGATCTATTTACTTTAGCCCCGAGAGGAATCACTATTAAACACTACCCTGTTGTTGTCTGTCTATCTATCTATCTACTTATTGTTTATAACTTTTAAAAATAGAAACAAAGGGAACTGTGCCCTAGGGGAGGCTTGCTCGAGGACTGCTGGGACCTTCGGAGATTTGTGTGTGGTTCCAGGCAGGGCTGAAGGGGCCAGGTTGTGGGGGCAGCAAATGGGTTCACAGAGTCAAGAACAAAAGCCCAGAGAGATGACCTCACCCCGGTAACAAAGCTGCAAGCTGGCTCTCTCTGAGGCTGCCTCAGTTTCGTGCCAGCTTTTGTGACTACAGCTTACCAGTTTACACGGGTGCTGTGCAAAAGAACTTTCATGTTCAATAATTCATTTGATCCCTTAACTCTGGGCAGTCAGGCAGGGTGGGGCTTACTCAATCCCTTCAGCCAAAGGAGAAGACAGAAGTCCAGCTTGCAAATCACAGTGGCCCTGACCATTCTGACGACCTCTGCCAACATTTTCCCTAGCTTCAAAATACCATGACACCATTGCTAACTTACTGAGAACTTATGCGATACCAAACAACAGATTCTGCAACATGCTGTATGTTGACTGACCCCCTTGATAACGCCATGATGGCGCGTCGTATTTATTTCCCGTACCTGTGGCAAATTACCAAAAGGACAGCAGCTTCAAAGAGAAATGTGTGAGATTCCTAGAAGCCAGAGATCTATCCTTAGTGTTTCTGGGTCTTTCTGGAGGCTCCAGAGAAAACCGGTCCCTTCTCTTTTCGTACCTTTGGTGGCTTCTGGCATGTCGTGACAATATCACCCCAATCTCCTAAGAATGGCTTCGCATTCCCTTCTCCTCCCTGAGCCTGAGGAATGTCCCTTGCCGACTTCTTTTATAACCCCATCAGCCCGCCAGGAATCCAAAGTAATGAATTACCTTCTATCTTAAAACCCTTAATCACTCTACAAAGATTCATTTTTTTTCCCCAAATAAATGAACAATTGAAGGTTCTATGGGATGGGGGAGAGGCTTATTCAGATAGGTCATTCATATTCAGCCTATCACAAATAAATGATATTTTATGCCCATCTTTTTTTTTTTTTCAGAAATAAGACACTGAGGCAAAGAGAGAACACACAGGTCTGGGGTCAGGACTTGCTGTCAGTATAAGCAGCACAAAGTGTCAAATCTGGACACTGGTGACGCAGTTGATGGTAGAGCTCTCCTTACTTGCCAATGAGAAGGGAGATCTCGTCAAACTAAAGACAACTCCAAGAGAGCCATGCCCCTGCCCCCGGACCTAAGATTCACAGTGCCTGGTGATGTGCCATCCAGGACATTAACCTCTGTTCTATGTTTAATTTATCTTACTCCGGGTAGAAGTTAGTCACATCTGATGGGCTCTCTTCCAGATGGTTCTCCCCAGAACCATCTCGAGTTAGGTATAGACCGTTATATTAGCCCACTCCAGTCAGGTGCTTTGCCCAATCAAACCTCAGAGAACATCTCCAGTCTGGTGGAAATGGCCTGAGAGGGGCTGAAGATTCCAGAACCCTAAAGGATGAGTAGCAATGCCACCCTAGAATTGGTTTGTACCCAGCTATAAATATGAACGGCCTGACAAGTGTGTGGGGGGGGAGGGGGAAGAGTTTCCAAAAAGGATCAGCTCTGACTAGGAAATGGCCCTGTATTTCAAACACAGCCAAGGCTTGTGAGTGCCTCATTCTCAGGGTGGGAGAGGTCAGAAAGCGGCAGTCACAGGGTGAGAATGAGTGCCAAGGCCACAGGAGAGGAGGACCAGGAACAAGTCAAGGGCATGGTAGTTGAGAAGAGAAATAACTACTCCGCAGGGTGCCTCTGTCCCTGGGTGAAGAACAAAGGTGTCAGCACTAAGAACTGATATGCCACAGGAAACAACACTACCCCCCCCCCCAAAAAAAATCCTTCTAAAATCTTAAGGAATTTCCTTCATGCCCATACTAAGTAATGGAGGGTGACATCAAAGAATTAAGACTGACACCCAGAGGTCACTCCTGGGCTCAGCCCTTTGATCCAAGGATCCCTTTTCAGGACTGAAGACAACAGAGTCCTTGCTGGCCTCCAGGAGCCACCCACTTTGTCATTTGAGACAAGTTTCCTCACTGGCCAGGAGTAAGCCAGGTAGCCTAGGCTAGCTTACTACCAAGTCCCAGGGATCTGCCTCTCTCCAGTCTTTTCAGAACTCAGATGGTTGCCTACGGGGGCGGGGGGGGGGGAACCTCGCATGGTTTCTCAAGTGGTATGGCAAACTCTTCACCAACTAAGCCTTCTCTGAGGCTCCCCAGTGTGATTCTGAGATAGGGTTTCCAGTGAAGGCTGGCATCCTTAGTGCCCGACCATAGACCCTAGGAAATCAGCTCATACTTTCCTTGAAGCCAGGTGCCAAGTTGGAGCAGGACCACCCCGCCCCTGCCCCCAGGGAATTGCTTTATAGTATCTTCCTAACTTTGCATTTCTCCCCAATGTAAGGGCTTGAGAACATCTGTCCTTGGTTTTTAAGATGTTTGCTTTTCAAAGAATATACGTGTGTGAGAATACTTTATAAACTGTACCATGCTCAGATTTTTTTTTTCCCACCAAGGGAAGAGTGGGGAACCACAGAGAAGCAGATTCTTTTCAAAACCAAGTTTGCACTGTGAGAGCATTTCTGTTACTGGAGCATGTTTCCATTGGAGTCGAATAAAGGGCCTTTTCACATTTAAGCTTGGAAGTCTCTCCTATACTCAGAGAAAGGCATTCCTACAGAGCGAGGGGGGAACCATACATCCAGGCCAGAAGCTGACCTTCTGAGTCATGCCTTACACCCAACTCCACAATCCTGCCTCACTCATTTAGCCCCACAAGCAAGTGTCTGCAACTTGTGAACATATGACAACATCTATTTTTGCTGCCTTAGAGACAGGGCCTGAATGATTTTAGCTACCAGGGCTTGGCCTTTTAGGAGGTAGATGCACCCTATTCTGCTGGGGAATCCAGGCCAGGCTGGATTTACGTGAGACCCTCTTTCCAAAAAAATCAAAAAAACAAAAAGACCCAACAGTGTTAGGTCCTTGGTTGTCTTCTCCCTAAATATGGCCACTCGGCTGCAAGCTGTATGACAGCAGGAGGGATCTTCCTCTTTCCTCCCTTCACTCCCCAGGGCTAGCCTGACAACACATTGTAGGTATTCTATTGGTTGGATTGATGAGTCCTCTGTCCGTCTCTGATACCCCACAGCACTGCACATTGCTTTTGGTTAGACTCCAGTGCACTGTGCTGGAGACTGCACCATCTTGTGCCCCATATAATACAAGAAGAGAAGAGGGGGTGGTCAGTGTGTACCAATTCTATAGTCTCCAAAATCCACCACAGAGCCCAGAATGTGCTTGCCCACCTCAGATTCCCAAGGCAATCCTTGCACTACTTCCGGTTTCATTTTTCAATCATTTTAAGTCTTCCCACAGACATCAAGATCAGAAGAAAGATAATTGTCCATCTCTTGCTGGGCTGATGGCTTTCCTCAAGCAGGGCACCTCTGCAGAAGTGTCCCTCCCTGTCTTCTGACCTTACCCTAAAAGGTAGACCAGGCAGACCCTGGGGAACAGAAGCCTTGGCAGTCAGGCTTAGGTTTTCTACTTCATCTGCAAAGTTCATTCACTGTGGCTTTAGCTGTGTGTGACCTGTGGGGGAAGTTCAGCTGGAACTGAGCAGGGTGGTGGGGGAGGGTCCGCTTCCTCTAACTGGGGCTACCAGCAGAACCAGAATCCCCAAATGTAACCTCAGCTGTGGTGGGTGAGTTGGTTTTGGGGAGTTTTAAACGATGGTTTTGTTCTCTTCCCTAAGCTATGCTTTTTATTCCAGGCGGATGGACTGTTGACCCAATCACAGAACACAAGCACAATGCATAAAATTGTCTCTCCACCCATTCCTCCTCGGAGGGGCGCAGCCATTATGTAAAGAGGCACAAAAGGTTTAATTGGGGCCTAAAATTCCAGGGCAAGGCCAAGTGGGCTGGGAAGTTTAAAAGTGGGATGGCAGGGAAATGTGCTAGGAGGTTTCTGTCCTTTTCTCCTCATAGTATCTATTTTTCTAGGAGAGAAAAGGAATCTTCCTGCTGGAGGGTTTCCAGAAGCGATAACTACAAGAAAGATAAGTTCCGACAGCCCCGCGGTTCCCGCAGAACCTCTGGCAAAGGGGGAGTTTTTAAACATGCATCAACCCCTGAAAAATACTGTTTACCTGTTCCGCAACCGCCACCCCCCACCCCCGCCAGATCATGACTCCCTCCCAACAGCAGATGTGTTGAGGTTCTGAGATGCCAGGGCCAGTTCCAAAGAAAAACACCTCAGAGTTCTATCCAGAGAGCCTGCGGTGCCAATCAGATGCGCCACAAGAAAAGCTAATAGAAATACAAACCAGGAAGGAAACAATGTAGACTTCTCAGCAGAAGGTCATCTTATTGATGGCACCGAGCGATCAGCCAGTCTGGGGAGTTAGAGCCAGGGCTGGCCCATTGGATTGACCAATAAGTGTTTCAAACACTAGCGGTGGGGGTTGGGGGGGGCCGCCTCCAAACCTCAGAATGATAGGGGTCTGAGGAAGGGAATGGAGCCGCAAAAGCGGCTTGCATAGTGAATTACTTCTCACGAGGGTAGAGGGAAGACTCAACTCCTATATGTTTCAGTTTTGTAAAAAGCAAAACAAGATACACTGGTAGGCAGAGAGGCAACGCAGTACAGCCACCACCACCCCACACACACACACACCCACACCCCCTAGATTTCTGGTTCAGCAACCCCAGAGGTCTGGTGTTGCTGCTTCAGGTTTGAGGGAGCCTAGAGGTGAGACTGACTCAGAACCTAAGCTCATGCGCACTCTGAGATCCAGAAAGAGCTGGGAGATCCAGAAATTCTGCAGCTTAGGAGGCCGGTGCCAGGAAGAGAGAAAACAAGCCAAGACAAGTCAGAGTCAGTTCTGCTGAATCATGGTAAGCACAAAAGGGAGGATTTTAGATGAAAGTGGAATCTATTCGGGAAGAGGAAAGGGATCAGTGGGAGGGGGAGGGGAGACTAACCAGAGAAGGTAATGGTGGGGGAGGGGTCAAAAGTACATTATATACATGTATCGAGATGATTTTGTAATTCATATATGATAGTAAGAAAGGGGAATAAAGAAAGACTTAAAATTTGAAAAAGGGCTGGAGAGATGGCTTTACTGTTAAGACTGGTTACTGCCCCCGCAGGAGACCTGAGTTCAGTTTTTCCCACCTACAATGGGTGGCTCCAACCACAGTGCCAGGAAACTTAGCGCCCTCTTCTGGCCACCATGGGCACTACGCTTACACGCACAATACCAACCCGTTCCCCTTACACACCAAAATGAATAATAGCGTGAAATCTTTAAATCTGAAAACAAGAACTGGAGAAACACGTAGGATCCTTGAGCTATGCCTATGGCTCAGAGGTAAAAATTAACTTAAAAACCAATCAATCCAGCGTCAGCCTTCCTTGGATAAAAAATATAAATTACCAAGTTTTCCTTAGTTTTCAGTGATCATACTCTCTCTTTCCATTTTGGGACTAGTTTTTAAAAAGTCCAGTTGCAATTAGAACGGCTTGGGAGGCTAGGTGTGGTGCCACATGCCTGTGATTCCAGCACTTGAGAGGTAGAGACAAGAGGAGAGCTACAACTTCACATCCGGTCTGGTGCACATGTTTCATGTCTGCTCGGCCATAATTACAATTAAGACTCTATTGCAAAAAGCCAAAGATCAGGCTGGGGAGAAAACTTGGTCAAGAAGAGCTCTCTGCTTAGGCATGAGGATCTGAGTTCAAATCCTCAGCATAAATGTAAAAAGCAGATCACGGCAGATGTGTCTACAACTCACGTGCTGGCAGCAAGAGAGCAGAGTACCTCTGTGATGCCAGTGCTGGGGTTGGGCAGAGACAGGCAGATCCCTAGAACTCATGCCAACCACTCTAGCCTAAACAAGTTCAATGGGAGACCCTGCCTCAAAAGATAAGGTGTAAATCAGTAAAGGAAGACATTTGAATTTGACCTCTGGCTTCTACATGCATACAAATTTATGTACATGAACACACACACACACACACACACACACACACACTGACAAAATAAAATTCTAGCACATGGGAAGGCAGGTTGACCAGGAGTCCAAGGTCATTGTTGGCTGTATAGGGATTTGAAGACTTAGCCTGAGCTCCATAAGAGACTCTGTCTCAAGACACCAAAAGTAAAATGTCCCCATGAAGTCAGCTCATCCTGCTCCAACTGTCCCCCTGGGTATTTTGGTGCCCATTACCATGTATCTATGCATGCTGTCATTAGGATACTCTTACATGTATAGACTGAATGAATGCATGTCATAGCTGAGTATACATCCTGGAGATCATTAGCACTTAGAGAACAAGGAACTTACAGGATAAGGGTAGGGTAATTAAGTATTCAAAATAAATTTTGGAAACAGGTATCCAACATCACCAGCTGAGTACCAAAAGCTGCATCCTACGCAAGCCATCACTTGTATTTAAATACATAAATAGTAGGAACCTTCTAGACTGAAAAAATGCCATGTATAAATGACTCTGCCATGGTCCACAACCACCATTAATAAATGATAATTGACTTTACAATTCTGGAGCTACCTTTGTTTCACTTGTACGCTAGACAGTTATCCAACAATAGTGACAGGTCTTATGTGTCTGCCTCAGTCCACAGACCTGGTTAAGTCTCGAGGTGAAGTAGGAAGGCTACATAAAAAGGCTGCTCCCCTAACATACAGAATGGCTCTGTTTCAAGGTGACCATCTGAAACTATCAGGGGAGGTGGGACAAAGGAGCTCCACCGTGTAGAATTTTCTGCAGGAGGCCACTAGTGGTGGGCAGGCCTGCTGAACCACACTGACCCAGGTTGTATCAGGAGCATCCTTTATCCTGAGCTGGAAGAAGGGGGTTTCGGTGACCTCTCACTGAGAAGCTGCCCTGCAGAGAGAGAACTCTGGCCACTGTCCCACCGTGAGGAGCTGCTTGCTGGTTCATTTCACCAAAGCCCTTTCCATCACCCCAACCCACCTCAGCTGCTCCCAGTGGCTCAGAAGCACAGAAAGGCCTCTTCCAGCCTCTCCTGCTACAGGAGGTAAGGGAAGTCTTAGATGTGCCCTCCTACATGGATCCTCGGCTGTGTGAACCAGGATGCTTGCTGGCTCTACACAGATAACAACTCAGAGGCACTAGCCCTGGATTGCCACTAGTGTGAGCTAGCAACTACCTCAGGAGCTGATGAAAGCCAAATTATCTTATCCCTCCAACAAATTCATCCACAGCCTCCCAACCCTCCTTGATACACCTTCTAGAAAGGAGGTCAATTAAAAGTGACCAGCCTTAGATGAGTCTTAAGGATAGAAATCGGTCCATGGTAGGAGAGGAGAGCATGCCTGGACTCTGCACAGGGGGGTGCAGAAAGACAACCCTTACCACAATCCTTCTGTGCCATTCTGACCTAGGGCTTCTGGCTTCTCTGACTGTAAGAAATCGGTGCTGGTTGTTTACTCAGTCTCTGGCAATTTGTTAGAAGATCCAAGTTATAATGAAAAACACCACACTCCGTATAAAAATTTAGTTAAGAAAAACAAACACGAAAAGGCCCATTTATCCTCCGGGACTATGTGTGAAGGTGGCCAGTAGATGCCTGAAAGCAAGCCATGCACACACACACACACACACACACACACACACACACACACACACACACACAGAGAGAGAGAGAGAGAGAGACTTTCTATAAATAATACCTAAGATAAAGTTCTACAAATTAAACACAGAGATTAGCCACAGTGACTAATCCTAAAATAGGTCATCTCTATCCATTTCTAAGTTACGTCACCATGGACTTTCTTCCCCTGCATGTATAAGATCTATATATCACGGCCGCACCAGACAAAGAATGAATTCAGTCCTGAGTGGGATGACGTGGGCTGGTGTGAGATTTCATCATGGCACTCAGAACAGCACACAATTTAAAAGTTATGAATTGTTTATTTCTGGAATTTTCCATTTAACATTTTCAGTCTGTGGTTGCCCACAGGCAATTGAAGCCACAGAAAGTGAAGCCACAGATAAGGCAGGGGGTGGGGTGGAGTGGAGGGTGACCACTGGGCTCTGCCACAGAGACAAGGCTTCAGGGCGCACAGTAAGCAAGAGCCATCTGGCCCAGTCTCGACCCCAGCTCTTCCCTGCAAATCACCCCAGCTAGTGCCTAAGGTCTTCTGGACCTGTCCCCTGCCTAGAAAACCCAGGTGGCCATCCCAGGGGCTTAGAGTCAGAAGTACTGAAAAACAGGCATGGACATTTAATTTAACCTTGTATGCCAGACTTGGAATGAACTCTCAGTCAGAAGACCCCAAAGGAAGATCCCATGGTACAAGTCTATTATCCCAGCAACTCATTAAGTTGAGACAGGAAAATCTTGAGTTCAAAGTCGGCCTGACCTTCGGAGTGAGTTCAAAACCAGACTGGACAACATAATGATTTTCTACCTCCAAATAAAAAGTAGAGAGAGCTGGGAACACTAGTTTAGAGCTAAATCACTTGGGCTGGAGAGATGGCTCAGCGTTAAGAGCACTGACTGCTCTTCCAGAGGTCCTGAGTTCAAATCCCAGCAACTACATGGTGGCTCACGACCATCCGTAATGAGATCTGATGCCCTCTTCTGGGGTGTCTGAAGATAGCTACAGTGTACTTACATATAATAAATAAATAAATCTTTTAAAAAAAATTAAAAAAAAAAAAACTAAAGCACTTGCCTAGCAAGAGGACCGGATAAATGAATGATTGACTAAATGAATGAATAAATGAATGAAATGAATGAATGAATAATAAAATCCAGCTTCCCACAGAAGATGGAGAAAAGGTCGTCCTGAAAAAGAATCAGGGAGCAGCACCTTCAGGTAAAACAGTGTGACTCTCAGGATACCAACCACCTGGGAGCAGTAAGGACAAAGTACAAACTGTGGGACTGTGGGTGCTGGGAGAGTGTTTCCACCATCATCTCAAACAAATGGCCACAAGCCAAGCTACTGGCAAGGCAGAAGATCTGGCTTTCTAGAGTTCGATCCTAAGCTCTCCTACTTCTTCATCCTGCACCCAGAGCCTGCCATCCACTAGCTACCCCGTCATTACTTACCTATCAACATCTGGCATCTCTAATTTTACCAACACCTGAGCATATGGAAAACACCGTAAGAGTCAGTGCGTGAAGCGTTGTCTTTAAAAAACAGAGCAAGGCCTAAATACCAGCTGATTGCTAAAAGGGCACTTATGAGGTTTATTAAGTATATAGAACATAAATCTGCTTGGCATGTAATTAATTCAAAATTACACGAACAGTAAATGTGTGATTAAATCTATATGGAATGTGAAGGCCTTCTCTGGCATTTACCACGGAAGCTGCAGGAGGTTTCTTGACTAGCAATTTATTGCTCAAAAAGGCAGGCAAATCGGGAGTATGTGGATTGAAGTCTGTCTTGCTGTCAGTTTGTTACTATAGGCCAATTAAAGGTCCACCATCTTCTAAGCCAGTGGGCAGGTGAGGTTGTACTACTAAGAACTAAGTTTGGCAGTGAGACATACATTTTCCTTTCTGACCCATTTCAGCAGGTAATTGTGCATGTGTGTATATGTGCTTGTATGTGCAGCCCAGAGAACAGCCTCGGGCGTCATTCTTCAGGTGCTCTCCACCTTAGGGTTTTTTTTTTAAATGATAACCTTTATTATTTTTATTAATCTGAGTGTTTGCCTGCATGTATGTACGCACACCATGTGTATGCAGTTCTTCTTGAGGCCAGAAGAGGGCACCAGATTCCCTAGAGTTTCAGATGGTTGTGAACTGTTCCGTGGGTGCTGAGAACCAAAGCCTGGTCCTCTGCAAGAACAGCCAGAGCTCTGAACCACTGAGCCACCTTCACTGCTGCCCCTTGTTTTTTGAGAGACAGTCTCTGAATTGGACTTAGAATACAAGAAAGAAGATATGCGCAGTTAATAGCTGCCAGGAAATAGAGATGTCCATCAACAGATGAGAGTATTTAAAAAAAAATCTGGTACATAAACAAAACACAATGGAGTAGTATACAGCCCAGAAGAAAAAAATGAATTGGTGACATTCACAAGGAAATGGCTGCAGGTGGAAATCATTATGTTAAGCCAAATGAGCCTGGCTGAGAAAGACAAGGACTGTATGTTTTCTTTTATGGAGAGAAATTAAGTTTAAACCTGTGTGTGTGCAGGCATGCAAGTGTGTGTGTGTGTGTGTGTGTGTGTGTGTGTGTGTGTGTGTGTGTCTGTGTGTGTGTGTTTATGAAACTAGAACATGAATCATAAAGAGAAGAAAGAGAGAGAAAGAGAGAGAGAGAGAGAGAGAGAGAGAGAGAGATCTCCAGGAAGGTGGGAAGTGGAGAAGGGAACAGAGAACACATAACTAGAAGTCAGTGGTGGGATAACCTGGGGAAGGAGAGGGAGTCAAGTGGGGGGGGAGCAGACATGAGAACAAAATGAGTTGACATGGAAGTATGACAATCCCACAGTGAAACCCAGCATGTCTTACAAGTACCCAGAACAATTCGGGTTTGTTTCTTTGTTTGTTTGTTTGTTTAAGATAGAAAAGAAATAAGTTGAATGTATACAAAAAAAGAAAAAAATGGCCATTTCTACTCTCCAAGCCTGTCCCTGGGAAAGCTCCCAAGGCATTCATAGATGGACATTTCCGTGTGACCTAATCCTCCTCTACTCAAGTCCTTGGAAATACCCGTATCCTCCCCCTGGATGACTAGTTTCAAAGCCACCCTCCCTGGCAGAGGTGTGGCCCAGTGGGTAGAGCACTCATCTATCAGGCATGAAGGCCTGGGTTCTATCCCCAGCAATATATATACTGGCATGGTGGTGTACACCTGTGATCCCAGCTCTTGGGAGGATCACAAGACAAGGATCCCTTGTAGAGACAGGAGGATCAGAGGTTCAAGGTCATCCTCATCTACATATCAAGTGCAAGGCCAGCCTGGGGTACATGGCCAGCCTGGGTTATATAAGGCCCTGTCTTGAAATATCAACCCTCCCAGACAATGTCTCAGACAATTGGAAGCTGGCCTTCGTGACTGTGATTCCTCCCACACTTTCTACTGGGTAACAAGGCGCCAACAACTTTAAGGGAAAAGAATTCACATTTTTAACTTTGCATGTGTCAAACTGAGCAAATGACTTTATGCAAATACAGCAAAAACAGAGCCCCCCAAAAGTCATCTTCATTAGGCTCATTTCAACAGATCTAATATTAATTCCCAGGCAACAACACTCTTTGCAATGAAAAGACTTGATTACTCTATAGGGGCTCCAGTGAATAGAGCCTCTGCTCAGCCACCTCCACCACCTCCCCCAGGGCTGAGAACAGCTCCCTCCCTCCCATCTCTTCCTTCCCTTCTTTAACTCCCCACTTTCTTCCTCCCCCCCACCCCCTTCTTCCCTCCCACCCTCCCTTCCTTATTCCTCTTCCCTTCCTTTCCCCTCCCTCTTCTCCCTTCTTTCTTCCCCTGGCTCCCTCTCCTTCTTCTCTTTCTATCCACTTTTTTTAAAAGTGCTGTTATCTTTAGTGTGAGAATACCAGCAATGTATCAGAGAAGCTCCAACCCTAACCTTGGTAACAGAGTCACAGAGCACTAGGAGGGAGGAGGGAGAGGGGGGTAGGGAGTGGTACCAACAAGTAATTGTGTGCATGTGCATGTGTGTGCACATGTCACATGTGTGTGCACATGTCACATGTGTGTGCACATGTCACATGTGTGTGCACATGTCACATGTGTGCATGTGTGTGTGCATGGTTCCCTAGCAAAGAGCAGGTCACTGTTCACACAACAGAAGCAGCCTGCTGATGACCTTCTAAAGAACCCCTGTGCTCTCTGCTGAGGTTCTCAGTAGCCTGGCTGAGCGGTGCTATGAAGGACACAGGGTATCTCCCAGCAGCAGCCTGGTATAAGCCAAGAGAGCAAGGAGTTCTGACTAGTGAAGGCCTTCCTCCCACCATCAGAGAGTCCACAGGGACCAGAAAGCACAGCACAGCCCACCACACCATGAACTTTCTGGGTGCCTGAGTTCTGGAGACAATCCGGAGTCCACCGGATCATGTCCCATACTGCAGCACTGCCAGTAAGCATCAAATGTAGGGGGTTGATCTGATACTGCTTGTATTCAAATGCTAAACTCTATCCCCCAAGAGCTAATTGCCCTAGATGAGGAGATCTTCACATACACCAACTGATGCTGTGTAGACTTGCTCCCCAAGTTAATTGGTCAATAAAAGACTAAAGCTGATGATTAGGCAATAGATAGAAATAGCGTTTTCCCTGGCTGGGAGTTGAAGGACACAGTGGGGGAGGCCGCCATGAGAGGAGATGGACCAAGAGCACATGACCAGGAGAGACAGCAAGTAAGAAGAGACATATGACTAGAGTCTAAGCTCCAAATTTTGCCCAATCTAGGATTACAGTTTGTAAATAAAATAGCTTGATTGTATGTCTTTTATACAAGCTAGAATTGCTATACCATTTTACAGTCTATGGGCAGGGAAACTGAAGCCGGAGTTTAAAACTTGTTTTTTTTTTTAATCTGATTGTTTCATGTTCCTTATAGAAAGCCATGGATGGGCTCGTCATAATGCTTTTAATCAGATACAGCATGTACTTTGTCTCATTCACCGCGACCCTCTTCCATAATAATTTCCTTTCTGCTTTCACGTCATAGATGTATAAATATGTTTACCTTCTGATGGTTAGTGTCAATTTGACAGAATCTAGATTCAACTGGGAGATGGGCCTCTGGGGAAATGATTGGGAATTGTCTGGGGATTGCTTTGAAGACCTCCACTATGGGCAGCACCATTCCCTGGGCTTTATGAATGAAGAAAGAAGCAGTGCATGTCTCCATGCAATGGGACCAGCTTCTCAGGCACCTGCTGCCTTGATTTCCCCAACATATTTAAGTACATTTAAACTTGGCGACAGAAAGAAACTCCTTCCTCTTGGGTTGATTTTGTCAGGATATTTTATCACATGCAGCAATTGGAAAAAAAAGATTCCTGCATGTGCATGGGGCAGGAACTGTGTACAATCTAGATTCCACACAGGAAAGAGATGTGCTGTTTGCCTTTCTAAGTCTTCTAAGGATCCAGGATTCACCAAAGAATGATATCCCAGTCTCAAATAGTATGTAAAAGCAAAGAGTATTTTTTTTTCCTGCAGGAGTACAGCATGTTGGGGTCTCCCATTACCAAGACAGACAAACAAATGAGCTCGCAGGCTTGATGTGAAGCATATTAGGGAATTCTGGGGTAGGTGAGCTCTATGTTAATCTGTTGGGTCCATCTCTACAAACATTCCATTAGTGGGGTGTTGGGGCTGGAAACTTGCTGGGGAGGTCTGGGAATTGTTGCTGAGGAAGTGAGGAAGTCTGGAAACTGCTGCTGGCCTTTGGCCAGGTGTCAGGGCAGCTTCTGAGACCTGGACTTGCCTGGAACTGCCCAGTTCTTGGAGACAGAGATTTAGGCCTAGTCTCCTTAAGTGCCGATTGGAAGCCTGCCACGTACAGCTTCACTGACGATATGTCCACAAAGTAGCACTGACAGCCTAGCTTTCTCAGTCTGTCTTGTTTTTCTCTCTGAGTCCGTCCCTTTGCTCTATCTGCTCACCTGTTAGAAGGCATCTAGGCCGCTTCCATATCCTGCCTGCTCTGAATGGGGCTGTGCTAAACACGGAGCTGCAGATATCACAGTGGGTTCACTTGGAGTCCTCCGGGTGTATCCCCAGGGCTGGTATTTGTGAGGCATTCTCTCACATAGGTCGATGTGTGGGAGACAGAGCCATGTCTGTGGACGCGGGCCTCCATTTTCAGGCTGGGAGTCACTTTGGATGGCTGTCACTAAGCAACTCTATCTGCCTCGTGGGAGCAGTCCTGTTTCACAGTGACTGAAGCAAGGACCTCGGGAGTAGCTCAGTGAAGCAGGATTGGGACCAGCATCTGTGCAGAAGGACCTGCTGCTATGAAGGGAGAGGGAGGCAAGAGCTCAGAGCTGCAAAACCCACCCCTGTTAGGAACCGTGGTGGTGTCCGGCTACCTCTGATCTGCTCCGTGATAGCACAGCAGCCCTTACTGGTCACACAAACACTGCAAGGAACACCCAACTCCCATCCTTGTTCTCCTGACCAGGTACTCTCAAGAGCCTGCAAAAAGCATTTGACTTATAACCAGCCCAGCGTTAAAGTGACCCAAGCAGGCGGGAACTTCAAATATAATAAACTCAGAAATGGAGTAGAGCTTATTAATAGCAATCACCCCAGGAGTTGCTCACTATGTGATATTGTCCTAGGCATCTGCCTGGGGACAACATGTCAAAGTAGCACTGTCCAAAACCCCAGAGTTGTGTAATGGGTAGAGTCACACAGCTTGTAGAGAGAAGGACAGGATTCAGGGCTGAGCTCTCTTGTCTCCAGAGCAAGGTTACTAAGGCACAAAGGATGCCTGGCCAAATTTAAATTTCAGATAAATAAAACACTCTCGTCTTTGTACAAGAATATCGTGTAGTCAGTCTGCGTCTGGATCAAATGCCTTCAGTGGAGGTTCCAAATGAAAGAGGAGAGGCAAGACCAACTCAGGCCCCAATGTCTCCGACTTGGGCCAAGGCTATGAAAGCTGCTTGCACTCTGACCTTCCCTAGCCACAAGTGCAAAAAAAAAAAAAAAAAAAAACACTCTCACTGCCCCGCCCCTGCAAAGGCTCGCCCCAGCCCTCCTAGTTCCAGAGGGAGCAGAGGGAGAGGTCTGCAGTTGCTCCTGCCAAGGCAGAGCTGTTGGTAAGGCAGCAATCAGGGCTGGACACATAGCTGTGGCCTTTCTTGCTCTGACCAGCTCAGATGCTCCCTGGAGTTTGGGAGTGGAAAGAACCTCCTCCTCCCCAAAGAGACCCCGGACACCAGCCCCCGGCGTTAGTCTTGAATATAAATGTAGTAACAGACGCATCTCTTCTGGAAAAAATTGGAAAGACCTGATTCAATTACGTAGGGAAGTGGACCTGAAGAGGAGGTGGAGGGCCCACGAGCAACTCCATCCCCACCCCCACCCCACCCCACCCTACCCCCTCTCCCGCCCTATGCTCTAAGCCAGAGTTTGTAACCACTAAGCTAGAGCACACAGCAGCGGCACAGATATCCTCTTTGTGGCACTGGCGGGAGGGATCCAGATGTGGATTTTGAGATTGCCATTTGGGGTGTGTCTTGGGGCTAAGTGCTGTGAAGATGCGCACGGCACCCCTGCGGTTTTATGACCATGCTTAGCAATGAGTGATTGGCCTGTTTGGTTCTGCAGAAGAGGCCCCGGGCCTCCAGGCCTGGCAGTGCGGCTCCCTTCCCCACCCTGGGCCCAGCTGGGCGGAGAAGGAGCACAGACTTGCTCTTGCCCTCCAAAGCCTTCCATTTCCACAGAAGGGATTCTCAGACAGCCTCCTCTGCTGCAGGTAACCACGGGCGGGTCTCTTTCTCTCTTTACAGTGCTTCTTTGCAACCACAAACATGTATGTTTTTGATAAAACTCCAAATATTGTACTAGACTCTGGGGGATCCCAGTGGCAAGGTGGGTGTTGAGAGACTAGACTCAGCTACTCTAGAGGTAGCCTGTGCTGTTTGTAACAATTACAGTAATACACCTGAACCCCCATTGTCGACACGGCCCGCCACTCGGGGGTTCATTAGTATTGTATTAGGGCTGCGTAGGGAAACAGATAATGGCCCATAATGAAAAATGCCAAATTTTCTATATAATAAAAATGAACTTGATTAATGGAAATCACTTTCGGGGAAAGAGTTACAGCGTGGTTAGAAATAAAAAATGATGTATTAATCCGACATTCTTACAGATGGTCCCAACCTCCTGACAACTGCTATTCATTTGAGATGCCATTAGCATGCATAATTATGCTAATTAAGTTGTAATTAAGCACCAATTCTTCGGAGGGCTTTTTTTGTCTATCATTCGCTACAACTCTATTGCTTAGAGTGCTTAAAGGCTTTGTGCTGGTTTCCATTCAAAGGGGGCTCCCAAATTTCTTAGGCAAGATTGAGCAGCTGAGGCAGGAATGGAAGCGAAGATCGTTGTTTTGGTTAAAGAAAAGTCAGTAAATACCAGCGGGGTCTGCCAGTTGTTGATAAAATAATGAACGCTTTCCGCTAAAATAAGCGTAGTTCAACCCGGGGCAATTACAGTGAGAACAGAATGTATCGTTATGGGTCGCCATAAAACCATTGTCAAAATACAGCGGTGGATTTTAGTCCTTTCATTTAAAGAAAGGGGGACTTAAGGAGCGCATTCAATAAGCTATAATTCAGAAAAAGTGTCTTTCGATATTTTTATTTAAAGGAACATATAAATCGGAACCTAAAGATATCTCCGGGGAGGGGGAGGGGCTTGGGGAGGCAGAGACCAACTCCCTGGTTCCAAGTGCCATAGGAATGAGCCTTGTAAGTACATCGTAAACTACAGCACTCAAGCAAGCTGGGATCTTTGTTTCAAAAATCTATGGAGGGAAGGTAGACTTTTCCCAAAGGATGCTGTAAAAACCAGCCATTTGACAATTTTAACAATCAACGTCTGTCTGCCGACTTGACCGATTTCTGCTTGTGTTCCCCGGGCATTTATGGTGTGTATTAAGACACAGACTTGAATTTTCGTTATGTTGCAGGTTTTCTGTATCTTTCATTGATAAGGGAGCCTTCGGTAACAGTCCTGGAGCTTAGAACAAAGGAAGCAAATGGACAGCAGGAGCTAGGCACATCCGCCTGATGACAAAAGGCTGTCAGGAGCCCTAAGTGCTAAACAGCTCACCTTCTTCCTCTCAATTGATTCTTCTCCCACGGGCCAAAGAGCTGTAGCCCAGAGATACACCAGCTAACATAGAGATAGATGCTCTTTACTCTGCCTAATCCTTACTTAAACTGGCTTTAAAAATAAGGAGCTTGGACGGTTGCTTGTCATAGCCAATGGCGTGTGGCACGTGGACAGGATGTACCTCAGTAAAGAAACTGCATTCAAGGGAACTTTGACAGGCTGCATGGTGCCTGTTGGAAGCCTATCTGCCCTCGCTCTTCTAATAATGATGTCTTATTTTAAAAAAAAAAATCCATAACGGGTCTGGGAGATATCTCAGTTGGTAAAGTGGTTCCTGGGCAAGCCCGAGGAACTGAGTTCAACCCACGGCAATAGAGTAAAGAGTCAGCCATGGTGATGTATGTGGAACTAACTCCAACCCAGACAGGTGAAGACAAGGGGATCAGCGGGGCTCATTGCCAGGCAGCCTAGCCCTACTCAGTTCCAACACGATGGATGAGAGACCCTACCTCATAAGACAAGGTCAACGGCATCTAAGAAAAGATATCTGAGGTTGACCTCTGGTGTGTACACACACACACACACACACACACACTTAAACACAGAGATGCGCAAATGCACATAAAATTCCTTGAGATGAGAGTTTTGTTTTTCTTTCTTGTCCAACCTCGGCTTGAATCTGGTCTTTGCATTTGGTTTAACATTAAGTCTCTGGGAAATTTAGTTCACCTTGGATGGATACTCTGAAGCAACTGTTCCTTCTGTTGACTCCTCACTTCTCTGCCTACTGTGTGGTGTGGAGAGAAGCAGCTCTAGGCAAGCTCTCCTGGTAGTCCACAGCAGCCAATGTGAAGCTGCCTCAGGTACTTGTAGGAGAACATTCGGTTGCTTGGGTCGAGCATCCTCATCTGTGCAAAGGACACACACTCACTGCTCGGGACAGCTCACGTGTGACAGACAAGATCATGCAAGAAAAGGAGAGGTGAGCAATGGACCACTGTGCACGTGTGTGAGGACCACTGTGCACATGTGTGTGGACCACTGTGCACATGTGTGAGGACCACTGTGCACATGTGTGTGGACCACTGTGCACGTGTGTGAGGACCACTGTGCACATGTGTGAGGACCACTGTGCACGAGTGTGTGGACCACTGTGTGCATGTGTGAGGCTTTAGTTCAGTGAAGATGCCTGAGGCTACAGGTTTTCCTTGGTGCCTGGTGTTCACTCTGTGGATGCAAACATCCTTCAAGTTCATTCTGAGCCATCAAAACTCTCTGTACAGCTACTATAACCCCACTGAGTTCTAGGAGTCGGGGGATATAACCACAAACAAGAAGTTACAGTTTTACAATACAAAGTTATGTTTACACAATATCAAATGTAAGTGCTGTGGAGGAGAAGATGAAGAAGAAGAAGAAGAAGAAGAAGAAGAGGAGGAGGAGGAGGAGGAAGAGGAAGAAGAGGAGGAGAAGGAGGAGGAAGAGGAAGAAGAGGAGGAGAAGGAGGAGGAAGAAGAAGAAGAAGAAGAAGAAGAAGAAGAAGAAGAAGAAGAAGAAGAAGAAGAAGAGGAGGAGGAGGAGGAGGAGGAGGAAGAGGAGGAGGAGGAGGAAGGGGAAAGAGGAGGGGGAGGAGGGGATGGAGGAAGGGGACGAGGAAGGGGAAAGAGGAGGAAGGGAAAAGAGGAGGAAGGGGAAAGAGGAGGAAGGGGAAAGAGGAGGAAGGGGAAAGAGGAAAGGGGAAAGAAGAGGGGAGGAGGAAGGGGAGAGGAGGGAGAAAAGGAAGGAGGAAGAGGAGGGAAGGAAGGGAAGAAGAAGAGGGGAAAGGAAAGGAGGAGAGGGAGGGAAGGGAGGGGGGGAAGGGAAAGAAAAGGAGGAGGAAGAAGATAACCACAACAGAGGCGGGGCAGAGGGCAGCTGGAGTCTAGTGTTGCTGGATGGGAGAGCTGAAAAAGCCTTCTCTGAAATGGTACCATATAAGCAAACCAGACAATGTGTATAGTATCTTTGCAGATATAGTGAACTGCTTGTGTCTAGTCCCTAAAGCAGGAACACGATCAGGCTTGTTGTAAAGAAATGGGTAGTTATAGGAGCATGGAGGTCTTTGTGCTCTAGGGGAACCTGGAATATTCACCAGACAGGGTTATTCCTTCAACAAAAGGAATACAAAACCTGCTTTCCATCTAGGTGGCTAGGGCAGACATGCTTTCTACCCTGATGACCTTTGTATAATCTGTGTGTTCATAGTACCGGACCCTCCTCCAGACTCTTCTTGTAAGTGAGCCTGTTTTTCTCAGTCAATCTATAGAACCTATCTCTATGGAAGATATCACATGTACTTTACAAGGAGTTTTAATGGAGTCTAGTCTGTATTTAGATTACTTTGCTCCTCAAACATACCTCGGTAAGCTTGTGGGTGTGGGATTAAGTTAATGGTCACAAGAAATCATTTTCACTAGGTTTGCTTTGTGCTTAAATATGCATAACGTAAGACGCCTGGGGTCAGACTCGCAAAGTTGGAACCAGCACTGGCTACTGAGTCACGCTGCATTGAGCTGCATTCTCACTTGTTACAGCTCATCCTTCCGCTGCCTGTGAAGGTAGCAGAGACCCCTGCAAGAAGTCTATCAGGAAGCAGAACCTGGGGGAGGATGTGCATTCCTGGGAGTGCTCCTCTCAGTTATACATGGAGTCCAGCATGGTCTTAGTGGGGGTGGAGTGGCATGGCTCCTGCTAGCAGGTCAGGGCTAACAGACATGGGCCTCCATAATGTCGATGGCTGCTCTGGGCATAAGGCTTGTTTGTACAATAATGTACATATCCTCCCTCCCACCCCCCAGGAATGGTCTCTCTGTTAACATCAATGACTCCATAACAATCAGAGACAGCAGAGTCATAGGTGTGGCTAATGTCTCAGCAGTCCTTAAGGCTGTGGAAAAGAGCTCTAAAACCATGAGTTCGAAATATAGATAATTTCTCAACTTTGCAAAATATAAAGATGCCATGTGAATTGTGTGAGGAGTTTCACAGAGCTAAAGGAACAGAGGCGACTCGCTGCACTGTGAGCCAACGTGTCAGAAAGATACTAAGGAAGGAAGTAAAGAGATTTGTGGAGTGGGGATCCCACCCAGCTAATTTTTGTTTGTCTGTCTGTTTCTGCTTACAAAGGCAGACGGATTCCTAAGTTCAAGGTCAGCCTGGGACAAAGTAAATTTAGGTCCAGATGTAGTAGGTAATTTCAGTCAGCTACCTTATCATCTGTGCTTATGACAGACAGATCTCTGAATTCTTTTGCAAGGTTAAAAAATGTGCTCGCTCTCTGGGATGGTATTTCATAGGATAATCAAGAGGGAACCTGGAATAAATAACTGAGTTGATATGTAAATAAACATATCAACTGGGCTCTTGGTCTGCACGAGATGAGCAGAAAGTGATAGCAGTTCCTTTTTAGAATTTTTTTCTACTGAGAGCTGATCTATCTGGAGATCTCTGGAGAGCAAATACAGCTCTTCAAAAAAAAAATTCTAACAGGATTTCTGATTTTAGTGGGAAAATCCATGGAGAGCAAACACAGCTCTTTTAGATTTTTTTTATACTTCTTTTAGAGTTTTTTTCTAATAGGATTTCTGACCTCAGTTGGAAATCCCAAGAATTACTTAGAAAGCAAACACAACTCCTTAAAATGTTTCCCAGCAGCTATGCGGAAATGGCTGTCTGAAGAATGAATACAGCTCTTTTAGATTTTATTTTTTTTTTATTTTTTTTTTTGGCTTTCAGGCTGTCCTTGAACTCAGAAATCCACATGCCTCTGCCTCCCAAGTGCTGGGATTAAAGGCATGCACCACCACTGCCCAGCTAAAATTTTTCTAATAGGATTTCTAACTTTATAGCAGCTTTTCTGACTTTGGTTAGAAAATCCATGAGCTATCCAGAGAGATTTGGATTTTTTACTAACAGAGAAAGTTGTCTCAGAGAGAGTTGTCTCCAGCAGAAAGCGAGCTATCTCAATTAGAAAGGTTTTTTTTTTTTAATAATAGCAAGAAAGAGCTATCTAGAGCAAAGTAGAATACATGCAGAGAGAGAGACAGAGAGAGAGAGACAGAGACAGAGAGACAAAGAGAGAGAGAGAGACAGAGAGAGAGAAGAGAGAGAAGACAACTTTCAGGAGTCTATTGTCTCCTTCAACCATGTAAGTCCCAGGGATGGAACTCAGGTTCTCAGGTTTGATAGCACCTTTACTGTGCCATCTCACTGGCCCCAATATATTATTTTTAAATAGCTCTATTATCAATATCACCTTATCTCCTAAAAATTCATTTGTCAAAAGCTGTGCACCAAACACGGTCACACAATGACAACCCAATAGAAGAAACTCCCCACAATGACCAGACTCTGGTTTCTGATATTGCTCTCTTTGAAAAGGTGCTTGGGCACTTAAGAAAGGGTACCTTCAAACTGCATCAGGAAATGCAGCCTGTGGCATTTAGACATATGGAAAGGTAAGCATCACCAAGGTTCCTGAAGCCACAGAAAGACCCAGCAGACCACCCGAAGGAGTTGCTGTTGGCCAACGAAGGGGCAACCGAACTCTTGGACCTTGGCTGAGACACATAAGTCACATATTTCTGGATTACGATGATATTTAAAATATTGGTGACATATGATAGATGCTGGAAAATAACTCACAATTTTGAAAATGAGCAAAAGAAAGAGGAAAAAAATAAGTATTTGCCCTCTTTTAGTAAATGAATTCTTGTCTGTAGGACATTTAGATTAGTAAGAGGGGAAAAGGAAGAGATGGGCAGAAAAAAATAAAAATTAATATTCTAAGAACTCCAAATACATAAAGATTATATATATATCCTTGTGCATATACACACCTGTGCGGGTCAGAAGAAGGTATCAGGTCTCCTGTAGCTGGAGTTATAGATAGTTGTTACAGATAGTTACATGGGCACTTGGAAGAGAACATGGGTCCAAGTGCTCTTAACCAATAAGCCATCTCCAAGTAGGTCAGGTAGTTTTAAATAAACAAATTAATAAATAATAGATGTAGAGTATCCCTACTCTGAACCCTTTAGCAAAATGATGGATTGGTGCAAAGATTATTGATAGCCAATTAAGCAATTGTACTGGCGGGTTTTATGTCAACTTGTCATCAGAGGAGGGAGTCTCAATCGAGAAAAGGACTCTATAAGATCAGGATGTACACAAGCCTGTAGGACATTTTCTTAACTGGTGATTGATGGAGGAGGGCCCAGCCCAATATGGGTGGTGCCATCCCTGGGCTGGTGGTCTTGAGTTCTAGAAGAAAGCAGCCTGAGCAAGCCATGAGGAGCGAGTCAGTAAGCAGCATCCCTCCATGGCCTCTGCTTCAGCTCCTGCCACCAGGTCCTTACCATGCTTGAGTTCCTGTCCTGGTTTCCTTTGATGATGAACTATGATATGGAAGTATAATTTGAGTAAACCCCTTTTCCCCCCAAGTTTCTTTGGTCATGGTTTTTCATCATAACAATACTAACCCTAAATAAGACAGTCATTATGTGAAAATCTGGTGGAAGAACTTTATAAAAGGAGGGATTGGACCAACCGTATCTTATCCCCTGCTTGATTTTTAACCTCATAAAAACAGAGGAACAGAGGCCTTAAAAATGTCCTATTAGATGGTCTCAGCATTCCCCATGAGGTTAAGGTTTAAAAGGAGAATCAAGGGCTAACGATATGGCATATCCAATAAAACACTTATTGCTAAGACTGACATTAAAACAGTCTTCAAAACTCACATAGTGAGAGGCAAGAACTGACTCCTGCAAGATTTCCTCTGATCTCAATACATATGGTACAGCACATGTGCACTCCAACGGGGGGAGGGGGAGGATAAAACAAAGGTAAAAGAAAATTTAAAGAGAAAATAAAAAAAAAACTTCACTAGTCAACTCCAACACCATCACCATCACCATCATCATCATCATGTCATATATTACATCCTGGCTGTAATTCTCCCTTCCTCCTGTCCTCCCAGTTTCTCCCTAAACCTCCCCTCTCCCACAGATCCACTCCTCCTCAGTTTCCCTCCAGAAAAGGGCAGGTATCCCAGGGATATCAATCAAACATGCCATACGTTACAATAAAACTAGTCACATACTCTCTTAATAAGACTGGTCAAGGTAACTCAGTAGGATAAAAAGGGGTCCCAAAAGTAGGCAAGAGAGTCAGAGACAGCCCCTGTTAATAGTCCCGTGGGGACACCAAGCTACAGAATCAGAACATATATGCAGAGGACTAGGTCAGACCCATGCAGGCTCCATGATTGTCAGTTCAGTTGCCATGAGCTCCAGTGAGCCCTGGTGAGTTGATTGTGTGGACCATTTTCTTGTGGTGTCCTTGACCTCTCGGTTCCTACAATCCTTTCTCCCTTCTTCCTCAGGATTCCCTGAGCTCTGCTGAATCTTTGGCTGTGGGTCTCTGCATCTGCTTCTATCAGATGCTGGATGAAGCCTCTTTGATAATGATTATGCTAGTCCCCTGTCTACTAAGATAGCAGAATACTATTTAGAACTATTTCATTGATATGATGGCACTCTTGATTGGGCAAGTGCCAAGATGTCTAGTCTTTCATGTTTCCATAGATTCATGGAGCAGCAACAAGGGGGTGACCAGCAGGTTTTTATCCTAGAAATTCAAGAATGGTTAAATAGCAGAAAGCAGTCCTCTCTGATGATACAGATGAAACATCTTACAAAAATAACTAACAACTCACACCAGAGAGATGTAGGAACTTAAGAAGGTAAAGAGTTGATTGGGAAGAGGGTGCTGAGGATTGAACTCAGGGTCTTGTTTGTGATAGAAAACTCTACTGCCTGAGCTGCACTCTGGCCCAAAAAAGAAAATATTTCACTTGATACAAAGTGATTTCTAAAATCTTGTAAAATTCAAAATGAGATCAGAAATATTAGAAATATTTATTTTTAAAGTCATGAAAAAGGTATTACAGATAATAGCTTGGTAGTAGAGCATAGGCCTAACATACAGAAAGCCCTCGTTCAACCCCTGATACTGCAAAATAATAATGACAGTTAAGAGGAGGAGAAGGAGGAAAAGGAAGAGGAGGAGGAGGAGATGGAGACAAAGATGAAGATAAAAAGATTGTGAAGTCAGGAGTAGTTAGAACAAAAGACAAGCATGTCTTCTGTAACACACTATTGTTTTTCCTAGAGGTCTGAGTTTATAAAACAGGATAAGAAGTAGTAGAAATCAAAGTTAGACATTAGAAATGATTTTTTTCTATCTATGAATTATAAAAGTCCCAAAATTCATACAAGAAATAAAAGTGCTGTGAGTTAAAAGGTTATCTTGGCATGGTGTCTAAACATAGGTTCAAAATGAAAATAACTCTATACATCAGTGCCGTCCAATTAGACAATGGCATAGGAAAGGGTGACAGCTTTTCATCACTAGGAAGGAATGGAGTTATTTAAATGTTAAGGCTGTGGGGAGGATCTAATAATAGTCATCAAAGGATACAAAAGTTTATAAATGAAAAATAACCTGCACTTGTAAACAGCTAAATTAATATCATTAGCAATTCAAGTCCTGAGAAATTATTTGATAAATTTACTACAGTTACAATGAAAATCCCAGTGGGGGTCCTGTCTCCACCTCCCACTTACTGTTGGTGCACGTGGATTCTGGGTGCTTATGCTGATGTGTCTGTCTTTTGTCTGAGGATCTGAACTCAGATCATCAGGCTTGAGCCTTCAGCACTTGTTCCCTCTGGGACATCTCTGCAAAGCCGACCTTCCCACATCAGCCTCTTTAGGTCCCAAAGTGTGCACTCTAGTAAAACATAACACACCCCCTCCAGAAGAAATTAATAAACATGGAGATCATCTGTGTGTACAAAATAAATACAAATAAGAGCATGAACTCAAATATTCATTAGAAGAGAAACAAACCTGTTATCTTCAGATATTAAAAACTATGGCATGTATAACAGAAGAACTGGTCTATGTATGTGTTGGTTTTTAAAAGCAGATTGTATCGGGATAGCGATAATGTGTCAGCAGTGCATTTCAACCCTCCATCAGTTATTGGTGCCTGCTTATGTAGTAAATACAGAATTGTGGGAGTGAAGGACACATCCTTCCATCCCAGTTTTGTCTAGGGAAAGGAGGGAAACCATTCTAATGTGTTCAACAGGTCTCCCACCACAGTTTATGTAATAACAATTGTTAAAATGTAAAATCTAAAACGAAAATATCAACATGTTAAACTTCATTACAGCTAATGAGAAGCCTGCATTATACTGTTTTTATGATTGACTTGCTTGTGCTAAATGTGCTGAGCATTCCGTAAATACAGTTATTGGATTCTTGATGTTGAGTTTAAATCCTGGCTCAAACACGTCGGTTAAGAGAGTTTATTGGCTGCACAGACTTCCATAAAGCTTTGAAAAGAACAGATCACAGCAGTTTGCTTGAACTACTGAACTGATACTATCAGACTTACTCACTGGTTGGTGATCTTCCACATCAAATAATACCACCACAATTCTACAATGTCTACTGCTATTGCATCGTTGTTGACAGCAATAAACATTTACATAGTACCAACTATGTATGTACCATTGGCCTATGCACTTCATATTCATTAGAGGAGAGGATCTTTTGAAAAGCATCATTTAGTGAAAGAAGAAACAGGCAGAGTCATACTGCTGGTGAAAAGAAAAGCTGGGAACTGAATTCAAACACTCATGTTGTCCCTCCAACTCTAGAAAGCGGTTTTTACCTCTTCATAAACAGTGGAGTTATTGGGTGTTTTGGTTTTTGTTTTGGTGATACCTGGGGATTGAAGTCATGGATTCACACGTTCTAGAGAAGCCTTCTAACACTGAGCTCCATACTCAGTACATCTCTCTTATGTGGAAGTTTCTGGATATGTCAAGTGATGCAGACTTACATGGTGTTTTGCTAAGGCAAGACCTGAGGGAAGGCACATGATGTTTGGAGAGAGTATAAATAAGACTCCGCAGACAGTGATGGGATGCTTGTGTAGCTAGTCTTGCAATGTTTAGTAGGTCTCGAGTCTTCATCTTCGCTGATCTTCACTTCATTGAGAGAGGCACAGCAGAGAACTTCTCCTGGCAAATTCGGCTGGTCCTGGTCACTCTGGCTGACTCATGCTAATTTGGTGGTTTCTGCTAGATTGGGCCACCACTGCTAATTCATGTTTGATATCCTGACACTCCTGAACTGGACTGCTGGTATCCAGACAAACAGAGATTGGAATCGCCCAAAGGAACTACTTCCCCAATGAACCACATCCCCTCATCCTATTTATAAACTTTTTTCCTTACCTTTGAATGATGGCTTGGGGTGGGGGGTGGGGGTCAAAGCATTTGAGAACCATTATTAAAAATAGGCTTTAAAAAATCAAAGCCTAGACCTCCCACTTCACATTTCTACATAGAATGACACAAAGTCACTCAAGGTGATCTTGAACTCACTCTATAGCTCCAGCAGGCCTTGAACTTGTGATCCTCCTGTCTCTGCTTTCCAAGGAACTGGACTTGCAGGCCTGCACTACCATACCTGGATTTTGTGTGCCTTTTAAATTATTTTTCATGTCAATCTCCATTGTTTTGTGGTTTTTTTTTTTTTGGTTTTTTTTTTGTTTGTTTTTGTTTGTTTGTTTGTTTGGAGAAGACAGATCCTCTTTCTGACTTAAAACTTGAAAACACAAGGAATGGTTGAGAACAGTGTGTCCAGGCCATCATCTGCAGCCAGAGATGAGGGAATGACAAAAGTCATGAAAAAACTAACGTTTCTATGGAAACTAAAATTTAGAACAAATAGATTATCAGAGAAAATAAAGACTCAATTACCCAAAGAGTAGGATAGATGGATAATAGATCCTGGGTACAACTTTACTATTGTAAAAGTAGCTTTTATTTTCCAGGTGTAATTGCCCATCTCAGAGGCTTACAGCTGAATAAACTACTCTTTCTACCTCTTTCTGAACTCTGACTAGCTGGTTCAACTCAGCTGTTCTGGGGCAAACTCCCCTCTGAGCTAACTGATTCAACCTGGCTTCTCTTGGTTTCTCACAGAATTGCTCTGAGTGGCTTCAAACTAACTCTGGCAGTTTGTTCTAATCTTCTGGCTCCTTCTTATTCTCTCTCTTCAACTGCTTCTGCTGACCTGCACTGAACTTCATGAACTCATGAACTCAACTCCACTGTACTGCATTCACTACACTGACTCCCAACTGACTGAACTCATCTGCACTGAATGGCTAAACTAAACTCAATGAATGAATAAACCCAGAACTCACAGTCCTCAAATTCTTGCTGAAGTACTGCAAATGTTGTTTATAAACAGCCCAGTGTAGGGAAAATAAGAAATCCATCGAAAGGTGATATCTGTATGATATTTTAAGTGACTAATTAAATGCTTTCATTTACTACTTTTGGAGTTCACATCAGGGAACAGAAAGAAATGATGGATTAGAATGATTGACTCCTGGGACCTGGGGTCAATCTCGGCATTGATCCTGATTGAAATAATTTAGAATATGTTTTTCTTTAAACCTCTATATCTAGAAGTCATTTAAATTTATTTTATTTTGATTTTTGTATATGAATGTTTGGATTGTGTATATCAATTGTATGTATGTATTATACTATATGCATGTATGGTACCCACAGAAGCCAGAAAATGGTATCAACTCCCCATAAAACGGAAGTTATAGATAGTTATAAGCCACAGTGTGGATGCTAGAAGCTGAACTGGGGTCCTGTGAAAAAGTAGGAAGTGGTCCTAGCCACTAAGCCATCTTTCCAGCTTTATAAAGACATTTTAAAGGAGATAATAATAACATCCATGTAGCAAGCCCATTTCTCATCCACTGTGCAGGAAGCTTTTGGTCAGTTGTTCAGAAAACTATGAATGGCCTTCCAGAAAGGTGCTGTACATTTGTGGTGGTTTGAATAAGAATGGTCCCCACAGGCTCATATATTTGAATGCTTAGTCATCAAAAAGTGGCACTATTTGAGAAGGATTAGAAGGTACGGTCTTGTTGGAGTAGGCATGGCTTACTCTGGGTTGGAAGAATTGTGTCACTGGGCTTTGGGGTTTCAAAAAGCTCACACCAGGCACAGCATGACTCCCTTCCTCTGCCTAAGGATCAGGATGTAGCTCTCAACTACTTCTCCAGCACCATGCCTGCCATGCCTGCTGCCATGCTCCCTGTCATGACAATCTATTAAACCTCTGAAGATATAAGCAAGCCCCAATTAAATGTGTTCCATTCTAAGAGTTACTGTGGTCCTGGTGCATCTTCACGGCAATAGAACACTGACTAAGACAACATCTATTTCTAAACTGAGTTACTCTCTTTATTCAAGGTGTAGTATTTACCCATCTCCTTGTTCTGACGAAACACCTGACAAAAAAAACCAACATATGGAAGAAAAAGGTTTATTTTAGTTCAAAGTTTGAGCCATGGCTGGCGAGGCATGGAGGTGATGCAGCTTGAAGGTATGATAGCAGGAAGGTATGGAAGTGTGTTCACAGCTCTACATACTAGAAATCTGAGAGGAGAATGAACCAGTAGCAAGGCCAGGCTCTGACACTCAAGGCCCATCCCCAGCAACCTATTTCCTCTAGGTAGATACCATTTTCTAAAGGCTCCACAATCTCCCAGGATAGAATCACCAACTGGGGACCAAACATCGGAACACATGAGACTGTGGGAGAGAGGGTAGGGTGGGCATTTCATATTGAAGCCACAATGAAGGGAAAGTTTTTAACACTCTATCTAGCCCTGCCATGTGGTTGGGGCAACTCTGCAATGACAGTGGTCACCCATGTAGAAAGAAGTTTTCGATAGTATACAAACCACATTTCTGCTCAAGATATTATTCTGGATCCTCTGAATTTGAACTGGCTTCTGTCTTTCTCATTGAAATTCATTCTAAAGAACATATATGATTTGCTTCCCTGGGCTTAGTAAGTTCTTTCTGCCTCAATGGGAGGCAGACAAGATAGACAGACATCCTCTAGGACTGTGTTCAGAAAGGTGTGTGAGATGTAGGAATCCTATATAAATTCTTCATATGTGTTGAGATGGATGAGAAGACAGAGAAGAACATTCGTTAGAGAAAAACGCCCAAACTAGAAGAATCTGGATGTCTTGCCAGCTATGAAGCAAAAAGAAATAAGGATCAGTCTTTGACCTATCTACAGGGACATTCATCTTTCAGAGACAGGAACAATGGCTCATGGCAGAGATCTAACAAAACTCATGATGCGACATGATCCCCAAACAGTAATCTCCCTGATAAATCCCAGACTCTCAGGATGGTGAAGAAGAGACGATTTGGAAAACAGTGGAACCATGGAAGTGACAGTTGTCTAGCCTCAAACACAGATGATGATGGAGGAAGTGTCTGAATGGGAGACATCCTGGAGCAGAATGGGAAGGAAGGGGTTAGTAAGTGCATCGGGTAAAAAAGAAAGGAATGTATCAAGAATGGTTCATATCTTAGTGTTCTAAGAGACACCCCGAGGAAGGAAACTTACAGAAGAAAGCATTTAATGGGGGCCTTGTTTATAGTTTCAGAGGGTTAGCCCATTATCATCACACCAGGGAGCGTGGCAGCTTGTAGGCGGGCAAGCATGATGCTGGAGAAGTAGCTGTGAGATACATCCCAATCTATAGACAGCACAGAGAGGGGGAAACAGAGAGAGACAGAGACAGAGATGGACAGAGACAGAGACATAGAGACACAGAGAGACACAAGACAGAGAGAAACAGAGAGAATAGGAAAATAAGAGAATGGGCCTGTCTTCGCCTTTAAAAACTTCAAAACCCACCCCTGGTGACTTCTCCGACAAGGCCACACCTCCTCCAGCAAGGCCACACCTCCTTCAACAAGGCCACATCTCCTCCAACCAGGCCACACCTCCTCCAACCAGGCCACACCTCCTCCAACCAGGCCACACCTCCTAATCGTTCCCAAACACCTCATTAGCCGGAGACCAAGCAGCATGCAGCATAGCAAGCCTGTAGGGACCGGTCTCATTCTCGAGCAAGCTGGAGTGGTTGGGTCAGTGGTGCAGTGGTATGTTTGAACAAACCTTCCGGACATAATTTTCTACAAAGTCCCAGAAAGTAAACTGAGCTAGAAATGGCTCTGAACATCTATTCTAGAAAAAAGTATTTTCGCTTCTCAAATTCTTAATTTTCTCAAAAGCAGTGAATCACCAAGAGCATCTGGGTATATTAGTTCCTGTCGGTAGGATAATTTCTTGTGCGTTTTGATCAAGATGAGACAGTTACACAAACTCTAAACATATTTATGAAATTAAGGCTGGGAAACTCTGAATCGTTAGAGCACACTCTGTGGGCTCCCACTGCTCCAGATTTGGCAAGGCTGCCGAGATACCTCCCTCTCTAGTTACTTTCGGTGAGGAGCTAGGAGGTTAAACCCCACAAACCACTTGACAGGTGAAAAAAATCCAAAGGTAATCAGCATCGTGGAGGGTGAGAGACAAGCTCTGTGCTCCCGGAAAAGTCAGACTTGAAATCTCAAAGAAAACTGATGTCTACTTAATTTCAGAAGAATAGAGTTGGTAAGTCTGAGAGATAAAAATAAATGAGAATATCGGGGCCAACAAGATGGCTTAGGAATAAAGGTTTTTGCTGTCAAGTCTGGCAACCTGAATTCCAGTCTTAGACTCCACATGGTGAAAAGAGAAAACTAATTCTCCTGAGAGCTCTCCTCTGGTCTCCATGTACACTGTGATGTGCATACACATACATACACACAGAAGTTAAATGTAAGATAAAAAACACACTTTAATGAGAATATGTAAGTACATGGTGAGGTATACTGTAGGTACTCAATAAGTGCATCTCTGGATTTGATCTCAATCATAGAATGGGGTCCTCTCAGTCCAAAGGGATAATGTTTCTCCTTAACCTTCATCCACACCTGAATTTTCAGATACCAGTCTTGGCCGGTCACAGTTTCAGTGAAGATGACATTTTTCTTACATCAGGATCTGGGTGTCCTTCTCAGCTGGTAGCTCTAATCTGGAGAAGAGGGCATTAAGAGACCACCATGCATTGGAATAGAAATCTAAAGTTGCCCTTGAGCCAGGCAGGTGGGTCCAGACCCAGCACAGGTAAGGCAGGTGAGAGGACAGACTCCCTAGGAGAGAGTTCCCAGTGCATTTTCACTAGATGAATAAGGAATTCATATGTAATCCTATTTTAAAAATAATCACAAGCAGCTAGAGAGATGACTCAGTGGTTAAGAGTACTTGTATGCTCTTGCAGAGAACTCACATTCAGTTCCCAGCACCCACATCAGATGGTTCTCAACTGTCTGCAACTCCAGGTCCAGGAGACCCACACCCCCTTCTGGCCTCTGGATACTGCATGTATACACATAGAATCAGATACACACATACATTTAAGCACATAATAAAATAAGTATTTTTTTAAAAATAGCTATAGCTAAGACTTGTAAAGAACTTATGGTTGTCATGACTCTTATCTATCATTTTCCTCCTTTTAGAAAAGATTATTTTGTAGGTAATTACATGTCTAAGTATATAGCTGTTGGGGGTGTGTGCATGTGTGCATACACATCTTTCGAGTCCAGAAGATCGAGTTAGATCCCCTGGAGTTAGAGTTTAAGTCACCGGTGGTTGTGGTACTCTCTGGGTATGGATACGAGTCTTCTGGAAGAACAGTGTATTCATAGCCACAGAGCCATCTCCTCAGCCCCTTCGTTTTCCTCGTTTCTTCGTGAGTGGTTTTTTACATGAGTAAAAGCTGAAACCAGGACACAGATCATCTCCCAGTCGAGTTGTTGCTACATTATCCTCATCCCAAACATTCTCTGAGCAGTTTGACAATGCTCGCACAGCTGACATGTGGCATGAGCTGGAGCAGTGGAGATGGCAAAGTGACTCAGTGGGTGGAGGAGGCCCTTCCACCAACCCGGTAATCTGAGTTCACTCCTGGGGTCCAATCTGTGGAAAGAACGGACCCACACATGTGCATACAAACACACACACACACATATGCATGCACACACAACACACACACTCATGCACACGTACACAATAAATAAATGCTAAAATTATAATAACTTATAAAAGAATAACACACTAGTAGATAATTGGGGATGAGCAGGGAGAGAAAAATCTCCAGATTGGGCAGTCAAGAAAAACATCTCTAAAGAGGGAGCATTGAACCCAAGACCTCAAGAAAGGAGCTTGTTGTGAAAAACACCAGGAAAAGTGATTTTTTTTCTATCTTTACAGGAAGAGAAATAAAATGATAACTATTTCCATGGTCACTTTCAATGTCCCAAGCATGTCTGCACACATTGTTTTGCATCACCCAACACTGGCAAAGCCTTAGAAACAGACCCCACTTGAGGTCCTCTACAGCCTGTATCCAGTTATGTGTTCCCCTCCCTCATTCTGCGAGTAGGTTAGTTAATCTTGGTTAATCATTGCAGGTCATCAGTAAATGTTGGCATAAAGGTCAGCAAACTCAGAGAGAAAGAGAATACACCAATTAGTTAAAAATTAGTAGACAGTGATGTCTATGACCAGGGCAAAAAGGATCAAGGTTCCTCAGCCATCATTCACAAAGCCAACTGCTTGCTCCTTAAAGAGGGCCACATTGGGCCTGTCTAATGAGCCCTGAAACCTTGAACAAACACATTCTGAGTCTACAGTAGAGGCAAGCAGAGGGCAACAAAGAAAAATCATTAAACACTCTGATTGGACACCAAGTCCTCCTCTGCGTGGAGTAGCCCCATGTGCTGAATAGTCTTCATTGTTAGCCCGATATAGCCTAGAATCACTTGGGGAATGTCCCTGAAGATTTCCTTCCTTCTTTGTGTTATTTTTAAATGGAAGAACCCATCAATTGTTCACTGTGAGTGGCATCATCCTGTTTGCTCATGCTTTTAGACTGTATACGAGTAGAGAAAACTACATGAGCATACCATAACTCATTACTCTCTGATTTTGACCATGGGTGTGAATGTGACTGACTGCTTCAAGTCCTTATCTCCTTAATGTCCCTGTAAGGATGGCCTGAAACCTAGAATTATGAACTGAATAACCCCTTTCTCTGTAAATTGCCTTGTTACAGGGGTATGGTGGAAGTGAGAGGAGAATCCACTAAAACATATTTTGTTTGAAAATGACACAGTGAGATCTAATACTCTGGATGATATCTTTTACTTAATATATTTTTAAAAATTGCATTGTCAAGCTATTAAATCACAGAACCAAGAAAGGAAATTAAGACAGCCCATGACCCTAGCAAGTCATCAGAGAGATGTGTAGCAGGATGAGCCTCCCTTCCCATTCTTTTCTCATATAATTCCCAACTTCCTCATCTTCTACTCCATATTGAACATGGACAGCATTTTCCTCCAAGAGTCAAAGCTGTTGATGTGAATGTAAACATGTTATTACACACAGAGCAGTAATTGCTGACCTATCATGTCAACCTCTGAATCCTGCTCACCACAAATCATAAACCCAAATAAACTTTCTTCCATAAGTGGCTCTTGGTTATGTTTATTTTTATCACAGCAACAGAAAAGAACCTGCTACCCTAACCATCCTCCTCCTCCCTCTGTACATCTTTCCCTGAGTACATCCTCAGCTTTGTCTCTTTCCTCCATGAAGCCCTCTTAGGGACCAAAACTCCGTCTCTCTACCAACACTTTAGTTGACTATCAAATGGACCTCAGAGCTCAAGATTCTAAGAACCAAATAAGATCTTTGTGACCCTCAAAATTACACACACACACACACACACACACACACACACACACACACACACTGACTTGCACTCTCTACTGAGCCTTCTTTCCTCTCTAGTAAGTTTTCTCAGTTGTAGAAGGAGAAATCAAAGTCAGTTCATATTAACAACCAATGCTTTGCCAATGCCTTCTGGGCAGCTAATTCTTCTTATCATTCCATTTGGGTTTTAACTCCACCTCTTGCTGGACTATATCTTGGGAAGAAAAGACCACACCTTTGAAATCTAAGATCTCTAAAGAGGGGTCTACACCAAGATTCAACAGTATGTTCATTCAACTGTGTGGTTCTGTTTACGAAAACATGCATAAAATATAAGTTATGTCCTGATTTACTTTTCTCTCTTGGCTTTATTTTTTGAGAACATACTAATATTCCCAAAGACTTTCAAGACATTCTATTCAGGTTGATCCTACACACACATACACACACACACACACACACACACACACACACACACACACGCATGCATGCACCAATTCTCCAAGCCCTAGAGTTAAGCATTCAGGGCATCAGTGACTGGGATGAGAGAGCATTTTATGTTAAAGATAGTCTAACTTGAGCTTGTATAAAGAAGCACACAAGGCTCCTGGAGACACAAATATCACAGTCCCATTCCCAGAGGTCTTGGCTCCAGAAAACTGGAATTAGTCCCAAGAAGGTCTCATACTTACACTGTTGGTTATAGGACACTGTTGGTCCAAGGACCACTCTGAGGTCACTGCCCCATGCCTTTGAGAATTCCTAAGACACATGTCTATATTCTAATAGTGCCAGAATCTGAATTTCTAATGCTCAGGTCTTCAATTCAGCTCTTAAACCCGAACCAACCAGCTTCAAGACCATATTTTCATTAAATGAGTACCGTGAGCAGTAACTGTAGAGGATATTTTTATACAGCTCTCAATCACCTTTCCACACCCTAAGAAAATAATCATCATTATTCTCAATCCACAAATAAGAACAAAATAGGACTGAGACGAAGTGTTCTGATTTACAATCAGGGACTTTGAGATGGCTCAAAGGATGAAATGACTGATGACCCAAGTTAGGTGTGTGTGTGTGTGTGTGTGTGTGTGTGTATTTATGTGTATACAATATATGTGTACTGATATATATATTGGTATATATGTATGTATTGCAACTGGTCAGAATGCAGAGACCTACTGATCACGGGGATGTCAATACATCTATAACAAAACCCTTATATGGTCCCAAGGCTCAGGGGTCATATAAGAAGAGATGGAAACACTGTTTGAACCAGAGGGCCAGGATGTCTGCTTCAAAACAGTGTGTCTTCTCTAAATGACAGGGAAGCTGCACCCATGAATTCTCAACTATATAACCTGAACCGTGACACTACCCATTGATTTGACAACAGGTATAGGGGAAATCCCACAAGACCCTACTTCTAGAAAAACTACAAGCAGTTAATGATTACTGAAAGGCAGAGTATCAACGTTGCCCATGGTTAAGCCCCTAACTGGTTATCCAAAGCCAAGTGCTCATCCCTAAGAACATACTACAAGGAACACTCAATGGGCTCAGCAGGCTGCATCTGTACATGCATTATTTTTATAAATATAGAAAAATAATTTAATGAAAAGAAGCCATGAATTTGAGAGGAAGCAAGGGGTTTAGATTCATGAGAAAGGCTGGAGGAAGGGGAAGGAGGTAGAATATTATGTAACACATATATAAAAAATTCAAGTTATAGCTATCATAAAAATTATTTCATTGCTCATAAGTTAAGATATTTTATTATAAAAAAATTACATACCTTACCACCTTAACACATATTTCTACTTCCTAATCTCCACTGCTTTTACTAATACTGAGCAATTAATCTAGGTCCATATATTGTTTCCTCAGACTATGAATAGGTTTCATACAGTGAGATACGGTGCCCACTCCTTCCAGATTGTGTGGGACTGTGCAAAGAGTTCATGTCTCAAGGAGAAAATTCTGCTGTGGGTAATACAAAAACTATGCACAAAACAGGAATCCAAATTCTAATCAGCAAATATTTTTAAAAGCTTGTATTTGTATATTTGATGTGTACCCTAATTAGACCAGAGCATATTTAATTAAGTGTGTCAGCCCCAGTGGAAACCACAGAGTTCAATGCCAATAAAGCTGATACAGGTATCTGCTTCTCAAACTCCTTTTGTTTAATGCCTCAACCATGTTAAGTCAATCTGTAACATATGGGCAGTTCTCCCACTACGGATTTATCATTCGGGTGTTGCTCTCTGTGAATTAATGCAATCAAACTCCTGCCAGTGTTAATTATTTTTCTCTGAGAAGCAAATCCAAGAATTTAGCGATAACCAGCTGTGATTTACTGCTGGCAGGGCAGCAATATAATAGACTTAATGCTGTCTGCCACAGCCCGGGGCGGATGGGGAAAGGCTCTGGTGCTCTGGGGCTGACCTAAGCTTTTCCTGAATCTAGACACTAGTAATGTTCTTGGCACTTGCCACTCCCCCACCAACACACACACACTCACACTTTAGGAGCAAATACCTGGTAGTTTACAGTAAGCGTCCCTCTAGAAGTTTTGCTTGTTACAAGACTACTGAATGGCCAGGAGGGTGTGCTCAGAGGTATATATACTACACTTACATGTACCTGAACTACAGTCCCAGGTCCTGCTTTTAGAACATACTTCCTAGAGACAGGGTCTTCACCTCTGTACCTTTGCAATGTTCTTTCCAATGGCTGGAGTGTTTTTCCCCCACGGTGGCTTACAATGATCAATCGCTCCTCTCATGATGTTGGCTTCAATGTCACTCCACTCTGACATCCCACAGAATACAGGTCACATCACACTGAATTGTTTTTCAATACTCTATTTTACATAGCAGAGTTGATCACAATTGTTGAGTTTGTAGACTTACCTATTTATTTGGTTGCCCGCCCACACACTTACATACCCTCTAAATGACAGTTCCCTGAGATGGGGTGACATAGCCTTGCCTAGTTCAGCACCCTCAACTTCTTTCCAGTCCTTTTTGGAGAGAAAATACAAGCTAAGTCAACATCCTTGAATAGATAATGAAATGCAGAGAGATAACCTTATGATTTTTTTTCTGAGTTTTTGCTGCTTCTAAGATAGAACAGCTTGGTGGCTTGAATGAAAAATGCACCCCCTCCCCTTCAGCTCATGTGCTTGCACACTTGGTCTCCAGATGATGGCTCTGTTTTAGGGAGGTTGTGGAATCTTTATGGAATGGAGCCTTTCTGGAGGAAGTATGCGCTGAGAGAGACAGGCTGTGAGATTTAGTAGCCTGCTCTCCTCCCCTCCCCTGACTTTCCTGTATGTGCTTGAAATGTGATGTCTGTTTCCTGACTGCCACGCCTTCTCCACCATGATAGACAGTATCTTCTCTGCAACTATAAACTAAGGTAAACCCTTTTCTCCTTTATGATGCTTTTGACCATGGTATCTTATCGTAGCTTCAGAGAAGTGACTAGGAAAACATCAAGTTACTGAAAGCATTATTACAGTCACTGCTTTGGAGTATCTCCTGCTAGTCAACAACAAAACAAAGACAAAGTTAACAGTCAGACACAATACGTTTCCCTCCTAGCTAAACAGTGTAAAGAACCTAGATCTAGGATGAATGTATTGGGTCTTCAACTCTGGTGGTGTAGGCTCAAGCCAGTCACTGCCCTCTCTTAGTTTCTATTTTCTTATCCATACTGACCATAATCATCACTAAGCTAATCTGAAATCATAATTGCTCAGCCAATGGTCTTTAAGCTTGTTGCAGTGGCTCATACCTATGATATAAGCATGAAGTAGGCTGAGGTAGGAGGATCACCATGCATCCCATGCCAGTCTTTGCTACATAGTAAGACACTGCCTCAAACAACAACAACAATAAGTTTATCAAATCTGAATCAGAGAAAAACCATTCTCAGGAGAAGAGATGCCACTCTTGGAGATATCCACTGTACATAGCAATGAGCAAATACCCAGATGAATTGTAAATTCATGTCCAATAAAACCACTTGGTCCTATGGAACGTGGGTTTGTTGGACTGATTCTTATTGTTATATTCTTATTGTTATTCTGAGGTTGTATCAGCATAGCTTAATGGAGTACTGCTTAAAGAAAGCTCCCCAGTCCTAGCTACTCCTATTGAACAAAAAGAAAGGGGGAACTAGACATTGTTCAAATTGAGCTTCATATTTGGCATCATCAATAGAATCCAGAAGGGTAGTGGCAAGGGATATTGGAAGATGCCTACTTTTTGAAATTCTAAAGAGCCTTTTGGCATTGAGAACACTGAGTCCCATCAAGGTTGGCTATAGGTGATATATACTATACTGGGGCTATGTGTCACTACTAGAAAATATATAACCTTAGGATGAGGTTTGCCCAAGCTACACATCTAGTCTAAAGACATGCTTGGAGAAAGGGTGGATAAGAGGAGCCAACAGTGGAAGTGTGAGGTCGTTTGGGGGACCAGTTCAGGATCCTTGGGACAGGGGGAGGGGCAGAAACTGTACCCAAAACTTTCTGACTTGGCAAAAGAAATAAGGCTGTTAAAGAACCAAGAAAGTGAAGCAACTGTGCTCTGGGTCTCAGAAATTCCCAGTAAGGGCAGAAAAGCACAAGGCCACTGGCCCTGGAGGATGAGTCAGAGAGGCTGACCTTCCTTGGGGCTATAGGGAAACCTCTCAGAAATGCCACCACCTAGAAAAGACTGGCTTAGGGCTGGCTCTCTGGAGAGACTGATTCAGAAACTTCCATCCTTAAACTATCTACTCCCTCCCTCTGTGGCCAGAAAAAGAGAGAATTAATAACTGTGAGATGTTCCTTAACCCTCTCGATTACCAGGGTTCCACAATAAAGCAACAGCAAGACCACACATCTCTCCTTTGACATTGGGCTAGTCTTCCCAGATGAACAAAACCTACTCATGGCTGGGGTCTAGGGACACAGGGAAGCTTGGAAATGCTGGTGCACTTCTCAGTGGCACATTATGGCCAAAGGACAGTTTTCTCCATCTAAGAATCTTCAGTGCTCATTTTGTTTGTTTCTGAGATAGAGTCTCACTATGTAGCTCTTGATGACCTGGGATTTGCTATGCAAACTAGACTGGCCTTGAACTTACAGAGATCCACCTGCCTCTGCCTACTGAGTGTTAGGGTTAAAGGCATGCACCACCACACTCAGCTTATTTATTTTCCTTTGGTTCACTAAAAAAATGTGGCCTAGACACAGTGGTTCTCAACCTATGGGTCCCATATCTGCATATCAAGTGTTTACATTACAATTCATAACAGTAGCCAAATTACAGATATGAAGTAGCAACAAAATATTCTTATGGTTGAGGAGTCACCACAACATGAGGAACTATAATAAAGGCTCATCACATTAGGAAGGCTGAGAAGCACTGGAATCTAGAGAAACATTCACGTACAGACTCAAGGATGTTCCCTTCAACTTTGTTGATAATTCCTCCTTTTAAATTTTCAAAAAATAGGTTGTTTCCATATAGTCAAATTCATGTGGCCTTTAAAAAGCGAGATAGCTTTGAAATTCTGACATGCAAAGATGTTTTTGTATATTGTTGAAAAAAAAGTAATTTACAAAATAGTACCTAATGTTATAAGACTATCTGGTAGAAGTTAAAATTGAAGCATATATTATGTTTTCATACATACAAAATCCTGGCTGGAATATATAGTTCAAAACATTCTTGGGCATTGGGCTATGGAGAATGTTTGTTATTTTTTATTCATTTGTCCCTCCTTTTCACAAGAAGGTGGGTGATATTTGTGATCAGAAATTCAGATTCTAAAACTACCAACAAATACTTCTGAGGAACCCAGACATCTAAACACTATTGCTCCACCCTTGAGGCAGAAAAGGGTTGGTGACTGTCAGCCATCAGCTAGGAGAATGAGGGTGCTCTGCAGCTGACAGATTTGCATTTCCTCCAGGTCTGCTCTCAGCAAGCAGTAAGCTGCATGCTTAGGGTACCAGGGAGCTCTCCAGAGAGAGGTTCATGGTTCTCTGGAATTCACCGCTGGTAGGAAATCTCCTTAGAAATACCTCGCAGCAGCAAAGATGGAATGCCCATGATAATGAACCCATTGGCTGAGGTCCAAGTCACCTCAGAACAGCATGATCATTCCCTCTGTCTCTCATGATATTGGTGATGTGGGGACCTGTGTGACAGAGAGTGGTCCAAAACCTCACCAATGAGCCTTTACCTACTCATCCACTAACGGAGAAGGCTGGGGTTAAGAAACAATTTGGCAGCCGGGTGGTGGTGGCGCACGCCTTTAATCCCAGCACTTGGGAGGCAGAGGCAGGAAGATTTCTGAGTTCGAGGCCAGCCTGGTCTACAAAGTGAGTTCCAGGACAGCCAGGGCTACACAGAGAAACAGAACAGACGGGGTGTGCGGAGAAGATAAACTAGGAGAAAGGTGCCAAGAAAAGATGCGTGGCCGCAGCTTCACGGGAGAACAGTGTACAGATGATAGAAAAACAAGGGCATCTGAGAAGGGGAGGGATCTTTTTGTCTTAACTGTCAACATCCTGTCTTGAAAAACAAAAAAAAAAAAAAAAGAAACAATTTGGCTATAAGCTAAGCTCTTAACAGGGAGATGTGAATGGGCTCACACACACACTTGCATACTCATATACACACATATAGGCATGTGTACACACACACACACATACATCATACAGATCAATAATTCCATGTTATGTGCAGTTGCCACACTCTTTAAGTCACAAACTTACATGTAATATATGTGGGGTGGGATTCAAAGAAGGGCATCTGAGCCCTGTGCTTGACCTTTCAAATAACACAAGATCATCATGAGGATCCAAGAATAAAGGGTCTGCATAGATTAAACCCTGACATGCTCTTAAGAGTTGGGAATATCATTACATTTTAAAAAAAAAATAATGAAGCCATAAACAGGGTTCTTCCCATTGCAATTTCTGATCATATGCACTGTAGGGCCTCTTCCTTCTAACACCTTCAGGCTATGCATTCTGGCAATATCCATTTCACATTCACAGTTAAGACAAAAAGATCCCTCCCCTTCTCAGATGCCCTTGCTTTTCTATCATCTGTACACTGTTCTCCCGTGAAGCTGCGGCCATGCATCTTTTCTTGGCACCTTTCTCCTAGTTTATCTTCTCCGCACACCCCGTCTGTTCTGAGCCTTATAATGAAACCAAAGGTTACATGTTTGGAGACTCAACATCCACAACATTAAAACAATTGGATGGGAAATAATCTCATCACAGCGCGCTGGGGGAGATTGCTGCATGCCCATTAGAGTTAATGGGAGTTCCAGCCAAATCGAGGTACAGCCTCTGTTCCCAAGGGCAACTAGGATGAAGAGCAGTGCAGAAGTTTAAATGGGAAAAACTTCACAGAAAGCAGCAGGAAGGAGTCTTGGAGTCTAAGCATTAGACTGCGTGGAAATGGCGGACCCTGGAAAGCTGATCTCTAGGCCTGGACGCAGAAGAAAGTGAGACAGACTCTCCCATTCTCTTTATAACCTTAAGAACATGAGTCATTGGTACACCAGGCCTCAGTTTATTCATCTGAGGAAAGGACAAAATGGTAGCATATAATAATCCGATGAGGCTAAGCCCTACTGGGATGCTAGGTGTTATGATGCACGGCACATTGCAAAGAGTTCTGTCATTTCTATAAACTAGCTAAAGCTGGGTGGGGATTCTGTTCCAACTGGCACAGTAGGGTGCCTGCTAAAATGGGACAGTGTAGAAACTGACCTAGAAGCCCAAAAGTCGGAGTAGCTGAAACTTTTAGAAGAACTTGAATAGAACTAGATCACTGAGAGAATGCTCATCAACACTCTTATATGAATGCCTACTGGAAATATTCAGGACATCTAGAAGAAGGGATGTGCAAGAGAAGCTAGTCACAAAACTCTGGGAAAAACCTGCCAAGCCATAAGCAAACAGCATAATCGCTAAACAAATGGCAGGGGCTGCCTGTTCTGGAAGCTCTGCGTACAAGTACCTTCCTCTCTCATCTCTGTCACCTCTCTTCCCCAATGCCATTATTCAGGGCAGGACTGGGGAAGCCTTTAGTCTCCCATGTCACTTAAAATATTCCACACAAGTTGAATTTCAATAAAGGGAAATCTCTGTTATAAAGCCCATCTAAAATTGAGATACGACGTCTCTGGGTAGAGGAGCAAAGTCATCTTGAGTCTCAGATTTATACTTAGGTCTTCAGGTAAGAGCTGCTCTCCTACCCTCCAGGACCACCCCAGGGCAAGTGTTCTCTGTGCCCAGATGAAGCAGCAGAAGCAGTTGCTGCAACCTTTCCAGGTGATACTGTCAGAGTCAGGGGCAAGTTCCGAGCTCCCACCTCCCAAACCTTACTGCTGCATTCTCCCTCTTTTCCCACTGAGATCTCTTCCGGGACCCATGATAGACAAGTCCTCATTTCCTAATGTGTCAGAATCACCGTTGACTCCGTGCTGCTTCATCTAGACGACTCTATCCCCCTTACTTTTATCCCCAAGACATTCAGAAGTGGAGTGGACTTCCTTTGCCTTCTCTCGTGTCTCTGGTGTGTCTCATTCTTTCCATACACCTTAATTTAACCAGGAAAGAAACAGATATCTGATATGACAGGTTTATGCTTGTGGGGTATTTTGGTTTTGTTTTCCTAGAGATCTGACTGTGCTTTTTTTCACCCCGACTTTGGATGGGCCGGAGTGTCTTTCAAAAGTTTCAACCCTGGCTTTTTGAGAAACTTATCCGTGTGGCATGTCTGTCACTTTTCACAATCCTCAAATGAGTCTTGGCAATTTTCACGTAATGGCATTTGTTGACAGGTTGTTAGGGCTGACAGTGAATATGTTTGAAAAACCGTCAGGCTGGTGGAAAAAAAAAAATCCAAGAGCGAAGCTTCTTACATTTCGAAACAGCATGTTAAACTGCCAGTGTCCTCTCAAAAAGCAGGTTCTTTGCTCTCAGCCAGATACATGCTCATAGCGACAACTGAGAAGGTAGGATCTCTAAAAATTAATATGATCTTGTCACTTCAAAGGTCACAAGGCACATTACCACTAAACTCTTATTTATCTGCTTAAAATGGAGTTGCCTTTAATGCTCCATAACAGGTGATGGAAGGATGAAGAGTCACTGAGTGTGCAGTCAGGGGAAGGATGGGTGTTTAATTGGGCAAGCGGAACAACCCAAAGAACTGGCAGAGAGCCCTAGTGTGGGCACTGCAAGATCTTTCCCTGGGACCACTAAGATGGATGGTCATTACTCAATGGGTCTGCAGGGCACATGTGAACCGATGAGCGGGGATGAAGGCCACGGGTGGACAGACATTGTCAATTGTCCATCAGTTGAGGAGAAAAAACAAAACAAAACAAAAATCCTGTCCTCCCATGTCTCAAAGGCTTCCACTGATGGGCATATCAGGGGTCACAGAGATGACCTCGGTGCAAGTGCATGACACTTTTCTGTGATCACTGAACTGTGGTAATGGCTGCATCTGACAGACAAGCATAAACCGTGGGTCGCTCTGAGAAACTCACAGTCCATCTAAGAAGCCAGAACAGGCCCCTAAACCAGGAACTCACAATACAACTGACATGTTGGTGCCACCTTCTCTCAGCCCTTTGGCTCACTGATCTCGGCTCACCTGTGAGTCCCCTCCCTAATAGTCTGCTGAGATAATACTAGGACCCATTTTATCATTCCCTCACATCTGATCTTCTCTGTATTTTATATCTTAGTAGCTGGACCACGGCCACCGTCATAGTTAGCTTCAGTTGTTAAGTTGACACACTTGAACAGAGGAAATCTCAATTGAGAAACCACTTCTGTCAAACTGGTGGTTCTGTGTCTGTGCACATTTTCTTGATTGCTAATTGATGTGGGAGGGCCCAGCCCACCGCAGGTGGTGCCTTTCGTTCCTAGGCTGTAGGGGGGGATTAGGGGGACTCGGGGGGGGGGGCTGTATAACAAAGTTATCCACTTTGGACCTGGAAGCAAGCCAGTAAGCAGCAGTCTTCCACGATCTCAGTTTCTCCCTCCAGATTCCTACCTCCACTCCCCATGAGTTGAGATTGTAACCTGTAAGCCAAACAGGCTTTCCTCCCCAGATTGCTTTTGGTCACTGCAACGGGCAAGAAAAAAAATCCGGATAGCCGTTAAATTGGTACATCTAACACTCTGCTGTCCTGGGTTACCTAATAGTTACAAGTCCTTGAACAACATTTTAATTCCCCAAGGCTCATCAGTTTCCTCCCCTAGAGGATGGACTGATAGTATCTTTATAAGTGAATTAGCCAGAGGCTGGAACATGGGATAATATATGTACAAGAGTCATGTCAAGTACATAGTGGGTGCTCAAACTCTAACAAACCTAGGCGACCAAGGTTAGAGATGTTTCCGCCGACTTTGTTTAATGTTCCCAAATCTTCCCTTTAAAGTAAGCCAAATTGCATTAGAGCAAGGTCTCTCTAGCTATTAATGTGCTTTCTTCCAGCATCTCTGGATAAACTCAGACGCAGTTTTAAACCTTTCAGCTATTTGGTTCAGAATGTGAGCATTTCCATTGGGTTTCCCTTCAGCCACCTCGATCTACCAGTCACCCGGGACTGTGCAAGCTCCGCAAGATAATAGCCTTTAATCAACCAAAGGCTTAGAGGCCCCAGTGCATTCTGCCTGAGGGGCAAGCCCATGAGCTCTGGGTAGAATTTGTTGAAGGGGAGAGTCAAGTCAGATTTTACAGTCCCGTCTCTGAGATTGCCCAGCGGGTGGACAGAAAGCTGACAAAGGAGGATTTTTCAGAGTGGTGGGCGTGGCCTTTGCAGGAGGAGGCTCCTGCCGGAAAGGGGTTTACAAAGGCAAGACACTCAAGAGTGAGAGCCCCTCTGGGACAGCTACAAAGTGTAGAGAGTAGCCACCACTCTGCACTATTGTAAACAGTTTTGATTAAAGCCCAACAAATACACAGAGCCACGCACGAGCCATCAATCCGTCTTAAGGAATGTTTGCAGATTGCCTTCAGTCTTCTTGCAGATTCAGAAGGATCAACAATTTACTCCTCGTCCTCTGATGTCTTGTTCTATTACTCACCCCTCGCTCTCAGCTGTTGTCCTCCTTCCTCTTTAAGGGCAATCATTCCTCTGACTGCTTTTGACATGTTTAATTATTTAGCTGTGTATGTGTGTGCTGGGTGTACGACGTGCCACTTCATTCTCTTCTTGATTCCTTTGAGACAGAGTCTCTCGTGGAGTTTAGAGAGAGTCTGTTGGCCACCAAACCCCAGGCATTCTCCCGTCTCCTCTATAACTTCCACGGTGCTGCAGTTATAGCTGCACAGCTATGTCCTGGCTCCTTATGTAGATCTTGGGACTTGAACTGAGATCTTTGTGCAGGTACTGTTATTCTGCGACCTTCCTCTGCAGCCCCCACACTCTCCTAACTCTCCTAACCCCTAACATACACCCTCACTGCCCTTTTCTTGAAACTTTATATGGACACATACTCTGCCGAGTGTCTTATATTTCCAATATGGCTTGCTTAATGCGCTAGTTTTGAGATCCATCCAATGAGCCCTGCTCAGCTGTAGGCAGTCTTCATCCCTATGGTACAGAATTCCATTATGATATAATGGACACACCCATCAGACAATGGTAGCAGAAAGTCCCAGGTACCTCACATCCCCTGTCGAACTTGGCATCATCAGGCACACACTGGTCTGAGTTGATATCAAAGTTAATTCTTATGGAGGTGTTTGACCTGTAGCAAGTACCGTGTCCAGCACCTGACATATCTTCATCTGCTTCGATCTTTTAAAAGCAATACTCTTATTTTTCTAAGTAACAACAATTAATGAAAAGGGAGGCTATCAATTAAAAAAAAAACAGAGAGGGGTATATGGGAAGGTTTTGAGCAAGAAGAGGAAGGGGAAAATATTGTAATTATGTTATACTATTATAAATAAAACAAAATACAAAAAAATGAGAAAAAGCCTGAAATTGATAGTATTAATTTTTATGTTTTTATAGTTTTTATAATTTATATTTGTATTATAATGAAGCTATTTGCCCCAATTCACCACATCCTGTGTCAGGCCTGGGATCCTATCAGAGGGTGGCATGAAATCTGTACTATTCTCACAGTTACTATGCTATTCTCAATTAAAAACCATTTTAAAGCCCTCCCCGCCACTTCTTTATTTTTGCACCTGCAAGCCTCTCAATGGTTTCGGTCTTAACTTCATCACACAGATGGAAAAGACTCAGTAGTGTATCCAAACAAGACAGGCTTTCTCAGAGCCTGTTACACTACCTGGCTATGCACTTTGGAATTAACTTTGATTAATTAACAAAGAATTAACTTTGATGTAAACTCAGACCAGTGTCTGTCTGATGATGCCAAGTGACAGGACTCTCTGCTACTGTTGTCCAATGGGCATGTCACTACATCACAATGGAATTCAGTACAGTAATGATGAATCTTTCTCTGCAAAGAGGAGCAGAAGCCACAAACTAGAGCTAAGACACAGAGCAGGAGATACCCAGGTTTGCAAGCTGTGTGTGCAAATAATCTGACAACCTTCACCCAAAGTACTCGAGCCTCAGTCTCCTCACTGTCAAGTAGGAAATTAATAGAATGTGCTTTTAAGGGTTGGGTGTGGAATGCACATAAGACCTTACACAGGTCTAACACCAAGAACTCATGTCATAAACCTTGGTTCCTCTATCTTCTCTAGTGTGCAGATATGAACTATATTCCTATATATAGGAGAACCTATTGTTAGTGTCATTGCAAAAAAGGGATGGAATGGTTACTAACCAAAGTAAGAAACACTAATCCTTCCATTTTAATAATTTCCATCAATAGCATACAAATACAACATATACCAAAGGGCTGTGGAGATGGCTCAGTTGACAAAGGGCTTGAATGCAACAGGAGGGTCTGAGTTCAGATCTTCAGATCTTCAGAGCACACATTAAATGGCAAACACTAAGGTGTATGCCTACAACCCTAGTTCTGGGCAGGCAAGACAGGAGGATCCCTAGGGTTCCTCTAGCTTGGTGGCTAGACTAGCTGGATTGGTGAGTTCCGGGTTCAGTAAGATACCCTGTCTCAAATAACAAGGAGCAAAACTATTGAACAAATACTCAACGATAACCTCTGACCTCCACACATATGCATGTGCACCTGCACATATATGAACACATGCTATCATACACATACATACTCTCATACATATATACATACACATACTTGCCCACACAGTTAAACACATGTGTTCATATATGCACATACACTCATATAGATAGAAATGGAGATAAAGATTGAGATGGAGATAGAGAGAGAGAGAGAGTGATAGGTATAGGTATTGGTAGAGGTATAGGTAGGTATATGAATGTACGCATATACATACACAAACACACACACACACACACACATACCTAGAATTCTAGCAGTTGTCCCTTGTCCCTCAGGGCCTAGGGACAGAGAAAGAAGAGGTATCTAGTCTGAGCAATGAGCTCTGCAGTTTCCTCCGTGTAGCTACTTCTCCCCCACAAAGTGTCTTACTAAACCAGCCTTCCCCAAACTGCGCCCGGATCATCGGCACCCCTCACATCCGAAGCAGAAGAGGATCATCATGGAGGGATGTTCCAAGGTTTGCTCATAAAACAGTAATTTTTTTTTGTCGTTTGTTGCCATTAAGTAACTTGTGACCTAATAAATGTCACTATCCATTTTCTTTAATTAAAATAATAAATATTATGCAGTCACACAGATTGGCATTTATACCTCCATTTCTGAATTTACAAGAAAACCTTTTTTTTCTTTCTTTGAGGGACTCTACCAATAAAGGTCATTAAGTTTTAAGCTGCCTGGAGAGGAACCCAAGAGTTCAGGTTAATGAAGCCGGATGGTGAGGACCGGGAGGGATGAAACCCTCAGTCAGGAAGGAAAGGGAAGCCCCACCCAAAGCCAGTGCTTTTCTTGAGCTGACATCACATGCTTCGTTCTTGGAGATGATTTACCGCCAAAGATGGGCGGCACAGGCTCAGAGAGGACATCAGTGCTGGCCATGTTGCTTTAGGGTAGGCAGGCCTGTGGCCGATTTGTGTCTTCAGGAATCACTGCTGACCACTCTGTGGCCCATGCGGAGTTCCAGTGAGCTCACTCCATCTTAGGACAGAGTGAGGGGAAGGGAAGGAAACTCGAAGGAAATGGAGGAGGGAAGAAAAGAAGAGAAGGAAACAGGGAGGAAGGAGGAAAGGAGCCTCCCCACCCCCAACCCCAGATCCAACAACAAACAAACAATGGCAAAGGCCGGAAGAAGCTCACCTGCGTTGTCCCCTCCCCCACATCTCTTTTGACCTCTGGGGATCTTCTCCCATTCAAACATACACAAGCATACATATGTCCTGTACATACACAGGATTCCAGTGTCCTCAGCCTGAGACCTGTCCCAGTATCTGTTGCATCCCAGGTGATCCAATCAAGCCACCTGTCATTTCCCTTTCCCTACTGTGGTGGTTTGTATATGCTTGGCTCAGGGAGTAGCCCTATTTGGAGGTGTGGCCTTGTTGGAGGAAGTGTGTCACCGTGGCGGTGGGCTTTAAGACCCTCACCCTAGCTGCCCAGAAGCCAGTCTACTCCTGTTTGCTTTCAGAACGAGATGTAAAACTCTGAGCTCCTCCTGCACCATGTCTGCCTGTATGCTGCCAGGTTCCCACCTTGATGATAATGGACTGAACCTCTGAACCTGTAAGCCAGCCTCAATTAAATGTTGTCCCTGTAAGAGTTGCCTCGGTCATGGTGTCTCTTCATAGCAGTAAAACCCTAACTTTGACACCCACCTTAGCCAAGAGCCTGGCAGTTTGGCTCCGTGCCCTGGCCTCTGACAGGCATCATGAACCAGCACTCTGGATTCTCTGTTCACGGCTCTCTAGGGTCACTGGATCATGAGGAATTGCACCTCTGTGCCTGAGATTTATTTCTGTGGGCTGATTTATACCTCAGGACCACAGACACTCCCCTCACATCATCCCATATCCAGGTGGAAGCTAAGCCTAGGGGTGGGGGTGGGGGCTGCTAAATGGCACTCTTCAAGTGACTAAAGAGACATCCAAGACCCGGACACAGCTATAGATGGCAGCCTCTGCTCTTAGCCATAGCTAAACTAGAGGTCATCCATTTTCATGAGGCTGGGGGCCCAGGGAGGCCAGGAATTCTTCACTGCAAAATAGTTTCAAGAAATGGGGGGAGGGGAGACCATACTGACTTTTTGCCGAAGGAGGCTCAACTCTAGACGTAATCAGAGGTGAGTTTGAATTTCCGTTCCACAGTACAGTAGAGAAAACGTATGTGGCTGGGCCTCAAGCATCGGGTCTCAGCACAGAGAAAATTCTGCATCCTCCTTCCCCTGCCCCGGGTCATGTAAGACTTATTTTAGGACTTTGGGGTTGGAGGCCCAGTGAATCTTTTTATTCTCTATGGAGCTCATAACTGACTTGTTGAGTGATTTATATAGAACAAATCATATGCATTCCATCATTAAATTCTCAACAGCCTTTTGAGCCTTAGAAATGATGGCGTCTCCTTAAAGAGAAACGTGGTCCTTACAAGAGATGGAGACACAATTGGCCTCAGATCCAAGATTAGCCATTGGTACGACTGGAATTTGAGGCCCAGACATATAGACTCCTAATAAAGATGATGGGAAAGAAACCAAGGTAATTGGCAGACAGACCAGGCACCTTCATGGAGTGGGACTTCTGTCTGAATAGGGCATTCCTGACTTGGTAGTTCCTTAACCCTGGGGAAATTGCAGCATGGATGCCTGATGTGGCCCAGGACACATTTAAATCCAGGTTCACTTCACAAACCCCATTACTTTCCTGTTTGCTCATCTCCAGCCAAGTTCAAGCTGCCTCTCTTTTGTCATAGGGGGCCACATGAATAATAGATATGCCATTTTTAACTGTCAACAACCTAGTTTGAGTGGTGTCCATAGGATTTTAAATAACACAGCAAACCTTTCCGCTGACATCATTTTTACCACATGCTTTGGGATGGGATGAAGCATCATGGGGAATAAAGTAAGAATACATACACAGAAGCATATGCATGCTCGTGAATGCACGTCCATGCAAACACACACACACACACACACAACAAAATTACACTTGCCTATATGTCTTTGTTTGCATTTGGTGTTTCTTTGGCTTCTGTGTCCCCTCCTCCACTGATAACAGCCATCTGCTGTGGAAGCAACACAATTAAGCTGTTCTAACATCTTCCTGTAGTTAAATAGCCCCATCTTTCCCTATGACAGTTAGTTTATGGAACCGGGAGGGGATAGCTGTCATCATGCCTACTTGGAAGTGACATCAGGATGATTAAGGAAAAACAAACTGTTTCCTTCCAATAAGATCCTGGTTAGTCAGGTTTCAAGTGCCTAGAGTTTGGACACAGTGACATGAATCTCCTACTCTCCAGGCAGGAGAGAACATTTGTCCTGAGACAAAAATCTTGTCAGGGACACATGTGTCTCCACACAAAGTAAATCTTTAGGCTGGTTTGTCATGTAATATACAGTGACCTGGCACAGATTGAAAACAAACAGAGCTGTGAGTTTCCCTGGCCTCCATCGGCAAAGAGCCTGACAAACACCAGCCATACTGTGGGTACTCAATCAAAATTAAAATGGAATGAATGAATGGTTCACCTTGGGGAACAGAGTAGCCCCAGTTGTATTCTTTTAACCGTCTTTTATTTTTTCAGAAATTCACAACACGTGAGAGCACGGAGCGGAGCGTCCCTGCCCACATCACAAAAGTGCAGGGGGCCAGCAGGATGGTTCAATGAGGAAAGGCACCTGCCATGAAGCCTGGGGACCCGAGTTCAATACCCAGACCCTCCATGTGGAAGAAAGAAAGAAACAACACCTGCAAGTTGTCCTCTGCCACCCTATGGCACGCCTTCACACATGGGCACACACAGACAAAACAAATAAGTAAATCATAAGTAAATAATCAATCAATCAAACAAACAAAAATACAGCACAGTAGGTGCCAAACTCACCCCACTTCCCCTGTCAGCCCACGGTGACTCAGGGAAATCCTCCATTTATTCTCCACCTACTTCCTTCCCACACTTGGATCTTGGTGCAGCAAGCCTCGGGTGTCATATCACCTTTTGTATAAATCTCAGCCGCCATCTAAGTATTGTGCAAAGATATACTCTGCATGTTCCTTGCCCTTTTACAAACCCTTGGTCTGCTGTGGTAAATTAGACAGTGATCTTTAAAAGATATGGTTGGGACCTGAGCCTTGGAAATTGTGACTAAGACTTAGTTTCAGAGAAGGGTCCTCGAAGATGTAACCACTTAAGAATCTCCAGATGAGATCATCTTGGATTTGAGGTGAATCCTAACTTTGGTGTTGGGTGTGCTAGCGAGAGAAGGCAGAGTGAGATGTGAGAACAGAGATGTAGGGAAAAGGCCATGTGAAGGTGGAGGTGGAGGCTGGAGTGATGTAACCTCAGGCCGAGGAACATCTGATGCTGTCACAGAAGAGGAGAGTCAAGGAAGGATCTTCCCCCAGAGTCTCTGGAGAGAACGTGACCTCTACTGATGCCTTAATTCAAACCTTCTGAGCTCCAGACCCACAAATGACTAAATTCTTCCTATTCTCAGTCACCATACTGGAGATCATTTGTAACGGTCATTATAAGATGCTAATCCTGCACCTTCCAACCATATGGATAGACAAAAGAGCAGGAAGAGTTCCCACAGCACAGGGGATGTGGGTGGGGTCTGTCTTCATCACAGAGTCCCCTGCACTCTCTCTCTCTTTTTCTATCTTTTCTATCTCTCTTACCAGTGACCCCTCAATATGGAGATGAAGTGACCAGATGATCAGTTGGCCTCCTAAATGGGAAGCTAGGTGTGGTACTCTGCTCAAAAGCATTTGAACAATTCAGTCACTGAGGACACAGAGTGAAACTGACCTAGTCAATTTTAATGTCCTCCCCATGGGGGCTATTTTGTATCCTTTAGTCTTTTCTCTCATTATTTCAAAACATGCTCCAGCACTTCACTACCAAGACTGCCCTGGAGTCCCTGGTCTTCCAACAGTCCCCACCCTTCCTCCTGCCTCTCTTGTCATTACCTTCCTAACATGACTAATGAGATCTTGCTTGCTGTGTACAGAGATAACAGATGTACTAGGGAATGAATGAGATGCTCTATTCCAAGGAGATGAAATAATGGGACCTCTTGGGTATAGAGGAGAGGTGCTGATGGTAGAAGATTCTCAAATAAAACTGGTCTCACATCCCTAGGAAAAAAATGGTATTAGAGAATATATAAAGGAATGAGAGAGCAGAGGCAAGAAAAGAAAGAACAGGAAAGAAAAGGGAAGTAAAACTGAGCCAAGTGGAAAAATTAAAGAAATAGCTGCGTATAATGGCTCATACCTGTAATTGCACACAGGGAGGATAAGGAGGATCAGGAGTTCAAAGTCAGTCTTGACTACAGGGTGAGTTTAGACCCAACCCCAAGTTGCATCGTGAAACTCTAGCTGGGCAAGAGAAGGACAAGAGCAAGCAGCCATTGTTCCAGGTCTTGATGAACAGCTTACTAGAGTCTAAGATATAAAAAGTCAGGGGCTGCAGAGATGGTACAGCAATTCATAGCACACACTGCTCTTGTAGGTGATCCCAGTTCAGTTTCCAATGAAGGATGCTCTTGTAGGTGATCCCAGTTCAGTTTCCAATGAAGGATACCCATGACCTCGCCCCTTTAGCACCTCACTGTGACATCACTCCTGGGTATATCCCTACGAATAAAACATGAGAGTACCACACTGGGACACTGAGCTATGGAAATCCTCCTGGGGGAGGAATTGGAAGCATGACTCAGCCTTCTCTGGCTTTGGTCTTGCCTTCTTCCCAGCTGAGGTCTATGGCCAGACTCCATCTATCCAACATCTGTTTCCTGAGACCTTGTACCCTGTAATCCTTTGTCAAGTGTTCCCCCTCCTCCCAGTGTCCATGGCATTCCATGGTATTCACTCTTCCTCAGTGAACTCTCTGAGCCTATCAATATTATCTGTGCTTTGATTTGTTTTCTCCCACTTCTCTCATTGGCTTGTGTCTGTACCAGACTCAACATCTGGCTCTGAGCAGTCACCCCATAAACACTTCTGGCAAATGACTAAATGAAACATGGTATTACATATATGAAACACCCAGTATTTTAAGGACAATATTTTCATGTCAATATGATAAATCACTTGGGTCTAATAGCACTTGTGTGTGTGTGTGTGTGTGTGTGTGTGTGTGTGTGTGTGTGTGTACGCACATATGGAGGCTAGAGGCCATTGTTGGGCTCCCTCCTGTCCTTTTTCACTGTATATTCTGAAGCAGGGTGTCTGTCACTGACCTGAAGCTCACTTATTTGGCCAGCCATTGAGCTTCTGTGATCTTCCTGTCTCTCTGCCTTCCCAGCACAAGGAGTATAAGTATGTATCAGTACCTTAAGCCTTTTTGGTTTTGATTTTGGTTTTTAAAAAGTAGGTTCTAGGGATCTAAATCCAGATCCTCATGTGTGTGTATGGTAAGCACTGTGCTAACTGAACCATCTTCCCAGGCCCAAGGTGCCCCAAAATAGACAGTCCTTCTCTTTTCTGAACACAGTAGATGATGAAGGCTGACATGCACTGAGAATCTACTGTGTTCCAGACATCATTACAAATGTTACATTAGGTCATTTATTCACCACTGTCAAGAACCCCCTACCTCCATCTGATAGCCAAGAAAGTTTAGGTACATAGGTATTAAGCGTCTTACAAACAGCATATGGGGAAGAAGTATTCAGAGAAAGACTCAAACCCAGTGAGGTTCTAAATTCCACAGTGGAAGCCACAGGGATGCTCAATAGAGACTTACGCTTGCTCTGCAAGCACAAGGATCTGAGTTTGAATCTCCTGAAGCCCCGAGAATAGCCACATGGCTGCCATACCTGTAACCCCAGCATGGGCAGATGGAAACAGGCAGATCCCACAAGCTGGCCTAGCCAAACCAGCAAGCTTCCAGTTCAAGGAGAGATCCTGTCTCAAGGCAATAGGGCTGAGAGTGTTCAAACAAGATACTTGCTCACTCCTATAAATGTACTTAGGCAGACAGACAGATAGACAAAACTAGAAAGGAAGGAGGGAGGGAAGGAAGGGAGGAAGGAAGGAAGAAGAGAGGGAAGAATGGAAGGAAAGAAGGAAGGAAGGGTGGGAGGGAAGGAGGAAGGAAGGAAAGAAAGAAGGAAGGAGGGAGGGAAGGAGGGAGGAAAGAATAGAAGGAAGGAAAGAAGGAAGGAAGGAAGGAAGGAAGGGAGGGAGGAAGGAAGGGAGGAAGGATGGAAGGGGAAGGGAAGGGAAGGGAAGGGAGGGAGAAAGGAAGGAAGCAAGCAAGCATGTTTGGGTATTTCCCAACAGAAAATAGAACTGCAATGTCTGAAAGTCCTCAAAACTCACAGCTATTCATATTGATGAGGAATCATTCTGCTGAGAAGCCAATTTAAATTAGCCACACAAGAAACAAGAACTCACTGACTTGTGTAATGGAAAAGTCAAGAATAGAGGGTCCTTCAGATCCAGCTGAGAGTCTCAGGTGATCTCACTGAGATGGGAATGTCTCTTCTCTCCATTTCTCAGCCATTCCATCCTCCTAGTCAGTTCTTTCTCTAACTAACTTGTTCCGGGTGGTGACGCTGGAAATCGCAGGCATGCCATCTACAGTTTGGTGACTGCAGATGGAAAGCCAATCTCTCTCCCAAGGATAATGCCAACCAAACCCCACCAAGTTTAGTCTCATTGGGTCATCCTGGCTTCTCCAGCCATGCCTTAACCAATTTCTGTGACAAAGAAAATGAAAATGCTGATCAGCTAATTCTTGGAAGCAGGAAGCCAGCACTGACCACCCCCACCGCGGCCCACCTCCAAAACAAGAGAAAACATGAGGTGCCTTCTAAAGTAAAATCGAGGTGCTGAGACCAGGCTGAGAATGAATTCTAGACCCACACGTATCCACTCCCCATTAATACTTCCAATGTTCTAAACAGATGGGTTTCTCAGCCCATTCTCCACCCCCAACAATGAGCCCCTCCAGCCAAAACCTGCCAATCTGCCTTACCGACTCCTCTAACTCCAAGAAAGCACTGGTCTCACACTTCCAGTTACTGCAGGGCTCAAATTAGTCACTCTGTGGGACCCTTCCGAGGCATATCAGAGACCAGCTGTGCAAAGGCCTGTCACCTTCTTGTCAGAGAAAGTTTTCTGTCCAAAGAACTTTCGTCATCGCTCCTTTCTCAAGGAGCCGGGTGTCACTTGAAGAGACAGCTGAAGTCACTCACAATGGCTGGTCTCAAATCAGCACTCACTGGCCTTGTCAGTAAAAGCCTCACCCCGCAGCGAAAACTGTCACTGATCATGTTTAGATATGGACTCTGAGGTATTAGATTAGAAGAGGGAATGCACGAGACGGGAGTGTAAAAGAGGCCAAGTTGCAAAGGCAGTCTTAATGGGAAGCAGCGAAAGCTTTGGGCTGGAAGGAGTAGGGGCGCCTTTTACCCAAACCCAATTTGTACTTCCCAATGCAATCAGAAAGAACATACATGAGCCCACAAATGCAAGTGCGCATGCACACACACACACACACACACAAACACACACATACACACATATACACACATACACACATATAAACACATGCATACACATACACACATAAACACATGCTTACACATACACACATGCACACACACATACACACATATACATACACACATACACACACATACACATTTAACACATACACACATGCACACACACACACACACACACACACACGCATGAACACATACCAGCTTCATATACAAATCCTACCTCATTCAGCAGGCACACACACATCTGCACTAGGCAGGAGATCACTGGCCATTTGCTCCATCCAGAAGATTCCAAAGGCTCATATACACCCCCTTATTATAACACTGCTAAATAATGACAGAAAACAAACATTTATTCAAAAATCTCAACTCTCGCATACAACAAGGTGAAATAACTCCCTTAATCATTAGATCACAGGGGGTCATCTTTCTCTCTGCTCTTCATTTAGGGAAATATTTCTCAGGCTTAGCATTAGTGATGTTCTAGGATGAGTAATTCAATCTTCAGACAAATTATTAGGGGAGGCCACCTCATGCATGTGTGCTGTTTAATAATACCATTACCCTGTAGTTGACAAAAAAACAAAACAAAACATTTCTCTTGTCGCCTCCAACTGTCTCCATGCGTAAGCACCCCCACTTAATTGAGAACATCAAATTAAATGATTTTAATAAATACTGTCTTTAGTATCACTACAGTAAAACTGATTACCAAGACATGCCAGGAAAGGATGGATGCTGTGGTTCAAGTTTCTCTAGCCTTACTTTGGATTTCTGTTATACCAACCATGTCTACAATTAAAAGACTAATTGAATTTACATAACTTAAGAGGTTGGTACTCATTTCAACTATTCTGCCTAAAACTTGGGATTGACCACAGTTTAGATGGTCTTTGGAAGTGTGAAGGCTTGGTGCCCATTTCCAGTCCTCCCGATATCTGAAGTTTCATCAATAGGAAATAGAGAAAGCAATAGTTATCTTCTGGGGAAGCTGCGAGAACTTTATAAGATATAGTTGCATAAACACAGTCGCGATAAACAGTAGACACTCAATAAATGTTGGCTTACCCTAAGGACATATTTTGCTCTAAGGGACCTTTGCCCTATGATTAAAAACAACCCCTGGCCTCTTGTGAGGGGGAAGAGCAAAACTCAGTAGCATACAATGATGGCACTTCTTGACTAGAATAACTTTTGGTTTCCATGGAGTTTAAAGTTGCCTTGCTCTTCCCCACCCACCATTTGTTTTATCAAATCCTGAAGTACATCTTATGTCCCAGGAATGTATAAAAGGCCTTTCTCTCAGTAGATCTGCCATTCAGAGTCTTTAAAGCTTCTTTTTAAATCTAAACAAATAATGGAACTTTCTATCTTTTCTCTTCTGAGATCTCCACACCAACTCTTGCTGGGTTTCTTGGCTTTCCTGAGTTTTACTAGTGGGCCTCCTATATCAAGGGCTGAAATTTGGATGCACATATGACTGTAAACACTGGTCACAGATGAGGTCATGTTCCTGCATCTCCGTCTTAGCCCTTCAGACCTGGGGAACACAGCAAATAAATTACAGAGACAGAAAGAATCGTGTTGTCTCTAGTTCAAACTTTATTTTCAATTCTATAAAATATAACAATACAGCTCCTTTCCCTTGAGTTTTCTGCATCATACATGAGCTTCAGAAAAAGGCCGAGCCCATGGCATCATATAAGCTTTCGTCTAACTCTTGGTACAGGAGTCTAAAGAGTAGAAGGCACAACAAAAACAGAAACATTAGCAGCCCACCACACACCAAGCCCAGTTGATATCAGAACACGGAAATCTGCAGAATAGCTAGTGCTCTATCCACACCTACCACCTACCCTGCGTTCCCACACATTCTGGTGGCTTCCGAGGCCATCTATATCCTGCGGACCCCACCTTTCTAGTTGTAGCTCAGTCTTCCCATCCTGAGACATGTTCTAATCTACCTACCCAACATCTCCCCCTAGATTCCTGACTGGAAATCTCTGACACAAGGTGTGGAAGCTTAATCCATGGTCAGCCTCGAAGCTTGCTCCCTCACAGGCAAGAAGAGACTGTCTTTGTGTCAAATATCTCAGAGTAACTACTTCTTTCTCTAAGGCAGTGGTTTTCAACCTGCGGGTCCCAACTCCTCTGGAGGTTGAATGATCCTTTCACAAGGGTCATATATCAGATATCCTGCACATCAAATATTTACACTACCATTCACAACAGTAGCAAAATTACAGTTATGAAGTAGCAATGAAAATAATTTTGTGGTTGGTGGGTCACCATAACATGAAGAACTGTATTAAAGGGTCTTAGCATTAGGAAGGTTGAGAACCACAGTTGGAAGCTTCAGGCACAGACAGATCAGCAACAGAGCCAGTTGGCAATTCAAGTATATCCAGAATCTGACTGTCTCCCCTGCAACTCAGCTCCCATCATCTTCGCACCAGACCTGTGGCTGTTTCATCACTTTCACCTTTGTACATCTAGAAAATGTGCTCACTGCAGCAATCCGAGTGATCTTCTTCTAACCTAACTTCAATCAAGTCCCTTGCTTTGTCTGAGAAACTCTGACTGTCTTCATATGTTACTCAGAGAAGAGTCTATGCTCTGTGCAATGGCTTTAAGTGGCCTGGACTCTCTAGACCTCGTAGATTTCTATCTCCAATTATCATTCCCTGATATTGCTCAAATCCAGCCACCAGCCTCTTTGCTACATCATTAAACCATGCCCCACTTTATGACAAGATATATCATGCCTGGATCTGTAGAGATCACGTGGTTATTTGCCTTACCTGCTGCCAGTCTTAGCTCAAGTCTTGCCTGTCCATCAAAAGTTAACTACACTACATCAAACTGAACTACCCTCCACTTCTGATCTCCTTGTCTTTTACCAACCATTACTCATTTGCTTATTTAATGCATCAATTACTTTCTCTTCTATAGCATGTGAGCCACATGAGGGTGATGGTCTTTAATTAAGAATATAAGAATAAGGACTGGTGAGATGGCTCAGTGGTTAAGAGCACTGACTGCTCTTCCAAAGGTCCTGAGTTCAATTCCCAGCAACCACATGGTGGCTCACAACCATCTGCAATGTGACCTGGTGCCCTCATCTGGTGTGTCTGAAGACAACTACAGTGTTCTCTCTCTCTCTCTCTCCCCCTCTCTCCATATAAAATAAATGGTCTAATGTGTCATCATCAAAAAAAAAGAATATAAGAATAAGAATATAAGGTGAGCAACTAGAATAGTTCCCAATGTATAGTAGTTGCTTAGTGAATAGGTAGGAAGTGGTGCATCAAATGATCCCATTTTGCAAGACTTTCTCTGGAAGGGAGTCTAAGTAGACACAGTAGCTAGAATAAACTCATAGAATGAGTTTATTGAATGATTGAGGCTGCTCAGATGGAAATGATGGAACCCCAATGCAGTGATGGTCTAAAATGATGGCGCAGCAGCTACACATGGGGTCAGGGTTAAACAGTGGCACACACACACACACACACACACACACACACACACACACACTGCATAATGGTTTGCAAATGAAATTGGTAGCCCTAGTGATCTGAGGATAAAATGCAGGGTAGAGGAAACATGCTCAGAAGGTTGGCAAAATAGTGGGTGTGAAGGATAAGGATTATGGCCAGAAAAGGCCATTTCAGCCTATTTTAAAACACTAACAAATGAAAACAGAATTAATTGATAGAACTGCTTAATAAATAGACAGAGGAAAATTCTAAGGATATTTTGAGTTGTTGGTAAAAGGGCATAAAATTAGAATGGAGTATTTTCAGAATATAAAATGCAAATAGCTAGAGTCATGTGGAAGTAAAAACTCACATGAATGATGGGTAAGATCCGCTGGTAAAAAATAAAATAGTGTATTTACATTTTGTCATAGGAAAGACTTAGAGTTTAACCACATATTTCAGAAAGTGGTAGTCATGAGTGGAAGCATAATGAAATATATTATTTTACCTGTCAAATAAAAAGTTAATTAAAAAAATGTCTTCCCCCAAAATATCAGCTTCAAGGAGTATACATTCTCAATCCCAAAGCACACTAGAGCTCACACAAAGCCTTTGAAAATAAATTTATAAAGTTAATCAAGAGCGTTAAGACAGCCTCATGTTTTTGGCCAGCAGTGCTACTCCTAGAAGTAAATGCCAAGAAAAATACATAAACGTGGACAGAGATTTATAAGAAAGCTTCAGTATGAGGGAAAACAAAACCCCTAAAAAATACTCTAATGATTACATAGAGCACAGCATCTCCGCACAGCAGAATGGCAGGCAGCCATCTGCAATCCCATTTATGGAGTATGCTGATGCCATGGGAATTGTTATGCTGTAAGGTCAAAGAAAGGTCAAAGCGAGAGGAGACGGCACCGTGAGGACATACCTCTCAAGTTCAATCGCAAGAACTTACCACATTACGTTTTAGTTCATGTTTATCAGGGCTGTCAAACCATTCAACGAGAGGTCTCAAGTTAAGAGTATTGGATGCTCTTGCCAAGGACCTGAACTCAGTTCCCAGCGCCCACGTTACGTGGCTCACAATCAGGTGTTATTCCAACTCCAGGGGATCAGATCCCCTCTTGAGTCACTCTACCATTGAACCACACATTCAGTCCTTAGAATGTTTCAAAACCTCAATTCTTTGAAATATAAATCTGTAGTCATGAGCCAGTAGGTTTAAGAAAACAATTGCCAGGGTCTATATGAGTAACACATCAAACACAGCATGACCCTAACTTATTATTCTCCTCTATATGAGAATATCAGTGATACTTGCTTGCTTTTTAAGTTCAGTGAATACTGTTAAAGATTTGTTTACATATGTGCATATGCTACCTGCGGGCTGCAAGTGTGCCACGCGTGTGCCAGGTGTCTGTGGAGGCTAGAAGACTTGGACTTTGATGAAACTGTCACTTGGGTCTGTTATTGGTGACCTATCTAGGGTGAGATGTTGGTTCCTGTCAGGGAAAATCTCCCAAGTTCACCCAAGTTTTGTTTCCTATCCCTTCCCTCCCTATCCTGTCTGCAGCACTGCAGACTAAGGCTGAGAGGCAGAGCAGAGCTCTTTGGATACAAGTATTCACATAAAACTGGCCAAGCAGAAGTTATCCCTTGCACACTTCTCCCAACTTGCTTATCCAATCAATCAATGTCTCTCTGAAACCTAGGTGCTGAGCTGAACTGGAGGATGGGTGGCATTGAGCAGGGGGTGGGGAGGAGGGGAGGAAGAGGAGGAGGAGGAAGAAAAGGAGAAGGAAGAGAAGGAGAAGGAGGAGGAGGAGGAAGAAAAGGAGAAGGAAGAGAAGGAGAAGGAGGAGGAGAAGAAGAAGAAGAAGAAGAAGAAGAAGAAGAAGAAGAAGAAGAAGAAGAAGAAGAAGAAGAAGAAGAAGAAGAAGCATCCAAGTATATATAGAAGCTTGAGTTCACCCAAACCAAGACAGAGGAATAGCATGAGATCATTGGACAGCTGTTCTTGTATCTCTACTTTCTGGGGTTTGGGTTATGTATGTATGATTTAGATTAAACCCAAGGCCTACATTAACATTCTTATGAATTCCATGTACAGACATGGTTGTTCAAATATAAGAGCTAGAAGAGGAGAAATTTACACTCCATTCTTCTGTGAAGAGCATCTCAAGAGTCATTTACAGGATTTTCCCAGAAGTCTGTGGCCTGACCCATAATAGACACTCAACAGATAACACCCTTTACCCTGTATCTTTGCATGGCTGTGTCCTCAAGGTTTTGAGCATCTCCAATGTAGATATAGTTGAGATTACAAATCTGCAAATAAGAAAGAGGAGGAGCAAGAGTAAGAAGGACGAAAGATGGAGAGGAGGAAGAGGAGGAGGGATGAGAGATGAAGAGGAGGAAGAGGAGGAGGGATGAGAGATGAAGAGGAGGAAGAGGAGGTGGTAGGGGAGGAAGAGGAGGAGGAAGTAGGGACATTAAAATATATGGAGCAAGCATAGAGCTGCTAAGTGTGTTTCTCACGCATCCCTGACAGCTACCCACAAGGAAGACATCACCGGGCTCATAGAGCTGCAGAGAAGCCAAGATGTCAGAAAAGGGAAGCTTCCCAACCCTGGTGCCAGAATCCTGAGTAACCAAAGTCTGCCTAGACTCCAAATTCCTAGTTTGCATTTATCATCTTGTACCCAGGACCTCAAGTCTGGTCTGAACTGTCTCATCCCATAATAGTCTTTGTCACTAAAACATCCAGAAGGAGGAAGTAAACAAGAACGAATATGCCCTTAGTCCCACTCACCAGATTTAGACAGAGAGGAAAACCTTGAAAGAGATGACACCAGAGCTCACTGGAAAGGGAGGGACACTTGGAGAGACAGAGGCCGAGACTCTACTGCAGACACTGCTGACAGCTCTCTAAGGGACACTGAGTAATAACTCCAGTCTCTGACCCTCAGTACCCTCACCTACAGTCTGAGCATTTGGATTACCCGGGGACACAGAAGCCCCCACCTCCAACATGTATGCCATCCTTGGTCTTATGTTCCAGATAGCAAGCTGAAATTTGGGGAACCTGTATTTTTTTCAGGCCTTCAGCTCAGTACACCATGTCTCATCCTTGCAGTCAAAACTGGAGACAAAAGTTGGGAAACTTGATTCTCTCTGTGCTAGAGAGGGGCTCTATGGTCCAGAGTGACTACTGCTCCTACAGAGGACCCATTTGGTTCAGCATACCCATATTGGGCAACCCACTCCCTCCTGTAACTGCAGATCCACTGAATTCAGCTCCCTCCTCCAGCTTCCGTGGGGACCCACAAGCATATGTACTCTCTCTCTCTCTCTCTCTCTCTCTCTCTCTCTCTCTCTCTCTCTCTGTGTGTGTGTGTGTGTGTGTGTGTGTGTATACAAGCACAAATTGAAAAACTGAAAATAAAATTAAACAAAAATAAAATAAAGAAACTCGGATGGAGAAGGAACACAATGCATCCCTGATCTGCTTCAGCCAAGTGAGGATTATTCTGCACTTTCTATTTGCCAAAGGAAAATTACATTCCACAACACCCAGAGGAGGAGGCGAAGGGAGGAAGCTGCTGCTTCCAATGAGGACTTCATTCCAGAAATCCCACATACTGGCCTCACAAGAGCCCCAGTGTGATAAAGAGATGACTATTTCGGATGAGAGGATCCAGTCCTCCGGGAGAGGAGGGAGGAGGACAAGGCCAGGGCTCACTCCCAGGGAAGTGCAGCTCAGCCCTCAATTGCGATATGGATTCTGCATTTCCAGGGTAATGACTTAAACCTGGGGAAGCCAAAAACCTGTCGCCATTAAGTATGTTTTCAATTGGGAAATGGAAGCACATAGGTCCTGGCAGCAAAATAGGAAAGCAAGTCTTCATTAGAGCTTGAGTGTTCACACCCACATCTGGGTCTGGTGGTGCAGCCGCTGCCAGGCCTGGCAGCAGCTTACTCCATCTCTCAGTCTCAGAATTCAGAATGTGAGGACACCATTTTCTCAGTAAATTTCCAGGTTTTAAGAAAACATCTGCCAGGACATGGGAAATGCCTCAGTCAGTAAAGAGTTTGCTATGTAAGCGTGACAAAGCAAGCTCAATTCCCTTGGAACCGCTGTATGATGAAATCTGGGCACAGTAAGGCATGCCTGTAATCTCAGCACTGGGGAGCTGGAGACAGAGCCTAGCTAATTCAGGTAAGGTATGAGAAACTCTGTCTCAAAAACTAAGGTAAAGAAATATGGAGGTAGACACCTTTCCTAGTTTCATTTCTGTTGCTGTTTTCATCCTGAACGGAAAACAACAACGACGACAAACCAAACCAAAACAAGCAAACAAACAAAATCCAAAGAGGTAAAAGGGTCTTATGCTTCCAAATGATAATTCATTATTTTGAGAAAGTCAAAGTAAGGATGTGCAAGTGAAGAATGAACGATGAATGCATCATTGTTTCCTTGCCCTCAGCTAGCTTTCTCCTCTGTTACATTTTCAGCACTCACTGCCTAGGGGATGATGTTACCCACGATGGGCTGTGTCTTCTAACACCAATCACTATTCAGGACATAACCTCATAAACAAACATCCTTAGAAGTCAACCTGACCTAGGTAATTCCTTATAAAGACTCAATTCTCAGGTGGTTCTAGATTGTGTCAAGTTGACAGTTAAGACCAAACCAGCATGTACCTAAAGTTAACCTCTAGCCTAAGCAAACATACACATACATGAACACACAAGCAAACATGTACCATACATATATACAAAGGCATGCCATAAAATCTGTTATTTCCATTTCCAACTGAATATAAGTTTTTTCTGACCCTGCCCATTTCTGAACACTCTATCCACAGCCCTCAACCTTCCACCTATGAGCCTAGGAAGACAGAATTGAACACCCATGTGTGTCTCCAACACTATTTCTTGTATATCCTTCAAGCATGGTAGAATGACATTGGACTGACGTGTCCTTTTCCCCCAATTCTGTCCATCACTATACCTCACTCTTTCCCACCTTCTCTGTTTTAAATACCATGGAAACTGAGCATCCCAGGAAGAACTTGATCTGTGGAATCAGGCAATGATGGCCATAGTCTTGGTCCTTATGTGGTTTCATATCTCATCAAAGTTCATTCTTGGTAAAATAGAAAATGTATGAAAAGATCTTATTGTGCAATTGTCAGGGATTGTTCCATTCCTTTCAGTCCTCCTTCTAGAATGTTCTTTTGGAATATGATAATTGCTGTTCAAAGGTGAGTTACACAAAGGAAGCCATGGGCATTGTTGATGGTGTGTGGGAGCCTGAACAATCTCCCATCTCAGATGGCTTAAGGTCAGGCTCCTGAGAGACCAGATAGCCACGATAGAACTTGATGGTTTCAGCGAGAAGAAAGGCGACACTTTGACAAAGCATAGGAAAGCAGAATAAACGTTGGGACACCACAATTATATGGTAATGGAAGAGCTCAGGGTTTGGTTAGTGAAGATGATTCCTTGGGTGACTAGAGCTGGCATAGAAATAGACTCAAAAATACAGATTTTGGTAAATTAGCAAATCTGTTTGAAAATGTATCATTTCTTTGCTGCAATCCTTCATCCCATCACTCTGCCCCTTCTCCATACTGGCTGGGAGGCAGAGAGAGATATCCTGAGAGTCCAGGCTCCCATTCTTGTATATTTTGGTTCATCAGGGACCTCTAGAAGCTGGGAGACCTGAATCAGCATGAGATCATGCCCCGAGTATCTGAGAGCTACTCAAAAACAGTGCCTATTCATTGCCCCCCAAGAAGTTCATTCAGTTTCAGCATCCCACTGACCAGACCTGTCATTCTGATGGACCCCAGGATCTCCACTCATCATAGCCACCGTCATTCAGGGGTGACTGCAAACACGGTGTCTCTCCTTCCCTTGGGTCTCACAACTCAAGTCTGAGAATGATCCAAATAAAAACTACAGGGGAAGAGCCACCCACCCCTGAATGCATGGGCAGCCCTGACCAGCACGCTGGTTCTCATTTGCCCCTCACCCCTGAATACATGAGCAGCCTGAGTTGGTGTGCAGGCTCCTATTTCCAGTCCCTATGGCCTGCTCCTTGAATGTTTGTTTCCATAGTGGAAACATGGAAAGACCTTAAGATTTCTGTTCTCTACTGTGCCCAAGGTAGCACTCATACAGCAAAGGATTGAATGAGGAAGTTGGTTATTCTCTGTGGGTCCCTTAGGGACAAATCTCTCAGAGGTACACAAACCTTCCCTATACCTCCTATGAGTTATGACTTAGGAATACATGTCTCCCATCCCCAGACAGTCTGCAAGGTCTCCTTGCTTTTTTTTCAAAGCCATTGACTGATCCCTATAGATTGATTGCTGTTTCTAGTCTTCTTTCTGATAACCCACTCTGATCACAAGCTATGTTGTGTAGTGAGGGTTTACTTGGCTAATCTTCCAGGACATGGGGCATCATTGAGCTAAGTCAGGGAAGGAATTCAGCAGGAAAGCAAAGCAGAAACCTTGAAGGGATACTGCTTCTGGCTCGCTCAGAGTCTCGTGCTTACCTAGTCTTCTTAGGCAGCCCAGGACCACCTGCCTGGGATAGGGCATGGCTCAAAATAGGCTGGGTTCTCCTACACTAGTTAGTCCTACACTAGGTCAGTCTGATTTGGAAAAGTCCTCAATGTAAGTCTGTGTCATGTTGAGAGTTAAAGCACTTCAAAACAACATAAACAAGAAAATAGAGAAATGATATAAAAAATGGAAGAATAAAGGGTGAAAAATAATTACAAAGGGATAACTGTAATTGCTCTTTTTCATTGCATAAGGGACCAAGGATCATGGGTCCCTCGATTCCCAGATACAAGTAGCATTTCCTCTGCTGATTTCCTCTATGGGGACATAGCTTCACTTCCATGTACTCCACAGGGAAAACTAGGCCCCATGAGAAGGAAGGATTTTGTTACTGATGTTACCTGTTAGCTCACAGGAGCACAGGAAGACTCAAAATCACATGTATGCAGTGAAAAAGAAGACATGCAACCTGCTTCCTGGATATCCAGTGTCCACGTACCTCAGGTACACTGAGAAAATTTTTTCCCTTGCACACCTCTGTGTCTCACACATGTGCACGTGTACACACACACACACACACACGAGTGACATTCATGTGGCCATGGATACTAAGATCTCTGACATATTTGTCTTCAGAAAGTTATCGAAGACATTTTAAAGGAAGCCTAGGGCAGAGATGGACAACCTCATCCACTGGCGAGACCCGGGAAATTTTTTAAACAAAGGTGGCAAACTTTTCCTGCTAAAGGTTGTGTAATAAATATTCCAGGCATTGCTTGCCCAATAGTTTCTATTGAAACCACTGAACTCTGTTTCTGTACCAAGGAAACCAAGCACGAAGCAGACACAGAACAAGTGGCTGGGTTTCCATAAAGATTTATCAATGTGGCTAGCCCTGACTGTCAACTTGATGGGGTTTAGAATCACCATGGAAATGAACCTCTAGACACATCTGGGAGTGAGTTCTAGACTTGGTACCAGTGACATGAAAAGACCTGCCCTGGGTGTGGGCAACAGCACCACATGGACTGGGGTTCTGGGCTGAATAAAAAGGAGAAAGCACTGGACATTCACATCCATCGATCCCTACTTCTGGTCTGTCAGTGTAGTGTGATTGCACTCTTCCTGTTCCTGTGCCCTTCTGGCCTTGGTAGATTGTACCCCTTCATGCTATGCTTCAACATAAGCTCTCCCCACCTTAGGTTGGTTGCTTCTAGTCAGATATTTGGTCACAGATGAACAAAGTGACCTAACACATTTGTAGCCCAGAAAGTGATTACATTTGACTCTGCGTTTGCCTACAACCTGGTGGGAAGATTTAGAGTGTAAGAAAGACAGATTTGATCAGTCCAACTGGAAGGTAAACTCCTTTTCAGGAGCCTGGACTCAATCACTCATTCACTCATTCATCCATTCACTCATTCATCCATTCACTCATTCATTCACTCTTTTATCCATTCACTCATTCATTCATACACTCATTCATTCGCTCATTCATTTGCTCACTCATTCCCTCATTCATTCACTCACTCACTCACTCACTCATCCGTTTGTGGTACTACGGATTGAACTGAGACCCTTGCTCATGCTAGGCAAATGCTTTACCACCTAGGGATGTTCCAAATATTTATTAATTCTTTTTTTTTCTTTTGAGTCAGGCTCTCACCAAATTGCCCAGGCTAGCCTTCAACTCACTCTGTCACCGAAGCAAGCCTCGAATTTGTGATCATCCTCCCTCAGCACCCACCGCCAAGAACCTGAACTGACTAGATTGAAGCACCAGGCTTTGCCGGCCTAACTCCTTCTAACCAATATTTCTGCTTTACCATGCAGCCTCTGGTAGAATAATGGCTATAATTAGATTAAGTGGAAAAAAAAACCCTCCTTCTCACTAAGCAAGCCTTTCAAAATCACCAATTTCACCCCAGTTCTCTACCTGCCATCTCAGGAGAAGGAGTCTCACTGACATGCCAGAGAAATGCCACGAGTCGGGTCTGGTAGCGCCCGGCTCATGTTAAACACCCTGGCATGCAAGCGCGCGCGAGACACATACACACACACACACACACACACACACACACAGCCGGAAAAATGATTTATTAAAGACTCCAAGATAAACACCGATAAAGACTTCAAATAGAGAAAGGCTCGTGACATCTGCACAGGAAGAGATGAGACGATGATTAATAGGGAAGGGGATGGGCTACAAATTCAGACTCCCTTCTCCACCCGTGGGAGGTACCCAGAGAAAGCCCTTCTTGTCTGCACACAGCCTTCCCAAGCAGGATGATAAAATATACTTCTAATAACTGGAGCTGTTCCACACCGTTTTCCCCTAGGGTTTGAGAAGTAACTCACAAGTCCTTTGGAGCATCCAGACATGATCTTATACGGTCTATTCTCAACAGGCAGGCACAAGACGGAGAGACCCTGCCTCTGTTGAATCTTAATGTGGATCTTAGCCTGCAGCCTGGGGCTGGGAAACCTTGCAAATGTGCCTCCTGTGCCCTCTGTACTGTCCTCTCTCCCTGGATGAGCTGGGCCTGTCAGGGATCGGTGCCTGCACTTAACTCAATGTTGTGCTCAACTGCTCACTCCAACTTTGCCCTTTTCCTACAGAGCGCAGAGATGTCCTCTGACGATTTCACACCCCAGTGAGGAGGTGACGCTTCAATTAAACCTCCTCCTTGTGATGGCTCCTGCCTCCAACCTCATATTCTTATCCACTCTTATTTCTGGGAAACTACCCTTTCTGTGCCTGGATCAGCATTGGGTCCCGGAGATAAAGGGTCAACAAGAAGAAACTGCAGCATATTAATAGCGTGTAGCCTATGGGTAAGACAGAAATGTGTACAAGACACACAGTGTAGCCAGTACTCTTATCAGAGTTCATCAAGGGCACAAAAAATAAGAAGACGTGCAAAAATGCAGTAGGCGAAAAAAGTCTCCATTCCAAATAGATTACAGTCGATGTTTCTTCTTTCCAAAAATGGCTCTGAGGGTCAGCATTTGGTGAACAGAGCCATCTGGAAGAACCAGCCTATAGTTATATAACTATAGCATATAGTTATTGGTGAGGGTCTCACATATCTCAGGCTGACCTTGAACAACTGATCTTTCTCCCTCCCGCTGCCAGGGGCTGGAATTAGAGGGGTATATATCCACATGAAAGCACACTTATTATTTTATTTTAAAAAAATGTTCTTGGTGGCACTGTTTTTCTCTTGCCGTAGTCTTCATCATCAACTCAACAGGATCCAGAGGAGTCACCTGGGAGACACACACCTCTGGGCACATCCGTGAGGGTATGTCCCATCCGAATGTGGGTGGCATCATCCACAGGCTACAGAATCAACAAAGGGGGAGAAACAGAAAGAAAGATTAACTCTCCTCTCACGTTCTGCCCAGATTTGAAGGTGAGAAGAGTCCCAGCTTCACCACAGCCATGAGCCCCCGTCATCGGCATCATGTCTTCCTTGTCATTATGAACCATGTCCCCTTAAACCGTGAGCAAACATGTACCCTCCATCATTAAACTGATCCTTGTTGCAGTGAGAAACGTCACTACTACATCAGATGATTGAATTCTGCAAACCTTTCTAGGTAGTGGGGCAAGGCTTAGGATAAAGAAACTAAGATAACTGGGGTGTGATTCCCACCAGGCCTGGCAGCCCACACCTTTAGCCTTGGCATGTGGGGAGGGACACAGGAGCAGGTGGGTCTCGGTGAGTTTGAAAACAACCATGTTCAGAATGTTTTTGAAAAGCTATTCACACTCAAGGCCATACAAAGGTCCTACAAAGAAGCAGCAACTGGTTGTGAGGACTTTGGAAAGCCTCAGAGGATCAGGGCCTTGGAGAATAAGCCATGACTTCCCAGAGAAACTACTAAAAAGAAGCAAGAGCCCAGGAGGAGGACAAGAAGATTCTGTCTCTGCAACGGTGACTGGTAATTCATTCCCATTGTCCACACTGAAAGGTGTGGAGGGAGAAGACAGAAAGACACACACCTATTTGTACTGCACACCCATCCACACCTTGAGACTAGAACATCTTTCCATTGTAGGGTCACACTGAGGAACTGGCAATCCAGCATCATCACTGGGGTCTGGGTATCTACACGAATGCGCTACTGTGAACGGTGCTTCTCTCTATCATCCTCATACCCAATTCAAGGGTACCATTCAGATCTCTACTCTCTTCCTTCTTTTCCCTTCTTTCTGGAGATCATTCAACAAGGTTAGTTACTTAGTTCTTTGTACTCTCTTGTGATGAAGTTGATTATCTCAGACATTGCTTCAGGTGCCTGACACACAATATCTCATTTATATGTCATAGCAACTCAACCTGTACATTTGGTGTTCCCATTCTATGGATGAGGCAAGTTGGGGCCTGACTTAATTAAATAACTGCTCAGAATACACAGCAAATAAATAGTGGTGCCAGGGATCACCCCCACCGTGCTGATGCCTCATTGATTCCTTTGCTGACTTTCCTGCTGAATGGCAGGTAACATCTGAGCAGGTACGCGTAGGGATCTAGGCAGCGGAGGAGAGAGGAAGAGGCCAGCTCAGGAAGAGAATAGCCTGGTCTACAGCGCAGGCACTGAGAAATGGGTTTGCTACTGAGGAACACCGTTGCTCTTGTTCAATATCAGGCTGGGTTTTAGGAAAACTTGACTTTAGAGGAGGCTGTGTTTGGATGCTACCAGCATCATTTCTTGGTACCAAATCAGGTGGTTTTGCTCATGGCGTTTCTGCCAATTCCCTTTAAATACTGGTGAGAATGCGAGCTAGGAACAGGTTGGAAGGGGCAGAGGCCGGGGAAAAGTAGCCCTGAGAAGGTCTTTTCTGGAGACCAGGAACATCAGAAAAAGAACTTGGGCTTCTGATTCCCCATTATCTTTCTCTTACCTGGAAGCTATACATGCCAACATCACTGAAACTCAAATGAGCTAGCTGGACACTCCTTAGTTGGGGCAGCTGATCTGACCAGCTTATCCGCCACCACGCCTTGTCCAAGTTCTGGATAAGCACCTCCACAGCAATCCGTCCCCAGAGACCCGATCCTGCTGTGGGTGCCCCCCCAGCCCATACTTCCTCTCTCTTCTGCTCTCTCTCTTATATACATGTATAGTACAATTTTCTCTAAAACTCACCTTCCATGGTCTATGGATTTCTTTTAACTCTCAGGACAAGAACCTAAAGCCACTGGTTCAGGGTGGCTTTGGAGGCCATTGAGTTTTCCAGGATCCCAGATCCCTAAATCAAGCTGAAAATGGTTCTGTCAAAGGCATCCCTCGAATTCCCCATATCATATACACCATGGGGAGGGGGTGTGCAGTTCTATGCTAAAGACTAATTGTTGGGGTTTCATTCTGGGAGACTTTAGCTAAGGAAGCAAAATGAGAGACATGGAAGCCAGATAGAGCTCACACCCCAGTTGTTAGAGTTCCGTGTAGGCCCAGGGACACCACTCTCCAAAATCACACTGGCATTACCAGCAAATGACAGCTTGGTCCTCCAGAAGTGAGGAGAGACCCCTTTCCCTGAGCCAATTCTCAATGCATTTTCTATGTCTACAGGGGTCTTGGACTAATACAGAGAAACTAGTGATATTCCACTCACATCCTAAAGATGGGGACACCATGAACTGACAGAGCCCTCTCTGCCTGAGTAGAGAAAGCTGCCTGATGGAAGGATGTTGGACACTGAAACCAGGAAGAAGAGTCGGGACATGCTGGACCATGGCAAAGGAAACATCGCCACCTGGTGGCATCAGGAGAGATGCGCCGCTCTCCTGGCCCATTGTCTCCTGGGGGCACAAAGTTAACTTAGCCAAAAGAAGTTTTAAAGGGCTTAGGAAAGGAAGGTGGGCTGAGCTGTTTATGGACAGAACCAAAGGAGAGGTAAAGCCTTCCCCTGTTCCATCCTGTCTAGTCTGCAGCTAAGGGACAGAAAAGTAGCACTGAGGTTAAAGTCGTCCTAAGCATGGGTCGTCCTAGAAAGGGCAAAGGATTTTTTTACTTTGCATGATGCACCTGCCCTTGAATTCACATTGAAGGTCCTTTTTGTGTCTGTGGGAACAAAATGGAGGTCTCAAGACTGAGTGAAGGGAAAGGAAAATCTTCTGCTGTGTTGTTGGTAACGGCAAAAGCCAAATAAGGGATCAAGAGAGGATAATGGTAGGTGAGTGGGTAGATACAATGTATAAAATCCTTATCCTTGGGCTGGAGAGATGACTCAGTCAGTAAGTGCTCACCACATGAGCGCAAGGACCTGAGTTCAATGCCCAGAGCTTGAACATGAAGGCACTTGCTTGTAATCCTAACATTGGGGGATGTGGAGATTCCCAGGGCTCACTAGCCAATCAGCCAAGCTGAACCAAGCAACTTTAGGACAAGTTAGAGAGACTAGCTCAAAACCCAAGATGGTTGGCATCCTAAGGAATGACACTGAAGGCTGACTTCTGGCCTCCACATGGACGTGCACGTTCATGTATGTTCACTAGCACACTTGTAACACAAATGCATTCACACAGAGAAACTATGATGACCAAGTTCATTATTTTGCTTACTAACTAAAAATTATTTTAAAAATGAACAAAGGCAGCTAATATTTGCCTGTCATTATGCATGCATTAATGAATAGTTAATAATTGATTAATTAAAACAATAATAACAGATCGCTGAATGATCACTTCAGACGAGGCCTCGTAGCAATCCCCTAAAGAAATAAGGGGAAATAAAATGCTGTTGTTGTCTGCACCTTGCAGATGACGAAGCTGAGTCCCCAGAGACAAATGCACCTACCCTGGGCTGGGTCACTTCCATACAGAAGGCCTAGAGCCAGGTGCAGACCTGCCTCACACTCTGAACAATGCCTCCAGTCTGTTTCATACGATGATCCATTTGCACTGGACACACATGGGGTGCCTCTTAGAATACACATACTTGAGACTGGAAAGATGCCTCGCAGGTTGAGACGACACACTGTTCCAGGGGCATCTTATGCCTCTGGCCTCTGAAGACACCTGCACTCATATGAGGTAACCACCCTGGAAGAGCTATTGCTAATCTTATCGTAAATCCCTGGCTAAACCCTAAGGTGAAGTCATTAGCATGATGCATTTTTGGACACTAGTTTTAGGTATGGTCTGGAGCATGTTCCCCCACTACAACCAAGGAAGATGGGATTGGTGCCCTTATAAAAAGAAGGAGGAAGAGGAGAAGAAGGAAGAAGAGGAAGGAGGAGGAAGAGGAGGAAGAGGAAGATGAGGAAGGAGGAGGAAGAAAAGGAGGAGGAAGAGGAGGAGGGGGAAGGAGGAGGAGAGAGGAGAAGGAGAAAGAAGGAGGAAGAGGAAGAGAAAGAAGAAGAAGAAGAGGAAGAAGAAGAAGAGGAGGAGGAGGAGGAGGAGGAAGAAGAAGCAAGAGACAAGAATTCTTTCTTTCTCCACCACAAGGATGTATCAAGAAGGTGGTCATGTGTATGCCAGGATAAAGGGATCACATAAAACAAAAAAAAAAAACAGGCAGGCCAAACCTTAATCTTGAGCTTTCTAGCCTCCAGCTATAAATGCGTTTTAAGGCACCCAGCCTGTGTATAGCTGTAGATAAACATGACCATGGACCAACCCATCCAAGATGCTCAATATGGATGCCTGATGGATGCATGGATGCCCAGGGACCTGCTCCTCTGCAACTCTGATGCAGTGCACTGGAAAGGCATGCATAGTTTCCAAGACATAGCTTTAAGAGAGATGACGGGGCCCAACTCTGCCCGGACACCAGGCATAGTAAAGCTCTGTTAAGAATCATCTTTCAGTGTCCATGACAAGCTCTATATATGCATATCATAGCCATTTTTTATGTTCAACATTCTATAAATGAGTAAAGGCATGGCAACAGGGGATTCTCTACCTGGAGAGCCTTGAGCACAAGGGAAGCTGGTCAACCAGATATCCCAACCATCCTCAAGCCTGTACTAATCATCTTGAACCTCCCATAGATACCCGGCCATAGTTAAGCACTAGACTTTGGCTGATTGTTCTAGGTTCCCAGAAACATGACTTTGAACCAGTTTGTACTAGGGATTTGTAATCACCGGCCTCTATGGGCCAGAAGAATAGTACCTTCCCTGGTGAGAAGAATTACTAGGATTGGTGGCAATGCTATGGTTGGTTCAAAACACAAGACTAGGATAAGGAACCCGAGAGGCTGACCTACCTTGTTTGAGGCTGTGACATCTGGCCTAATAGACTTGGCTAGAGTGGTCTTTCCTCTGCACTGGGGCCATCAGTACAGGCTGAGCTCAAAATATGAAGCGGGAGAGGAAGGCTTGTAGTCACCTTCCTAGATCTCCCAGGTAGCAGGTAGCACTGTGTCTTGACAGCTAAACCAACCTCTGCTCCACCCTGAGAATCACAACAGAGGCTAGCAACACTATCCCTGTACCTGAAACAGCTCTTTCTATCCCCTGAGCTACCAGAACATTCCAGTAGGCATTCCTGAGTCCCCAGCTTCCTATCCTCAACACACCAGTAACTGACAACTGAGGAGATTCAGTGGTCCCAGCGGCTGGCTTCCAGGTTACTGATTCCAATGTTGGGTTCTGGAACAGCTGGTTGCTGCCACTCAGGTCCTCACTCCCATCCCTGCTTCATGAGCAAGCATTGCTTGGCAACAGAAAAAAGTTCTAGGTGTGAAGTCCTGGTGAGAAACAAAACTACCTGACTGCAGAGGCTTCAAACCCATCCTTTGTACTCACAGGCTTGAATGCACCATGCTATCCCAACTATCACTAATCCTACCAGGGAGTACCATATACCTGCCAGGATCCCATTCCTGTGGGATGTGATAGCTGCACCTGAGGGGGCCAAGTGGTACCCAGTGCTCAGGTCCTGAATGGCCCTCTGTGTGGGTAGCCTGAGTTATTCCAGAGCAGGCAGTAACAACTGAAGAAACTGTTGGGCAGTTTGAGAGCCACTGAGACAGGAGGAAGGAATGCACAAATAGACTAGGAAAGAACAGAGCTAGGGGAAGTCAGTGAGGAGCCAGAAAGAAAGACCTGCAAGCCCTCATCATCAGAAGGCTCTGGAGACCTGTCAAGTCTTCAGGGCCAAGCGTTTCAGATCTCAAGCTGAGCACTGTAACAGTAGCTACCGTCAAAGGCTGTGGATCCTCATGCCACCAGGAGACACAGGGACTACAATATTAGAGAGTGACTGCCCCTACCTGCCTACTCTGCCACTTGGTACTGTCAGACACCAAAGGAGACATGACTGAACAGCGTCTACACACCCAGGATTTCTGTCCAGGTAGAACCGGCCAATCAAAACAGCCTCTATACATCAAAGTGATGCATGCTGGGGTCGGCTTTCTTCCGTATCTAAGAGTGGTCGCCTCTTTCCTGCAGCACTAAGGATTCATGAGGAAGACTTCTGAGAGCAGAGGTGACAGCTGGTGTCAACGTGGGGAAGCTTTGCCTGGCCAAGCACTTCACAGTCCACACAACTCTGGAGTTCATGATCCTTTATGGTGGCTGCGGCTGCCCTGTCAGGTCTGAGGCTAAAGAACTCTGACTTTGGTTTGGTAGATAATAAAGCAAATGCTGTCCAGTTGACAGGGCCCTGCATGCAGTCATCCACTGTGGCATGGAGAGCTCAGTTCAGTCAGAATGTGGGAAAGAAGTAATAGAACTATATAGGGCTAACAGAGAAAGAATTAGAAGAGCCCTGGGTTCAGTCCCCAGCACTGAGAAAAGGAAGGGGGGATGGAGGAAAGAGGAGAGGGAAGAGGAAAGGAGAGAGGGAGAGAAAGACAGAGGGACAGAGAGAGGGAGGGAGGGAGGGAGGAAGGGAGGGAGGGAAGAGGAAGGAGAGAGGGAGAGAAAGACAGAGGGAGGAAGGGAGGGGGAGGGAGGGAGGAAAGAGGGAGAGAGACAGAGGGAGGGAAGGAGGGAGGGAGGGAGGAAGAGGGAGAAAGGGGGAGGGAGGGAGAAAGAGGGAGAAAGGGAAGGAAGAAAAGAGGGAGGGAGGGAGGGAGAGACACAAGAGAAGGAAGAAGAGTATGGAAGAAAATTGGTTGGGATTTCATCAAATTCCCAGTATGAGATAGTCATCCCTGCCCATAGATGTTAGGAGACAGAAGCTAGAAGGTACAACATGACTTCGGGGAGGTCTTCATTTGTCAGGTTGCTAGCACCAAGGAAAGTCAACCCAGAATGAAGGCCAATGACAATGACAAAAAGGTTTAGATAAGGACAGGGGGGCAGGCACCAAGAGATGGGTCCCTTGAGACCAGGAATGGGAGTAGTTTCTACTCCTGAGACAGGGAGAGGAGATGGGTGCTGGAAACTCAAAGGGGTGTGGCAAGTCAGGCAATAACCAAGGATGACCAAGGGGAAGCCTCTGCCTCTGGGGAACCATCCAGGCCAGCCACACCATTCTCCTAAGAAAGATGCGAAAGGATCCCCTGTGGGAGCTGTTTCTCAGCCTCCTTTTCTGGGATAGGCTCACAGATCACTGAGAATGAGGTCCAAGGACTATTCCATCCCTCTGGAGTCCCAGCAACTGTTCTTCAGTTAGTCCAGTTGACCGCTAACACAGCATGATTTCCTATGTCAATGGAATTGCATAAAAGCTTACCCCTGCTCCTGTTGCAATGATCACTTACCATTCTGCTAACTTTCCTGGTGCAGATATAGATACAGAAAAACCTCTCTCTTAAAGACAGTTCCTCTGTACCCTCTACTAGAGCTTACTTTGAGCCAGACACTGTCAAGAACTTACAGGCACCCTTGGTCTTGACCTACTAGATGTTAGTAGTGTATTCTTCTTCTCAACTATGACACCCCAAAAGCACTTCCATCTGTTGCCAGCCCTCCCACCCTGAGAGCACAAAGCCACACACTCCAACTGCTTGGAAACTCTTGCTCTAAAACTCTCCAATTTGATGAATTAATTCTTCTGTTAGCTGAGGAAAGGCCAGGGCTAGTACAGGGTAAGTGATAATGATGACCTTGCCTTCATTGCAATTTGTATAATTTATTTATTGTGGAGTTTTACATAAATTTTTATTTTTAATATGACATTAAAATATCAAAAATATTTTAAATATAATAATTTAATAGATTATATAAATGTATATATTTATACATTTTATAAATATATATTTAATTAAAATATAATATTTAACATAAAAATATTTTAAAATATAGATAAAAATATATCTCTAACGATGTAAACAAAAAAAAATGGCTCGGTGGGTAAGAACACTTGCTATTCTTCTAAAAGGACATGATTTTAATTCCTATCACTCATGTTGGACAGCTCAGAGCATTCTGCAATTCCACCTCCAGGGGATCCAATACTCTCTTGTGACTTCCTCAGGCACCACATACTTGTGACAAACACTCATGTGTGTGTGTATGTATGTATGTGTATATATATATATGAATAATTTATATATATTATATATTATATATAATATATATCTTATTCTTATCTTATTCATATATATATGTATGAATAAGATAAATCAAAATTTATTATCTCCACTGTTGAGCATTTTGAGTTGTCCCTCAAGCTCTATTATCTGGATTAAGGCCCTCGCCTGTCCCTGTTTGTCCCAGTCAGTCCTAAGCAAGATGCTGCCAGAGCCAATGACCTCGGAAATTTCTGTATTTATTCCATTCCTCCTCTTGTTGCTCATTTGCTCATTCAACTATATAACTAGCAAACTGTTCGTGATGGCCACACTATATAATTGTAAGGCTCGGTCACTAAATATTTCCTAAGTGTTCTGGTTTTCTTTTCTATTTCTGTGATAGAAAGTAGCTTAGGGGAAGAGAGGATTTATTTCATTTTGTTCTCCAAGGTTCATCCCTGAGAGAAGTCAGGGCAGGAACTCAAGCAGGAACTGAAGCAGAAGCTTCTTGCTGGCTTGCTCTCTGGCCCCCTCAGTTTCTTACCCAAGCCAGGTCCACCTGCCTAGGGAACAGTGCCACCCACAGTGGGCTGGGTCTTCCCACATCAGTCTAGACAATCTCTTACAGACATGGACACAGGCTAATTTGATCAAGGGAAGTCTTTAACTGAAGTGCCTTCTTCCCAGTTAACACTATGTAATGGGAAAGATGTACCGTCATATCGGATGCTAAATAGAAAACACAGCACAGAGAAATTCCAGGAGCTGAGGGGCCAGTTTCAAGGACAAAGCAATTGTCCAGATGAAAGACATCTGTGTGTTGGACTAGGAAACTAGCTGCAGACATGAGCAGAGTTGGGAAGAATTTTAAAAACAAAGTCAGCAGATACTATTGGTTAAGAGAATATAGGTGGTAAGGATAAAAAGCTGTCAAGGGTACACTCCAGCTTTCTCTCATGAGTAAGTGGGGATAATCACTGAGAGAGGCAAGCTGAAAGAGAAGGTTGGAAGTGTGGCAAGAGAACAGGGACCACAAAAGAGAGGGGCATCAAGAATAAACTTCCCAAAGAAGTCAGCAGGCAGAGGATCAGAAAGCCTTCCTCACCTAGGGTTCATGTAATAAACAGAGCATATGCAGAAAAAGCCTGTGCTATACGCCTGTGGGAAGGGGTGCTATGCAAATGATCTCTACAGGGTCGTGATAGCGATAAGCTTACTCTTTCAATTTCTTAATAAACCACCTCTCTTTCTATTGCTAACTAGATGTCCCTGGTGCCTTCTTTGTTTTGTGACGCAAGAACCTGGTAATGTCAGTGCAAGCCCACCAAGCCCTGCCTGTGACAGGAGACACCATGCATCAGGGTCACAAGGTGAGTTACAGGGTGTTCGTGAGAAGGGTCAGCAATGCATCCATGGGACATCCTCAGAAGAAGAAGAAGCTGAGAGAGAAAGGTGACTTCAGGAGTCCACAGGCTTCAGATGGGACCTGAGAGCTACAGTGTGCCCCAGCTCCCCTGGAGACTGGCAGGGGTAAGAGAGACAAGAGCTAAGCTCTGGGGAACATTCTGGTTTAAAAAGCAAGCGGAGAATCAATCACAGATGCTGAAGTTAGTAGAGGGCAATATGAGGCAAAAAAAAAAAAAACAAAACAAAACGGTATTTGCATCATTGCAAAACTATACAATGGCTATGTAGGATGTTAACATTCCCAGACTCTCTCCTTGGGATACTTATTAATTATAAAGAGGAAAGAGTAAGTCTGAACTTGACAAACAGCTGAAGCTTCCTCAGCCCAAAAGGAAGAATTAACCTCACAGCATGGATGATGGGAAACAAGACATCCATTCTCTTAAACAACCAAGCAAAGCTCATATGAACTCACAGAGACTGAAGCAGCAAGGACAGGGCCTCCATAGGCCAGCATCAGGTGCTCTGCACATATACATTTCAGCGTAGGACTTTGATGGAACTCCTGAATGTGTGGACGAGTGGGTCTCTGACTCTTGTGCCTTCTCTTGGGGATCTTTTGTTTTTTTCTACAAGCTTGTCTTATCCAACTTCAGGGTTTTATCTTATATTTTGTTGTTGTCTCTCAGAAGCCCATTCTTTTCTAATGAAAGACAGAGAAGGAGTGAATCTAGATGGGAGAAGAGGTGATGGGGAACTGGAGGAAGTATGAGGAAGGGGAAACTGCATTCAGATTATATTGTATGAGAAAAGAATCTTTGATAAGAGGGAAAATAAATAAATAAATAATGCAACTGGAAATTGAAGAGAATTAATCTCATAGGGACAAGACACATGACCCTCCTATGTCCCCTCAGACACTGCACTGACTGGGACCAGCATCTCTTCGCTGATTCTCTTTCCTGGAGTGTACTGTCTTCATTCAGTGCTGTGCAGAAACCCATGCTGAAGAGCCAAAATAACTGGTCAGTACTCTTCACATCCATCAAAGTTGCAAAAGACAAACATGGAAGAATTAGAAGACCTTAAGTAGACAAAGTGGCTGAGAGCAATATGAAATTCTGGATTGGAGGCTGGAAGAGAAAAGAGATTGGCCACTTGGAGACATGTGACTATGGCCTGCAGATCAGGTAATCAGTTACTAGCATGGTTGACTTGAGACCCACTCTATGGTTATGCAGAATGTTAACCTCCTGAATAGAAATTTTTTGAACAGTTGTACAAATTATTTTGTAGAACTATTTTGGAATGGTTTTGCTAATCATGGCTATGGAGACAAAAATTTTTAAAAACATGAAATGTGAGAGGGAGGGGCCAGAAAGTTAGTGGTCAGAGAAGACAGGACCCGCACCATTGAAGCTATACAAAGAGCCAGATCAAGAAAAATGAGGGCCGGAGAGACAATTCAGCAGTTTTAAGTTTGTGCTGTTCTTGCAGAAGACCCAAGTTTGGTTGCTTCTCTTCATCTACACTGGGAGGCTCACAGAGACCTGTAACTCCAGCTCCCAGGGGTCTGGTAACCCTTTCTGGACTCTGCCAGAACATGTATACACGCATGTGCACACACACACACACACACACACACACAGAGAGAGAGAGAGAGAGAGAGAGAGAGAGAGAGAGAGAGAGAGAGAGAGAGAGAGGCAGACAGACAGACACAAACACATTCTGGCTTTAAAAATGCAACCGTGCAAGCTGGGCAGTGGTGGCACAAGCCTTTAATCCCAGCACTTGGGAGGCAGAGGCAGGTGGATTTCTGAGTTCAAGGCTAGCCTGGTCTACAGAGTGAGTTCCAGGATAACCAGGGCTACACAGAGAAATCCTGTCTTGAAAAACCAAAATAATAAATAAATTAATTAATTAATTAAAAAATGCAACAGTGCTATGCTATTTTTTTTAACTCTGGACAATTTATTTTATGTCTCTGAATTTTGTTTTCATGTGCTAAAATGACCTCTTCACTTCAAAAGGTAATGATGCATTTGCAGAAATGCCTGGTGGGAGAAATACAAGTCCAGCCTGAAAAATCTGGGTGGAGCTTTTCTCCCCTTTCCCTATAAATTTTCAGAGCAGCAAGACAGACAGTCTAAATCCTGCAAAACTGAGCCAACCAAATGCCTACATCTATGGCCAAGCTGTAAAACAAAATGGAAATGTTTGACAAATACAATGTGCTGCTGGAAACCATCCACAGTTTCTCTTCTTAGTTGAAAGCTCTTCTTTCATGATGGACCCCACTGTCCAAAAGCATAAAATCTAAACCTGGAAAACAGAAGCCACCCCTCTACCAACTGTGTGCAAGCTGCTTTGGGGATTATGGGGAGCAGCTCTCTGCCCTGGCTTAACAATTGCCTGCCTAAGCAGAGACACTATGAGACCCATCTCACTGTGAGACAGACTCTCAGGACACAGGTTCTGGGAAGCCTGCAGGTGACTCATAAGGTGGTGATTTCCAGAAAACAGAAAGCCACAGCTCTCCATAAGAGCAGTGACATCAGTATTAGTCCTTCAGCTTTTGACTAAGAAACTGAAGTACAGCTTGAAAAAGACAGAGAAAAAAATACAGAGAAATGCAAATTAAAAAAGCTATGGATTCCTACAAAAGAAGCAAGAATGACAAGGGTGTTAAAATATATTATCTGAGACATCCTTAGAGTGTACCTGGCTAGCAGTAGTACAGGGAGTGGGGTATCATTCATGACTCAGTATTGTCCTCTCTTCACTCCAGGTAGCAGCACCCAGAGTCTTCCATCAAACTTGGCAAGTGTGTCAATAAACACACAGATAAGGCAGGACTCTTAAAAACCCAAGCATGGGTGCAAAGGTCTTTGTTTTTACAAGGGACAGGAAATTAAAGCAAGAAATATGTCAGGAAAGAAGAAATATGTCATAGTTTTGAGGAAGAAGGGTGCAAATGAATCTGCTTTATTGTAAGATGAATAAGAGATTCTCAGAAATAACACATCAACGTACTGACCTTCAAAAATCACTTGAAGATACATTCTAGTCAACAGAAGTGTTATTTAAAATTAGGTCAAACGGAGCTGGACAGATGGCTCCACAGTGAAGAGCATTGCCTGCCTTTGCAGAGGACCCAGGCTCGGTTCCCAGCACCCAAGTGAGGTGGCTCACATCCATCTGTAACTCCAGTTTTAGGGGATCTGATACCCTCTGGCCTCCACGGGAGCTTGTTTACACAAACTACATATAAACCCCTGCAGACACGTGCACACATAAATCGAATGTGTAAATATTTTTAATTAGGTCAGACTACAACAGAAAATGCTGTTGTTGGACAGGAACTGAGTTGAATGCCAAGAGAAACACACCCTCAGTGAACTCTGATGGGGTGCACCAATGTCCCCTACGACAGCTGGAGATGTACCCATTGTCTCAAAAACAACACCTGTACCTATTGCTAATGTTCCGCAGATCAGAAACCTAAACTAGATATCTTAGAGAGATGAGAGCAATGTGCAAATGAGCAAATCACACTCCAGTCGAGAGTGAGAGACACAGAAGACTTCTGTGACAACCTCTACCTTCCCCACCCCCCCTACACACACAAAAACCAGTTTAAACAGGAAGCCATTGATGAGAACTCAATAATAAGGAGGTATAGCTCTTCATAGCTGATGGCTTCCAGCAGGGCTTGGAGCCAGGGAAGAACTCCATTATCTTGAAGGCACTGGCCACTGGGAGTTTGACTGTGCACCAGGGAGGGTACGGGCAATACAAATTGGACTTAGTGGGGTTTTTTTTCTCTCTTCTTTTTTTTTGTGGGGAAGTCACAAGGGTGGAAGGTAGACCTGGGAGGACTCAGAAGTGAGTGTTATTGGGGTGTATTATATGCAATTCCCAAATAATAAAAATATTATGTTGGGGGGAAGGAGTCACACTCCCCCATCAAGGTTTGAAAGACAGACCACTGACTTTTCTACACAACCCATGATCCTTTGCTTGTGGCTCCTTCTACTTTTAGTTCCACTGCTTGGAGGGTGATGGGGATCCCTAGGGCACTGCTGGCCACTTCCAGGGACCCTGTTTCACAAGCGCAAAATAGAACAACGAAGACAACATCCACATTGTTCTCCAGTCTCGGCATGTATGCATGTACACATGAGCGCTGGAGTAAAATCAAAGCAGTGTGTTTGCTGAGAAGCCCAGCAAACATAAAGGCCCTAATGGTGACACATGACTCTGCCCCAGGGCTCATATGCCTCCAAATGGGCCCCTCATCAACTGCTCAGAACTCTATCTACAGGGTGAAGTCAGGGTCTCTAGAGCAAGATTTGTCCTATGCGAGCTTCCAAGTCTTAAGAGTACCCCAAAGATCTGGATTTTCGCACAGAAAAATTCCTCTATCTCCACAAATGGAGCTACGAGGGCTGTGCCTGCAGCAGCCCAGGGACAGGAAAAAGTAATAATACATGCAATAAAAGGAATTTTTATACAGAAATGTATTCTGAGGCTACGATGTAAAAGTTCCCTTAGCAGGAACCACAATTTTCTTAAATAATCGTTCGCATAATTGGCTACTTGTGGGAACAACTAATTGTGCGTGTAATCACTTGCCTGTACAGCTCAGCATCAACCAGTAATTAAAGGCAGGGCCGTCCTCGCTAAATTTGGCTCTAGAAATAATAGTAATATTTCCAAGAGTCTAATGTCTCCCTGCCAGGGACTCTGAGCCCCATTCAAATGAGTACTGTTATTTTTAAGAACATCTTGAGAAAGGGAGACCCACATGCTCGCCCCAAGCAAACCTACACTCAGAAAAGAACTCTCAAAGAACCGTCTTCAGCATCCACTTACTCTACCACCAGATGTGGAGGGGCCACAGGGCATCTTCCATACTAAATTACAGTTCCCTCCCTCTCCATCTCCCTCTCTTAACTCCTGCTCCTCCCTGCCCCATCTCCACTGTTTACGTGTACGCACATGCGAGCATGTGTGCGTGCATGCGTGCAGACGTGCGCTTTGCCCTTGTGTTCTTCCTCTCCTTCTTCCCTTGTGTGGGTGTGGTTGGAGGCCAGAAGTTGATAACATAGCTTCTTCAGTCACTCACCATCTTATGTTTTGAGATCAGGGTCTCTGACTGGACCTGGACCTCAGTATTTCAGGTGTGGCCTGGAGCCTTCTGTCTCTGCTTTCCCAAGAGCTGGAGCTACAAACACATAACCCCACACCTGGCTCTTACCTGGGGTGATGGGAATCCCAATCCAGGTGCCCGAGTTCACAGAGCAAGCATTCACCCACTGGACTATCACCTCTGCTGTTCACATAAGTTTGCTGAGACCTTTTTTTTTTTTAATACCCTCTGTCTTAGTCAGGGTTTCTATTCCTACAAAAACATCATGACCAAGAAGCAAGTTGGGGAGGAAAGGGTTTGTTCAGCTTACACTTCCATGTTACTGCTCATCACCAAAGGAAGTCAGGACAGGAACTCAAGCAGGTCAGGAAGCAGGAGCTGATGCAGAGGCCATGGAGGGATGTTCCTTACTGGCTTGCTTCCCCTGGCTTGCTCAGCCTGCTCTCTTACAGAACCCAAGACTACCAGCCCAGGGATGGCACCACCCACAATGGGTCTTCCCCCCCTCCATCACCAACCAAGAAAATGCCCCACAGCTGGATCTCATGGAGGCACTTCCCCAACTGAAGCTCCTTTCTCTGTGATAACTCCAGCCTGTGTCAAGTTGACACAAAACCAGCCAGGACACCCTCTCGGAGAGAGGTAGAACTACTTCAGCTGATTTTTTTGAAAGAACCACCTTGGTTAATCTCTTTTAGAAAACAAGCAGGGCCTAATCAGTGCAGTATTTCCCAATTCCCACCTCCTTCAATCAGTTTCTATCACAGGGTCCCCATGTTTGTGAAGTCGTGGTCATTTTGTTCTGGAAGCTTCCAACCATCTCTCAGTTGGTGGGCCTGATCTCAAGCTTTTGTCTATTTGGTCCAATCTCGTGCATGAAGACAGCAACCAGTGACTAAGATTCAAAAACAGATCACTTCATCCCCTGACTCACATTTGAACTATCCTCCTCCAAGATGTATCCATTCCTTCTCTCTCAATATCTATTGTTTTAGTTAATTTTCTGTAGTTGCTGCAAGAAAGAGAGAGCTACTTTATTTTGGCTTCCGGTGTGAGGGTGTGGTCCGTCATTTCAGAGAAGGCAGTGGTGGCAGAGGCATGTGGCAGCTGGTCACGTGGCATCCACAGTCAGGAAGCTGAGAGACCAATGTTGGTGCTTAGCTCCCTTTCTCCTCTTTTATTCAGTCTAGAAGCCCAGGCTGCCGGATGACGCTTCTCACATTCAGAATGAGTGAGTCTCTCTTCTCAGTTAGACCTCTCAGGAAATAGTCTCACAATCGCCCCCAGAGTACTTCCACACAGTGACTGTAAATCTCAGCAAGGTGATAGTGGGGGTAATCGAGTATGGAGAACTCACATTTGGAAGCTCACGTCTCGACAGACATTATTAAGGGATCACCCTTAAACTTGAGGATTGTAGCTAAAGGAATGTAAAATCCTGGAAGGTTCTTGCTTAGAGAATAATTTATGCAAGCTGAGATCATATTCTTAACTCTCAATGGTCTGCCTAGCCTCAGACCTCCACACACAGCCTACCCTCTTCACCCTGCTCTCTAAGCCCTGAGGAACCACATCCTGCCCTTAGAAGGAATTTGGCACCCTTCTGCTACAGGACCTTTCTACGAACCAGGTCTTTCCACACTCCCCATCTGTCTTAGTCAGGGTTTCTATTCCTGCACAAACATCATGACCAAGAAGCAAGTTGGGGAGGAAAGGGTTTATTCAGCTTACATTTCCATGTTGCTGTTCATCACCAAAGGAAGTCAGGACTGGAACTCAAGCAGGTCAGGAAGCAGGAGCTGATGCAGAGGCCATGCAGGGATATTATTTACTGGCTTGCTTCCCCTGGCTTGCTCAGCTTGCTTTCTTATAGAACCCAAGACTACCAAGCCCAGGGATGGCACCACCCACAATGGGTCCTCCCCCCTTGATCACTAATTCAGAAAATGCCTTACAGCTGGATCTCATGGAGGCACTTCCTCAACTGAAGCTCCTTTCTCTGTGATAACCCCAGCTTGTGTCAAGTTAACACGCAAAACCAGCTAGTGCACCATCCAAATCACCTTTTCTTCCTCCCCTGTCTCAGGATAGATGAGATAAAATCCAGTGTCATAAACCTGATTAGGAGGATATCACACGCAATAGCTCCAATCTGAAACATTTAGAGTCTTTTGATAAACAGCATTGAGGTAATTCTGAACTGAGTTTAAAATATGCCAAATCCTCCAAGGACTGAAAAGGGACACAACGTCTTAGAATAGGGGTTGGAAAATGTTTAAATAAAAAGACCCAAATACACATTTGTAGGTTATTTAGGACTCCATGGGTCATTTAGTCTCTGGCAACCATTCAAGTCTAGCTTTGTACTGTGACATAAAGATGGGCAATGCAGAGACAGATGAGCCTGCCTGACTTCCAATAAAGTTTTATTTATAAAGCGTAAGCAGGGGGCTGAATACAACAAATAGGATAAAGAGACAAGCTCCACTTTGGGAGTAAAAAACACCTTGAAGTAGTTAATGGTGGGCCACATCCATTTCAGTTTCTCTCTAACACAACCTAGCCATCAAAGAAGCATGTCGTGAAGTAGCATGGGACAAGGGTGGACTTCTACAGTGACATGAGATGGAGAACTTTAAGAAGAAAGTTTGAAAGCAAAACTTTTCGGAAGGCTTTTCCTCCATTAAAAGTTAATATTTTAAGTGATTTCCCCTTAAATAAAGAGATCATCCTTTAAACCAGCTAATCCTTAATAAATGAGAATCTTCACACCAAACCAAACAGAGCCTCTGTGGTCCCCCAGCTCTGTTCCCCACCCCACACCTCTGTAAAGATCCATTGATTACTGCCAAGCCTCCATTGGTGGGATTAATTAATTTATGAACTTGTCATTACAACTCATTGATTAAAACGTCCCTCCGTAAAGATTTAATTATACCCGAAGATAAAAGATCTGCTAATTATTGTCCTTTATCTAATTGAAGTTTTGTACTACAAACCAAGTTCAAAGGTTGAAGGCAGTCGCCCCTTCAACCACTTGGGCGACAATGAGAATTTAATTAGAGGCAAGATATCATTGTCTCTGATCTATTCTAATGGGAAAAAGACATCAGGCTGGAAAGTATGGTCAGTCAGAGTGAGGCGACCTGGAGAGTCGGTTAACCTTCTCAGTCACTTAGTGGCTTTAGCCACCAGCTCCAGTCACATGCGTTGTCACTGGGCTTTGGGCCTCAGATACCAGCAGAGCTACCCGTTGAGTCAGAAATAAAAACACTTCCCGGTGAAATACACTGGCTTTGAATTGTCTTTAAGACTCTCACATATGTATAAAGTCTCTCTTGAGTCCAGCGGTATAACTCAGTACAGTGAGTACTCGTGGTCTTAGCTCTACACAAACAGGGTGTCTATACTGACACATGCATGTAAGTCCAGTATTCCAGTGACAGAATTAAGAGCATCAGAAGAGTTCAAGGACAGCCTCAGTTATATAGTGGGTTGGATGCCAGCCTGGAATACACAAGACTCTGCGTCATAGACAGACAGACAGACAGACAGACAGACAGAGTCCCTTAAAGTTTGACTCTTGAAATGTCCCACACAGACTCACGTTTGAGCATGTGGCTTCCCAACTGGTGGTGATACAGCAGGAGGTTGTCGGGCAGTTTGGAGGTAGAATCTAGCTGGTGGGCGTGGTTCCTAGAGTGACATCTCTGTGGGCTACTGCCTGTCCTCCATCTAGCCCCTGCTCTTTTCTTCTTATCCCCCACTTTGACCTGATTGGCTGTATCAGACTCCAGCCATACAGCTTCCCTGCCAGATGAACTACAGCCCCTCACTGTGGATTCACATTCTGTAGCAGGGTGTGAGGTCCTGTGCATCATGGCTAAGTTAGCTACACATTGAAAGGCATGCCAAGCTATAGCAAGGTCCTATGGGGTGCTAATTAACTTGGCACTCAAAGGAAAACTAGAAGAAAATTTTGGCACCATTTCAAAAGGAAATGTTTCCACTCGGGAACACTTATTGTTAGCACGGTTGGAACATATTTGCTACTTCCTGGGAGAAATAAGAACATAAACATGCGTGTTCTCTTATTTCAATCCAAAAGTCACACTGTTGTGAACAAACCCTATGGACACTAAAGGAAGGGAAGTCACCTTCCACCAGCAACAGAGATTGCTACCTTGGGGATAGAGTTGGAAATTGCCAGTCAAAGGAGCTCAGAACAGTGGGGAAAATGTCCTGTGATTCCTCAGTTTCAGCACTCAGTTACATATGTGCAAGCACACACACACACCACACAAACATGCATACAAGCACACACTCACACACACACACAGCCACACAAGTGCACAAGCATGCACACACACACACACACACACACACACAAACACACACACATTCACAAGGAAAACCCTCAGAGTCTTAGCAAACCCTTCATTCCATTAGTGCTGAGCTTTCTTATCTGCTCCTAACATATATAAAAATGGCTGGAGAGACGGATCCAAGGCTAACAGTACTTACTGCTCTTGCAGAGGACCCAAGTTCAGTTCCCAGAACCATGTCCACTGACTCATAACTACCTATAACTCCAGCTCAGGAGACCTGATGCACTCTCCTAGACTCTGTAGGCACCTGTGTACACTCATACACACACACACACACACACACACACACACACACACACACACTTAGAAAAGAATTTCAAGCCACTTCAAAATTAATGTATGGAGAAAATAACTGGAAAGTAAGCTTCCTGTGAGGGAGGCTTATTTTGCCAATATTATAGATGTTTCTCTGGAGCCTGGAACATGGCACACAATAGGCCCTTAGAAGTTCTTGCTTAGAACACTAAGAACTGATTTACCTATGACCTAAATCAATGCGCTTAGTTTCCCCCTACTACTTTGTGCTATATTTAGAGAGATTACAAGTATTTTTGCCTGAAGTCATGCAATTTCCAAGTCACCAAGGAAAGATTCAAAACCAAGGAGTCTGGTTCTAGAGCTAGCACTTAAACTCAGAGAGGACTCAAACCTGGCAGATAGATCATCAGTTACCATCTGCTGGGTAAGCGAGAGCCCTAAACAATTCAGAGTTCGAATAATCATTTTGTTCTGAAGTTTTGTTTGACTGAAAATCAGAAAGGGGCTCAGCTATGCAGTTTGTATATGACACGTGTGGCCTTTGGTGGGGTAGCTGAGGCTGAGAGATATACATTCTCTTCATTCTCTTGTCTGGAGGGTCGCTGGAAGGGTGGACCGGTCGGGAACCCCTCTTTTCATAGGATCTCTGGCCTGTCCACAGGGAGACTTGAGCTCCTGGGAAAGGGGATTCAAGAGACTGGAAACAGAAACTGGCACACAGCTACTGCTGCATTGTTCTGCAGCGCCTGAAGAGCTTGTCCCCTCAGAGACCCCATCTCTCAACAAGAAGTGTGTCAGAGGGGTCTCTCCTTTCAAGGAGAGACCCCTGGTCCTGGAAAGACTGGATGAAGGGGAATACCAGGACAGAGAAGCGAGAGGGGGTTGAATGGGGAACAGGGGGAGGGAAGGGGGCTTATGGGACTTTCGGGAAGGGAGGAACCGGGAAAGGGGAAATCATTCGGAATGTAAATTTAAAAAATATAGAAAATAAAAATAAAAGAAAAGAAGTGTGTCAGAGAATCTATGGTTAGTTACCATGTACTTACTTCGCTTATTTTTTATAATCAATAATCCATAGTTTAGAATTTGAGTTCAAGAAGAACACCTGCTCTGATTTGGATCTGAACTCTCCTCCGGGATTGTTAAGCTGAAGGCTTGCTCTTCATCTGGTGATGTCTCTGGAGGTGGGAACTGTGGGCATTGGAGGAAATCTGTTACCTCCTACTTTCTGCATCCCCTAGAAGGGTATAAGAGTATGCCTTATCTCTATGTTCTTTCTGTGTGTGTCTGTCTCTCTCTCCCTCCCACAGTCAGTCTCCCCCCTTACTCCATTAAGTAAGTAAATTTGCTCTACCGTACCCTTCCCATATGATATTCTACCTCACCTCACAACCAAGGGACCATGGAAGGAAGTCTGTAAAGATGAGCCCAAACAACTCTTTCCTGTCTTAACCTCTCTGAGGTGTGTTGTCAGTGCAAGGGAAAGCTACAGAGAATGCTACTCTCATCTAGGCATCCCCACAGGAGAACCTCCTCATTCTTACCATAAGACTTTACCATCTTGGAACTTGAAAAGGCATTTCTTCATCTTAGCACAAATCTCTGCCACCAAACTTTAATTACTTGGGTGGGGGAGGACCCTTCAGTCATTTCCATGTGCGGTTTATGCTTCCAGATGTTCTATTGTAGCTCAGGAGGAAATGTTTCTCATTATCATAAAATTTACATGCTCATACATTCCACTGTGAGACTTCCTCATTCTAGGTGGCAATAAACAATTCAGTAATTTGGAGGAAGGATGTCACAGAGATGAGTGTGAAATGTCTTCTTCTGTCTTCTCCAGGAGAATGGGGTCTTCAGGTGGCTCAGAAGAAAGAGCACAGAGTTGGAGGCCTCCTGATTCAGCCCATATCTTGAGAAACCTGTTCAACCTGTGGGCAGCTGTGTTTCACTGTGTGGCAAAGAGGCTCTTGTGGGTGGGGTCTTCAATTTCTTATCTTCCTTCTAGTCCCAATTCTGCCAATAACTGATCCTATATGTCAAACCAAAACTCATCTCCTGTGTTTAGATATAAGGATAACATGATGATCTGGGCAAAGAATACCAACAGCCTATGTTCTTAGACTCTTGCAGTTCTAATACAACAATCTCATCTCAAGGCCAGGAGAAATTAGGATGCAGGTTTACCCAAATGCACAGCTTTCCCTCTCCAGCTATAGCCCCTTTCCTTTCCTTATCTGCACTATTAAGAATTGTCCCAAGATAGCTACAAGACCCTGTCAAGATCCTAAACACATTTATGAATGTTAAAGCTTTTGTGAGCAAAATCTAGAATTCTGAAATTGGTGTTGTATGTTCCGTGGTCCAATTGACACTAGGAATAAGAATAATTGAATTTACTTTGATTGGAAAGAGACCAAACTTGATTTTTTTTTCCTATAGCTTCCATGTTCATTGAACTCAAGGTCCATCTTTGCCATTTGATTGTTTGATTGATTGGTATTAAGTAGGTTCAGGTTCTATAGATTCCACATCAATGCCTTGGAAACGGCAGAGTCAGAACCAAATATTTGAGACTTGTTTCGTTTGATCAAAAGCTCAGTGTCCAATACTGACAGTCTCACCAGAATTCAACCCTTAAATTCACCTTGTAGCAGGGCCTCAAGTCTCAGTAGCTGCCAACAAATCAAAGTTTGTTTTTCCAGGGAATGTTATTTATTAATAGTTGATGTGTTTGGTGAGAATAAATGTCACCCTCTTGAAAAATTATAAATTTTAACCACTTTGTCTTAAAAGGGTGAAGCTTGCTTCTTGTGGCCCTCATGAATTCCAGCACATGAAAGTAGCTAGGGCAACTGAACTTCTTTTCATAGAATAGTCAACTCCTTTCCTGTGTGCACAGAATGTTCTAAAGGTAGACATCTATCTAAAATAAAAATAACCATAAGGGACACAACATCCACAAAGACTCTGCATATTCAAAAGAATGAACAAGTGGAGAAAATTGGGGCTTCCAGAGCACAATCTGGATGCAGACAAGCCTTCAGAACACAGTGTATGGTGGTGTTAGTGCTTTCAAAGAATGAAACCCTTGCCTGCTGTCCCTAGGAGAAAGTCAATGTCTTTCCTTGTTGCTGTGACAGAATACCTGACAAAAGCAACATAACTCTTGTTTTGCCTTCCAGTTCAAGGTCTCAGTCCAACATGGTAGGGAAGGCACAGCCTGAGCAGCTGGCCTCCTTATATACACAGTCAAGAAACAGAAAGTAGTGAATGCCTCTACTTAGCCCACAGTTCAGAATCCCAGCCTAGGGAGTTGTGCCACCCACAGTGGGCAAGTCTTTCTATCTCAGTTAACCTACTCAAGATATTCCCCAACAGACATGGCCAGAGGCCCATCTCCCATGTGACTGTGTAGCCCATCAAGTCGACAACGGAGACTGAGCATCACAACTGACAATGTCCCCAACTCAGCCTTCCTCGAGGCTTGCCTTTACATGTGGAAGGAGACTCACATGCATTTAGGAAATGCCTATAGCTTGCCAGAGAAAGGCAATATGAGCAACAAGATGTGGCAATACAAAGAGAAAGAGAGAGAGAGAGAGAGAGAGAGAGAGAGAGAGAGAGAATAGCAAAAGAGATGAATAAATACATAATTATCTCATCTTTTAGGACACTAGCAAACTACTTACACCCATGAAGCAGGAATAGGAAATTACATAAAAGGAATAGCTCAAGAACATTAAAAAAAAATTCCGTAGGGCAGTGCATGCCTACATCTATGCTGATAAATAAAAGGGAACCATGATTTTTCCAGACGGTAAAATAGTTGTCTCTGGGGAGTCCATTAAGTGGAGAAAATTGCTTTTTTTCTATATAATTACTTAGCATTTGGTGAGTATAAATTTAATCCATACTTTAATCTCACTCTCATTGAACAGTTTTTAGGAGAGTAACACCCAATGGACAAATCCACGGGATGCAGAACTCAGCAGTGACCCTCCAAGAACATGCTTCCTTTTCTGCCTCAGGTTGATCTTTCTAAAGATCCCCTAAATTGAACTGATTCTACTCCAGCTTCTCACAGTGGAGTTTACTTATGTCTTTCTGGGGAATTAGCACACAGTAAGTTGCGTACAGCTGGTCTCTGCCCCAGTTCCTCACATAGGAAGTTGAAATTGCTAATCACTCACTGTAGGATGTTAAGTCTGGTTTACAGCAGACTGCCTAGCTCCCTGAGACGTTCAGGTGATTAGGCATGCCTTTTGTTCTAATGAGGCAGCTCTTAGTGGGCTGCTTGTGGGAACTGACCACCAGAAAGACGAAGCTGGAAAGGGCCTTCATTTTCTAAACAAGGAGGATAAAGAGAGACTTAAGAATAACTGTGTCTTAGTAAGGAGGTTTCCATAAAACCTGTGAGCTGTGAGGTTCAGAGAGTTTCCAAGATGTTGGACACAGAGAGATTGAGAGGGGTGTACACTCAGAGTAGGCAAGGAAGCTCTGCACTCCATCTCCCACACCATCCTCTACATATATCTATTGTCTGAGTGTCCTTCTATACACTTTTAAGTAAATAAGTATATACAAGCAAAAATTTTCCTGAGTTCTTTGAGTTACCCCTTTCAAACAATCTAACCCAAGAGAGGAGTCATGGGAACCCTTCATAAATAGCTAGTTTGTCAGAAGTTCTGGAAGCTCCTGAAGTAGAGACAGTCTTAGGAGACTTAGCTCTTTCTTCTTGACCTAATTCAAGACTATGTTAACAACTCAACATAGGTTATGACCTAACGGAACTAAATCATGGAACACAAGGGTGGCATTTCCTGAAGAACTGAACGTCAAAAGTGAGACTCTATACCCACCCCCGTCCAGGCCACCCACACTTTAGAGCAGTGGTTCTTAACCTTCCTAATGCCCTGACCTTTTAATATAATTGTTCATGTTGTGGTGACGCCCCCCAACCATAAAATTATTTTTGTTGCTACTTCATAACTGTAATTTCATTACTGGTAGGAATTGTAATATAAATATATATGTTTTCTGGTGGTCTTAGGCAACCCCTGTGAAAGGGTCATTTGACACCCACAAAAGGTTTGAGACCCACAGGTTGAAAATTACTGGTTAAGAGTCTGTTCTTGCCTGGGCTGGATAGTACTGAGTCTTAATCGGCAGCATTGATTTTCAGTATCTACTGGAGTAGCCACATGGCTCCATTGATTTTCATAGCATATTAGTAGATATTTAATAATCCAACTCTAAAATTAAAGGCTCTGGGAAGCTAGATTGCTTCCACAACAGAAGACAAACTCTTGATGATCTGAGGGCCAGAAGGATAAGACCCAGCTGCAGTGTTCCTCGGGAAGCCATCTTCCCAACTGGGAGACGGACACCTTCTGGCTGCATCCTCACAACAGTAAAGACAGCAGTTGTAATCTTTCCTTGTAAGAATATTAATCAATCCCACCATGGGAACTCCACCTTCATTTCTTCTAAATCCAATCATCCCCTAAAGACGCCACTGCTGCACCAGCCCACAAAGCTCAGACCTGATCTCCCGGTCTATTAGAAGATTGAGTGAAGCTTTAGCATGCCCAGAATTTGAACTTTTCAGAGTTAGAGTTCCGAAAACTAAATCACAATGTCCAGAGATAATACTAGCTTGAGGTAGTCCAAGCTCCTAGCTGGTAGCTGGACCACAAAACCACAGAGCTCCCTTTCCACGGCCTATATAGTTGCCTAACATTCAAAGATATAACAGACTCCCCAGGCCAACCTGTCCTGAGACACCCCCTCTGAAGATGCTGAGCTTTCGTTTCCTCCCAGAAAGATTCAATAAAGTGCAGTAACCATTATAATAAATGTAGATGTCACTAATTACAACCCTATGCTTTAAGTGCAACACTTGCGTCTCAAGTGGCCTCTAAAACTGAGTAAAATCACAGCCGATTCAAATTTAATTAAAACTATCAGTTTAATTTAGTTTGCTTTTACAATAAAAACTATACTAACCCATCAACTGCTTTCTGAACCTTCCATTACCAAGAGCACCCAGCAGCTTGCAAGCCTTTCCACTGGTAAACCAGGCAGTGCATCCTATGTCTTGTTATCCAGCAAAGTTCTGGTTGATTGGGATCTGGGAAGTAACTTGTCTTTCATCTTAGAACTTGAAGTTCTTAGACTCATTCTGGTAACTCTCCATAGTATTAGTGACTGAGTTGCTGAGACAAAATATCCTGACAAAAGCAGCTTAAGATGGATAAGGAATATTTTGGCTCCTGGTATAGGGTACAACCCACCATGGCAAGGAAGGCAAGGTGACAGAAGGGGAGGGAGTGGCAGCAGAAGCATGAGGCTGGTACCTCCCATCAGATCAGTAGTTAGGAAGAAGACAGCTAACAAAGAGTGGGGCTTAACTATAATGCCTAGGTGGCAGGTGGGTCACTCAGTGAACCACTTCTTCCAGTCAGTCTCCACTCCCTAAAGTTCCACAACCATCCCAAACAGTCACCACCTGGGAGCCATGTGTTCAAACATACAAGCCTATGGAGAGTCGTTCTCATTCAAACCACAACCCATGCAATTAGAAGAGCCTTTTGTCCAACATTTTAAGCTTCATAAAATTCATGTCCAAGGGGCCTTCAGATGACTTGCAGACAGCATCCACTCTTGGGCTAAACTCACATTTTCAAAGAGGGTGCCATGGTTTAGCTGTGGTTGTACGGCATTCTCTGAAGGCTCCTGTCCTGGGAGTTTGGTTATTGTGTGAGACTGTTGAGTCAGGGATACCTTTAAGAAGCAGGGTCTAATGAGAGGTCTCTGGGCTGTGGAGGCTCCGCCCTTATCTACAGATAAACGTTGTCTCTGGAACCAAGTTGTTGTAGGGCAGCCATCTTGGGCTTTGCCTACAGTAACTAGAGCAGAAGAATATGATATTCAGTAGGTCTATGGCGGTGGTGACAGAGCTATTGACACTTCCTTGGAAACAGAGGAATCTTCACCTGAGGTTCCCCCTCCCCCAGTTGCAAGTGATTTGGGGAGATGCTGGAGTATACAGGAACTGAAAGGTTGATTTAAAACAGGAGTCCATGAGGTAGATTCCATCTAGGATGGATGGGGTGGGGCTTAGAGTCATATAGGTGCCTGGACCTAAGGGAAAGCTCAATGGAGTTATTGGTGTCACCACACTGGGCTTTAGTGAATTTGCACTTTGCTCTGTCGCTGGTGCCCATCTGGGTGAGTGGACATGTGGCTGCCTCTCCCCGGGAAAGTTAACATGACAGGTTGTGAGAGAGTGAGACCACTCAGTGTGGTTGGTCCTCACGTGTCCTTCCAGTCTCCCTTTCCTATCTCTCCTATGTGGAGGTAAGACCATAAGTGTCTCACAAGGATGTAGGTACGATGGTGTTCTGACCCTTTCTGGTCACCCACATCCTGAGCCAAATAAATCTCTTTACTTTATAAATTACATAGCCTCAGACCTTCAGTTATAGCAACAGAAAATATATTGATACACTCAACATTAATCTAAATCAAGGAACTCTGGGAACAAATGAAAGACCATGTGAGGTCAATCTGAGCTGGCTTGCCCTGTGTCTAGCCTAGCTTCTGTAGAGGTGGTGCTTTGAATAAGCACTTTTTCATTTCATGGGGATTTGTTTTGTTATGAATAGCATAGGTAAGCTGGTATAGATCCAGGCTTCCAAAACTGCTACTTTCATAATCATTGTCCTACCCAGGTATTACCTGACAAAGCCTATAACTCATTCACACTAAACATAATAGATTCCCAAGGCACCATCTGCTCCAGCCTCATCTTAGACAATAATATTTATGAGTGTGTGCGCTTTAATGTACGAGTTATATTTTCCTAAGAAGATTAAAGTGAACATGTAACAACTGCAATCTCTTTAAATGCTTAGCTGACATCGTCTTGCCTACTCCCAGTGGGCAACACACCAATCTGAAGGACTTTTAGCCTTCCTGAACTCGGAGATCCCGTCCCACTTCAGGGATCTGCAAATCTGTGAATAGAAGTTTCTCACTCCACTCAGGTGAGCCAATACATTCCCAAAACCGACAACAGCCTGTGGGCTGTTCTGCCGCAGAGAGGGTAGTCTCTGTTAGGAGGAAGCACTGGTGGGAAAGGAAGTGTAGGGGGTTCTCTCTATATTTCATTTCCAGAGAAAAGGGTGCACGGTAATTGAGCAGATTCTGGAGAATGTGAGCAATCCTTCCAGATGCCAAGAGGAGAAAAAGTGAACCTTAGGGAGGAAGAAAAGAAAACAAACCTGCTAAGCACTTTCTGACCTTTCAAGCAACTGTGGGAGAATAGACTGCACTCGCGTTGTGAGATCTTTGGTGAGTGAATAAGGGTTACTTGAATACAAGCCCTGGGCTCAGTGTAAGTCCATTTGAAAACACAGTGGCTACTGAGTCACCACATGGGGGGGGGACAGTAGATACAGTATGGATGTACCAGGCAAAGGGATGAGCCAAAACCTCCTGGGCTCAGAGTGGGATGACACAAGAGTCTATCCCACTACCCAGGATAGGACACAATTTAACACTTAGGGATTTCTTGGCTGTAATTTTCTGTTTTGTAATATCAGACTCCAATAACAGAAAACTTGAAAAGCAAAACAATTGAGCGAGGCACAAGCCTGTGTTTTAAGGGGAAAAAACTATAATAGGAAAAAACCCATGCAATAATGTTATAAATGCAACAAAGCTTGTTAGCTGGATTGTACCCACCTCCTAGGGTTACCCAGAAAGGGACTAATAGGTCTCTGTGTGTCATTAAGGTAAGGCTGGGATTTGTACAAAGTAGGGAGGTGATGACTTCAGGCTGAGTTATTTGAGAATCAGAGAAGTCCTCTCCTGATGACATTAACTAAGTCAGTGTCTGAGAACTAGGCAGCCCCAGATTCATTTTGACAGACTTGCTTTCCACACAGGACATGGCTGCCACACAGGAAACATGGACCAGGAAGTGGCTCAATGTTCCCATAAAGAGTCAGCTTCTGGATGTTTCTGCCTCGATATCATCAAGAAGTGTAGTGAGAATTTTGCTTTCTTTTTTTAAAAAAAATACAAAAACATCATGGTAATAGTTTTGCTTTAATTCCAGGTGTGGGACATAGGCTGCTTCACAGCAGGTGACTATGATTTGCTTCACATTCTAGCATGGGTGTGGTTTTGCCAGCTGCAGATAGTTTCTGCGAGTGTGTGACATTTGGAATTCTGGGGACTTTTTGGAGGATGTATATAAGTGCTAGAGCGCCAACAGGGGTGGGTGGGGCTGGTTGGCTGGTTTGTGGTTAGATGCTTTTGGCTGTGGTTTGTCAAGCAGTTGTGTGCAAAGAGATGAGAAGAAAAAGATTAGATATCCTGGTGGTGAAGCTCAAACTTGCCCCAAGGAATTTCACACCCCTAATCAACAGGAAATAGTCTAAGGATAATGTTGCCCTGTTTCACTTCCATCCTTATCCCTCTATCCCTAGTGTTAGGGGGTTGAAAGGGAAGCATAAGAGAGGCTGAAAGGGGTGGAAGAATAAAGGATCCACAAAGTAGCCAAAAGACAAGCAACACAGGAGTAATAGGGCCAAGGAAGAGTCAACAATAACCCATATGAACCAAGAGGCCTCCATGAAAATGGATAATGTCCAGCTCACATATGACAGTGAAAGATGACCTTTCAATGTTTGACACCATCAACCACAAAGAGGCAGGAAATACACCACCCAGAGTTGCAGATTTTCATCTCTGCTTCCAACTCAAGACCAACCAAAGAAAACCAGATATATGTTATTGCTGTAGTTTCATTTCTGTTGCTCTGATGAAATGCCTGATAAAAAGTTATTTATGGAAGGCTGGGTATAATTGGTTCACAATTCCATTTTTGTAGGAAAGTCAAGGCAGAACCTTCAAGCATCACAGCCACAGTCAAGAGCAGTAAGAAGAATAGATGCATGCATGCATGCATGCATGCTTGCTTGCTTGCTTGCTTGCTCGTTCGCCGCAAGCTTTCTCCTCTATTATACTATTCAACACTCCCACCACATCTAGGGAGTGATGCTGCCCACAATGGGCTTGATCTTCTTTATCAGTCAACAACCAAGATAATCCCCCAAGAAATGTCCTAAGTCAACCCAATCTAGGTGACTCCTCATTAAGATTCTCTTACCAGATTATTCTAGATAGTGTCAAGTTGACAGCTAAAAGTAACCAGCATACCTGCCATTCAGTGTCATAGGATGCTCTGCTTCTATGGCTTTTTCCCCCATCATAAAGGCTTCCTTTCTTTCTTTCTTCTTTTTATTTCTGTGGATCTTTCCCAGTTCCCTTTGAGTCTACCATAAACAACACATGATGTCTGACACTAGTCCAATACAGCAAGTATTAGATAGACCCTTTCAAATTTGTTTTTACTGAAGCATGATTTGCTTATTTCTTCATCCTGTTCAAATCTCCAGGTTTTGACTATGGACTCATGAACTTCAATACCTGAGATGCTGGCTACATGCCTTTGAACTGCACATATCAGATCCCCAAATAATTCTTTCCTGGCCACTTTTCTCAGGACAATCAACACAGCCCATAAGCTTATGTATACACACACACACACACACACACACACACACACACACACACATGCACACACTTTCTCTGCTAGAATGACATTAATGTCCTCATTCCATGTATGTTCAAGGCTTCCACCCTAGTGGAATATGAAATCTGCATTTGGGGCATTTCCTTTAGCATATGATATATCAGATTAGATATCAAGTAGAGGCAGGTCTTTATCAAAAAAATATCTCTTGAGGCCATTGCTGCTATTGTCCAATGACACTCCTGAGTTGAATGACTTCTGGACTCAATAGATCAACCACCTAATAGGTTTGAGACTTTGACCTATTCTCTATAGATACCTCATCCTGTAATAGAACTGAGCAGGAGAGACAAAGATAGTGTGGTCTGCAATGAAAGGCAGACCTTTCTAGATAAAAGATTAGCTTCCTGCAGAAAATGTTTTCTGGGTCTTTCTTAGTCTTTGCATGAACTTAAACTGAGGAATGTCCCAAGTCAGACATTCCTGAAGCATCTCTTATATGTCAATCCGAGTGTCCAAGTACAGGTAAGAGATTATTCCTGCCCTTGAGGAACTTCCAGAGCAGCTGGAATGGTAAAATGGAATTAAGTGGGTAATGAGAATTACATGTCCCTAGTAACACAAAGTCAAAGATATAAAACCAATAGAAAGGCATGAGGTACAAAGTCGAGGAACATTGCTTAGTCTCTGACCTGTTATTTCTCTGATCTGCTACTACCAGGACATACACTTTACACTTCATTTACTGCCCTATTCAAGGGAGTCTGAGCACCTGGTATCTCTCCTGTTTCCTTGCTTTTGGCATGAAGTTGATTCGGGCACGCAAGAGAAGCCAGAGTATTTCATCTGTTTCACCATAGTGGTGGTAACGTCTAAGTGTCTCCATGTCTATGGCTTCATCCAGGTGTTTTTATCTCACATGTTCAGTTCTGTGATGCCATGGTGCAAGTATGCATGTGTGTGTATGTGTGTGTGGGGGTGTTACCAATGCCATGGCATATATGTGGAAATTAGAAAGAATACTTTTTTAGGAGTCAGTTCTCCCCTTCTGTCTAGTCAACAGGATCTCTCTTACTGTTTCTACTGATGTGTGGCATATGCCAGCCTATTTTCTGACCTATTCTCCTATCTCTGCCTCCCATCTTTCTGAGAGAGTGCTAGGATTAAACATGCTTGTCACTGCCTTGAAGCTTTTTCTTATGGAAGTCCCAGGCATTAAAATCAGGTTGCTGGGCTCACACATCTATCCTTTTACCAGCTGAGATAACTCCCTGGCCTTATCCTGTGGCTTTCAGTAGATTTGTTATTGTTAATAGTCCCTTAAGGAATTCACTCACCATCTACTGGACATTTTCATGACCTTGCCTGTACCTGGGGCAGTCAGTAACACCCTTCCACTTGAAACCTTTTGGACTTCCATTTGGACGTCTGTTTCTTGCTTGGACCTTGATCTCTATAACCATCTCTTTGGTGTTTCAATAGCTCAGTTCATCAAGTGGCCTAGCACCTCCATATAAGGTCAATATACATTCCCTAACACACATACCAGCCAGTATTGTATAAGAGGATGGCCATTTAAAATATGATATTTATGCTCATAAACTGGCCCAGTCTGATAATGTACTTTAAGGCTAAACAGCTCTTTCTGAGAGCAGTTAGAGTTTACATAAGGCCTTCCATCCCTGTGAGCAGATGAACATCATTAGAAGCCCACTCTCGAGATTGCAGTGTTCCTAAACATTATTGCTACACAGTCGACAGTCATAATGAGCAAGGCGCTTGCTGCCTGCCAGTGAGTGGTTCTGGCCCCTTTGTTCTCTTCCCTTTATTGTTCTCACCCCTTTGGTGGAGATTGTTTTAATATGTCCAATTTCTGAGCAAATTCTCTCAGCTCATCTTCCAAACTCTGAAATCCCACTTGGGCTCCCACTGGGCTGTGTTTGTTTATAAGGTCATATAAGGTTTCTTTAAGCTAAATCAAGCTGTGTAGCATTTTTGTGTCCGAAGTTTTCTATCAGCAATATCCATAGCGAGACAGAAGAGGTTTGAAATCATTTGCAGGAAATAAAGAGTTTCACATCCAGGTTCACCCTAAGGACATTCTTTGCCTGTCTTTTTTTTTTCTTTTTTAATGTTGAGTGTCATAATGGATGTGACTGTACTTTGTGAACCATAAAGACCTTGGTAATGTGAGGGGATTATGACAATGGTCTCACAGGTTGGGGACATCTTATCTTCCTGGGTTTATGTGATTCCTCCATTTTTAATACATTATTAAATTCTAAAGGGGGCTAGAGTTTTTCCTCCCAAGATTTCCTTTTCATTTATGGTGGAGCAGAATCTAATTAATAATAAAGGTACTAACTCATTTGCTTATTTACAAAGACTTATTAAGAGCCTGATGCTGAGAATAAAGGTTATGCAAGAACAATTGTCTTTAAGGAATGTACACTCACTTCCTCCTCTATTCTGAATATCTGTGATGACCTTTTATTTCAACTTAACACAGCCTAGAATCACTTGGGTAGGGAGTCTCAACAAGAGGCTTGTTTATATTAGGTTGACCTACAGGCATATCTGTAGGGGATTGTCTTAAATTAATTGATTCAGGAAGACCCAGCCCACTGTGGGCAACACCACTCCCTAGGAAGGTGGCCTTAAACAGTAGTGGAGAAATTGAGCTGAGTACAAGCAAATGAGAAATATGCATGGATTTATTTCTCTCTGTTCTTGACTGTGGATGTAACAAGTACTCCAAGCCTGTGCCCCTGGGCCATCTCTGATATGATGAACTATGTAACCTGGAACTATAAGCTGCATAGGCTTTCTTCCATAACTTGCTTTTTATCAGGGTACTTGATCATAGCACCAGCAATGGAGCTAAAACAGCACACAGATTATCTTGATTAGGCTTTGCAACTCACCAAGTCAATTGCATAATCTACCATTCACAAGTAATGTGTGTTAATAGCACTGTCACTTATGAATATTTATTGTGTGTTGTGTCAGACAGTAACCAAAAGGCTTTGCAAGGGTAGCACTTAATGCTCAAGATGTTTCCCAACTCGAAACTATCCCTTTTCCCAGATAACAATGAATATTTTGAGTGCTATGATTATAACATTTAATAGTTGTTTCCGCCTTACCAGGTATAGGGATTATATGCTTTGGGTAGCGATTCCATTAAACTCTTACAAAATAACACTGTAGGATCAAAGTTATATTTGTCTTTACATTATTTATAAAAAAAAAAAAGATGTGGTGGGACACACATTGAGTTGATGGAAAAATTCCAGTGGGTACAATTAAGAGACAGGATGACGATCAGGCTTAAAAAATCTTTCTCAGCTGTTTCAACAAGGTAGACACTAATGCGGGAAGTGTCCAGGGAAAAGCTCATTGTTTAGGGACATAGTCCCCACGGGAAGTATGCAACAGGTACACACCCTTGTAGAATAAGAGCCCTATTAGAGTCAACACATAGGACCAGAACAAAAGGGCCAAAGGCAAGAGGCACAAGAAGAAAGATGGGTGATCAGGGTCATCACTGAAGTTCAATGTTTTAAGTAAATACTAATGCAAAACATCCACCATACACAAAAAGACATCAGAAATTTAAACAAACTCGAGCTTTGAACCTATGTGGATCAGACAACTGCAGCTCTACAGTAGATTTGAGAAGGCTTGCATTAAATTGGCTTCCAGTAACAGTCAACAGTTTGAAGACTTTCCTGCACTTGCTCTCCTCCTCTCTGCATCCCCTGTGGACTACCCACTATTCTTTAGCTATAGACTTGCCTGCCCATTGGCTACAAGCAACCTGTGCAAATCAATTCCAGAACATTGTGTTTACTAAGATTCAAAAAGCTTCTAGGTCCTGGGGTCCCTCAGCAACTTGGAATGAAAGTGTCTCCAAGAAAAGCTGCCAAAACCTACACAGGATGCACAGCTGGATTTGAATTGCAGATAAATAGCAAATAAATTCAGTATGTGTATGTGTCGTACACAATTCGGACACACTCAGGCTAAAAATAAAATCTTGCATATCTGGAATTCAGGTTGAACTGGATGTCCAATATTTTTTATTTGCTCAAGTCGAAAAACACCCCTTTTCATTATATTCCCAGAAAGTCATTGGATAACATATCTCAAAGTAATTAGGGAAAAAAAATGAAAATGCCAGGCTGAGAATTCACTTCTTGACTCTCAGTTACAGGATATAATGCTTTTTTAAACCAAACTGTTTGTGACATCTGGGCCAGTCTCCTCCCGAGACTACTCTAAACACCACTGGTTTGATTTTGTAACTGCGATATTCCCCCTTTGCCTTTGGGCTGTGTTAGAATCCACATAGCTGATTGTGAGCAGTTGGTTACTCAGCTTCTATGGCATTCACTGTCTCAGCTCTACACTAAACTCTTGAGCTCATAGGCTCTTGTTCCAAACATCACTGACCACTAGTACCATGGGAGAATATGTACCCTGATCTTATAAATAAAGAATTTTCTATTTTCCTTCGATTATAAGTATTTGCTTTCCCAGATTCCTTTGAGAGTCATGTGACCAAGGATCAGGCAAAGAGATGTGCCTCCACTAGAGTTTTAGTCCATAGCTGATGCTAGAGGCTAGAAGAGAATGATGTATTTTGAGTGACAGATGGGCCATGTCAACATTGTTCTCCTGAACTAGCAAAGGCTCTGTCAATGGAAGGAAGATTCAGAGACCATGTTCAGTGGAAACAGCAGGGCAAGCCAAAGCTCTGAGCTCAGAGGCAGGGGGATCAGTGGCAATATCAGAAGACTTAGTCCCGGGGTAGGATTACCTATAATCCTGGATGCTCATGTTTCTGCCCACTTGTCCAGCCTTTCTGGAAGTTCTGCCCAGCACTCTTCTGGTAATAGACTCTCTGGAGACAAGTTTCTGTTGTTTGCACTCAAGAGTGTAGAAAGACAGAACTCCCTTGACTCCTGAGCAAACAGAATAATGGTCTGTGTTTGGAAATTCATCTTTCACAGGCCTAGCTAGCATCTGAGACAGCAGGCTATGCCCTGCCGCTCCTCTTCTCAACCACTGCCCTTGCTTGGGCTTCTTCTTTTTACATATGCTCTTCTGCTAACAGTCTTCCTAGTCACCCGAATGGAATAAAGGTGAGGGATAGCGACATGATTTGCTTGACGTTGTTGTTTGTTTTGCTTTGCTTTTTACTTTTGAGCTCCTTTCATGTTTTTATTAATTTATTCTTTTGACAATTTCATGCACATATAGGATCCATTCTAGTTACTTTTTCACATACACCCACCTCCTCTTGTCTCCTCTTCACTCTCATCAATCCCTCTCCTAGAATTAAGGTAGAATCCATTTGAGGAAGATAACCTGACATCCACTTCTTTTCTCTACCATTGACAGCATATCCTGGTTCAGGAGAAGAGGTAGGGATGGGAAAAATGTGAGAAGGGATGGGATGGGATGGGATGGGATGGGATGGGATGGGATGGGATGGGATGGGATGGGATGGGATGGATAGAATGGGACATGAGTGTGGTGGAGTAGGACAGACTAGACCAGAATAACACAGAGTAAAAGGCCCTAAAGTTCAAACATAGTAAGACACAACATCCACTAAATAAATAGAATTACACAGAACTTTGTAAAATTGAATAGGTGACAAATAAGAATGGAAGAGGACAAGTGTGTGGGGCTTGAAGGGCTTCAGTGTATTGTCTGCGCACTCAGAGCTTGCGATGAAAGCATTTGTCTGACTGTTCATCTGCCTCTGGTCTTTACAGGTTATCCCAGAGGAGGGCAATGATCTGTGCCTTGAAGGCCCTCAGTTCAAAGTCTGTGGCATCAGAATCATGCTGTTCCCCATCAAGTCCTGTTCCTTGGAGCTAGGCAGATCCACCCATGCTCAGGTCACTTGCAGATGCTACACGAGATGTAGGCAGGACACAGTCTTTGGAGGGAAATCTCAGAGAGCAAGAGTTTTGCTTATTCTAGTCACAGCCTTCAGAAGCACCACACTGAAAGGCTCAGATATCGCCTGATGGTTTGCTGATCTCTTTGGAGAAGGCCTGGGCACTTCCAATGAACATTCTTCTAATAGCCCCCAAGGCCATCCCAGGAGGTATGTTAGTCTACAAACCACAGGTTCCTTAGAGTCCATATGTTTAGATGGTAGACTGTGAGCCTGGAAATCAAGAAGAGAGGTGGACCCCAAGTAGGCAGATCCCTTTAAAGGAGCTGATGGGTGTGTACACCTGTACTCACATGCCACATACACATACTTACACACATACCACAGACATACTATACACCACACACACATACCACATACACTACACCACACACCCCAATACAAGGCCTGTGCAGGAAGAACTTTACACACTGAGCCATTCTCCCATCATGACACTTGCTATTTTAAAGAATGCTCATATAAACACAGAGAAGGTTCTAGAAAACCACCAGTGGACTCAGTGGCTACCTACCTCCATCCCTCGTCCACAGCTAGAGAATTCTCTGGGTATATGCCCAGGAGTGGTAGAGCAGAGTCCTCCAGTAGCATTATGCCCAGTTTTCTGAGGAACCACCAAACTGATTTCCAGAGTGGTTGTACCCGTTTGCAATCCCACCAGCAGTGGAGGAGTGTTCCTCTTTCTCCACATCCTCGCCAGCACCTGCTGTCTCCTGAGTTTTTGATCTTAGCCATTCTGACTGGTGTGAGGTGAAATTTCAGGGTTGTTTTGATTTGCATTTCCCTGACGACTAAGGATGTTGAACATTTCTTTAGGTGCTTCTTAGCCATTTGATATTCCTCAGATGAAAATTCTTTATTTAGCTCTGTACCCTATTTTTAATAGGGTTCTTTGGTTCTTTAGAGTCTAACTTCTTGAGTTCTTTGTATATATTGGATATTGAAAAGGGGTATAAGTACCTGAGAGTGCAGTGGTTAAGTATTGCATGGTGACAGCTGACCCCTGAGTCTGACTGACCCAAGACTGAGTTCTGCTCCCGATATGCTGTCTTTATAGAGGACTGGCTTTCAGCCTGTGCCCTGTAAAGATAGCTTATAGATAAATAAATACTAAATAAATCCCTTGTACATATTTTCATTTTTAATAAACAACCTGTAAACATACATCTGATGCACTTATATTGCTCCTAATAATTTAAAGAATGAATTTTGACCCAATACAATGAAAATTTGAAAAGAGGAAAAAAAAAATCTCTCATCTGTCTCTATCTCTATCCTCCTTCCTCCTTTTCCCCCTCCCCCTCCTTCCCTTCTCTCTTCCCTCTCCTCTCCTCATTCCACTAACAACACCCCCCCCCATGCCTCTCTCATGCCCTTTCATTTAATTTTGCATTTCCCCCAAACCAAGCTGCCACCTAGCTGGGTGTCATTTGGAATGTGACCAGGAAAAGAAGGAAGAACCAAGACCAGGAAATGCCTTTGAGTCCACTCTGTAGACAGCAGGGTTTGGTTCCAGCTGTGAGGAGCCTTCAGAACTGTCAGCCTAAAGCCAGAGTGGCAGAGAATTCTCCACCCACTTCTACCCCTACTTTGTGGAGCCCTGGCACCATGGAGGCCATCCCCCCAACACACACACACACACACACACACACACACACACTGTTTCTTCCCCTGCAGAGACCTCCCTTCACTGTGGCTTGTCACCTGCAGCTGAAATCAAGTCAGGCAAGGAATACCACAAGAATCTGCCACTACACCACTGGAAATTACATGGGGTGGTGGTGGAGGGGGAGGATACCTTGAGGTCATTTTTTTTATTATTATTTTTCATGCTGCTTTTTCTAAGGAAAAAAAATACAAGAAGTAATACAGACCATCCATTTCAGTCACTAACATACACTTCTGGAGGAACCCATCTGGGAAGAGACTGGAGTATCCTGTACTTTCCAGGGTACAGGGAGAGCTGACTATGAAAAAGAATCCAACTTCTCCCTTTCATGTGCTGAGAAAAAACAAAAGTAAATTTAGGAAAAGTACTAACGAAACCCAGAGTAAGGTGATCCAGACAAGATGTCTCATTGGACAAAGGGGTCTGCTGTCAAGACTCTCGGTCTGAGTTCGATCTCCAGACCCTCCATGGTGGAAGGGCAGAAGCGCCTCCCACAAAGTGTCCCCTGACCTTGTTCACACACATTCACTCACACATGCCCACAATGCAATAAAGGCTTTAACTTTTAAATTAAAGCAAGTTATAAGGAGACGTTTAGCATCAAATCGCAAGTGAACTTTCAACTCCGTTCCCTCTAACAGCTGGGGGAGTTTTAGAGCCTTATTCATGCACAGACAGGAGAGGAGGTGAGGAGACAATTTGGAGAGATGAAGAACTGCAAATTATGGGAAGAATGCTAACTGTCAATAATCAGAATAATTCTCCTCTGCATAATGAACACGGCATCCGCACAGCTGCCACGGAGGAAACAATAAACACCCAGTGAAAATAAAAACCTCTCTTTCTTCACGCTACCTTACAAGGAAAAATCTGTACCGGAGCAAGGTTTTGTGCAGTGAGTTCCTGGAGCCTGCAATCAAGGTTTCCTTGAAATTACAGCTGGCACCTTGCATATTTCTTTTTCTCCGAATTATTATTTATTTAGACCTTGTGAAGCTAGTTTGTCACCTGACTGCAAGGGCCATTTCCTTGACAACATATTGCACACTGCCCATGGGCACCTCCTGTTATGGAGTGCTGACATCATATCCGTGCACGTGTGTTTGTGTTGCAGGTGAATAGGACTGGGTGACATGGCCAGGGTCAGAGCCTCAAACTCAAGGTGTGTTCCCTGTATGACATTGGCCATGATTAAAGAAAAGGGACAATCTCATGCTTCTGAATTAAATGTCCGATATTTATTCCCAAGTTGACAATGTGTAGAGTATTCTCAGTGGACTCAGACAGCTTGGCTTGAGTTTCTTAAACTTCGCCATCTACCACCACTGACCTGGAAAATAATTCACCTCTGGAAGCCTCAATGTACTCATCAATAGAAAAGGAGTAACAGGAAGCCCCTAAGGATATGCTTATAATTTCCCAGGTCAAAGAAGGAACTTCATATCTTTCTGACCGTATTACGTGGGGTAGAACCAAAATGTGGTGACAGTGAGGAACTATTCCCCCAGGAAAGAAGGGACTCACATTTCTCAATGAGGCAGAATTACACAAGAATGAAAGAAGATATAAATCTGTAAAATGAACTGAAACAAAAAGCTCACTCCTTGTTAAAAAAAAAAAAGAATTTCAAACTTCCATGATAGGAACTGAAACTGGAGAGAAATGGCATCTCATACCGAACACAGAGCTCTCTGGCATCACAGGCACCAGGGGACACACTGGAAACATACCTTGTAAGGAAGGGACAAAGAGTCCTCCAAAAAGTCGACAGGTAATAAATAGTAGGCAATGTGTAGGTTGGGATCTCTGAAGTTGGGTCCGTGTGTGAATCCCAGCTCTGGCACTTACAAGTCCACATCTATGGCCTAGTCACGCTTTTTCTTCAAGCCTCACTTGCTCCTATGTAACACACACACACACACACACACACACACACACACACACACACACACACAAATACTGCCACTTAACAGGGGAGGGTTGAAGGAGCTGCTGCAAAGAAGGGCATACTCTGGAGGCAAGAGATGACTTGGCAGATAAAAATGCATAGTGCTTTCGCAAAGGACCTGGATTTGGGTCCCAGAACCCATGCTGGTGTTGGGCAGCTGTAACTTCAACAATACCTGTACCTTCAGGAGGGAACCCAATGCTCTCTCTTGGCCTTCATAAAATCTCTCTCCTCCTCCTCCTCCTCCTCCTCCTCCTCCTCCTCCTCTTCCTCCTCCTCCCTCTCTCTCTCTCTCTCTCTCCCTCTCTCTTCTCTTTTCTCTCTCTCTCCCTCTCCCCCTCTCTCTCCTTCTCTTTTCTCCCTTTCTCTCCCTCTCTCTCCCTCTCTCTCCCTCTCTCCCCCTCTCTCTTTCTCTCTCTTTCCCTCTCTCTCCCCCCTCTCTCCCTCTCCCTCTCTCTCCCTCCTCTCTCTCTTCTCTCCCTCCTCTCTCTCTTCTCTCCCTCTCTCTCTTCTCCCTCTTCTCTCCCTCCCTACCCTCTCTCTCCTTCCCTCCCCCCTCTCTCTCCCCTCTCTCCTCTCTCCTCTCTCTCCTCTCTTCTCTCTCTCTCCTCTCTCTCCCCTCTCTCCTCTCTCTCCTCTCTCTCTTCTCTCTCTTCTCTCTCTTCTCTCTCTCCTCTCTCTCCTCTCTCTCCTCTCTTTCCTTTCTCTCTCTCTCTCACTCACACACTCACTCATGCAACAATAAATCTTTAAACTAGTAATTTAAAATATCAATAACTGTTGCTTTTACTAATGATCATTCATGAATCAACTACCAAATGGACAATTTGATAAAATTATATTACCTACCCCCAAACTAAGCTTAAGGCCTAAACTATATCACAGTGGAATGAGATGAATGAGGTGGACAAGCAAGGACAAAGGTCATTATTTGATTATAAAGACTGTCCGTAGGGAAGCACCCAGGCCTGGTGCTCACAGCCTACTGGTTCTAATAGCGAATGCTCTTCTAACAAGTTCAATTGGCTGGCTTCCTCCTCCACAACAAACTAGATGAAGCTGATTTGATGAGAGCAGAGAAGACATATAAGCAGCCCTAAGACAGGTCAGCTCTCCTACTCGACCCCCAATCCTCTGTTCTTATATCTCTACTCCATTCCACATGCCTCCTATGCACCTATGATACAGTTTCACTCTGTTTTCTTTATAACCTCTTATCAGTGGTTCACAACCTTTCTAATGCTGTGACTCTTTATACAGTTGCTCATGTTGTGGTGACCCCCAACCATAAAACTGTTTTCATTGCTACTTCATAACTGTAATTGTGCTACTGTTATGAATCATAATGTAAATATCTGAAATATAGGATATATCTGATATACAGCCCTTAAGGGAGTCATGACCCACAGGTCATGTCTATACGGTCTTATAGCAAAACTAAGTGTAATGTTTGCCTATGTTGCTCAAGCAATGAAGATTTCATTAAGCCTGTATTTGACAAGATAAAGACTTCCAAGACCCAAGAGAAAGAGTCAATACATGCAGGAAGCAACTCTAAGTCCATAGGAAGCTGATTGTGATGGTTTGTTCTACCTGCAAGCTGGACACAATATGGACTCCCCAGGGAAAATGAGTCAATGAAGAATTTGACTGGGTTGGCAGTGGGTGTGCCTAGGAGGGATTTCCTTATTTGGTTGAGGTGAGAAGGTTTACCCTGATTATGGGCAGAGCTGAGCCCTGAATGGTACAAGAATAAAAAACAAAACAAGTAAACAAATGAATGAATGAATGAATGAATGAACTAATGAATGAATGAAATGAGCTCAGCTCTAAGCATGCAAACATTCATTTCTCTATGTGCTTGACTGTGGACATGGTATGACTACCTACTTCAAGTTCCTGCCTTGATGTCACTGCAGTGATGGGCTGTACTCTGGAGTCATGAATCACAGTTGCTTTGTGTCACAGTATTTTCTCGCAGCAACAGAAATGAAAGTGGGACAGGAGTTTGTTTTGCTAAGAAATCACTCAGTCAACAGCAATCTCCATCTATCACAAGAACATGTGATATTCCGACCCACAAGTAAGTCTTGCTTAAGCTGGTTGGATCATGGTATTTTGGCCAAATAAGGCTAGACAGAAAAACAGATCATCCATAAACAGGAGGAATAAACATCTTACAACTGAGAAGAGTGGGTGCCATGTAGGAAAGTTGGGGTAGGAAGACCTAAGGAGCCTTAGTAGCAGTGTAACTGACTAAACCTTCTATAGAGCACACATGGACCCTTGACTGCTGTTAGGAATGATCCCATTACTTGGGTAGTTTGAGGAGTTTGAGGAGATAACACTATTAGTTTTTTCCCATGAATCTATTTTTCCACCAGTTCATTAACTGTGCTTCTCACCAAGCCATTCAATCATTGAAATGATGATTTTTTTTCAGGATAAAACTAAGTTTGGGTCATGCCACTAGCCTTCACCCTTCTATGTTTCCATGAACCAACAACATGCAAGCATTCCCTTAGTCTCCAAACCATCTAATTATTCATATCTGTTTGTTTTGCCTAAGAAATCCTTCCCAAGACTTCTCTGGATCATACCACCTGCCACATTCAAATAACCTTCCTGTCTAACACTGTCACCAACAGATACATCTGAGGCACTGAGCTTTTCTGGAAATGGTCGAACCTGCACAGAGCATTCTTAGAAGATGAAATGCTGAGTGACGATCGATGCTCTGAGCTCCAGTCAGGCCAGGATTCACCAGCAGATGAACAGACTTTATGGATGGGCCTTTTGTCTTCATAAGTGGGACATTTGCCAAAGGAGAGTGAATCTCAAGCTGAAGCAATGACTCCAAGTCACCTGAGAAACATTCCTCAAAGATTTTCTTTTACTTATGTATCTATAGGTGTGAGTCTGCTCTGTGCATATGCTGTGGAGGCAGAAGAGGCACCAAATCCCTAGTACTGGCATTTCAGGTGGGGTTGAGCCTCCTTAAGTGGGTGCTGGGAGCTGAACTTGGGTTCCCTGGGAAAAGGGTTAATTCTTTTAACAGTCGAGATATCTCTACAGCCCGGAAACATTTTAGCACACACATGACCTACAGCACACACATGACCTACAGCACACACATGGCTAGATCCTACTCCAGAGTTAACAAAGCAGAAGTTCTGGAGTTAGCTCTTATAAATGAATATTAGGACGTATTTTGGCAGAAATTTCTGGCATGGCACAGTCATGTTTGGAGATAAGCAGGCATCAGTTATCCAAGCCCTTAAGGAAATAACCAGTGCCTGAGAAGACCTACTGGGTATCCTTCTAGGGAACAGAGCTTCAAAATCTTGGCTTTCCACCTACTAAGAGAGACACAGACTGACACAGAGTAATTGTTATTATGCAGGAGACAAGAATATAATGAAACAGTTTCTCTTCCCCTTTTTTGGTTCTAGACATCGGTGGTGGTTTGATGAGATGGTCCCCCACAGGCTTAGGCATTTCAATACTTGGTCCCCAGTTGGTGATGCTGTTTATGGAGGTTATGGTGAGGTGCAGCCTTTTGGGAGGAGATAAGTCACTAGGGGGTTGGGTTTTAAGAGTTCATGGCCTTACCTCACTTCCGGTTCCAACCTTCTGCTTCGTGTATACAGTAAAGTGCACAGCCCAACTTCTGCTCTTGACCCCACGCTGTATCACTATGATGGACTCTCTCTCCAGAATGAGAAGCCCAAATAAATCCCTTCCATATATTGCCTTGCTCATGCTCCTTTATCACAATAACAGAAAAAAAATAACTAATGCACCATTCTAGAACAGAGCATTTTAAGATGTATTTAATCTATTCACATCACAAATTTTAAGTCATTATGTTTACATATTACATTTATATTTATGCTTCATATTAAGAGTATTTTTTTTATCTCCCCTTTGCCAGTTTTTTGGCCTCCTGACAACAATCCATTGAGAATGCATTTTATAGAGATCTATTGAAGGGACAATGGTAGGACAGAGACGTGGGTAAATTTCTTGGGAAGTTCAGGGTGACAAGGGAGTGGCATTTGGGTATGGTTTTGAAGAGTCATAAGAGTTTGCCACCTTGGATAAAGGAACGAAGCAATTTGTGGTGGTGGGGGAGGCCCTCCACCAACATGTTTGTGAAGCAAGATATCTACTCTGAGATCTCCAGGTCCATACAAGGAGCTGATCATTTAAAGTAGGAATTTTAGTCTAATTTTATATACAAAATGTCTCTTAGGAAGAATCAAATCCTGGAACCTTTAGTGAGTGCTGGGGTGCTAGGGGAGCAGAAGCAAGAACATTTGAGTTGGTAAAGATGGATATTTGAATCCCTTCATTTCAGCCTGAGTCTCAGGTGGGAAGGCTCCGGAGTGTTAAATAACAGAATACATGTTGGCTGTAGCCCATTTACCACCCACCCACCCACACATTCCAATACCATTCAAAGCAAGGCATGAAAGTTCTCATTAATATACAGCACAGAGCTCTCCACATCTGGTCCCAAGGGTAAAAACACCACTGAAAATGCAGTTCTTCTCAAAGCTGTGCATGTAACACCACCTCGTGCATGATAATAAAAGGCAGTCTGAGTTTAGAGTGTCAGATAAACACAGATACACACCTGCCCAAACCTGCCGGTGAACCAGGACCAGCTTCAGGTGAGCTCAGGTTTCCTGTGGGACACCTGGCATTTCTCAGTCCAGCTCATCCACAGATGGCCATGCCATATCTCTTGGGGGAACTCTCAGGTTTCTTGTCTTCTCGCTTAGTTGCGTCATATTTCCCATTTACGCAACAATGGGCATGTCCCATCTATTTGCTCTTAAATTAATGTTGTAGTTCCTTTTCCTAGGCTCAAGGAAGGTTAGGATTTTTGACAACCATAAATCTTTCTTCAAGATTTAGGGATAAGAGGTCTAGATAAAGCAAGAACCACCACCACCAAAAAGTCCTCGGCCATCAGTATGTCACTGATCCACAGACACAGACATTTGTCCAAATGGAGAGTGTGGGCCGTGCACTTCCATAACAGTACCTTTCTAGAGCTTCTAGGCTGGAATATGACGGTCACCACCTTAAAAAAAGAAGATCCCCTCCCCAAGGTGCCTCCTCTTTCAAGGAAAAGAACTGCTTGCTCTTTGATGGTCGGTTCTCCATCCAGTTCCCTGGTATCTCTTGCGCAATGAAGTAGACTTTGTTGGCCACCAGGATATTTACCCAGGACGCTTTGAAAAATCATCAAAGAGGGATTCACTCAGTAAAGCGCCCATCACACCAGCATGAGAACCCCAGTTCAATCCCCACTTAGAAGCCAGGCTCAGGAATTAGAGAGATGGCTGGGGACTGAGGAGCACTTCCCGTTTTTTTTTTGTTTTTTTTTTTTAATTTAATTTAATTTTATTTTTTTAATTTACATTCCAAATCACTTCCCCTTTCCCGTTTCCTCCCTCCCCGAAAGTCCCATAAGCCCCCTTCCCTCCCTCTTTTCTCCGTTCAACCCCCTCTCATTACTCTGTCCTGGCGTTCCCCTACATCCAGTCTTTCCAGGACCAGGGGTCTCTCCTTCCATCTTTTTAGAAATCTATTGATATGCTGATTGTGTCTAGGGTATTCTGAGATTCTGGGTCAATATCCCCTTATCAGTGACTTCACACCAGTGCCCCTAGCACATGCATCAGGACCATCAGCTCCAGGGTATTTGCTGCCCTCTTTTGGCCTCTGTGGGTACTGCACTCATGAATACAAACCTAGGAGCAGGCTCACAGTTATACACATAATTTAAAATAAAAATAGATCTTATATTTTATAGGCAGAACCAGAGCTGTATGCTTGTAACCCCAGCGGAGTGGAGATGGGGAGGACAGAAGATCTTGGGAATCTACTGACTGCCCAGACTAGATGATCAGTGGGCTCCAGGTTCAGTGAGAACCTCTTTGAAAACAATGTTGGGGGGTGGGGGGGGGGACAGGTGTGTGTGTATGAGAGAGAGAGGGAGAGAGAGAGAGAGAGAGAGAGAGAGAGAGAGAGAGAGAGAGAGAGAGAGAGAGAGCTCAAAGAACTACAAATTACTTTGTTTCAAAAATCACAACAGGTGCTATCTTCATATAAACTAGTCGTGGTCACGCTAAGTCAACAGGTCTCAACCTGTGGTGGAAACTCCTCTGGGTGAAGGACTCTTTCACGGGTATTGCCTCAGACCATCAGAAAATGCAGATATTCGCATTACATTTCATAACAGTAGCAAAATTACAGTTATAAAGTAGCAACGAAGTGATTTTATTGGCCAGGGCTCACTACCACATGAGGGTCAGTGTTAAAGGGTCACAGCATTGAGAAGATTGAGACCACAGGCTCCCATATGGGTTCTTGTCACTGTTGCATCTCCACAGTCCCATGCTTTCCCTACTTCCTCATGAACTTCTTGAGATCGCAGTCTGTCATTCTCACATCTCCAGTGGCTACACAAACACGGGCATATTTGGAGAGAACTCGAGTAAAGGAAAAGCAAATTAGAGGACACTGGGATGTTTTCTCCACGCAATGAAAACTCGCCAAGCATGATAAGGATATCCCCGTGTGGCAGGTAGCCTGGAGGAAAGCTAATGACAGCCAATGCTGACACTAACCACAGAAGCTGGAGAAAATCCACCCCACCTCCCCAATACATCTCGTCTTACCCACAAGAGAATGGCCCCTTAGCTTCCCATCCTAAGCTATAAAAGCAACAGATCTTAATCGTGAATCTAAGATAGATGCCAGAGACGCAGCCTTCCAAAACTGCAGGCACAAAACTATGATCCAAATATGTAAAAGACGTTTGAATTTGAACCAACTCCACAGGCTGAAAGTTGGGTGTTTGGTCCCTAGCTGATAGTTCTGTTTTGGGAGGTTGAGCCTTGCTGACAAGCCTTGACCACTAGGTGGTAGCCTTGAGCATTACAGCCTGGTCTGGCTTCTGAACCTAGTCACTCGCTTCCCTCCTGATCCATCCTAATGTGAAAAAACTGGGGCTGGAGAGATGGCTCAGGGGTTAGAGGCACTTACTGCTCTTTCGGAGAACCCGAGTTCAAATCCAGCACCCTAGTTGGGTGAGTTGGCTCACTCAAGCTCCAGACCCACAGGAGATCTACGAACCTCTTCTGGACTCCACAGAACCTATATACCTGTGGATAATCCTCCCCACCCCCACACTAATAATAATAATGATGATGATAATGATAATAATAATAATAATAATGTCTTTCTTAAAACTTATCTTAAAAATATGGATTTGGGAGGGGTATGACTCCAGTTCAGAAGTTAATAGTCAACAGAACAAAATTTAATATATATGTTGTTGACCTTTATGAATATTATTGAACCTCTCATGTTCCAGATGCTGATTAGGTAACAGAGACACACCTGGACCCAACACACACAGGGTCCCTGCCCAGATCTTTTGGAGCCTTTCATTCCTTAAAGAGAGCTACAGAACTAATTTTGGGTGCAATGACAGTGAGGAAGGATTAAAGAGAATTCAACAAACACAAAACCTCGCATGCAAAGCATGCTGGGAGCTGCTACCACGAAACCCAAGAAGTAGTACCATAGGAAGAAAGGGAAGGACACAGATACATGAGCGTCTGCATTCCCCAACTGTAATAACTGGAACTCAACCCAATCTGAATAATCACTGTGTCCCTTATTTCTTAGTGGTCATTATGGTCCCAAAGCTCATTATGTAAGGATACTATGGTATTATTTGTAGAAAAAAATACTCTAGACGATCAACTTAGATTTGTCGTATATAATAGGGTACTTCTACACAGTATTCAATTTAAGAAACTTTATACATGCATACACATATTAATATTAGTATGAACTCTGTATGCAAAAAATATTATTGGGGATAAATGAAGTCTAGGATGCATGAAATATAAGGAAAGCCAGACTCAGGAAGGCATGGAGAGTGTATCTAGGCAAACATACAAACTGATCAGAGTGGACCCTGGAAGGGCAGAGAGTGAGGGTCAGGAACTCTGAGGGGGTCAGGAGAAGGAGGGACACATTTTTCAGTCACCCCACTGATAGTGGAAATGTACCTGTTAAAGGAAACTGATATAGGAAGACAGGCAGAACTTGTTAACAATGGAAATGTCCCATCCTGTTATCTGCCTAATAGTCCTAATGTGTGTTTTAAGGAAGTCTCTGAATTCTTTGTAATAAAGGTTTTTAATGGTTAGAAAACAATATTTAAATACTACCAGCAAAAGTTGGAATTCAGGGAGTAAAAGTAAAAAAAAGAAGAGACTCAGGGAGATTGCTTGGGGGCAAAAGTGCTAGTGCTGTAAGCAGGAGGACCTGGGTTTGAATTCCCAGCACCAATTTAAAAGTTGCATGTCTCCACGTGTGGTAGTAACCTCAGCATCGTGGGAGGTGGAGACAGGGAATTGCTGGAGCTCACTGGCTGCCAATCTAGCTCCAGGTTCAGGAGGAGACTCTGTTTCCTTGTCTCTGTAGTAAGGTAGAGAACGAAGGAACAGGAGATAACACACATGAGTTTGAGTGTCACAGACTTTTCGTTTATACCCCCAAACACACACTGAATAAAACTAGAGGGGGGCACTGTTCAGGACTTAGATCCCTCCTGTTACCAAGTATTCAGCTATCATTTCCTAGAGCTGGCTCTCTGGATGACTAAGATTTAGAGCTAAAAATGTAGGCTCTGGTTCTGAAGTTCTAATTAAAGGTATGGTTCTTAGCCCAGTGTGTAACATTAACCCTCTGTGAGTGTCCCTGGAGAGAGGAGGCACCTCTCCTGAGACTGCATCTCCTCCTCCCTCCCTCTCCCACTTCATTAGCTAATCCTAATTAGGATGCTTTGTTACTGAAACCCATAGCCACTCCCAACCACCATAAAGTAGGTGGTAGATTGTGTGTCTATCCTTGGGACTCAGACAGGCTATACTAACTCAAAGGCTTTTAGAGCCTGGTCTCCCCACTTGTTTAAGACAACTCCCTGTTTCTCAGGTAAGAAATGTTTTGGCCAATAACCTTTTCTAAAATGAGCCATCTCTTACTTTCCTGACAGTCTCTAAGCAGTCTCAGGTAGAAGAGGATGCTTTGTTGTTAAGCTAAAATCACCATCTGCCATTTATCAGCTGCCCCCCTCAAATGCACGGGGGCCTCATTCTTGCACTTCAGAAGACACATCTACAAGAACTACATTTGGAAAAGGAAGGAAGAAACAGAGAGCCCACACCCAGCCCAAGGGTTCGCACGTACACTCTGCACAGATGTGAGCTCTTCTCTGTCTCCATCCTTCATGGTCAGCTGCTGCTTGGCCCGAGGTTTCAAATGTTCCCCTAATTAAGAGAAACATACCTTATCCTGGGATGGATTTTCAAATTCATTTATTGCTCATTTCTCTGTGGTTTAATTTAATTAAATTGGGCAGCATATCAAATATTGATTTTAATAAAATCTTGATTAAGATTCGAGCAATTATCAAACACAATTTTTTCAGACCACTGCCGGCATCTCAATGGATCCGACCTCAAAAACCAATTTGCTTTTAGAATAAAGAAGGGGGTGTTCTGCACGTGTACCCGGGACCATTTCAGGGAAGTGACCTCCTGATCTTTCTTTATTAGCAAAGATAAGCGTTGAGATCTGAGCAGGACTTATTCACAGCTTAATCTCTTTACTTACCTAATCCTCAAAAGTAGTTAAAAAGGAAAGCAGAGAAAAGAACAGCTCCTTTGATGAGCGTTTAATTTGGCATGGCTGCGTACAAAGCGCCGATTGACTCAGTGTAAGTACAGTAAGTACAAGTTTGCAGAGAAATCTTTAGCCACGTGTAACATCTTTAACTCTTATTAAATGTCAGCTACAGACTTAGGCTTTCCAAGTCTTAAATTTGCTCTGTGCAGTACTTTGACTATAGGAAGTGTCAATGTAAATTTGATGTATAAATTATCAATGGTATAATGGTATTGTATTAGCAATTAACCGTAAGATATTTAGTAAGTTAAATATTTGTTTCGTGATTAAGAGCAAAAAAAAAAAAAAACCTCAAAAAGCTCCCAGCCAATAGCTGTCACTGCAGCACCATCTAGAGGATTCGAGAAGCAACACAGGCTTATTTCCACACAGCCCTCTGAAAAGGCCCTGTACTTTCAAACATTACAAAACTATCTAGATGAATTTGAGAATTGCTCTTTCTAACTCTATGAAGAATGGAGTTGAGATTTTGATGGGGATTTCATTGAATCTGTAGATTGCTTTTGGAAAGATGGTCATTTTTATTGTATTAATCCTGCCAATCCATGAGCATGGCAGATTTTTCCATCTTCTGAGATCTTCTTCCATTTCTTTCTTCAGAGACTTGAAGTTCTTGTCATACAGATCTTTCACTTGTTTGGTTAGAGTCACACCAAGATACTTTATATTGTTTGTGGCTATTATGAAGGGTGTCATTTCCCTAATTTCTTTCTCGGCCTCTTTATCCTTTGAGTATAGGAAGGCTACTGATTTACTTGAGTTAATTTTATATCTGGCCACTTTGCTGAAGTTGTTTATCAGCTGTAGGAGTTCTCTGGTGGAGTTTTTTGGGTCGCTTAAGTATACTATCATATCATCTGCAAAAGTGATGATTTTACTTCTTCCTTTCCAATTCGTATCCCTTTGATCTCCTTTAGTTGTCTAATTGTTCTAGCTAGAACTTCAAGTACTATATTGAATAAATATGGAGAGAGAGGGCAGCCTTGTTTAGTCTCTGATTTTAGTGGGATTGTTTCAAGTTTCTCTCCATTTAGTTTGATGTTGGTTACTGGTTTTCTGTATATTGCTTTTACTGTGTTTAGGTATTGAATGCTCCACTATGTTCATAGCAGCCTTATTTATAATAGCCAGAAGCTGGAAAGAACCCAGATGCCCCTCAAAGGAGGAATGGATACAGAGAATGTGGTATATTTACAATATGGAATACTACTCAGCTATTAAAAACAATGAATTCATGAAATTCTTAGGCAAGTGAGTGGAACTGGAGAATGTCATCCTGAGTGAGGTGACCCATTCACAAAAGATCACACATGATATGCACTCACTGATAAGCGGATATTAGCCCAGAAACTTGGAATACCCAAGAAATTCACATATCAAATGATGCCCAAGAAGAAGGAAGGAGAGGCCCCTGGTCCTGGAAGGGCTCAATGTGGCAGTGTAGGGGAATGCCAGGAAGGAGAGGCAGGAATGGGTTGGTTGGGGAGCAGGTGGAGGGAAGAGGGCATATGGAACTTTTGGGGAGAGGGGGATCCAGTAAGAGGGAAATCATTTGAAATGTAAATAAAGAATATATCTAATAAAAAAAGAATATTTCTAAAAAAAAGAAATAAAAAAAACTTTCTAGCATCTTCTTAGATCTTGAGAATATCACAAACTAGCAAAGCAATTGTTTTAAAATTTTACTTGCTAACAGAGACTTAGGCATCATTGTGACTCTTGTATAAAAACAAAATTTGTTATTATCATGCCTCCCACCCCTCCACTTCCCTCTCCCCCTCCCTCGGGTGCCTCTCTCCCCTCCTCTTTGGTATCTCCCTCCCTCCCTCACTCTCCACACATTCCCATAGCCTTACCACATTCATGCCACATGTGACCATTATACTGTCTTTCATTCTCTCTCCATATTTCATATTCCCCTGACATTGCCTAAAATTCCCTGTTAAATTAAGAGCAAAGATGGGGAATCAGTTGCCCTACAACCTGTGACTAGGTGACAATTCCCTACTTGATACCATAGGATAAATTTATAATAAAAAGCCCAGCGCCAAGAGTGGGTTGGCAACAACCTTTTGAAGTTGTTGGCCAGTGAGGTTCCATAGAACCCCCAAATAGTGTGGTCTGTGGCCACTGCTCATATCTACCCACCAGAACTTGGTAATAAGACCCTATTGCTAAAGCCATCATACTGGCTGTAGCGTGTATAGCACAGGGGCTATAGGATGTGGAGAAATCAAGCGGGTGTTGTCCTGGAAGCTTCACACCTACTGGCTAACTTTCACAATGCTGGGAGGTGCTAAATGCTACCAGAGGAGAAAAGCAATCACCAGTCATGACCAGAGGTGCTTCCTACAAGGTACAACAAGGACTGGCAGAGCAAGACATCAACAGTGGCACAAATAACATGGAAGTGACCAGCCACTTTCTGATTGGATTTACATCACACTCCACAAGATGCAACCCATGCCTGATGCCATTCCTGGGGCAAGAACCCATGGCTAGACAAATCATCAGCCCTAGTGAGAACTCATTACTATTACACTGCTAAATGGCCATAGTATTAAAATGATTCCTACTGCCTTATTGTTATACCCATAGATGACAATATCGCTCAACCTTTATCTGAGTGACTCTATTTGCAGTAGATGATGACTGACCTAGAGACCCACAACTGCCCACAATGTACAGAAGTAAAGGCTACAGAATGCTCGGCCCTAAAGGAAATATACACCTCTCTCACAGGAGTCCCCCAAAACTCGGAGATCACTGCAGAAGAGGAAATAGTCACTTACCAGAGCTGGGAAATGACTACACAAAAACATGCTATGGACACAGCAGGACAGCTGCATGCACATGTGAACTCACCGTGGTTGCAACAACATACACAAATCCTGTGCAAGCCCAGGCTAGACCCAATCCAAGTATGGAGAGGGGAGTTGAGTACACTAGCCCATCCCCACCTGCTTGAGTAGCTGACAACTGCTAGCTGCTGGAAAAGGAGGGATCAGTTTCCTCAAAGAGTGTAGCTCCTGGCAATTTAACCATGCTCCAGTGGAAGATCACCAATTTAAGATTATTTCTGGCAACACAAATTTGTCTTGAAGATTTCAAAGGAAAACAAGAAGGGACACAACGTTGTGTGGATGGTGAAGGAGGTGGTTCTGGAAATGGTTGGGAGGGCGAGGAGGATTACGATCAGATCACCTGGTGTGAAACTTCCAAAGAACTAGTTTATTTTTTGTTTGTTTCGATGTTTATTATTTTTAACAAGAAGGACGACATCTTCTTTTTGTTCTCAAGTTTGGGAAAAGATCATTCAGTTTCCCATGTTAAGGAGGGGGTCAATGCATAACTTACATAGATGATCCATCTGAATGCACAGATAATCCATTTTTTAGTCTAAGTCTTAGCCTTAATCACTAAGGATTTTAAGGATTTGGGGGATCTCTCTCTCTCTCTCTCTCTCTCTCTCTCTCTCTTTCTCCCTTCCTTCCTTTCTTTCTCCCTTCCTTCCTTTCTTTCTTTCTTTCTTTCTTTCTTTCTTTCTTTCTTTCTTTCTTTCTTTCTTCCTTTCTTCCTTCCTTCCTTCCTTCCTTCCTTCCTTCCTTTCTTCCTTCCTTTCTTCTTTTTTAGGGGTGGTTGTGGGTACAGGTGACCATGATAGTGACAGTCTTGGTGGCAATAGTTTAAAGCTAGAACCTCACTATGTAGCTCTGGCCTAGAACTCACTATATAGACTAGGTTAGCCTCAACCTCACAGAGATCCACCTCCCTCTGGTTCCTGAGTGCTAGAATTAAGGCAAGGATAACCATGCCTGGGCTTTTGTTATTGTGAAATAATTGTCTTCATTAGGGTTTCTATTGTTGGGATAAAACAGCAAAAGAAAAAAGCAAGTTGGGGAGGAAAGTGTTGATTTAACTTACACTTTCAAATCATAGCCCATCATTAAAGGAAGTCAGGACAGGAACTCAAGCAGGACTGGAACTCGGAGGCAGGAGCTGATGCAGAAGCCATGGAGGGGTGCTGCTTACTGACTTGCTTTCTGTGGCTTGCTTAGAACCCAGGACCACCAGCCCAAGGATGGCACCACCCACAATGTGCTGGTCCCACCCACATTGATCACTAATTGAGGAAATGCCTTACAGCTGCATCCCATTGAGGCATTTTCTAACTGAGGCTCCTTCCTCCCTGATCACTCTAATGTGTGTTAAGTTGACACACAAAACCAGCCAGGACAACTGACCACTTGTCAACTTGACACACAAACACATCATTATGAAGCCACAACCCTTCCTTTCTTATTCATCCCCAAGATCCCATATTAAAAACATCAATAACTTTTAAAAACTCTCACAGTCTTTACAAATCAAAACGCACTAAAACTTCAGTCTCTTTAAAATATCCAATCTCTCTAAAAATCCAAAGTCTCTTTTAAAAGTTCAAGGTCCTTCAGCTGTGGGCTCTTGTAAAAATCAAAATTAAATACCTTCAAGGGGGAAAAAGAGGGCACAGTGACAATTTGAACCAATTTGAATCCAACAGTACATAATTCAATGTCCAATGTCCAATGTCCACACACAATCCTCCAACAGTACATAATTCAATGTCCAATGTCCAATGTCCACACACAATCTTCTGGGTTCCTGGGCTTGGATCACTTCTCCAGCTCTGCCCTCTTTTAGCACATATAGCTTATATTCCATGCTCTGTCTGGCTCCATGCCATCGCTATTGCTGTTCTTGGTGGTCATTTCATGCCACCAACATCTCCAAAGCTGCTGGTGTCCCTTGCTGCAACTGAGCTGCACTTTCACCTACAGCCTGTCAAAGGCTCTTTTCCTGGTGCCAAGCTTCAACTTCTTTGCGTGACCCCTTCAGTCCTGAGCCTTAACTGCCACTGAAGCTGTACCCTCACCAATGGCCTCTCACAGTGCCAAGCCTCAGCTGCTCCCCATGACTCCTTCAGGTCTTCAAGACCAGTACCACCTGCGTGATTCTTCCATGTGACCAAGTCCAGCTGGCAATATGAGGTACAATTAGATGACTGCCTCTGGAACACAGCTTCTCTGTGCTCTTAGGGAAACACTTCTCAGAAGGTTTCACCTCAACAATGCTGGTCTCTTCTTAATCACCACTAATTTCTTAGCTCCAGCTAACCAGCATCGACTGTCCCAGTAAGACAAAAGTTTCACTTTAGTAGTTCTGGTATCTTGTTAATCACAGTTGAGTCTCCAGCCCTAGCTTAACCAGAACCACAGAACCGTAAATCAAAATAGCAATAGTCCTGACAGAGTCTTTAAACTTCCCTGTGAAACTTCACAAGCCAGGCCTCCATCCTCTGCACTGTTCACAACTTTCTTTTCTTCCAAGATCCCAAAGAACATCCCACAGAGCTCATCCCTGACCTCAAGCAGTACTACAGACAAATAGTGATTAAAAACTCTCTGGTGTTGGTACAGAGAGAGGCAGGAAGATCAATGGAATAGACTTGAAGACCCAGAAATGAACCCACACACCTATGGCCACTTGATCTTTGACAGAGGAGTTAAAACCATCCAGTGTGGAAAAAGGACAGCATTTTTAACAAATGGTGCTGGTTCAACTTGCAGTCAGCATGTAGAAAAATTCAAATCAACCCATTATCTCCCTGTACAAAGCTCAAGTCCAAGTAGATCAAGGACCTCCACATAAAACTAGATACACTGAAACTTATAGAGGAGAAAGTGGGGAAGAGCCTAGGACACATGGGCACAGGGGAAATTTTCCTGAACAGATCACCAATGGCCTATGCTCTAAGATCAAGAATCAACAAATGGGACCTCATAAAACTTCAAAGCTTCTGTAAGGCAAAGGACACTGCCAATAGGACAAAACGGCAACCAACGAATTAGGAAAAGATCTTTACCAATCCTTCATCCAATAGAGGGCTAATATCCAATATATACAAAGAACTCAAGAAGTTAGACTCCAGCCAGGCAGTGATGGCGCACGCCTTTAATCCCAGCACTTGGGAGGCAGAGGCAGGTGGATTTCTGAGTTCAAGGCCAGCCTGGTCTACAGAGTGAGTTCCAGGACAGCCAGGGCTACACAGAGGAAATGCTGTCTTAGAAAAAAAAACAAAACAAAAACAAAACAAAGAAGTTAGACTCCAGAGAATCAAATAACCCTATTAAAAATGGGGTACAGAGATAAACAAAGAATTTTCACCTGAGGAATATTGAATGGCTGAGAAACACCTAAAGAAATGTTCGACAGTCTTAGTTATCAGGGAAATGCAAATCAAAACAACCCTGAGATTCCACTTCACACCAGTCAGAGTAGCTAAGAAGAAAAACTCAGGTGACAGCAGATGCTGGCAAGGATGTGGAGAAAGGAATACTCCTCCATCACTGGTGGGATTGCAAACTGGTACAACCACCCAGTTTGGCAGCTCCTCAGAAAATTGGACATAGGACCCAGCTATACCACTCCTGAGCATATACCCATATACACATGCTCCAACATGTAATAAGGACACATGCTCCACTATGTTCATAGCAGCCTTATTTAGAATAGTCAAAAGCTGGAAAGAACCCAGATGTCCTTAACAGAGGAATGGATACAGAAAATGTGGTACATTTACACAATGGAGTACTACTCAGCTATTAAAAATGATGAATTCATGAAATTCTTAGGCAAATGGATGGAACTAGAAAATAACATCCTGAATGACGTAACCCAATCACAAAAGAACACACATGGTATGCACTCACTGATAAGTGGATATTAGCCCAGAAGCTTGGAATACCCAAGATACATAGACCACATGAAGCTCAAGAAGAAGGAAGTCCAAGGTGTGGGTGCTTCGGTCCTTCTGAGAAGGGAAATAAATACTCACAGAAGTAAATATGGAGATAAAGTGTAGAGCAGAGACTGAAGGAAAGAACATCCAGAGACTGTCCCACCTGGGGATTCATCCCATGTACAGTCATCAAAACCTGACACTATTATGGATGCCAAGAAATGCTTGCTGAAAGGAGCCTGATATAGCTGTCTCCTGAGAGAACCTGCCAGAGCCTTGCAAATACAGAGGCAGATGCTCACAGCCAGCCATTGGACTGAGCACGGGATCCCCAATGGAGGAGTTAGAGAAAGGACTGAAGGAGCTGAAGGGGTTTGCAACCCCATAGGAAGAACAACAATATCAACCAACCAGACCCCGCAGACTCCCAGGGACTAAGCAGTCAACCAAGAAGTACACATGACTCCAGTTGCATAGATAGCAGAGGATGGCCTTGTCAGGCATCCATGGGAGGAGAGGTCCTTGGTCCTATGAAGGCTTGATAGATGCCCCAGAGTAGGTGAATTGAGGCCAGGGAAGTGGGAGTGGGATGAGTGGAGGAACACCCTCATAGAATCCGGGGAAGGGAATGGGATAGAGGGTTTGGGGGGGGCGGGGAGAACCAGGAAAGGGGATAGCATTTGAAATGTAAATAAAAGTATCCAATAAATAAAAAGAAAAGAAAAAAAATACTCAATAGCTCTTCTAGCCCAAAGTTCTAAAGTCCATCCACAATCCTCCCCAAAAGATGTGGTCAGGTCTATCATAGTAATACCCCCACTACACTAGCACCAATTTGTCTTAAGGTTTCCATCGCTGCTACAAAACCCTATGGTCAAAAAGCAAATTGAGGAGCAAAGAGTTCATTTGGCTCACACTTCCAGATCCTAGGCCATCATTGGAGGAAGACAGGACAGGAACTCAAGCAGGACTGGAATCTGAAGGCAGGAGCTGAGGCACAGGCCACGGAGGGATGCTGCTTACTAACTTGCTTCCCATGGCTTGCTCAGCCTGCTTTCTTATAAAACCCAGGACTACCAGCCCATGGATGGCACCACCCACAATGGTCTGGACCCTCCCCCATTAGATACCGATTGAGAAGATGCCTTCCAGCTGGATCTCATGGAGGCATTTTCTCAACGGTTGCTCCTTCCTCTCTGATGACTCTATCTTATGTCAAGTTAGCACACAAAAGCAGCCAATATAATCATGAACCAATAATGAATTTGTCAATGTTTTTGTTGCTCTGACAGGAACATGTGGTTTTATTTTCTTCTTTACCCGGAAGCTTTGCATCATTGGAATAAGTCCTAGTCTGTAATGCTATGTAACTGTTTTGAACATTTTTCTGGGTTTTATAATGCAAGATTCTGTTAAGGATTTCACATATATTCCTGAAAATACTGTCCATAGTTTTTCTCTTCCTTCCTCCCTCCCTTCTTTCCTTCCTTCCTTCCTGTCTGCCTGCCTACCTTCTTTTCATCCTTCTGCCTTTGGGTCTTCCTCATCTTTCTTTATACTACTTCTTAATGTTTAGATTTGATACTAGGGTAATATCAACATGAAGACATTCTTCAAATGAATAGAGAGGTTCCCTCTTTATTTCTGGTGGTATGCAGATGGCATTGATTCTACTGCAAATCTCTGGTGGAATTTTCTGGTGGATCTCCAGCGAGTTATTCCTTTTGGGGAATTTATTAGTTACTCTTCTGTCACTGGGATAAAGTTACCCAACAAATCTGAGGGGGGGAACTTTTATTTTGGCTCATGATTTCAGAAGGTTGCAGTCTGTCATGGTAGAAAGGCATGGCAGAGAGGGTCCATCTGTGGTCGTAGGACTGGGTTGCTAGAGCCGTCCACCTGATATCAGGCCAGGGGACAGAGAGCAGTGCAAAGTCAGGTGTGGGTACTCGCTGCGTCTCTTCATCTACTTCTGCCTCCCAGACCCCACCCCTTTAAAGATCTCAGTGTAGCACCTCTCATTCCAAACCAACCACTCAAAACCCAAGCCCGTGTGCTGGATATTAGGCTCAAATGTAAACCATAACATGGAGTTTTAAATTACAAGAGAGATTTACTTTGACTCTTTCCCCTCCTCTAGGTTTCTGAGAGTCCAGATTAAGATTTTCATGCTTTCTAAGGAGGCATCTAGAGCTATTAGTTGTATTGATTGTGTTCACAAACTTAACATATTGTATTCTATTTTGTTTCAGTTTGTAATTTATCTCCCTTAAAATATTTTTTGAGCAATGGGTTATTCAGCAATGGGTTGGGCAATTTTCCGTTGTTTACATAGTTTTTCTATTATGTTTCCATCAGATTGACTTCAGGGTTGAATTTTTGGTAGTCAGAAAACACACACCATCTGATGTTCACTTTTGTACATTTGCTGGAGATCATTTGCAGCTAGAATGTGGTCTATCTTGGGCAATGTTTTGTGGGCACGGCAAAGGTTATATAGTCACTGATGTTGGTTAGTCTGATCTACAGATGTCAGTTAAAACCTGTTGGTAGAAGAATTTAGATCTTCTGTCCTTAGTGGCTTTCTGATTGGCTTTTCTACTAATTTTCCAGGGAAGGTGTGGATGTCTTCACAATCACTGAACATGGCTATTTCAACCAAACCGTCTTTTTTCCTCTCGTGCATTCTGCAGCTCAGTTACTGTCAGCGTAGGTTTTTATTGCCAGGTTCTGTATGGTAGAGTGGGAGCTTGACCATTCTATCATTAGGTAATGTTCCTGTTTGATTATTTGCTTTGCTCTATAGCAATGGTTCTCAACCTACCTAATGCGGCAGCCCTTTAATACAGTCCCTCATGCTGTGGTGACCCCCCCAACCATAAAATTATTTTCATTGCTCCTTCATAACTCTATTTACCATCATGTAAATATCTGATACACAAAGGCTCCGAGGCAGCATCTGTGAAAAGGTAATTCAATCCCTTTAGGGGCCATGGCCCACAGGTTGAGAACCCCTGATCTACAGTCTTTTCCTCTGAAATTTTTTTTTTTTGGAAGTTAATACCATCATAATCTATGTTTTCATATCCACACTTTACTTCTACCCAAAATCACTTTCTGGTAAATAACAAAGAGTTAAAAACATTTTTTAAATGCACTATGACCTTTTTTATTCGTGTACTTAGATTATTTAGAACAATTACTGAGAGATTAATGTCCTAGTCTCTCTTGTGTTGCTGTGAGATGACACCCTGACAGAAAAGCAGCTTAGATGAGAATGGGTTCCAGATGAAAGCAGGGACATCAGGCTGAACTTGAAACAGCCTGTCCCATCACATTCACAGCCAAGATAGAAGAGAACGGAGACGTGTGTGCTCACTTGCTCAGATCACTTTTATTCACTCTTACACAATTCCCTGGCCAGACCACGAAATAGTGAAGCCCCCATCAGGGTGACTCTTTCCACAGCAATTAACCCAATTTAGAAAATCCCTCACAGGCATCCCCAAAGGCCAACCTGATCTGGGCAATTGCTCTTTGAGTCTCTCTTCCCAGGAAGCTGTAACAATCTGACAATTAAAACTAATAGTCATGACTAAGGTGAGGGTGGTCTTCAGCCCAGTCTAGGTGCCGGGGTTCAACTGCTGAATACTTACCAGTAATGAAAGTCCCAACTACCCACTCGGCTTTCTCAGGTTGTGAAAGGTGCAAGGAATTACAATTATTCCACAGTGGATGTCAGCTGACTCAGACTCATGTGGAGTTTTGCTAAGACAGAGTCATGTGCTGAGGCAAGACATGAGGTAAGGCAAGACCCGTGGAGGACACGTGATGTTTGGAGGGACTATAAGTAGGACTCAATGGACAATGGCAGAGGCTAGTTTGCATAACTAGCTTTTCAACACATTGTTGGTCTCACGTCTTCTTTGATCTTCACTTCATTGAGAGAGACACAGCAGAGAAATTCTCCGGATATCCCTGGTGGTCCTGCTCCCTCCTGGCTGTTTCTGCCGCTGATCTCTGTTTGCTATCCCAACACTACTAAACTGGTATATTCTCGAAGGATTTTTGAGTGGATCAAGCTGCCACCGATGAATCCTGTGAACTGCTGATTTCTTGACAATGCAGATAAGATTTTTCTCCAAAGAACAATTCCTAAACAGGTTCACTTCTCCTGTATCCCGATAACCTTTCATTTCTACTACCTCTGGTGGGGGTGGGCTAGAAGGAAGGTTAAAGCATTTAAGAACCCATATTTAAAGTAGAGTTTGAAAAACTCAAAGCTTACAGATTATCTGGGATACATTAATCGGGGTAGGAAGATCAGCCCACTGTGGGCGGTATCATTCCCTATGCAAGAGGTTCTGGATTCTGTAAGAGTGGAGAAAGGCAAGCTGAGTGCTAGCATGCATTCATGCAGTTATTATCTGCTCCAGATTATAGAGGGGACATGACTAATCCCTGCTGGCTTCCGTCCCTGTGCCTTCTCCCCAGTGAGAAACGGAACCTGCAACTCAGTTCCAAGAGACACCCTTTCTTCCATAAGCTGCTCTTGTCAGGGTATTTTATCACAGCAATATCCCAGTTTCATGATGATAGGTGCACTTTTTTCAGTGACGTTAATCTACATATGAGAGCAAATCTCCAAGCCTCTAACATCTGCACTGTGGAGGACATAGCAATGGCACCCTGTTCATTTAATATTCTTGGGAAAATAAATGAAACCTCTTGTGACCCTGGGTAATAGGAAAGGAATTCTGAACTATATATACACCAAAGTACAAAACTCATAAAACATTTGGCAACAAACAGTAAAAAGTTTCTAAAAATGCAAGGATCAAAGATCAATTCAAAATTAAACACACCATGACTATGAGGTATCTCTTCCCTTTCATGATGGAATTGTGTTTTGTAAACTAACAGTAGCTCTGGTTCTGAACATATATCAGGTGCACTCAACATTGTGTATGCCCTCACCGTGCAAAGTCAACAAATGGTGTCTAAAACACCCCAAACACCCCCCCCCCGCTCAAACTTAAGGTTAAGAGTTGCAGTGGCAGTTTTTACAGGAAGTTTTCCATTTTTATAGAAACTAATGTTTAATTACAAAACAAAACAAACAACAACAACAACAAAAGATTTCTTTCTTTCTTTCTTTCTTTCTTTCTTTCTTTTTTTTTTTTTTTAAAGATTTAGCTGTCTTCAGACATCCCAGAAGGGGGCATCAGATCTCATTACGGATGTTGTGAGCCACCATGTGGTTCCTGGGATTTGAACTCAGGACCTTCGGAAGAACAGTCAGTGCTCTTAACTGCTGAGTTTCCTATCACCATTCCTCAGTATGTAGGTATCAAATTAATGATTCTTTGAATTGGCTTATGTTACACAGACAAGCACTTCCCATTCATTACCATGCAAATTGTTTTCTTCTTTAATGAATGGCAGGATTATATGCTGGACAAAGGATTGTATTCAAATAAATTTATTTATAATTTATTATCAGTAAATGTTTGATTTCTATACCTACTTTTATATACACAAGGCCACATATAATTTTGTCTGGGAGGGCTGGATGGGTGGCTCAGAAGTAAGAGCCCTGGTTGCTCTTGCAGAGGACCTGGGTTCAATCGCCAGCACCCACATGGCAGGTCCAGGTTCCAGGGGATCTGACATCTTCTGTCCTCTGGTGTCACTACACATATACTCCCCCCCACACACACACACACTACATAGACATACATGTAGGCAAAGCACCTATATACATAAAATGAATAATAATTAGTCAGGGGGTTGTGAAATGGATTGTAACTGGATTACATTTAAGATGCCCTAAAGTGGAGTACCATAAATTCTGTTAGGTTGGCAAATGATAGAAAAAAAAAAATCTCATGAGGAAAATGAACACAAGATATAAAAAGTGCCGACCAATTCAATGGTTGCCAACAGGGTGCCAAAGCTACCTAGAATAGTAAATAAAATTCCAAGGCAGCTGGTCAGTGGTGGTGCACGCCTTTAATCCCAGCAGTTGGGAGGCAAAGTCAGGCGGATTTCTGAGTTCGAGGCCAGCCTGGTCTACAGAATGAGTTCCAGGACAGCCAGGGCTATACAGAGAAACCCTGTCTCGAAAAAACAATAAATAAATAAATAAATAAATAAATTCCAAGGCAAAATTCAAGGTCATGACATAACCGCCATCTCATCAGACTAACCAGAAATGGGAGACAGTCAAAGAACGAGAGACCCCTCATGCTCAGAAGAAAAAGCTTCTCATTTTTTGACAGTTAAGTGCAAGGGAGAGGAAAATATGCCTGCGCTTTGGTTTTTCCAAGTGCTTGCAAGTTTTAGTCACTAACACTTTCGGGTGGTGTTGAAGGTTATTTAGCACTTTGTGTGAATTTAAAGAAAGGGGGCAGAGATGGGAGGTGGTGGAAGTGCTGGAAAGAATTCCCAGTACCTAGGATAGGGCAGAGAACATGAATTCCTCCAAGGCGGCTCACACAAGCACCACCTTGGATATCCATCACACTCCCACACCAAAGAGAGGGCACAAAATTAAACCAAGCTACCTCCGAGGAATCATTGGAGCAAAAGGTCAATGAGGAGGAGTAGCTCCTCTTCTTCCCGATGATTCCCTATGCACGGAGTCAGACTTAACTGCTGGTTGGAAGTTACCTTGGCCACTTCTTTCTTTCTGAGCTGTTGAGTTCTGCCAGAGCCTGCCTCCCCTGCTGGAATCCTGCTTGCCCCACCACGGTTGTCAGCTACTGACCGTCCCAGAAAAGAGGGAACACACACCCCATGAGTATGCACTTCCTTCATTAAAGTTAATTGGCATAACAGACGCGGTGCATGGCCAAAGTTTTATAAGAAGAACAAACAGATGTGTGAGGATTCAAGTCAAATCCCCTTGATCACAAACAGGTGGGAAGGGGCGGGGGGGGGGGGGACAAAGAGTCAAGACTTTACGTAATTCAGTCAGAGATGATGCAAAGACTCCCATTTTTATTACTGCAAAATAATGTATCCAATCAGTGGAGGCAATGTACACACACACACACACTCCGAAGATTCATTCTTCTTCTATGTGATTGTTACTTTTAATTGTAAACGTGACACAATATCGAATCGCTGGGGAAGAGCGTCTCAGTGAAGGATCGTCTAGATCAGGTTGGTTTGTGCAAATGTCTGTGGGGATTATCTTGAGTGTGTCCATTGATGTGGGAAGACCCAGCCTAAATATAGAAGGCACCATTCCAAGCTAAGTACTGAATTGTCTAAGGACTAAAGAGAAAAAAACAAAAACAACAACAAAAAAAAAACGAGCCAAGCATAGGCTTCCTTCTCTCCCTCCTTCCTTTCCTCCCTCCCTCCCTTCCCTCTTTCCTTCCTTCCTCTTTCTCTTTTGCTTTTTCTTACTTTCCCTCCCTCCCTCCCTCCCTCCTGCTCCCTCTCCCCCTCTGCCGCCCTCATTCTCTCCCCTGCTGAGTGCGGATCTAACTAGATTCTTCAAACTCCTGCCTTGACTTCCCACAATGATTGCAACTTGGAATTGTAAGCTAAACTGAACCCTTTCTCCCCTAAGGGTGTTTTTTGTTTGTTTTTGGTTTTGTTTTGTTTTTATCACAGCAACAGAAAATAACACTCCTACAAACCTTCAGCTCTAGTACCAAATACTCAGCGATAAAGTGAAATCGGTTGGTTTTATGACATGAACACCTTCCCTGCGTGCTACCATATCCACAGTGTATTATTGTTTCCCACATGGACAGTACCATATCTCACGAAGGTATTATTTGCACCCATGTGTGTATCCTATATCTCTCATGGGGGCGGTAGAGTGGCTAGCTGCACTTGCCTGACTCCAGGGACAAGTGGCGGCCATATCTCCAGAAAACATGGGAAAGGAGGGAAACTGGACCCACGAGAGACCGTATCCTGCACCCCAACGCCTTGAGGTGGGTCGGGTGCTTTCTAGAATGCTTTTGCTAGGCTGCAAAGCAACCTACCACAGGCAGGGCGGAAAAGCTGGCTTCAGAAACAGCCAAACCGTTGCGCAGGCGCAGCCCATAGCTTTCAGGAAGCCACTTCCTGGCTGGTTTCCTAGCAACGGGGAAGCGTTGTTTACATCCACATAAACTGCAGCTCAGTTTTGAGAGTGGAGCTGTCCCGCAGGCGCGATGGTAAATCGGGGTTCTTGTCTGGAAGGGTAGAGAGGGAGACCCATGGGCACAGCTGTCCTGGGAGGGTCTCACCATTTACTGGATGACAGCTGGATGGGGTGCTATTGAGAAACGGGAGGTGCTGAGATGAATCTGGAAGTCAGGAAAGTTTGCAAAGAGCGATGACAAGCGGTGGAAAAATACAGATCCCAGGCTGAGAAAGAAGGAGACCAGGAGAACAAGAAAAGGGAAGGGAGTTGGGGGTTGAGCAAGAGACAAAGAGGAAAGAAAGGAAAATCAGGAGGGAGGGGGGAGGAATGGAGAGAGAAAGAGGGGAGGAGAGAGAGAGAAGGGAAGGATGCTACTCCAACCTCGCCTGCACGGAAAGGGAAGGAGAGGGGGAAAAAGTAAAGGGAAAAAGAAAGGTAAAGCGGAAGAGAAGAAAGGAGATGGGAGGGAAAGAAGCGAAGGGAAAGGAGTGGAGAAAAAGGAAAGGGAGAGGGGAGGAGGGGAGAGGAGAGGAGGAGAGGCACAGGGTCTCTCCCAGGAGCCTGGGGACGCAGGAGGTTGCGATAGGAGGTCTGGGAGTCAGAAGAGAGCCACCTTGGAGGAGAGGAAAGGTAGGTGAGGAGCAGAGAGTGGAGAGGAGCCCTGGAGGAAGAGAGGAGAAGGTCGGTGGCTTTGAGGTCTTGCGCACTATCCTAAGACGATCAGAACTGCGCTAGGTTGTGGATATCCTGTGCCAGACATAAGGAGACCAAGAAATGCCAAGTGTCAGAGATATACCCCAAGGAAAAATGCCCACAGTTACTGGAGTTTGGGTTTTCTTGTTTGGTTGGTTGGTTTGTTTTGGGTGTTTTGTTTGGTTTTGTTTTTGTCTCAGGCTGTGTATGGAAGAAAACAAGTCCCTGGCGCTATCAGATTCTTGCTATTACTGTCACTGGCAGTGGCTCGTTTTCTTTTCAGAGGACACCTCCCTCGGGATCAGAGCTTTCGTGGCACTGAAATGTGAAACTCTGCTCCTTTCATTTGTCTTCAGTTCCTCTTTATTTGTGGCAGGGAACCAGTTTGTAAGCTGTGGTAGCAATGCTAGGTCCCTTTCGCAGATACATTTCTCCAAGCTTTGGGCCATGGTGTAGTTTAAAGAACATGCTAAATTAAATGCTAATAGTGTCCAACGTGAGGAAAGCCACTCAGCCACATGACGTTTCCTCACATTCAGAAGACACCTGCCCTGGTGTTGGGAAAAGCAAGGACAGAGCTCATTCAGGTCCACACTGGGTGCGAAAGAAAACCTGTCTCTGACTAAAGTAATGTAACGTTCACTTGTGAGACGATGGGAAAGAAAATGACAGAATAGGTTCTCATCACAAAACTGTCAGGTTAAGTGGGGCACAGTAATGCCTGTCTGGAGTCCCAGCACTCGGGTGGTTGAGGCAGGAGAATTGCTGCAAGTTCAAGACCAGGGTGAGCTATGTATTGTGAAATCCCATCTCAAAAAAAAAAAAAACCCTCAAAAAATTTTCCATATGAGGCTGGGGAGAGAGCTCATTGGTTAAAAGCATTAGGCCCTCTTGCAGAGGACCCAGGTTCAATCCCCAGCACCCCATGGTAGCTCACAACTGTCTTTAACTTTATGTCTACGTGACACCCTCTTCTGGCCTCTGCTGGCCCTAGGCATGCACATGGTAGTCAGACATACATGCAGACAAACATCCATACATACAAATTAATAAACTATATTTTTAAAAGAAATGTAAATATTCGCAATGTGTGGTTGGGAATAAGACAGCACAGGGAGCAAAGTGGTTTTAGTCACAGTCAGCTTGAAAAGGTAAGCATAAAACCAGCTGTGAGTCCCAAACTCAGACATTCACAGCCGAACATTCAACTTAAGCCAAGACACAACCAGGGAATTCCAGCATCCTGCAATATAATGCTTGCATAGAATTCCCTTTGTAAGTTTGGTCAGCAGAATGCTCCCCAATGGGGGTAACAGAAGTAACTAAGATGTCTCAGAAAGGGCATGTTTTGGGCACTCTCAGAGGATATAGTGATGACCTATAAATATTTAAAATTTATGACATACAAAAGAAGTGTTTTGTAAGTATGGAAATGGTAGCTACTGAATGATGACCTATGGTAGCTTTCTGGGCAATGTAAAAACAAACTTAAATAAGCCCTACCTTTCTAGCAAATAAGAACACATAAGCTTTGGGAAGCCCTTGTGAGGCTCTCTGTCTTATTGGGGCTGAAGCCTGGCCATCTATCTAGGTCATATGCAAGCTGGGACTTCTTACACAGTCCCCATAAGAGATCTAACAATTCCAAGCTTACCTTTTAAACACCAGAGCGTATCATCTCCATCTTTCAGTTAAAGAAATAGGGGACTAGGTATGTTCCTAAATAGTCTCTGTAGAGTGGATATAACCACGGACACCCTTCCAGTTAATGGTGACCCCGATCTCTTGCAGACAGAAGTGGAGGAAACCCTCAAGAGAATCCAGAGCCACAAAGGGGTCATTGGAACGATGGTAGTCAACGCAGAAGGTAAGTCCACAGGTGGACTGGGCTCGATACACAGAGGTGATCCATTTATTGGGTCAAGAGTGAAGACATTTACATTAGATTCTGAACTTAAAGACATGTTTTGTCTGTGCAAGCTCTAGCAGTTAGTTATTTATTAGACATCTACTGGATACCTACAATATACCAATCTTTTATCTCAGAGCCGGGGCCACACAGACATTGTCTATCACACACACACACACACACACACACACACACACACACACAAACCACTATGCAGCATCTTCTTCAGAAACTCTTATAATTAGCATCACATCACTTTGGGAGGGCCAGCAAAACTCTTTTGTCCAAGAGAGGGGAAATTATGTGATTGGTATCATATGGTAAATTATTATCATAAATATGGTGAAAAAAACCCTTTGAAATCTATTTTAGTAACGATTTTAATTTATTATTTGAAAAGTTCATATGTGTATATAATGTCTCTTGGTCACCTCTCTTCCCCATCGACCCCCCTCTCCAAGTCTTCCCAGGACCCTCCAACACAAGAATTCACTTCATAGCATTTCAGGGATAGTCTTGTAACATGGGCAGGAAGGAAGAATACATTGCCAGTTATGAACTGTGGATACTGGCCCGGGAATCACACTGTCTCAGAACCATTCACATCTGCATAGTGAGCCTGCAAAGACTCAAAGATCAATGGGTAAAGGTGCTTGCTGACAAGCCTGAAGACCTGAGTGTTATCCCCAGCAGCCAAGTGCTAGATACAGATAACTGGATAACTGACTCCCAACAACTTGTCCTAACTTCCACATATGAATATGTACAGGTGCCTATGAACACATGCACTCAAGCATCTCTCTCCTCTCCCTCCCCCTCCTCCTCTCCCCTCCATCTCCCTCTCCCCCTCCCCTCCCTCTTTCCCTTTTCCCCTCCTCCTCTCCCTCCCCCTCCCTCTCCCCCTCCCCTCCCTCTTTCCCTTTCCCCTCCCCCTCTCCCTCCCCCTCCCTCTCCCCCTCCCCTCCCTCTTTCCCTTTTCCCCTCCCCCTCTCCCTCCCCCTCCCTCTCCCCCTCCCCTCCCTCTTTCCCTTTTCCCCTCCCCCTCTCCCCCTCCTTTCCCCCTCTCCCCCTCCTTTCCCCCTCTCCCCCTCCTTTTCCCCTCTCCCCCTCCTTTCCCCCTCTCCCTCCCCCTCTCCCTCCCCCTCTCCCTCCCCCTCCCCTCTCCCTCTCCTTCTCCCTCTCTCACTCCCACTCCCTCCCAACCCTCACTCAAACTGGCATAGCATTTTCTCTACCTACTTGTTGCTCCATGCCCTGCCACAGTGGCAACCTCTTTAAGGTTCCTGCTCATCCCTTTGCTAATTTGGGCATTTATAAGAGTGAGAGTTGCCAAAAATTCCAGGGCATCCTTTGAAGTAAGAGTAGCCACTTGGCATAATTCACAGTGCAACTATAGAGTTGGCTGATCCCCAGCTCCAGTGTTGTGGTGAGATCAGTCAGTAAATGCTTATTGCACAACTACCAGCTAAGAGACTGCTGAAATGCTGCACTTTTTCCTTGTCATTAAGGATGGAAAAACAACCCCAGTTCCTAGAGGTTGTGGCAGTTAGATGAGGAGACTGTCAAGTGCCCAGTTTAATAGTCAACACTAAATAGGATGCTAATTAAGGAATTTCTGAGAACTTTGATTTATTTAGTTGAGATTTGCAGAGAAAACATTTGACTTGTTTTATAAAATAAAAAAGAACCCTGCCAAATGCAAGTAGTGGTGGGGTCTATGCCTGAGGAACGAGGGAGAAAGGGTTAGGATTGTCTGTACGGGAAATGAAAAGCTGGACCACATATTTCCAAGAAGTGGTCAACTCTTGGTAGCCCTGGTTAAAAGGGTTCTACTTCCAAGTACTTGCTCCATGGTCTCACACTCTGACTTATGTGAGGTACCTGTGTGATTTTGGCAGAGGTACCTTGTAAGTTTCCTTTAGCCATGACAACCATTAGGAGGTGTGGTCTTGTTGGAGTAGGTGTAGCCTTGTTGAAGTAGGTGTGGCCTTGTTGGAGTGGGTGTGGCCTTGTTGGAGTAGGTGTGACCTTGTTGGAGTAGGTGTGGCCTTGTTGGAGGAAGTATGTCACCGTGGGGGTAGTTAATGAGACCCTCCTTCTAACCATGTGGGAGCCAGTCTTCTAGCAGCCTTCAGATGAAGATGTAGAACTCTCACATCCTCCAGCACCATGCCTGCCTGGATGCTGCCATGTTCCCTCCTTGTTGTTAATGCACTGAACCTCTGAAGCTGTAAGACAGCCCCAATTAAGTGTTGGCCTTATAAGAGTTGCCTTGGTCATGGTGACTGTTCTCAGCAGTAAAACCCTAACTAAGACAGTAGGTGTAACAGCTGTGTTCTTGGAATACCAGTATTTGGGAAAGAGGAGACAGAGGTTTTCCTGGGGCTCCCTGGCCAGGCAGCCAGATAAATTTGTAAAGTCTGAGTTCTCTGAGAGTTTCAGTAAAATTGAGGTGAAATTGATAGAGAAATAACCCAATGTGAGCCTCTAGCCTACATATGCACCCATGTACACACAAACACACATATACATCATACATCAAAAACTGCAGAAATTCATCATGTCTCTACCTGGAAGGTTGAAATTGAAGTCAGTATGTCACTGAGTCATAGTCTTTCTGAGAACTTTATGGCTAGAGGCTTCTTGGCCTCGTACTATTGTCTGGTGGTAGTAAAGTCATTGGTATCACCCTACTTCAGTAGATTACTCTACAGACATGTTACCCTACTATACCTATGAGGGCCCACGCTGACCCAGTGTGGCTTCATTTTAACTGATTGCCTCTACAGAGAACCTCTCTCCAAACAAGCTCATCTTCTGAAGTTTAAGGTGGACTTAAATTTCAGAGACCACTTCAACCCAGTATAGACACAGTCTCCTGTGCCACTCAGGCCAGTGCTGCTAATGTGCTTCACTTCAGTGCCTTACTAAAGCACCCAGAGTGGTGAGGTGCATCTGAAGAACATCACGCCAATGAGTGAGGGAGAAAAGATTAGGATCCAAGACCAAAATCAGGGGATGAAATTACAGGAAACAGTTTTGGATCTTTTGTGCAGCCAGGTGCAAATGAATACTCCAAGTAAACATAGGAGGGGGCCTGGGGATGTCCCTCATTGGTAGAGTGCCTGCCTAGCATGAGTGGAGCTTTGGGTCCTATTGAATAAATAGGGCATGGTGGGACATGTCCGTAATCCCAGAACGGGGCGGGCGGAGGGGTGGGGAGAGCTAGAATCAGGAGTTCAAGGTCATCCTCAGCTACATAGAGAGTTTGAGGCCAGCCTAAGGTGTGTGATGCCCTGCCCTGTCCTCCACCCCCCGCAAAATGCATAAAACGAGTGAGGAGGGAAAGGGCCAAATAGCAAAATTAGAAGTAAACTTTGCTCTCTCCTACTTCTTGGTGAAAATTTCTCCGGGTTTCTTGTTGAAAGCAACAACGACAACAACAACAAAGCATTATTTTTAATACCATTAGTTTTCCTCTAACTTCAACTAGGATAATATTATGTCAGGATTTAGGGCACATTTCAAGGGTTATGGAAACTTGGTTTACACCTGAAGTCAAATTAACATTCTCCCCAAAAATATAAACAAGGGGCTTATTTTTATGGTGAGACGGTTAATGACTAGGGGTGTTTCCTGATTGCACATGATGTAAGTTGTGTGACCTGAGTCTAGCAAAACATTCAGTCTCAACAGTGTACTCAAGTGTAGCTGGAGGCGTGCGTCTTTTATTACAGTTCAGCTTCCAGCCCTTCAGAAGTCCCGAGTTACTCAGGACATTGTTGCCACCCTCTTGTTCTCTGCCAGTGATTGCAGATGAAGACTAGTAGACAATGTGTTAACACCATTGTCAGCTTGCCTTTGTGATTAATTAAGTTGGTCTACAGTGTCTATTCGTTTAAATGGCATCTTATGCCAGGTTGTGCAGTAAGCCTTAGCTTTGTTTCTAAGACACAGGCTTCCTATTTAAACAAGCAAGAGGACTACTCTGATTTGTTGGTTCCAAGTGGTCTAGGTTTGGATGACAGTGGTTTCTTTATTCATTTTAGTTTCCCATTTAGAAAAACATTCACTGTAATATTGATACGTAAATATCTACCTCCCAAGCACTCAGAGCTGTCGTACATTCTTTTACATATAAGCTTTTATGTATAGGCTTTTGACTTTGAATATTCTTGACACATCCAACAATTCATCATCTGAATATCATTAGGTTTTATCAGTCATCCAGCTGATTCCTTTTCTTCTGAAATACAATCTACCCACCAAAGCAAAAACGAGCGGTTGCACACCACAAACCAAAATAATGATTACCATCTTCCCGGGACTGCAGATTTCATATTTCAGAGTCATTCCATAAATTCAACACCATCAAATTTTAAAATGTTAATATTTTTTGTTCAGGAAGCTCCAGTTTGGAAACATCTCCTTGCAAAACAAACAGATATGCAATGGCAGGTTATATAACCTTGTTGATAGATGTCATAGACTGGGAACAGCCCGAGTGCCTGTCATGAGGACAAGTAGGTTACATGAATAGCAAGGCAGACCCTTGACTACCTCTTAGAGAAGTTAGCCTTATGTTTTCTGAATCAATTTCCCAAAGGTCTTAAATGAAAATATTAGGGTGCTATTAAAATAAAGACTATACACACAAATATACATTGTTGAAGCAAGGTGGTGAACTGCCTGTCATTATGTGAAAAAACAGAGAACAAAGAAGTAGTCAGTAATTCCTGATTGTTTCCACAGTCAGATGCATATATACACTTAAATATGGAAGACAGATAGACGGCAAGGCTGGGGAGAAATCCCCGCCCCTGGTAGAGTACTTACCTTGAAATCATGAGGCTTTGATTTCCAGTTCCCAGAAACAAAGAAAGGGGACAGAAAAGATAGAAGGAAAGGCAGGCATGCAGGCCGGCAGGAAAGAAGGAAGGAAGGGAAGAAGGAAGGAAGGAAGGAAGGAAGGAAAAAAGGGAAGAAAGAAGGAAGGAGGGAGTGGAGAGAAGAAGAGGATTAAACATAGATTATAGTAATCACATGAGTAACAACTCAAAGTAATTTTCAATCACTTTTTGAGTATTCCTGGATGGCTATGTAAGAAACTAGAACCTATGATTGTCTCTCAGGAAGGAAGTGGTTGAGGTTGACAGGATGGCACAGTGGGTAGTGTGCTTGCCTTGAAAGCAAAAGGAGCTGGGTTTGATTCCCAGTGGGTATGGTAGTGCTCATTTATAATCCCAGCACTGGAGAGATATAGACAGGAGGACTACTGGGGATGGTTGGCCCGTTGATATCCACTAACTCATGAGCTCCAATCCAGTGAAACACTACCTGTCCTGTAGGAGGTGGACAGCATCCCTGAAGGTGACATTCATGTTTGTCCTTCAGCCTCCACGTGAACATAAACACACACATGCACACATGCACTAAAATTATTTTTGGCTTTGTTTTTAGAAAAGAGTTGGCCTCAATCTCACAACCATATTCCTATCTGAACCTCTACAAGCATTCACCACCACTCCCAAATTAATAATAAATTAATTAATTTAAATTATATATTAAATTATAAATTAATTGTAACTGATACAAAGCAAGAGACGACTAAAGGCTTCTTGATTGGTTGGTTGGTTGGTTGGTTGGTTGGTTGGTTGATTGGTTGGTTAGTTGGTTGGTTGGTTAGTTGGTTGGTTGGTTGGTTGGTCTGAGGAGCTGGGGACAAAAGCCAAGGCCTTATATTTGTGAGGCAAACCTTTGCCCTGAGATGAATCCCCAGCTGCAGCCTCTTGAGAGACCTTTGGATTTATTGACCTAAATTATGAAAACAACTGAAACAGCCAAAGCTTCCAATTCAGTCTTGTCATCTATGCTTTGAATAATTTATTTGTGTTCTACCTCTTATCCTGACACTGAACCATTCAGACTTCAGTGGTTGTCTGTGTTTAAGATATAAAACAAACCTGCCCATGCAAAGGTCTCTCTAGAATTGGTTTCCTGCTACACTGCTGCCTCCCACTGGCTATAGATGCATACTTTGTGACTTCTAGGCTGTGAAAAAGAGACTTCCCTCTGGGGAAAGTGACCAAGAACTAAAGTTACAGAAATTAATTGTTTTTTATGATACCCCATCTACAGAATAGGCTGCCCTGTGAATGCCAAAAACCCCCTTTTCTTCTTCTGCCCCCTCCCCCTCCCCCTCCCCTTCCTCCTCCTCCTCCTCCTCCTCCTCCTCCTCCTCCTCCTCCTCCTCCTCCTCCTCCTCCTCTTCTTCTTCTTCTTCTTCTTCTTCTTCTTCTTCTTCTTCTTCTTCTCCTCCTCCTCCTCCTCCTCCTCCTCCTCCTCCTCCTCCTCCTTCTTCTTCTTTTCTGTTTGGGAGATGGAAATTTAGTCTGTTTTAAAATCAAAACTGACAGTCTCCCAGAGTTTCAGGAAGACTGATAAAATTCTACAATAGTGATCCTTTAGCTTTGAAAAACACTCATCATCAGTATTAGTTTCTGCAGCTATGTTTTCTGAAGAAAAGCCCAAGCACCACTTTGGATATTTGTTGACAGATACCCTAATTCAGATTCATAAGGAATTTGGCTACGATCTGATACAGAATCTTGTTATGTGCCCCCCCTTAAATAAAGGCACACTTTGAAATGAAATCCCTAGAGTCTCTGACCATGTGGCAGTCCTCAACATGAAGGTTATCTTCAGTCGGATATAATAAGCACCTAACTTGATGCTGACTAGGAGACACTATGCTGGGTGGCCCAGCCAGGGCTCAATGGCTTTGAACTGAATTGACTCAGACTTTCATATTTGTCTGGCTAGAATTTTTTAATTAAATCAATAGATTTAATCTGTCATAATCTCATATAATACAGCAACAGACCAAGCAAGAGGCCAAATTTAATAACGCTTAAATAGAAAATAAGCACAAGCCAGGGACACCCACCCAGAAAAATCAGTCTCCTTGCTACCGAAGTTTTCTAACATAAAATTTAAGGTTTGCGTAACACTGTGGGAGGAGTTAGAAATTTGGAATGTCCCTGATGAATAGACTCCCTGGCTTGGATAATGCTGTTCTTTTGTGGCTCCTGTTTCCGGGCAGCAGACAAATTCTCCATGTTACTGACCACATATCTCATAAGTGGGATGCCTTGAGATTGCAGATAGCTATAGATATATACATAGATAGACAGATGATTATGATTAAAATAATCAATTAACAGCTTCCAGATCATTTATGCATGAAATATTCACCAGACAGTCACTATTGAATATGTAAAATACCAAATGCCCAAGCAATACACTGATCCTCTTATAACAGATGCATAAAACAGGAGTGTGCAGAGATGAACAGTAACATCAACAGTATTATCAACAAAGGAAGCTCTCCTGCTCTCACATAAATGATGGGAAGCCGCAGTCAAATCTGTAGACATCACCTGACTCAACTATATTTAAAACTCCACATAGAGGCAAAAAGATAATAGGACAAATACTCACCTAAAATTGATGCAACCTGGTAATAGCCACCATCCATCTTTCTGCTGTTTGCAAGGATGAGTGACTCCCTGTCGTTTTTCAATGTACATATATACCATGTTTACAATCTAGAAAAAATAACTCCAAATTAAATCTCATCACAGGCATTCCAATCCGAACGACCCTGGACAACTCCACAACGGTTCAGTATGCGGGTCTTCTCCACCAGCTGACCATGAAAGCCAAGAGCACAGTCAGGGACATTGACCCCCAGAATGACCTGACTTTTCTTAGGATCAGATCGAAGAAACATGAAATCATGGTAGCCCCAGGTAACCAGACATGTCGCTTCCTCCCTAAAATGCTTTTCTGTTTTACTGGTTTAAAAACTCATTTCAAAGACTTGGGGATTGTGGAATCTTGGTGGAGGTATGAATCTTAATATGTAACGTGAGGTATAAAGCTCTTTGATTACAAAAAAAAAAAAAAAAAGTTTGGTTCAGAAGAGCCAAACTCAAAAGTGGTATGAAATTACCAAAATAATTTGGCCTTTGAACAAGCTGAATTTTACCCCCTTACACTTACTAGTTATCAAAATGGATGCTGGAAATAGCACACGGATTTTCTGAATAGTGGCAGAAATGGCCTATCCTGGGACTAAAATAGGAGGTGTATCCAAAGCCTGCCAAGTATCACCTCCCTGTGAGGTGAGTGTGACCAGCTGATCTACTGGAAGACACAGCCACAGGATCACTTCCTTGGAGGAATTGTGTTCCCAGTGTTTCTGAATAATTCTGTTATAGTCACAAATCCAGCAGATAGCATGCTATCACATCAGATAAACAGTTAAAGTTTTATCTGTTACTGCATATGAACACCACTTGTAGAATATTTATCAAAATTAGCCATGGCCAGGGACAGCAGACAAAGGAGACCATAAATGCTGTGCCAAGTCTGTGCGCTTTAACCTTTTCCAGTGTGTCATAGGAATTCTGGTGTGCAGCCATTGTCTACGCTAGCTGAAGTGTTAGTGGGGTAGCTATGAGTGAGTTAACCTCATGTTTCTCCCTAGATAAGGAATATCTTCTGATTGTCATTCAGAACCCATGTGAGTAGACCTGCTGTGGCCAACCCTGCCCTCGTGACGATTCCTGGAAGTCCTTCCCTCCTCTAATCCATAATATTGTACCCTGATTGAGTCCAGAGCTATGCTCTCCTGTTTGACAATGGAGTTGCTCTACATGTTTCCCTAAGTCCCTTTTGACTGTTTTGTGGTCTTGTACTTTTGCTGTATAATAAACAAATTCTGCTATACATGTCCCTGTTTTTAAATATTGAGTGTGTGTGTGTGTGTGTGTGTGTGTGTGTGTACAAGCGTGAGCGCAAAGAGTTTTCCTCTTTCTTCATCCCAATAAAGTCTGGGTACCATCATATAGTACATATCACGTATCCATTCCTGGACAGCTTCAGGAACTATCTTCTGATAAGACAGCATACACGAGATCTTGTTAGAATCCAAAAAGCAAACAAATCCATTAATGGGGAGGGTGGTCCTGTTCCACCTAAGATTTGCAGAATTTCACAGCTGGAGTGGGCTAGAGAGTTAAATGCCCAAGGCCCTGGTTCTTCAGGTTAGGAGTTTACCTGAGCCAAATCCATGTGTCCTTAAGACATCAGGTATGTGAGCTTGATGTGGTCTTGGAATTGGCACACATGCCTTTTATTGGGGTACTCATGTGAGACCCCTCCACAGCCTCCAAAATTGCTTTCAGAAGATATAGAACTGCATGCTGCTTTAAAATATACCAGAAGTAACATTTGAGTCCTAAATCTGTCATCTGTCCTTAGTTTCCCAGTCCACCCAGAGCGCATGAGCTGATGCGTGGCTGAGTGATAGATAAAGCCACTTCCTTCTGTGGGGCCAGTCAAAATTTTCCAAGCCCCATTTGAGACAGAGTGGTATGAAACCTCTGGCAAGCACAGCCAGCACCACTGCAAATGCCAGGGCTCCATGTGGACTTGTCTGGGGCCTCGTCTGAGAAGAAAGGCCCTCTGTCCCATTGGGTAGGAAAGTTGCAGAAGTCTTCCTAGATTTCCATTCAGAGTCAACTGTGACCCTCCCTCCGTCTAGGCAGAGACTGTGGCAGTGAAAGGCAGAACTTACTAGAACCAAGGGTAACTGTAGTGGCTGTGGCCTTGTGAAATTTCTACCATGTCTCTGTTCCAGTACATGAAGCCCCTGATCCCTCTTGGATTCACAGCAGCATAGGTAAGGAACTACATTTCAAAAATGACTGCACAAAAACACTAATGACTGAGATTCACCCAAAGTCATTGGTGACTGAGAAACGCAAGCCTGGGCTCACGCTCTGCCTCTTTTTAATCCAGCTAGCTGTAAATTTTACCTCAACAACAGGGGAGCTGTTTACAGGGTCTCTGGAGGGACAGATCACAGCCATAAATATTAGCAATCATGGACTTCAGAGTCAAGCTTAACAAGCCAGCTGAGAACCCATGTACACACCATTACCACCATACACCCCCATCTTCATCTCTGAAGAGCAGAACCATTCCACTAGAGGCTCTTAGGGATTTGTCCAGAGCTCCGAGACAGCCTATCTTCTTCTAAAGCCCAAATTACCACAGGGTGTGAATGTCCACATGGATGCAGATAACTGTGGGGACCAGTAGAGGGCAGCAGATCACCTAGAGCTGGAGTTTAAGTAGCTGGTTGTGAGCTACTCTGTGGAGGGGAAACCAAACTCAGGTCCCCTGCTAAATCACTGGGAACTCTTAACCCCTGAATTATCTCTCTATCCTCCTTTCCTTGGCTTTCAAAAAAATATTACAATTATCCTCAATTATGTGTTTGGCACAAAGCAAAATATCCTCATCCTCATGTTAGAAAGTCACACGATGTTCTTGAAACTGGAACTGGAGCATGTGCAGATGAACTAAGCTCTTACGGTTTTTTATTATATATACTCTATTTACATTTCAAATGGTGTCCCCTTTCCTGGCTCCCCCCTCCTCCGAAAATCCCATAAACCTTCCCCAATCAACCCTCCCCACTCTTCCCCGTCCTGGTATTCCTCTACATTATGGCATCAAGTCTTTCCAGGACCAAGGGCCTCTCCCCCCTTTGGTGTGTAACAAAACCGTCCTCTGCTGCCTGTGTGTCTGGAGCCATGGGTAACTCCATGTGTACTCTTTGGTTGATGGTTTTGTCCCTGGGAGCTCTGGGAGTACTGGGTGACTCATATTGTTGTTCTTCCTGTGGTGCTGCAAACCCCTTCAGCTCCTAGGGTCCTTTTTCTAGTTCCTCCATTGGGGACCCTGTGCTCAGTTCAATGGCTGGCTGAGAGTGGCCCCCTCTGTATTTCTCATGCACTAGCAGAGTCTCCCAGGCGAAAGCTATATCTGACTCCAGTCAGCAAGCACTTGTGGGCATCAATAATAGTGTCTGGATTTTGTAGCTGTATATGGGATGGATCCATGGGTGAGGTAGTCTCTGGATGATCTTTCGCTCAGACTCTGCCCCACCCTTTTTCTCTGTATCTCCTTCTGTGGATATTTTGTTCCCTTTTCTACAAAGGACCCAAGTAGCCATACTTTGTTGTTCTTCCTTCTTGGGCATAATTTGATATGTGAAATGTATCTTGGGTATTCCAAGCTTCTGGGCTAATATCCACTTATCAGTGAGTACATACCATGTGTGTTCTTTTGTGATTGGGTTACCTCACTCCGGATGATATTTTCCAGTTCCATCCATTTGTTTAAGAATTTCATGAATTCATTGTTTTTAATGACTGAATAGTACTCCATTGTGTATATATACCACATTTTTGTATCCATTCCTCCATTGAGGGACATTCCAGCTTCTGGCTATAGGGCTGCTATGAACGTAGTGGAGCATGTGTCTTTATTACATGCTGGAAAATCCTCTGGGTATATGCCCAGGAGTGGTATAGCAGGGTCATCCGGTAGTATTATGCCCAGTTTTCTGAGGAACCGCCAAACTGATTTTCAGAGTGGTTGTACCAGCTTGCAATCCCACCAGCAGTGGAGGACTGTTCCTCTTTCTCCACAACCACTCCAGCACCTGCTGTCTCCTGAGTTTTTGATCTTAGCCATTCTGTCTGGTGTGAGGTGAAATCTCAGGGTTGTTTTGATTTGCATTTCCCTGATGACTAAGGATGTTGAACATTTCTTTAGGTGATTCTCAGCCATTCAATATTCCTCAGATGAAAATTCTTTGTTTAGCTCTGTACCCCATTTTTTAATAGGGTTATTTGGTTCTCTGGAGTCTAACTTCTTGAGTTCTTTGTATATATTGGATATTAGCTCTCTGTTGAATGGAGGGTTGGTAAAGATATTTTCCCAATTTGTTGGTTGCCGTTTTGTCTGATTCACAGTGTCCTTTGCCTTACAGAAACTTTGTAATTTTATGAGATCCCACTTGTCAATTCTTGATCTTAGGACATAGGCTATTGGTGTTCTGTTCAGGAAATTTTCCCCTGTGCCCATGTGTTCGAGGTTCTTACCCAGTTTCTTTTCTGTTAGTTTCAGTGTGTCTGGTTTTATGTGGAGGTCCTTGATCCACTTGGAATTGAGCTTAGTACAAGGAGATAAGAATGGATCGATTTGCATTCTTCTGCATGTTAGCTGCCAGTTGAGTCAGCACCATTTATTGAAAAGGCTATCTTTTTTCCACTGGATGGATTTAGATCCTTTGTCAAAGATCAAGTGACCTTAGGTATGTGGGTTCATTTATGGGTCTTCAATTCTATTCCATTGGTCTACCTGCCTGTCACTGTACCAATACCATTCAGTTTTTAACACTATTGCTCTGTAGTACAGCTTGAGGTCTGGGATACTGATTCCCCCAGTTTTTTTTACTGTTGAGAATAGTTTTTGCTATCCTGGGTTTTTTGTTATTCCAGATGAATTTGAGAATTGCTCTTTCTAACTCTATGAAGAATTGAGTTGGCATTTTGATGGTATTGCATTGAATCTGTTTATTGCTTTTGGCAAGATGGACGTTTTTACAATATTAATCCTGTCAGTGCACGAGCATGGGAGATCTTTCCATCTTCTGAGGTCTTCTTCGATTTCTTTCTTCAAAGACTTGAAGTTCTTGTCATACAGATCTTTCACTTGTTTGATTAGAGTCACACCAAGATACTTTATATTGTTTGTGACTATTTTGAAGGGTGTTGTTTCCCTAATTTCATTCTCAGCCTCTTTATCCTTTGAGTATAGGAAAGTTTGTTTCCTTTGTTTGTTTGAGTTAATTTTATATTTGGCCACTTCGCTGAAGTTGTTTATCAGCTGTAGGAGTTCTCTGGTGGAGTTTTTAGGGTTGCTTAAGTATATTATCATATCGTCTGCAAATAGTGATAATTTGACTTCTTCCTTTCCAATTTGTATCCCTTTGACCTCCTTTTGTTGTCTAATTGCTCTAGCTAGAACTTCAAGTACTATATTGAATAGATATGGAGAGAGAGGGCAGCCTTGTCTAGTCTCTGATTTTAGTGGGATTGCTTCAAGTTTCTCTCCATCTAGTTTGATGTTGGCTACTGGTTTGCTGTATATTGCTTTTATGTTTAGATATGGGCCTTGAATTCCTGATCTTTCCAAGACTTTTAGCATGAAGGGATGCTGAATTTTGTCAAATGCTTTTTCAGCATCTAATGAAATGACCATGTTTTTTTCTTTGAGTTTGTTTATGTAGTGGATTACATTGATGGATTTCCATATATTGAACCATCCCTGCTTCCCTGGGATGAAGCCTACTTGATCATGGTGAATGATCATTTTGATATATTCTTGGATTCGGTTGGCAAGAATTTTATTGAATATTTTTGCATCGATATTCATAGGAAAATTGGTCTGAAGTTCTCTTTCTTTGTTGGATCTTTGTGTGGTTTTGGTATCAGAATAATTGAAGCTTCATAGAATGAGTTGGGTAGTGTTCCTTCTGTTTCTATTTTGTTGAATAGTTTGAAGAGTATTGGTGTTAGGTCTTCTTTGAATGTCTGATAAAATTCTGCACTAAAACCATCTGTTCCTGTGCTTTTTTTTTTTGTTGTTGTTGTTGTTGGGAGACTTTCAATGATTGCTTCTATTTCTTTAGGGTTTATGGGACTGTTTAGATGGTCTGTTTGATCCTGATTTAATTTTGGTATTTAGTATCTGCTTAGGAAATTGCCCATTTCCTTCAGATTTTCCAGTTGTGTTGAATATAGGCTTTTGTAGTAGGATCTGACGATTTTTTGAATTTCCTCAGTTTCTATTTTTATATCTCCCTTTTCATTTCTGACTTTGTTACTTTGGATACTGTCTCTGTGCCCTCTGATTAGTGTGGATAAGGGTGTATCGATCTTGTTGATTTTCTCAAAGAATCAGCTCCTGGTTTTATTGATTCTTTGTTTGGTTCTTTTTGTTTCTACTTGGTTGATTTCAGCCCTGAGTTTGATGATTTCCTGCCTTCTACTCCTCTTGGGTGTATTAGCTTCTTTCTCTTCCAGAGCTTTCAGGTGTGCCATTAACCTGCTAGTGTATGCTCTCTCCAGTTTCTTTTTGGAGGCACTAGGGCTATGAGTTTTCCTCTTAGCACTGCTTTCATTGTGTCCCATAAGTTAGGGTATATTGTGCCTTTATTTTCATTAAATTCTAAAAAATCTTTGATTTCTTTCCTTATTTCTTCCTTGACCAAGGCATCATTTAGTAGAGCATTTTTCAGCTTTCATGTGTATGTGGGCTTTCTGTTGTTTTTGCTGCTATTGAAGACCACCCTTACTCCATAGTGATCTGATAGGAGGCATGGGATTAGTTCGATCTTCTTATATCTGTTGAGGTCTGTTTTGTGACCAATTATATGGTCGATTTTGGAAAAGGTACCATGAGGTGCTGAGAAGAAGGTATATTCTTTTGATTTAGGATGAAATGTTTATATTTATATATAATCCATTTGGTCCAAAACTTCAATTAGTTTTTTAGTTTCACCGTGCCTTTGTTTAGTTTGTGTTTCCCTGATCAGTCCATTGAAGAGAGTGGAGTGTTGAATTCACCCACAATTATTGCGTGAGGTGCAATGTGTGCTTTGAGCTTAGTAAAGTTTCTTTTACAAATGAGGGTGCCCTTGCATTTTGAGCATAGATGTTCAGAATTGAGAGTTCTTCTTGGTGGATTTTCCTTTGATGGGTATCAAGTGTCCTTCCATGTCTTTTTTGATGACTTTTGGTAGAAAGTCAATTTTATCCAATATTAGAATGGCTACTCCAGCTTGTTTCCTGGGACCATTTGCTTGGAAAATTGTTTTCCAGCCTTTTACTCTGAGGTAGTGTTTGTCTTTGACACTGAGGTGCATTTCCTGTATGCAAATGCTGGGTTCTGTTTACATATCCAGTCTGTTAGTCTATGTCTTTTTATTGGGGAATTGAGTCCATTGATGTTAAGAGATATTAAGGAATAATGATTGTTGCTTCCTGTTATTTTTGTTGTTATTTTTATGTTTGAGTGGTTATCTTCTTTTGGGTTTGTTCAAAGAAGATTACTATCTTGCTTTTTCTAGGGTGTAGTTAGCGTTTTCTTAATTGGTGTTTTCCATTTAATATCCTTTGTAGGGCTGGATTTGTGGAAAGATATTGTGTAAATTTGGTTTTTTTCATGGAATATCTTGGTTTCTCCATTTATGGCAGTTGAGAGTTTTGCTGGGTATAGTAGTCTGGGCTGGCATTTGTGTTCTCTTAGAGTCTGTATGACATCTGCCCAGGATCTTCTAGCTTTCATGGTCTCTGGTGAGAAGTCTGGTGTAATTCTGATAGGTCTTCCTTTATATGTTACTTGGCCTTTTTCTCTTACTGCTTTTAATATTCTTTCTTTGTTTAATACATTTGGTGTTTTGATTATTAGTGACGGGAGGTATTTCTGTTCTGGTCCAGCCTGTTTGGAGTTCTGTAGGCTTCTTGTATGTTCGTGGGCATCTCTCTCTTTAGATTAGGGTCATTTTCTTCTCTATTTTTGTTGAAGATATTTACTGGCCCTTTAAGTTGTAAATCTTCACTCTCTTCTATACCTATAATCCTTAGGTTTTGTCTTCTCATTGTATCCTGGATTTCTTGGATGTTTTCAGTTACAAACTTTTTGCATTTTGCATTTACTTTGACTGTTGAGTCAATACTTTCTATGGTATCTTTGGCACCTGAGATTCTTTCTTTTATCTCTTATATTCTGTTGTTGATGTTTGCATCTATGACTCCTGATTTCTTTCCAAGGTTTTCTATCTCCAAAGTTTTCTCCCTTTGTGATTTCTTAGCTGTTTCTACTTTCATTTTTAGATTCTGGATGGTTTTGTTCAGTTCCTTCACTTTGTGTGTGTGTGTGTGTGTGTGTGTGTGTGTGTGTGTGTGTGTGTGTTTTCCTGTAATTCTTTAAGGTATTTTTGAGTTTCCTCTTTCAGGACTTCTGCTTGTTGACCCATGTTCTCCTGTATTTCTTTAAGTGATTTTTGTGTTTCCTCTTTATGGGCCTCTATCTGTTGACCCATATTCTCCTGTATTTCTTTAGGTGATTTTTGTGTTTCCTTTTTAAGGGCTTCTACCTATTGACTCATGTTCTCCTGTACTTCTTTAAGGGAGTTATTTATGTCCTTCTTGAAATCCTCTATCAGCATCATGAGATGTGATTTTAAATCCAGGTCTTGCTTTTCTGGTGTGTTGGAGTATCCAGGACTTGCTGTTGTTGGAGAACTTGGTTCAGATGGTGCCATGTTACCTTGGTTTCTGTTGGTGATGTTCTTGCATTTGCCTTTTGCCATCTGGTTATCTCTGGTGTTAGCTGGTGTTGCTGTCTCTGCCTGTGGCTTATCTGTCATGCAAGCCTCTGTATCTGTGCTCCTGGGAGACCCATTCTCTCTGCATACACCTGTTTATAGGTACTCCTGCAGACCTGCTCTCTTGTGGTTGTATTTGGGTATGTAGCTCTGTGACCCCGATCAACTCTGGGTGCAGGGGGTAATCGGAAGACTCCTGTCCCAGGCTGTTCCTAGACTCTTGTGTCCTCAGGGTTTCTGGCTGTTTCCTCTGAGCAGCAGGGGTGGTCCTACCTGTGCTGCCCAGCCTCTCTGCACTCCTGAGTTGTTAGTTACCTCCGTTCATCACTTGGATATGGTACATGGTGGCAGAGGGTGGTCCCAAGCTGGAGAAGGAAACCAGAGGGCTTCCACCAGAGAGGGTTTCAGGTGTGATCCTCTGGCGAGGGTGGTTCTACCTATGCAAGCAGGCCCCTCTGCTCTCCTGGGTGGTTAAGCTGCCTCCCTGTTTCGCTTGGGTATGGTGTGCTGTGCCAGAGGATGGACCTAAGGTGGAGATAGAAACTGGAGGTCTTCCACCAGAGGTTTCCAGGCATGAACCTCTGAGCAGCAGGCGTGCTTTTACCTGTGTAGGCCAGTTTCTCTGCACTCCTGGGTGGTTAAGCTGTCTCCCTGCACCACTTGAGTATAGCGCACTATGCCAGAGGGTGGACCCTAGCTGGAGACTGTAACTGGAGCAACTCTTATGGGTTTTTTTTGTTGTTGTTGTTTTAATTTTATTTTTTATTGAAAAAGGAAGTAAAACATTTTATGATAAAATTAAAGATTTACATGGAAAATGTTTCTGACAAGATTGAAGAAGCATATAGAAAAACACATTAAGATTGACAATTTTCATGGAAATGAAGAGTAAAATGGTAGACATGAAAAACATTGCTAAATTAATTGAAAAAGGAAGTAGAAGCATTTTTATGACAAAATAGAAGATTTACATGGGAAATATTTCTAATAAAATTGTAGAAAAATATAAAATAACATTAAAATTGAAGATTATCATTGAAAATTACAGATAAAATGGTAGGTATAAAAATATTTCTAAGTTGACTGAAAGTGGAATTATAAATATTTGCTGATAAAATTGAAGATCTACAAGGGAAATACAATCAGTGGAGCTGCTGGGACAGGAGTCTTCCCTTCCGGCCGCCATTTGCAGCAGGGAACCAGACAGCTCCACAGCCTTTGGTGTACAGACCCTGCCAGAAGAGAGTTGGTCTCCCAGGAGTACAGACACAGGCTTACAGGCCCATAGGAGGGAAAAGCTCCAGCCAGAGACTGCAAGACCAACTAGCACCAGAGATAACTAGATGGCGAAAGGCAAGTGCCAGAACCCTACCAACAGAAACCAAGGCTACTTGGCAACATCAGAGCCCAGTTCTCCCACCACAGCAAGTTCCGGATACCCCAACACACCGGAAAAGCAAGAGTTGGACTTAAAGTCTCATCTCACGATGCTGTTAGAGGACATCAAGAAGGACATAAATAAGTCCCTAAAAGAAATACGGGAGAACATGGGTCAAAAGGTAAAAGCCCTTAAAGAGGAAACACAAAATTCCCTTTAAGAAATACAGGAGAGCATGGGTGAACAGGTAGAGGCCCTTAAAGAGGAAACACAAAAATCCCTTAAAGAATTACAGGAAAACACAAACAAAAAAGTGAAGGAACTGAACTCTTATGTTTTTAATGAGAAAAAAAAAACGGATAATGTTTGGGACCACAAGAGTTTTCCATGTGGTGGAAAAATTCTCCAAGTAAGGATTTAACAAAAACAAAACCGTGGTTCCCATCCTGAAAATGGGCGGAATCTCCAGCCTTCCCTTCAGCCTTCCCTTCACAAGATTCCCTCCGATAATGGAGGAAGCTCAGAGATCTCTGGACAGTTTGGGACATTTAAGGCTGGCGACACTCCGTTAGACCAGCTGTAGGGAGTTGACCCATGTTTCGTGAAGGAGGAGATAAAGACAAGCCTGAGGAGATAAAGACAAGCCTGAGGAGAGAAAGACAAGCATGAGGAGGTAAAGACAAGCCCCGGATTCCCCCAGAGAGAGGTTAACACTGACGGAGCAGAATGCAGTCCTACCAAAGTCAGTGTGGGAAACCAAGGACTTTATTGGGGGTTAGTTACAGGGCGGGGTAAGGGATTACTTATTAGCAGCATGGGTGGGTCCCAAATCAGCCACATCATTGGAAAGTCTCACCCAGGAATGGATGGCAACTTCCTCATAGCTGTGTAAGTCGACTCTCCCTCCCCCACCTCCACCCCAGCTAGCCTTCTACGCTCTGGAAAACATGAGAAAACATGAAACCATGTGCCACTTGGGCAGAATGATGCACTGCTGTCAGGGGGGTACAAAAGGGGGTGCAGGCAACCTCAGGGAGGGTCTAATGACACCCCTATCTATGAAGAAACATCAACAGTTAACAGGCATGCTTTTGGGGACTCTGGTCAGTATTCATGGAAGTTCTAATGGAGATGATAATGGCTGTTATGTTTGGAGGACACCATTGTCTAGACACCTGCACCAAACCATTCCTTGAACTCAGAGGAAAGAGGAAGATGCCGTTCCACTTCCTCCAGCTTCAGACCCTATGAAGAGACCTGACCCTCCTTTTCTTTCAGTATACATGACTTCAGGGGTCTCTTGATGGATGTCCTGAGTCCTGAACACTGGCCACACGCAGAAATGAAAAATTTTCCCTCTTTGCTCACCTTTACATGGGACACAGCAGACTGGAAGCAGTATGGCAGCTAAGTCTCACTCTGCTCCTTACTAGAAGAAACAAGAGCTCCTTTTTTATCCCAGGTTCTTGTCTACAAAAATGGAGAATGTCCATTCACAGTGGCCTTGCATTCTGATATAGTATAGATGCCAATTGTTAATATGAACCATGTACATCCACGGTGGTCTATCACCACCACCATCAATTAAAAACATGTTCACCATAAGAAGGTCATATACTGTATCTCACTGTAGCCTCTCTGCTCCTCTTTAGTCATATGCACTAGTATAGGTTCTAATCCTGTAACGTACAGGGTTTTGTACCACTCCTTGGCTTGTAGTTTAACAAGCATTTCCATATGCTTACCTAGAATTTACCCTGATTTTTAAAAAAATATCTAAATGCAATTTCTTACACATGATCAAGAGTGCAGACCTTGCCCAGAGGAGGCCAATAAGAGGATGGACGTATTCCTAATATTTAGATTTAGAAGAGTCAGAGAGGAAGTCTTCCTTGTGGCTGAGTCAGCACATGAGCGCATGCTGGGGACATATTTCCAGAAGGTGCAGCAGAAGTGCGAGCTCTCAGAGGGAAAGAGCAGAGAGCAATGCAGAAAGGTGGAGGACTCCTGGGGCTTCCCTATTTTCTAGCTTCTCAGATGCGCTTGATCCTTTGATGTTATGAGTTGTCCCTACAGCTTTACCTAAGAAATCCTCCCCATGCAGAGTACATTTCCAGAGTGGATTGTGTGGCCTGAAACCAGAAGGACCGTAACTAACAGACCCATGCCATATCTGGGTCACCTCCAGATGCTTTCCTCAGATACAGCCAAGGAAGCAGAGTGAGCCTAGTGGTTCCCCAGGATGAAGGCATTAATCAGAGATCTGAACAGATGGAGTGGGTTACCCTCTCCTTTGCTCCAGGACATATCCTGTGGCTTTGCTAGACAGGAGTGGGGCATTAATGAACCCTCCAGGAGGCAGAACCCCAGGGACAGGTTGGGACTGAAATGTGGCTCTCACCTGGAAATAGGCTTTATTATTTTTAATTATGAAGCGACCTCTGCCTCCAGCAATGACAAGGAAGACTGGATGGAGAGAAAGCAGCCATGTGCCTGGCTGTTTGTTAAACACAAAGAAGGCTGAACCATCCAACTTACATTTGGCTTTGTACCTCTGAAAATGTCCATTCTTCCCCACCCACCCCCCTTCAGCACGTACAACTTCAAGACTTGTTTACTGGGTGCCTTAGACTCTGACCATTCCTGGCAGACACTAATGTCATTTGGATGTATTCGATCAAAACAGGGCAGGTCATTGTCAAGAGCATCTGGAGTGATGGAGAGTCACATGGAAAACAAACAGAGAAACATAAGACAGACTTCCTGGCTTCTCTTCCTGTCCCCTGGTCCTCGCTAAGTAACATAGTGCAGAAGAAAGAATACTGTTGGGTAGTCAATGAGGTTTGTCTACCTTTGTCTCTCAGCATTGCCACCGATAATAAAAATAAATAAATAAATAAAATGAGATTAAAAAAAAACAGGAAGAAGAGAAACAGCCCCTGAAATTAGTCGATCATCTACTGTGGGGTGGCCATGTTGGATTCATACAACAGTTCCATTATACAGATGAGAACTGGACCTGGCAAAGTCCAAAGGTCAGCTGAGCTTTTTCACATCAGAGGAGGCTTCCAAACTCTGCTACATGACTCTAGCACCTCCACTCTTTACCTTTACCTCGCCCATTCACCAGATACACGGCAAGGCTATCACTCCCCCATATCTTCAGAATCCTGACCTCTAAAGCATAGACCATAATTCCCCGCATGCTCAGTGGTTATGAGATGAGATGAAAGAAATCATATAAAGTACCTGACATGTTATAGATGACTTGTTATTATCTATACAGATATAGATAGTAACCATCTATGCTATATCAGGAATCAGGACCACTGTGGGTGTACATGGCTCATATTAACAACTGGCATCTATACCATATTAAAATTCAAGGCCACTGTAGATGGACGTTGCTTGCCTTTTCAGACAAGAAACTGACATAAAAGGAACTCTTGTTTGTTCTAGTAAGGAGTAGAGTGAGACTTAGCTGGCATACTGTTTCAACTCTGCTGTTCTCATGTTGTAAAAGTGAGTGAAGAAGGAGAATTTTTCAATTCTGCATGTGGCTAGGGTTCAGGACTCAGGACATCCATCCTGACAGTCGGCATGTTTGACAGCTGGCACTGCTACTCTCCCGTGGCCATCACTACGCACACGCGGAGAGCCAGCCAAGTGGTGGGTGTGAGTTGTCACCGTAAATGAAACCGGCGTCACTGGTTTTATATTTGACAGTATTCCACGAGGCTTCTCCTACAGGGTAGTTCACTCCAGGACTTTTCATGGATGCCTCTCAAGTCCCAGCAACCAACACTCCATGTGATCGACAAGATGTCAACCAGCATTCCACCCATGCTGGTTCCCACTCCAGTACCGGGCAGATGACACACTTAGTGTCCAGACAGGGACAGCCAACACCTCATTCCCACCTCATTGTGGATGTACACCTGATTCCCAGATGGCAGGGTTGGTTGGAACGGGATCCACTAAGGTAATGAGTACCTTTGTGGTAAGCCTTGTCACTAAATCCTTTACGTATACACAAGACTAGATTCTGACCTCCTAAACTTAAGAGTGCACCATCCAGATTGCAAAATGAATGAGAGGCACACGGACTCCCAAGACTTCCATGGGCCTCCTCCTGTAGTTCCCTGGGGCCACCTCACCAATGCCAGATAAATGAAAAGCTGGGCTCCTTACAAGAGGCTCTGGGATACTCAACTGCACCCCATGCAGAGGGTGCACAGAAGGCTTGTATCAGCACGTGCAGACCTCTAGGGAATGGACTGATGCCAGTATCGTCATTTTGTAATGCCCCTAATAAACCCATCCGCCAGACTCTCTATCCAGCGTGAACTTTACATTGTTGGCCAACTCTGAATCCTTTGCTTGAGGATGTCATCATCTCTCAAAGGGGTCGGGGGAGGGGGGAGGGAGGGAGGAAAGTAGGTGTCTAGTGTCTCCAGGAAGAAAATGAATAGTAATAAGCACCAGCAAGGGCAGGAGTGTGGGAGAGGAGATGTTATCTGAACATGTTTACCTGCTCCTGCCAAGCCCAGCAATTTCCGGGAAAGGCAAACAGAGATTATTAGCCATTTATGAAATCTCAAGTTAATAAAAAGAGCTGGCTGTGGCTGAGGATTCAAAGGCAAAGAGGAGGGCTTTGTAATCAGATGATTCTGAACCAGGTGACACCACGTTCTGCAAGCATGCAAGCAGAAGTTACTGTATGCCAGACACAGTCAGTGCCCAGGAGCAGAGACACATGATATCATTCCTGACCCCAAAGAGCTCCTGGTGTAACGATAGGGATAGGTGTGCAGTGACCTACATTTCCAAAACAGAGAAATGACAGTTGCAGAAGATGCCTAGGGGAGTACATGCTTTTGGGGGTGGGGGTGGGGTTGGAAGCACATTCATGGAGGGATGGGAGCACATGCCTGGGGAGACTGGGAGGAGCACATGCATGACTGGAAGACTCACCCTGCATATGGTGTTAAAGAACTACATCCATCAGACAGCAGACACACCTGAGCTGGATAAATCAAAGGCTGAATAGCAGTTAGTGTGGGATACACAAAGAGCAATTCTGTCAAAAAGAACCGCAAAGCTAGGCCTGTGCATTTGAGACCTTGCTTCAAAGGTAACAGCACTGGCTCCGGGGAACCTTGAGCGAGCATCCGGCAGGCTGCTCCAGGAAGCACAATGGCACCCCACCTCCTTACATCAGGCTCTTCGGATTCTTGGCATCCCATGCTTACACACTGTGGTCCTTAAAGGGGTGTCCCATGGAATCCTAGGACTAGGCGGCTTTAGGGTGCTATGGAGCTGAACAGTACAGATTCCAGAAGTGTGGTGGGGATAGCCTCGGAACTCCCACTGCCACGGTCAAGTCAGATGGCTTTGGAAGTATTTGAGGTACCTCCTGGGAAGTAGGTATGGGTACAGTCAGATGTGTGGGTTTCCATCTCTCTTCATGTAGGGGCCTGACAAGCAAGGTCCTATCTTCTGCCTGCTGCCTGGGCCTCTCACAGGTCTGACATAAAATGTAGGTGCTCTACCCATGTTTGACAAATTTAAAATAATCTTCCCCTTCTGGGTTCCAGCTTAAATCTGTTGCTAGGGTGCTTCTTAGCAGCATCAGCAACAACAACAACATGTCCAGATCCCCAGAGTTATGACCTTCAGCTCTTGTGTCTTTCAATGCTAAGTGTGGCCCTTGGGCGAGCCGAATCCCGAGGACCTGTCACCTGGAAGATTGTCAAAAAAGCAGAATCTTTGGGTTTGGGAAGACGGGTCAGTTAGTAAGGATCATTACGGACTCTGAGCATGAGGACCTGAGTTCAACACCCAGCACCCATGTAAAATGCAATGCATGGAGTTTGCAAGCCCAGACCTGCACAAGTGCAGACTGGAGGATCCCTGGGGATCCTAGCCTAGCCTAATTAGTGCGCTCTCAACCAATGAGAGGCCTTATGCCAAGGGAGTGAGGGGCAAATCTGAGGATGACACCTAGGTTGTCCTACGAATCTACAAACACATGTGCATACACGTGCATGTATGCCTACACATGCATATGTGTGAATGCACACCTACACATATATGCATGCACATCTATAGACACACATATGTTCATGTGTACCTACACATACACACACATGCACACATGTGTACACATACATATAAAACATTTTTAATTCAGAAATGAAGAATTCAGAGCTTACCTAACTTGAACTATTACTGAGTCAGAATCTATACTTGTTTCTAGTGAAGTTTGAAAGGCAATTCAGATCATCAAATACCCTGGAAGAGGAGGGTTGAGACAAGGTGAAGTGGCTCTTGTCAACTTGACACAAACTGTTGTCATTTGGGGAGGGAGAACCTTCATTGAGAGATACCTCCATCACATCAGCCTGGACACAAGTCTGAGCGGTATTTTCTTGATCAGTGATTGATGCAGGGTAGCACAGCCCGCTGTGCGAGTAGTCCTGGGTTTTATACAAAGTAAGCTGAGCAAGCCATATAGGTAGAGCGACGATAGTGTTCCTCCACCGTCTCTGCTTCACATCGCTCTTTACTCCAGGCTCCTGCCTTGAGCTGCCCTGACTTCCCTCAGTGATGGATTGGGACTTGTAGGAAGAAGCAAACCCTTTCTAGCCTGGGTGTTTTTGGTCAGTGCATTATCACAGCAGTAGACAACAAACCTGGTCAACATTGCAGCTCTGCCTCGCCTCTCTTCTCTTCACGAATTCCTTCGATCAACAAACCCAGAGGTACAGCCAATGGCAGAGAGCCAGGCGGGGTGGCTCGTGCCTGTAGTCCCAGCACTCAGCAGAAAGAGGCAGGTGGATCACTGCAAACTCAAAGCCAGCCTGGTCTTATATAGAGAGTTTCAAGCCAACCATGGTGACATAGCAAGGCTCTCAGAGAGAGGGGGGGCGGGGGGGGAGGGAGGGAGGGAAGGAGAGAGAGAGAGAGAGAGAGAGAGAGAGAGAGAGAGAGAGAGAGAGAGAGAGAGAGAGATGAAAGAATATAAATGCAGATGTGTGCTAGTGGATAGGTTTATCTACAGGATCAATATCTCCCAGACAGTTTGTGCCCCAAGCATCTGATGAGGTGTGGAGTCCCTGGGGTGTGTCTAACTCCAAGTGACTCAGTCTCTACCTGACATCTCTGTAACTGTGTCATTCACCCAGCCAAATCCTCTTCCTCGGCACTGTTCTGTGCATACTGCGCTATCTCAGTGCATCCTAAGCCTGGGTACCAGAACTCATCCCGGCAGGAGGCATAGTCTTTCAAGGTCATCCTGGCCTGTGCCAGCTACTGCCCCACTTGGGCTATGCAGTCCACCATCAGCACAGGAAGGTTGGACCTTTGTTCTTTCTTCTGGTGCTCTTCCAACCAGAACTACCGGGTTCTGAACATCACAGACACTTCCTCTTAGAGACTTGGAATAAGCATTCACTACCTACCTCACTTGCTACACACACACACACACACACACACACATCACCCCATATGAATCTTTTTTCCAGGACCACTGCTTCCAACTGTGAGGTCCCACAGAAACTGGTAGAAGGAAGCCCTTCTTCCCTATTCTCTCCGTGTCCACATTCAGAAAGTCTTCTGGATACAGACTCCACTGGTCACTAAGAGTCTACTTGGGCAAGGGTGGCAGCCCTTGATTGGACTTCTGCTCACCATGGCTCCCCCTTATGCAAGGCAACCTTCCTCCCAGCCAGCCCGGTGCACACAGATGTCTAACCCCCAGCTGGACACTACCTATGCATTGTCGCAGGGGTCCCGGAGCCCAGACCGCATTCTAGGCGACCTACTGATTTGTCCTCGAAACAGCCTTGTTGGTCAGGTCTCCTTGTTACCGCTCGCCCGATCCAGGAGTTGGTTTCCAGGTGGATGCTGTCATCCTGCCCAGAGGCCTGCCCCTGACTCAGAGCCCCCTTCCTGGCCATTGTCCAACCTGGGCACTAAGCCTGTGCCCAGAAAATGCCATCAGACACAAAATAAGTCAACTAAGTGTGAACATAGGCCATGCCATGTTTGTAGATAAATAGAGACACACCTTAAGTAATAGGCTTACCTGTGAAAAGCCTCCAGGGCCTGCGTCCTTAGGACATTCACTAACTCATGCCCAGCCAACCCAGGGTGAGTTTTGATGCTATTAGGGGCAATCTCCTCCGTGGGATTGTGGCCCCAACACGGCCAGAACCTGGAAGGAGTGTGTGTGTGTGTGTGTGTGTGTGTGTGTGTGTGTATGTGTGTGTGTGTGATAGGATCTGAAAGATCAACACAAAGAATTAACAACAGTTGTTTCTTTATGAGTGCTTTTGGTTTTTGCCCCCCCCAACACACCCACACCTCTCCTCTCCTCCCCTCCCCTCCTCTCCCCTCCCTTCCTCTAGTCCTCCCCTCCTCCCCTCTCCCCTTCCCTCCTCCCCTCTCCCCTCCCCTCCTCCCCTTTCCCCTCCCCTCCTCCCTTCTCCCCTCCCCTCTTCCCCTCTCTCCTCTTCCCTCCTCTCCTTTTCTCCAGTCCTCCTGTATTTCTGGCTCGAGTTTTCCGACTTCTTCTTCCAACTAAATGTTTGTTGAAGTGTGACAGACCTAAAAAGACAGCTGAAGGAGCTTTCACAAGCTAAATGCATCCTAAGTCAGGACACTGGTCAGCTCTAAGAAGTAGCCTCTGCTGGTTCCTCATGCCCACCCCAAGGGTCACCGAGAGCCTGGGCATGACCTTTATCTTCAGAGATTAGGAACATTTCCCCTTCGTGTGCTTTGCATATCTCTATCTCTCTCTGTATCTGCCTGTCTGTCTCTGTCTATCTGTCTCTATCTGTCTCTGTCTCTCTCTCTCTCTGTGTATCTGTCTGTCTGACTATCCCTCTGTCTGTTTCTATCTCTCTTTCTTGTGTGTGTGTGTGTGTGTGTGTATCCCACAATATTCTAGGCTGATCTTGAACTCTTTATGTGGTCAAGAAAGATCTTGAATTTCTTCCCCCCCCCCTTCACATGACTCTATTTTTTCTTCCTTAAAAAAAAGATTTGATGTGTGTGTGTGTGTGTGTGTGTGTGTGTGTGTGTGTGTGTGTGTTTTTTCCTACATAGGGATCTATGTATCCAGTGTGTACTTGGTGCCCAGGGGGGGTAAAAGAGGGCCTCCGATCCCCTGGAACTGGAATTACAGCTGGTTGTGAGCTGCCTGGCACTAGTACTGGAAACTGAGCCCTGATCCTCTGTGAGAGCAAGCAGCTTTCAACCCCTGAGCCATCTGTCCACCCCTGACCTTGAATTTCTGACCCCCAAGCCTCCACCTCCAGAGTTACAAGTTTATACTGCCACACCTCTGCTTTGCAGTAATTGACTTCTGCTCCCTCCAATCATCCTTGTTCACCCATACTGTCTATAAAGAACAGAGTGTTCATTCTTATGGGCACTTGTTACTTTTTAAAGCAAAGGAATTACATTGCTTTTGAAGCAGGGTCTCTACGTCTATCTCTGGTCAGCCTGGAACTTGCTACCTAGAATACCCAGGCTGACCATGAATTGTAACTGATTGTCCTGCAGACAGATTGCTGGGACTACAGACATGAATACTTGAATGGAGAAAATAACTGAGAGAAGTTAGTGGGTTGGTTTTGTTTGTTTGTCTCTTGTGGTTTGGTTTGGTTTGGTTCGGTTTTTTGGTTTTTGGTTTTTGGTTTTGTTTTGAGTTTTGCTGCTGATCCTCAGACAGCTGTAGCCCAGCAGTCCTAGGACGGTAGAATCACACATTTGAATCTGACTCTGCTCTCTGCTGCCCCGAGTGTGGGTCACCTTCAGCCTCTTCGCCTCTGTCTTCTCCCTACCTTTCTGAAGCAGACATGAATAGATTCCACCTCAATCTCCTCAGATCCTTTTACTCATTCTCTCAGTGTGGCTGGGTTCGGGGGCTTTGGTCTCTCCCATCTTTGGATGTCCTGAGCCAACCTCACACTCGGGGAGGGTTAGGATAGGAGAGTTTACTCAGCCAGCTGGTGCAGGGGAGTGAAAGACCAGTGCTCTTGCAGCCCTACAAGTGCCCCTGCAAGAAGAGAAGAGAGCCAGCCAACTTCCATTGGTCTTGGTCTGAAGTAACACTCTTCCCCGTCATCTATCTCCCCTTCTCCATGCCCTCCCAGTCCCATCCTTTACCGGTTCCCCGCCGGCTCTTCCTTAACAAACCAACTGCATAAGGAAGCCTTGCCTTGTCTGCCCTGAAGGTGGTGGTGAGGCTCTCCTGGGGTCATTGCCTATAAATCACCTGTCATGAGAACAGCAATGTTCACTATGTCTCCGCCCCCCCCATGTGAACAGTTGGCTGGCCTTGTTGAGAGTCACATGCCTGAAATCATAAACTCCCTTGGGTCAAAAGAGACCATAAATGTCCTGGACTCCTAGCATACTGAATTACCTGCTGGCTTCCATCTCTCCCTGAAGAGCATAGCACTGCTCCTAAACAAAATAAGCAGGGATACAGACCCCTACACACCCACACCCACACCCACACACACACACACACACACACACACACACACCATCCATGCCTACAGCACCAGCTTTATTGAGCTACAATCTACCCAGCCATCTCATAAAGATGAGACTGCAAAAAGCGGATATTAAAGGCACCAACAGCCCTGAGTTCCCCAGATCAAAAGTCAGATTCAGAAGGCTCTTTCTCAACTTACCCTACCTATATGCCAGCCCCCGCTACCAGAGCTACTGCTGTCCTTAGGCGGTAGTTATCAGCCTCATGTGAATTAGTGAGTAGTCACTGGTCTCACAGTCCTGCGAGCTAGAATGTGCAGAGAAATATTAAAATAGGAAGGATACTGCAACAGACATGGGATGACCGTCCCTTTGGAAAACAATCCATTGTTTGGGTGTAATCAGCCCATTTATGGGATCCTAAGAAAATGTTGTATGTTTATTTGTGTGACAGAAAGATTGACAGGACTGAATCCTGGGGCAGGAGGGTAGAATACGGGAGAGATAAGCATCAAGATTAGTATATGTAAGAAGTAAGTTATAAGATAGATGGAAACACATCCCCACAGGGGCTACAAGGGACAGAATCATGGAAATCCCCAGGCCCCCCAAATTTAGAAGGTGGCAGGTGTTATATAAGTGACCCAGGAAGGGTCACATCTCGTGACCTCAGGGCTATTGCACTTCTAACTTTCCTCAGGCTTCAGTTTTAGGTGTGTTCCCTTCCTGAGCTACTTCTACCTCCAGTCATGTATCCCCAGCCTGGTTCTTAGTTCCAGGTCACAAGAACCTGGAAATTCCTGTGGGTACCCTCAGGAAGGACCCTGGCCCTTGCTTTGACACCTGGGTAAAGACTGAAGTTATCGATCTAAAGTTAATAGTTGAGCCAGGCACTGCCTGGCTCACGTTAAACAGCCTTGAAGGGAGCAAGCATGTCCACCTGCAAAGGAGTAGGTAAGGCACCGGTCAGTCTAGGTAGTTTAGCTTTCATAGAGAGGGATGGTTACTGCCTCTTACCGGAAGTTACGTGCGAAGAAAGGAAACAGAACTGTAGTGTAAATTATGCTAAAGGCCTCTCCAGAGAATCCAGTCTGCTTATCTAAGAAGTAAGTAAGATGCACAACTACATTTATGTATGTGTGGGAAGGTCAAGGAGGTCAACATGCAGAAGAATGCAAATCGATCCATTCTTATCTCCTTGTACTAAGCTCAATTCCAAGTGGATCAAGGACCTCCACATAAAACCAGACACACTGAAACTAATAGAAAGGAAACTAGGGAAGAACCTTGAACATATGGGCACAGGGGAAATTTTCCTGAACAGAACTCCAATAACTTATGCTCTAAGGTCAAGAATTGACAAATGGGACCTCATAAAATTACAAAGTTTCTGTAAGGCAAAGGACACTGTCAAAAGGACAAAGCGGCAGCCAACAAACTGGGAAAAGATCTTTACCAACCCTACATCCGACAGAGGGCTAATATCCAATATATATAAAGAACTCAAGAAGTTAGACTCCAGAGAGCCAAATAACCCTATTAAAAATGGGGTACAGAGCTAAACAAAGAGTTCTCACCTGAAGAATATCTAATGACTGAGAAGCACCTAAAGAAATATTCAACATCCTTAGTAATTAGGGAAATGCAAATCAAAACAACCCTGAGATTCCACCTCACACCAGTCAGAATGGCTAAAATCAAAAACACAGGGACAGCAGTTGTTGGCGAGGATGTGGAGAAAGAGGAACACTCTTCCACTGCTGGTGGGATTGCAAGCTGGTACAACCACTCTGGAAAGCAGTCTGGCGGTTCCTCAGAAAACTGAGCATGACACTCCCAGAGGATCCTGTTATACCACTCCTGGGCATATACCCAGAGGCTTTACCTGCATGCAATAAGGACACATGCTCCACTATGTTCATAGCAGTCTTATTTGTAATAGCCAGAAGCTGGAAAGAACCCAGATGTCCCTCAATGGAGGAATGGATTCAGAAGATGTGGTATATTTACACAATGGAATACTACTCTGCAATTAAAAACAATGAATTCATGAAATTCTTAGGCAAATGGTCAGAACTGGAAAATATCATCCTTAGTGAGGTAACCCAATCACAAAACAATACACTTGGTTGCAGTCACTGATAAGGGGACATTAACCCAGAATCTCGGAATACCCTAGACACAATTCACATATCAATAGATTTCCAAGAAGATGGAAGGAAAGACCCCTGGTCCTGGAAAGACGGAATATCAGGACAGAGAAGCGAGAGGGGGTTGAATGGGGAACAGGGGGAGGGAAGGGGGCTTATGGGACTTTCAGGGAGGGAGGAAATGGGAAAGGGGAAATCATTCGGAATGTAAATAAAAAAATATAGAAAATAGTAAAGAAAAAAAAAACATGTAGAAAGAGCTGATGGCTTCCAGACCTGAGATTAACTTCTAAGAAACCATAAATTTAAGAATATGGTGGTTAAGAAACCACCATATTTAAATGTGGTGTTGCCAAGGGCTGCAGATGGGAGGATGGGGATCTGTGGCTCACAGTCCAGTGATGGCTACATAGCTTTGTGAACATACTAAAAATGCTGTGTGGTACACAATAAAAAGTGCATCTTATGATATATTAATTATGCCACAATTCATTTTTAAGGAGGGCAGGGTTTCTTTTGACCCACAATATGGAAGCACATTCCATCAGGGTAGGAGAGGCATGACAACAGGAGCTCGAGACAGCTGTTTACATTGTGTCTGAAGTTGGAGAAACAGAGAGAAGGGAGTGCTGGAGCCCAGCTCCCTTTCTCCTTATGTGCTCCAATGACCATCCTGCTATTTGGTGATTAAAAACAAAAAGACTCCCCTTTTTACTCCTGCAGACTTGAGGCGTTCAGATCTCTCACTGGCATCTCTTCCTTGTGGAAACACAGTTCTAACTTGACAAGATCTAGAGTCAACCAGGAGACAAGCCTCTAGACATGTCTATAGGAGTGTCTGGATTTTGTTAATCAAGAAGACCTATGAGGAATGTGGGGGACACCATTCCATGGGCAGGGGTTCAGGATACACCACCCTGTAATCATAACATGATGTGATGGACATGTGTTGGGGTGGGGGCAATGGAACCAAATGAACCACATCTACCAGTGACCCCAAGCATCCCATGTGCTTTAAGACTCTCCCATCTTTGTGCTCTTTGGACCATGGTGAAGACACACATTCCCTGCTATTTCTGTTCTTAGTGGCCAAGCCATGGGCTTAGTGATCTACTTAATTGGAAACTTTCAAACTGTCTGAATTTCTCTGCAGGTGGCAGGAGGCACAAGTAGGGAACACAGAGCCAGCAGGGGGAGCAAAGCAAATAAGAACTTGGATTATCCTACTAAGATCAGCCCCTGGTCTGCATCCCGCTCTGGTTGTGTTTCTGTTGTTTGTCTTCTTCTTCTTCTTCTTCTTCTTCTTCTTCTTCTTCTTCTTCTTCTTCTTCTTCTTCTTCTTCTTCTTCTTCCTCTTCCACTTCCTCTTCTTTTACTATTAATGTGTGGAGGAATACAAAGACAGAGAAAGAGGGAGGTATGTATATGGTAGATGTGTTGTATACACACACACACCCACAAACACACACACACACACACATAGGCAAAGGCACATAGAGCTGTGCACACAAGCAGGAGTGACCCAGAGGAGGATGCCAAATGTCCTGCTCTAAAACTCTCATTCTCTGGCGACAAGGTCTCTCACCAACCTGGAGCAAGGCTGGCACCCACCACCAAGTTCCAGCAATCCTCCTGTCTCTGTGCCATGGTGTTTAGGATAACTGTCATGCCCATCTTTTAACGTGGGGACTGGGGACTCCAACTAATGCTACCACATCCAGTGCTCCACTCTTAGCCATGAAGCTGAGCCATGAGCCCAGTCCTCTTGGATCTGTTTAGACTCCCTTTCACAAATAAAAAAAGCGAGCCACGCAAGAGTGACAATCGGCGTTTGGGCAGAGCGGCTTCCTGGCCCTTGCTCCTCACCACCATGCTCCCCTGCCCTTATTCTCCTGAGAGAGCAGTTGAGGAGTTTAGGGGTGGAGTTAGAGAAAGCACAGGTCATGGGGGGGGGGTAACTACACAAGAGACCGAATGATTTTTTAATTAGTACATATTAATCATATAAAATGTTGGACTCAGTGTGCCAAGAGGCTTTTAAGGACAAAGGATAATTCATCTCTAATTTTTACTTTGGGAAAGTTACCTTCTCAAGCATTTAGCCAACACCAACGGCTAACAAAGGGCTTGGGTCTGTGGGGTTACTACTAGTCTTTTGGCAGAAGGTAGTTGGATGGTTGATTAAAGATAAGTTTTCCATTTGGATTCCTGATGGCAGGAAAAAAAGCACAGCGATCAGACTGGGGGCGGGGAGGGGGGAAGGGGACTTCCTAACAGTGGTCAGAACCAAATGTGAAGTTGGGGTTGAAAGTCCTCATGGGGTGGGGGTGGGGAGCTGGGGAGATGATAGCTCAGTTAGAAAATTACTTACTGTGCAAGCCTGTAAACATGGAGACCTGAGTATAGACCCCAGCACCCCTGTAAATAGCCATGTGTGGAGGCCTGCAACTGTAACCCCAGAGCTGGGAAGGTCTGTACAGAAAAGCATGGGGCTCCTTGGTCAGTTAGTCTAGTTAAATCAGTGAGCCTCTGGATGTGTGAAAGAGTCTGTCTTGAATAAGAAGAACACAGACTGATACACAATGTCTACCTCTGGTCAACACACACACACACACACACACACACATACCAGGGAGAGAGAGAGAGAGAGAGAGAGAGAGAGAGAGAGAGAGAGAGAGAGAGAGAGAGAGGAAAGAGAGACGGAGGGTAGCAAGTGTACTTACCCACAAGCTTCACTGATCAAATTTGATCCTTGAACCAGTCAGTCGAGGGAGAGAACCAACTCCCATAAGTTATCCTCTTGACTTCCAGATGTGTAACTCTAGCTCCAGGGTGATCTGATGCCTCTGGCCTCCATGGGTACCCATACTCACTTGTACACACCCACACAGACCCACACATACAAATGCCGATAACTTTTAAAATAATTATTTTTTTAAGCTGGGTGTTCTGGAGCACACCTGTGATCAGGAGACTGAGACCGAGGGATCACTGTGAGTTTAAAACCAGACCAAGCTACATAAGAAGACCACATCTCAAAGAATACCTCAGTTTTTGAATGTGAAATACCCCATAGGCTCCTGTGTTTGAACATTTGTTCCCCAGCAGGTGGCACTGTTTTAGGCCATTATTGAACATTTAGAAGATGGCTCTTAGCTGGAGGAAGTAAATCACTGGTGGAGGTGGATCTTATGAATCTATCACAGCCTCACTTCTGTCCTGATCTGTTTGTTGATCCAATAAGATGTAAGCAAGCAGCCACATGCTTCTACAATCACGCCCATGAGTAGCTATGAACTCTGCTATAAGAGAGCACATCTTTTCAGCCTATGACCCAAATAAATCCTTCCTTTTTTTTTTTTTTGACAATATCACAGCAATGAAGAAAAGACACAAATACAACAGGGATGTAAAAAGGAAGAAACTGATTTAGATGGTAAAATGAGATTACATTGGACACAATACAGATTCCAGAGGGCAAAGTTGCAAATGGAATGTCATACAAAGGTCACGGGCTGAAGGCTTGTGGTACATTCAGAAGGTCCTGAGATCTTTAGGAAATGGGACCTAATGGGAGAAGTTAGATCATTGTGAGCCACCATGTGGTTGCTGGGAATTGAGCTCAGGACTTCTGGAAGAGCAAGCAGCCAGTGCTCTTAACCGCTGAGCCATCTCTCCAGCCCAGCTCTGAACATCTTGGAGTGGTCATCTTTGCTTCCCACATGCTCTCCACGATGAAATCCTACCATATCACAAGTCAGAAATAAGGACTGAAAACCATCAGACCTATGAGTTAAAAATAAAATTTCTTCTTATAAGTTGATGTTCTTGGTTATTTTGTCACAACAACGGAAAATTGGCAGATAGTGAGGCAGAGTATGACATTCTAGGGGGGCTAGGAAGGTGACATGGAGGCAACCCAAGCAGCCCCTCTCTGTTTTGTTCTTTGAATGTCTAGTTTCTTCTCCAGAGAGCTGTTCTTCCTCAGGAGTCAAGAGAAGCCTAGATGGTGGTTGGCTGCACACGGTAGCAAGGGCTTGCATCAAGTAAACCTAAAACCTTTTGCTAAGAGGCTCCACTCCTGTCTTGCAGTCCGGGATGATGGGGGTTAGGCTGGCCAAGGACACACTGCTCATAACTGGAGCTGCACTCTGAATGTTTCAGGCGTGGCCTGAGGCAGCCAGAGGCCACTCCTGCTTCCCTCTCATTCTCTCAAGCCTTCCTAGCTGCTGAGGTCACAGCCAGATCCCTCTGCCAGTCTCCCTAGATCCCTACGCCAGCCTCCCACAACTGCACTGAGGCGCTATCAGAAACAGCGAAATGTAGAGCAGGATGGAAGGAAATGATTCTCTGTGACTCATGACAAAAGGCTCAGAATCAATGGATCACACACAATAGACACAGGGGGACAACAGGAACCTCTCAGAGCAATCATCAGTCTCCAAGGTTAATAGCACAATTACCCATAGCAACCCTCACCTTCTTGCAGTGGGGTACGATTTTATTTCACACTCCCTTTTCTCAACCCTCCTCCCTTTCCTTCCATCCCTATCTTTCTTCCTCTCTAGGACTTGGGCGAGGGACAAGGTTCTCAGAAGGAACTGGTGTGGCTGGAGCTAAGAGACCTGGTTAGTTGGGGGAGGGCTGGGGTAAATAGGGCAGGGTGGGATCTGTGGACAGGATCTGGGGGAACTCGGGGTTTGTTGTCTTTGCCAGCCAAGATCAGTTTCACCTTTATCCTGAGATCAAAGAGAAAGCATAGAGGGCATTAAGCAAGGACCAACATGCCCTCATTCCCACCTATGCCGCAGGCTGCAGGCTGCAGGAGAGTGCCTGCACAGGGGTTCCTGGGGTCAGATCAGAGAAGACAGTCAGGAAGTCTGGGAGGGAGGTCAGGGCAGAGATCTTGGTGTTAGCGGTTAAGAAAGGTGGCCCCGCGCCCAGGAGAAAGTGACTTGCCTGGCATCACACAGTAGTAAATTCAATCCCAGTCCAGCCGTCTGTGAAGCTCTCTTGTGCTGATACTTCCCAGCTCTAGCTGTGCGTCTTCACTCATGCAATGAGGGGAGGGGCCTGTGGATTCCAGGATTTTCCAAGGAAGGAAGAAAGGGAGGGAAGAAAGAAGGAGAGATGGAGGAAAAGATTGAGGGAAAAAGGGAGAGATGGAGGGAGGAGAGGAAGGGAGGTAAAAGGAAGAAAGGAATGAGAAAATGAATGAGGGAGGAAGGAGAGATGGATGGAGGAGAGGAAGAAGGAGGGGAGAGGGGGGGTGTAAAGAAGGAAGGAATGAGAAAATGAATGAGGGAGGAGAGGCGGGAGAAAGAAAGGGAGGGAAAGAGAGGAGGAGACTGAAGCCGGACACTGTGCATGAGACTCTCAGTACTCTGCTGGTGTAAACAGTCACTGAATAGCCTTAGGGACCGTCTATGTTCCCATGTGCTTATACTCTGACCAGCCTCATTGATCACTCCCCCCCCCCGCCCCCCAGCCGGGGCAGAGTTGTGTTCTAACAGAAGAATTATTTTTCTAGTTCCCTTCCTGCTACTCTGCCTTCAAAAGCCTTCCCCTCTATCTGACCTTCTCTCTCTCTCTCTCTAGTCCTGGCTGTCCTGGAACTCACTCTGTAGACCAGGCTGGCCTCGAACTCTGCCTCCCAAGTGCTGGGATTAAAGGCATGTGCCACCACCACCCGGGCTTCTATCTGACATTCTCAACCATGATTCTATTTGGTTTCATGCCTCAATTTTCCATCTAGAACTTTGGTCCCACATTAGTATCTCCAACCCCTAACTCTCTGCCCTAACTCCAGAATTGTCCATCCCTCTGCCTGCTCCCCTGACCTCTTTGGCTGTCTGGGGGGCATTTCAAAGTGCACATAACCACTTCAACTCTTTCCCAGACACCCACCGGAAGCCTACGCGCCCCACCTCAGTAAGGGCACCCTCTAGCATGAATCAAGGCTCTTGCTCTGAACGTGCCACCTCAAGGCCTCATTCTCAGCACAACATACCCTCCCACCAGCCAGAACTTCTTTCTACAGGCAGAATAGAGAAGCAATGGGTGATAGCCAGCAACTGTTGAACCTTGGTCTGTGACTCCCAGGACTGTGTGCTCAGAAAGCAAAGGGACACTACAGATGTGACAAAGATGAGAAAGTTGGGACAGGAGATCATCCTACTCATCTAGATGGTGCCATGGGACAAGGAGAACTGTGGGACAGATGGATAGGTAGGTAGGTAGATCATAAATAGATAGAAGATAGACTTGTCTATCTATAGATGATGGATACATAGATAGATAGATGATATAGATAGATAGATAGATAGATAGATAGATAGATAGAAGATAGACTGAAGATAGATGACAGATAGATATAGATAAAAGATAGAAGATAGATAGATAGATAGATAGATAGATAGATAGATAGATAGATAGATAGATTGAACATAGTCTGTCAATAGATGATAGATAGAAAGAAAGAAAGAAAGAAAGAAAGAAAGAAAGGTAGACAGATAGATAGATAGATAGATAGATAGATAGATAGATAGATAGATGATAGTGTGTCTATAGATGATAGATAGATAGATAGATAGATAGATAGATAGATAGATAGATAGATAGATAGAAGATAGTCTGTCAATAGATGATAGATAGATAGATAGAAAGAAAGAAAGAAAGAAAGAAAGAAAGAAAGAAAGAAAGAAAGATAGATAGATAGATAGATAGATAGATAGATAGATAGATGATAGTGTGTCTATAGATGATAGATAGATAGATAGATAGATAGATAGATAGATAGATAGATAGATAGATAGATGATAGTGTGTCTATAGATGATAGATAGATAGATAGATAGATAGATAGATAGATAGATAGATAGATAGATAGATAGATAGATAGATAGATAGACAGACAGACAGACAGACAGATAGATAGATAAACAGATAATAGATTTAAAAGATGCCAGATATCAAGATGAACAGAGGCCCATGAGTCAACAGAAGCAAATGACACCCAAACCTGGAAGAGTGAGGGAATGAACCACACCGCATCCCTCCAAAAGGAAAATCACCCTACAATGATTTTTCCCTATCTCCCTAAGATCCTTCTTAGACTCCTAGCCTATGTACCCATAGGCTAAAGCACATGTGTACCTTTAAGCAACAGATGTGCAAGATAAACTTTTGGCTGAAGTGATGGAAATTCAGAACTCTCTCACTGCCTTTACCTCTCGTGTGGTCTGGGGTCTCATCAGGATGCCTCATAGTCCCTGGATCCTTCCTCTGTCCAGAAGACAGCATGACCCTTATGCAGGATCATATCGCATCACATGGCTTTGGCATGTAAAACCTCCCAGTCACACCTGCTGTTCTTGGAATAACGCCATGATCTGAAGAGACCTTCGATTCCAGGCTGTTGGTCCCTCCGCACACATCACTTCTGGGTTCTTCTCCCAGGGTCCTAGCCACCACAGATACCTCTGTGGTCCTTAAGGAATTCTGGCATGTTGTCACCTCTAGGTGCCTTTCCTGCTGTTTCTCTTTCTGGAACTCTGCTATCGTTGACCACGGAGGATTTGGCCTGAGCACCCACCCATCCTCAATCCCACCTCGTGCTAAAGAAGTTCCCCTTTCCTTGGCAGATCTCTCCTGGTATCTTCCTATTGTTTATCAGTAACTGAGATGTTCTTTTCAATTTTGTTTTCTTTCAAGTGTGTGGATGGCAGCAGGAGTGGGGGACTGTTTGTGGGGTTCCCCTCTGTGTTGGTACCAGACTGTAGTGGTGGCTGAATTATGATAGCACTTAGTATCTTAGGTGTTTTATACTTTGATGGATGGATGGATGAATGGATGCATGGATGCATGGGTGGATGGATGCATGGATGGACAGATGGACAGAAGGATGGAAGGAAAAGTGGACAGATGGATGGATGGATGGATGGATGGGCAGAAGGATGGAAGGACAGATGGATGGATGGACAGAAGGATAGAAGGACAGATGGATGGATGGACAGAAGGATGGAAGGACAGATGGTTGGACGGATGACAGATGGATGGATGGACAATAAGCTACCTGACCCAGATAATGGTCAAAAAGGCTGTTTATTTACTATTGCCTTTATCTGGCCTATCATATCATCCTGCCTGAGAAAACATAGTCCACAAGCAAAGTTCTGCCCATGTACAAAGCATCC